>JAJEKV010000042.1:2563256-3241730 GCA_021234155.1 Isoetes taiwanensis
CCTCTCATTCCGCCTCTCCCTTTCAAGCCGCATCTGCTTCTCAGATTTCTTTGCGTCCAAGAATTGCAGCTTCTCGGGCCAATTCCGGCAATGGTAAGCGCAAATATCTTTCCAAATTCTTTAACCCGTACTGGTTTTTTATGTTTAAATCTAAACCCTATTTTGTGTTATCAGATGTTGAAGAAATGACGGGAGCAGAAATGTATTCTTCGATGCATAGCGATTCGCCAAGAGGGTTAGATATGAATCAAGTTCCGTCTTCGGATTGCGAAGATGCAGCAGTTTCTTCGCCAAATAGCATTCTGTCTCCGTTTCATATTGATCATATGAATAGAAGGGGAGATACAAAACGAGATAGGGACGAATGCATTGATCTAGATGCTGAAAGAGATAAAGGCGAAGCCACATCTAGGGCTAGCGATGACGAAGATAGTGGAATGCCCAGAAAGAAACTTCGTCTTTCTAAAGAACAATCTGCTCTTCTTGAAGAAAGCTTCAGAGAGCATACCACTCTGAATCCGGTAAGCCCACTTCTCCAAGACACAAAAAGAAATACAGGCCCTAAAATTTCTTAAACTGAACTGGTTGCTATCAGCTGTAGGTAGAATATGATTTTTTCTGTTCCTGATTTGGGCGTTTGCTAGCTTAGCTTTTATGGCTGATGCATTCTTTTAAGTTGTGAAGAAAAAGCCTGGATGTATTTTTTGGATAGGATGATCAAAGCGTCTGATGCGTTTTGTTCAATATGCAGAAACAAAAAGCAGCGCTTGCAAGGCAATTAAATCTGAGGCCTAGGCAAGTTGAAGTCTGGTTTCAGAATAGAAGGGCAAGGTAAGAAAATGCCCGCTCACAAAAAAAAAAAAAAGAGAGAGAGAAAGTAAAAAAACAGTTTCAGGATTGCTTACTAGCTGTCTAAATCAGAATGATTCATGAGATCAGAGCTATTATTTTGCGTATTTGGGCTGATTGAGTGATTAATTTGTATAGGACGAAGCTGAAACAGACAGAAATGGACTGCGAGATTTTAAAAAGGTGCTGCGAGACATTAACGGAAGAAAATAGAAGGCTGCAGAAGGAGCTGCAGGAGCTGAGGGCCATTAAGGTGCCTCCAGCATGCGTGATTTCTCAGGATTTTTACATGCCTTTGCCTGCTGCTACCTTAACCATGTGCCCTTCATGTGAGAGACTGGCCAGCGTTGATAATAAACCCCTTCCTCCTTTTGCAAAGCCTGCCTTCCCTTCTGCTTGCAAAAGCTGAACAAACAAACCCATCAATCTTCTGCCGGATTTAACTTAACCTTTGCTGACTATTCTGAATGAAACCCATCTCGAATTTTTGCTGGATTCGTGCTCTAGTGCATCATTTTGATGCTTGAATTCAACCTATGCTGTATGATCTTGATGATTTGATTCAAACCCGACTCTTCTCTTACCATTTTGGATGCTTGAAGCAAAAACCCAACTGGGTGGTTTCAGGACTTGGCCAGATTGAAGCAAAAATCTGACAGATTGAGATATTGCTGACCTCTGTAAGGATAAGAATTACGAACTTATGCCCAGCAGCAACGGCACTGCAGCAAAATGAGATGAGATCAATCAGTTTTGATTCGGTCTGTCTGATGTGTCTATCATCATAACTCGTGCACCGCCATGGACTGGCTGCTACTTTTGGAGCATGATTTGGGGAGGCTATCATTCATTCAAACGTATCTAGCTCATGTACAAAGGAGAATCATAGCTGATAGTATATGATTAATGAATGACATATATGTTGTAGTGCAGTGCACAGATTAGTGGGCTGTTTTTGGATGATGCACAAATTGGGAAGGAATCTTTGATTTTGTTGCAAAAACTTTTTAAGTCCCCATGTTACAATCATTCAGTGCTTGTGCGAATCATGAGAAGATGAATGCCATATATTTGTTTAAAAGAAGAGCAGGATTGGGTTTGGAGTGTAGTGCAAGTTAAAAAAATGCTGCCATGTTTTATGGCCATGATATGGGGAGGCAAGCATGGCAGGGCCTCAAAAAATTAAACAAAAATGATAAAAAGAAGGTGCAAGGAAAGGTGGGACACGTCAGCCCTTGTGACCCACCAAGAGGGCCCTTTTTTGGGGTGGGCGGTTCTGGTTTCCTCTTTTTACAAGTGGGGGACATATCCTGACCCACTTCATTATTGGTACTCCCCCTGTCACTATTGTTTTTGACTTTCTTTTTTGTGTATTTGTTTTATCATTGCAATGCACGTGTTATAGCCTTTGCCGTGATTTTTTTTCACAATTGTATATTGTATATATATTGTATTGTATACCTGCCTCTGTTTTGCATGCCCTTCAGGCTTGTGTCGTCACCTTCCACGCACTTTGTCTATCCAATTTGCTTACAAAATGGAAACTGGGTCGCAGCTAGACCCGGAAGATTATTCTTGTGCTGACATCTGTCATCCCTCAATATCCCGGAATGGAAGTTGGGGTAGGCATTCCGCTGTTCCGGTGATGAACAGGTCGATTCAATCCATCGATACAACAGCAGCAGCAGCAGGTAAACTTCTTGCTCCCAGTTTCCATTTTGTAGGGGAATGGCAGAAGGGGCTGCCTTTCCGCAACAGCGGCAGACCCGCTCCCGGATTGTTTTTTTTTTCCTCGAGGATACTAGGAAACGAATATCTTGCCTTCCCCCTTGGAACTATTGCCTTGGTCCCCACTTGTAAATACAATTTCTCTCCCCCATTTAGCAATATTCCCTAGTGTTCTACGCTAGATCTAGATCTCAATCTTCAATAATTTCGACTTTCTCGCTCTTCCATTATTATATTGACATGCATTTACGGAATCTGTTTTCATGCGGACGCACTTTCTCACGAGATCTTCAATATAGCATATTGCATTTCATACGAATGTGCAAAGCAGCACTTTCTTTCTCAGGAGATCTTCAATATAGCATATTGCATTTCGTATGAATGTGCAAAGCAACTTGATTGCATATCAATGGTGTGCTAAGTTGTGACTTTGCATTATGAAATACTAGGTGGTTGCTAGGAATTGACCAATCATGTAGAACCTTTTTATGTTGCATATATTATACATATGGCAACCAAATTGATTTGGCCTCTTAAAGCTCTAGGATCCTTGGAATAAAAAACCTATATTGTGTTTCATCCCAAATGGCAATTTACACATCCATTAGAGGGCATTGGCGTATGAGATCAAGTCACAACATCAACACCATAGTTCATTCATTACACATTTCATCTTAACAATTGAAGCTGATATCTCATGAGTGCTCAATGTTAGGGATAAGATGCACCTGTAGGCCCTTACGTGGGGTAAGGGCCTGGCGAGCTAGTGCCCGAGCCCCATATAAGGGCCCGCATGGGCACCTTTTACTACATATGGCCCAAGAAGTTTTTCCCTTTCCGGGCAGAACGATTTTCCCTCATTTCTTTCTTCTTCGGAGGTGTTTCTTCTTCCAGAGGTACTAGCAATTTCGATAAAGCGGCAATTTTGCTGGAGCAGGGTGCTAGCAGTTTCGCTGTTTGGCGCATTTTCTTGGTGTGTTTTCTTGGTTGTTTTTCTTTAGCCCGATCTAAAGAAACTTTAACGACCCCTGCTTCATCTACGATGCTCCCATCATATCCGAAGCCGAAGTTCATCCCTCTGGCAATCAAGCTGACAGAGGCCGTCCACCTGACACCAATCGCTTGGCAAGGAATCGATGGAGAAGAATGGACGTGTCATTCATCCCATCTCCCCTCTAGACCGTCCTAGCTGCGGAAGCATAAGTAAACATGAGCACATGACATCAAATATAAATAGCTCCACCTCAAAGGGTGGCTTCATAACGTACATCTGTAAGAACATCCACAACATCAACATGGAAGAAATCCTACCCAAGTCTCAGACTCGATGGGAATGGACTGATGACTTAGGTCTCTAGAAGTCATTGCAGACGAAATTTATGGCAATAGAATTGGGCTGACATAGGAACATGGCTGCAGGTAGTCCTCTCCATCTGCCCCTCCTGTGCATACTTTGCAGAACAGGCTGATAAGTCTTGAGACTTGACCATACTTTTGGGTTGCATCTCCCAAGTCCTGATGAGGCGGGAGGAGATTGCTCCCTCCAGAGGTACGCATGCCCAATGCAGGCGGCTAGAGGGCCACTGTCCGTCTACGACTTAAACCCTATGGAAGGTGACGCCATCACCTGAGAGGTGTCGAGCCCATGCCTTGCCCACAGAAAGTGGCAAACCATCAGGCCAAGCACACTAAGATCCCCAGTAGGCCTTACACATCAGAGGGATCAATCTGCCATGGGACATGTCCTCCTTATCTGCCAGTCTAGCCCCGCCATCCACATCCATACGAGCTCTTATGCATAGGTCGCGTTAATTGGAAATTAATGAGGCTATCTAGATACATCAACTACTGAAGTTTTCAAGGTCTCTACCCCCCTTCCCAATACACAGAAGTGCGCATAGAATAGAACATCATCATCCATAGAATTGAAATATAATATAACATCTAATCTATCTACCTAAACATACATGGTTAGATTCCTTTGTTAGAGCTTGTGATCTCGGAGTCTATAAGGCCTTTAAGGCTAATCTAACATGCTAAACCAGCTCATTGCCAGACTAAAAGTCGGCATTGCACAACAGAATTGTGATTTACCTGAATCTTGGCTTGCTCCAGCTCCTCGAAATGTGTCCATGCTTCTGTTGAAGACGAAGGCGACCGAATCTTGGAGATCTATTTTGCGAAACTGGCTTGGCGGCGTCTGGCAATGCAAAATAGCAGCTTAGCTTGGCCGGAATGGCTCAAGGAAGCTGAAATGCAAAAATGAAAAAGGTTTAGGATTTCTTCTTTTGTTCCCTTTTACATGACCCTTTTAGGGTTAATGCTAAAAGGGCATGTGGGGTTTTGCCATGTGGCAAAGGGGTTAAATGCACATGTTTATAGCCATGTGCAACATGAGAAGTTGCCCCCTAGAGTGCAATCCTTTATGGTCTCCAAGTATATGTCGTCAAGGCGACATGTACGAGTGATGTGGCAATATAATATATATTCGTATCGTATATTATGCTGGAACATCACAGAAACCAAGCAACATTATGGCGGCAAAGATGTAAGGATGTCACGACTAGAACGATTTTATCGTCCATGGAGGCCAATGGAACATTTCTTGTGCTTTGCTGGTGCTTGATTTTTCTACTTAGTCCAGATAGTTCGGACTTCCCACTTTGAGAAACAAAAAGGATGGATTATTCTTCTCGCAGATCGAGGCTACTTAGGGATTCGTGGGTTTAAATTTCGCACAAATGATGCTCTTTGTTTCTCTAATGGCTCTATGCATGCCTTAGGACATATACGAAGGACATCATACGGAGGACAATCTCTATTTACACATAACAGAATTATTTGATATAAAATAGGACAGTAATCGAGTGAAATTTCTTATGCAAGATCATTGCATCAAGAGGCGTGCATATTTGTAGTGCGTAAACAACATCAACGAATAATTTTAGAGGTTTTTTATTAGCATTTTCTTACGTATATGTTTTCAAAAGAATAAGGGAAGTATAGACTTACTTGTATGAAAAATACACTAAGGGGTATAGATTATGTATAAAAATATATAAAAAAGTTGAGTATGGGTAGAGAATACGTATAAAAGTTTACTAGTTTTTCTGTAGAAATAATTTATGGGGTATAGGTGCAGAGGAATGGATAGGAGTATGAAAAGGAATTTTTTGTTAGAACAATGGTAAAGGATTTTTACCTGACCCCATCTTCACAAATGGCATATCCAATATACATATAGGTAAATCCCTCGGGCATTATGTATTTTAAATCTTGATCTACATTCAATGTACAATCAGGATTTCAGTCATGGCTGTAGACTATTTTGAGTTGAAAACTTGGTAGTTCAATCATATGGCCTGAGACAATTTTGAATTCAATCATTGATGGAAAATGTAAAAATAGACCTTCTTTAATGAGGGGTATACAGAATGTTCGCCCACCATTCATCATATATTGAAGAGAAATTCTATGTGGCATAACTTTTGTCTTTTACTTTCATATAAAATGCATATTTCTATTCCTTTCATAAAGAGAAAATTGAAACATCACAGTTCCTGTGTTTTGAAACATCAACATATCATGAACTTCACAAGTCTGAAAGAAGAACTTTAGACATCTAGATCATGGTCTAGGATAGATTTCAATCGTGGTAGGATATTAGCAAGGGTATTAGTCAAAGTGCCAAGTTCTATCCGTTTTCAACAAAAGGGCAAGTCATAAATGATCTCTTGTGTTCCAAAATATTCGATTGTGCTTGTGGATTTGCCAATATATGTGCGTGTATATAATAGTACAAGTGCCTAATCTTCGCTCAGAGTTGGCTCTACTATAGGACAGTAGCCGCATTGGTAAGTATCATTGCTCTAGGTAATCAGCAAAACACGATGGATGACTTGTACTTCTTGTCTTTATATTGATTCTGGAACTAGGAAGCTTCCTAACAAACTTAATTATGCTTCTTATCTTATAGTATTAAAGGTGTATAACCTTGATGATGAGATGATCTCATCAATGTGATCTCATCAATATGCATCTATGAATTGAAGATGACGTATGCATGTATATGTCAAGAGCTTTTAGTCATAACATGGTTTGCGTACTAGATATTCTCATCCTTATGTCTTCATCATATCCATACAAACAAGAAAACCTTGGAAAAGAAAGCAAGGAGGGGAGCACATTGGTCGAGATCACAACAATAGTGACTCAAGAAATGACCATAAGCAGAGTTCGAGATGAATTAAGCACCTAAAAGCTAAGAGTACGTCTTTCAACTATGAAAAATATCGAAGTTCTTATGATGTAACCTTCTTCACAATATATTTACCCTTATCGATAAACTTAATCATGAAGATTTTTAGTAAATGTTTAGCTTTAGATATCTAGGTTATTGATTTCAACTAAAAAGGGAAGAAGAAGAGGAGGACCACTTTTCATAGAAGAAACCAATCATGGTGGGCCTTAATCTCTATAGAAGCCCTATAAAGGTTGACAACAATTGGGGGATAATTTTACCATTACCTTTATTTCATAATTTATTATAATAAGGTAATTTCTCAACCCTTACTTACATTAACACTTAATATTCATAAAACTTTTATGATTTTTCACACTTAATATTAACAAAGTTTTCAAAAGTTTATAATTTAAAGGTCCATTTCGCCTCCTTGCAATACATTATGACAAGATATGTGTTACGAGTCTTCGCAATGCGACCCTCCTGCTATTTAGATCCTTCTATTGGCATACAGGTCCAACACTACGTTAGTCCGCATTTGTTTATTATAAAGTTGGTTATTAGGAAACCACCCATTTAATTACAATTAACACTAGAGTGGTCCCAGGGACCATGCATGGTCCATGGACCAGAATTGGTCCAGTTGACCCACTGCCACTGCTGCTACAAATCATTAGAATTTTAGTAGGATAATGTTACAAGTAGGTCATCTTTCATGTACGCTATATTTTTCATGAATGCCGGCCTTCCTTTGCAATATAACTGTCTATTTTCACATTAAAATAACGTATTATTTGAAAGATACGAATATAATTAAGCACGAACCATTTATGGTCCATAACTAGATCAATTGTGTAGAGCATATATCTCTCTCTAGCCCTGTCCATCCCCATAATGATACCATGGTTTCTTACCTTTAATAACATAATTTTTGAAAGGTGTAAGTGGAAATCCATGTAGATTCAATTGGCAAAGCCCCATAAATTCACAGTTGTTTGTGCTTAAACATTGCCCTCAATTATGTAAGCTCGTCTAAGCAATTAATTTATCCTATAGAGAATTGTACGCATAAACTATATTCTAAAAAGTTGAGATCAAAATTGATTAAGATGTTTTTTCTATTAAATTTTAAACTTCCAGCCTTGTGGACCAATAATGGTCTGCAAGTGGAACTGCACATAGCAATCTAACTTAACTTTTTATAGTCATAAACTTCCTCTTTTTTTTTTGAAATTTTTTGCATTGATTTCATGACATGGGACATTTTGAGTATGTGATTTTTTAAAGTCACGTCTCGAGGCATAAATCTAGAAAAAACATAGAAGACATATTTGAATTTGATGCGATAAAGTTTAATCTAAAATTTTCATTACTAAAGTAAATCAGAAGCTATTCATATCCCAAAATTCAACTTGAGCTCAATTAACATAAGGAAGTTATTGATTTTAAATGGACCTATGGACCAATAATCAATGGCCTCAGGTACAGAAACCTTTCTTGATTTCTTGTGACCATGTCTTTTGCGTTTTTAATGAGCTTGTTTTTGCATTGTTTTCATATCATTTTGAACTTTGATACAATGATTTTTTAGAGGATATCATAGAGTAAGTTTTGCTCTATATGGGAAAATATTAATCATTATTATGAGTTACCTAAAATTGAGATCAAAAGTGGAAGTCTAAACATCAAATTCAAGGCCAGCCAACATTTTTATGGGATGGAGGAACTTGTCAATTGCTTATATATATCAAATATTAGCTCAAAATGCATTTCCTTGTAAAACTTGTTATATTTAAATTACAACTGCCTCCTGGGAACCATAATTAGTTCTGAGGAGGCAGAAAGCAGTTTTGACCCTATCATGTTTGAATGGCCCTATCTTTCTTCACAGCCTTCGGATTGATATGTGGTTTTTTGTGTCATTTTTCCTATCTTGTATAAAAAAATATCATGGTAATAAAAAAATTTGAAAAAATCGTTTTGTCGAGACAATTTGACTTTATGTAAACATGAAGCTTTTAGTACTTGACCCCCCTCAGTTTGCTAGAGTATAACTTATAAGAATGGAGGTATATATATTTTTAGGTATTTTTCTAGTGGACCATGACTGCCATATATGAACTCCTATGAAGGGTTCAAATAGATTTTGTACCGTTGATTTTATATGAATTTTAAAGTGAACACTTCAAATGGACCTTTTCTGGTCCATCACTTGACCACTTTAGTGTTAATTAACTACATGGATGCAAGACTCCCGTCGTAGAAAGAGGATGCTTCTTCCATCGTGGCCGTGGAGACAATGCCCTATAATGCCTAGGCTGATCACTAATGCCTACACCTTTCGTCGCCCTTAACATTGAGGATGGCGTCCTCCCCATAGTAGGCAGTTCACTAGAGGTGCTTTCCTATCAATGCATGATCCTATATGACCTCTTATCTCTCAATTTTGCCTACTTTCGTGGCGACAGAATTAGACTTCTTAATCTACCTTTGACTCATCTATCTGTTCGGTGTCGATTACTTCGGTGACGGGTCGACCTTTGCATTGCTCCATAAATGGGGGGTACTACCTTTCCATATCTGATTATAGTACCCGCATAGCATCTTCCACAGGTAAATGTGTCCATTTCACTAGGTATTGGAGAAATTGGGATCTTCTTGTCTTCTTATAGGACCTGTCAAGAAGAACCTCGGGGACAATCTCGAGTTGATTGTCCATCATTTTCAGTAACT
Organism: Isoetes taiwanensis; assembly: GCA_021234155.1. NCBI lineage: Eukaryota > Viridiplantae > Streptophyta > Lycopodiopsida > Isoetales > Isoetaceae > Isoetes > Isoetes taiwanensis. The sequence continues at coordinate 2,572,810 of JAJEKV010000042.1, forward strand.
CTGTTGTCTCCAATACGTCATCTGGATTAGGAGTGTGCCTCTTCAGGAGACTTACGTGAAAGACTCTATGGATCTTTAGGTGTGCTGGCAGGTCCAACTTGTAGGATTGGTTACCTATTCTTTTTGTTATCCTGAATGGTCTAGCCCAACTTGGAGCAAGCTTCTTGCAATTGATGATGCGGAGCTTCGCTTGTTTGACCTTGATCTTCAGCCAAACTTTGTCCCCTCCTTGAAACTCTCTTACTGTTCTGTGCTTATCCATTATGCTCTTCTGCCGGCTCCTTACTACAAGAAGATATCCTGGCACTTCCTCCACCAACTGTTGCATGTTGGCTAGCATCTATTGGGATACTTTTACCTTGAACACGAAATTGTGCCATGTCTGGGGTCAAGCATTGGTAGCTATAGTTGATCATGAACGACGGCATTTGTATTGACTCCTGCTTGGTGCTATTGTAATATAGTCATCCCACTTTAATTGCTTGTTCCAGACGTAATTCCTCAACATATATTCAAGTATCTCATTCATATGCTCCATCTGCCCATCAGTCTGTGGATGATATTCCGTACTCATCGGCAACTTCATCTGAATGGTGGTGAAGAGATCTTACCAAAATGAACCCATGAACTTTGAATCCCTATCCGATATTATCTCTCTCGGCATCCCTCCTTTGTGAACAACACGACGATATCCAATGCCGTATCCGTGGTCTTGCATGGCACAAAATGCGCCATTTTCGACAGCTTACCGACTACTGCATCCCTTTATGGTTCTAGGGAGCCCTGTTATGAAGTCCATGTAGTCGTAAGCGTCTTCCTCGTCCTTCTCCGGGGGTGTCTCCCATCCTTCTAGCTCTGCGAGTGTCGCATTCATCACAAAAGGACAGTTGTGTGTCCGATGTCCTGGTTGGAAGCACCTGAAGCACAACTGCTTTTCTATACATTCTCGTCTCTTCTCCTTTGGGATGGACTGCAAGAACTGCTTCACTACTTTGGAGTAGTTTGAACCACCCGCGTGCTCTTTGTCCTTGACGCTGATCTGCTTCTTTTCCTGCTTTCCAAAATTTGCATTACCTTGCTTCCCATAGTTTGCATTGTACTAAGGTCTAGCAGTTGCCAGGCTTGTTGCCCTTGGACTATAGCTTCCAATAGCTTTCCCCTTATCCTAATAGTATTGCTGCTGTTTCTTGTGCGCTTACGGCCTTTGGCTCCGCTTCTGACACTGTTCTAGGGTTGATAGCTCTCACAAGCTGATCTCCTCATTCAAGCCCTCAATATACCCCTCCACTGCATGCCTTTCACTCAACTTTGGGACATAGCCTTAGCCTCATAAATTCTTTGGTGTACTTCTATACCATCTTATTGCCCTGCTTAACCTGTAGAACTGTTGCATCATGTGGCATTTGTGTTCCCTTGGCATGTAGTGACGCTTAAATGCCTTGGAGAACTTCTTGAATCTGCAGCTATCCCTGCTCAATCCATGGGCCTTGGCATAGCCTTTCCACCAAATTCTGGCCGCTCCCTTGAGGTTGGCTGTTGCTACTTTGCCCTTGTCCTTATCTGTCATGGCATAAGCATTCCCATACTCTCTCATCTCATCTAACCAGGCCTCGGCTTCCATCCCTGACCTGTTATCCCCTGAGAACTGCTCTAACTTCCTGGCTTTCCACATATTGTTGAGTGCGGAGTCGACTTTCTTCTGATAGTCGGCCCCTTTCCTGCCTTTATCATGGTTCAGACCCTCCCAGCATTCCTGCCGATCATTATCCTGCTCCTTTAATTCCGAGTCAGAGTCAGAACTGGTGTTGGAGGAATCCGTGTTGGGGGATCCCCTTCTTCGGTTTCTCTTCCTTGCCTTATCTATTCTGTCAGTAGGTGTTTGGAACAGCTGGACATTCTGGTCTGGTGCAATGGCTACCCTTTCTGCCAGTAAAGCTCTTATCTCCTGGATATTCAATCTCATCTGGGATATCTCTTCTTCTAGAGTTGGTGCCTCGAACTCCTGGAATAAGTTCCTTGACTGGAATTGTCGTGCGAGAATTTGCTTTTCTTGAGGATGTCAATTTTGCTCTACGTTCCTGGGTGCCTAGCTACATATACATTAGATTGCACTCTTATGATTAGCTTTTGTTTGTTGTTGCATTGGTTGTTTGATGATATGATTATAGGGACAAAAATATATCAAAGAACATTCATAATACCAACAAAATATATTTATCATATAAAATATTATTACAATGATTGATAGAGAGAAAATTTTAGTAGGATGGTCTTCCAAGAACTTCTTCACTTTGGCTATACCAACCGTACGTCCCAAGTTCCTAAGAATATTGGTGAGCGTACCACCTTGCAATGCTGTTACCAAATCTTCCACTTTTCGATCCGATGTATAGGCCACAGTGACGGCTAATCTGCCCTGACGTCGGTAAGGGACCGCGAAGCCGAAGATGCTCAGGGCTATTGTGCTCTTCACTAGTATGACATGGTCAACGTTTTGAGGCATCCGAGCATGTCTACCAAATCCTGAGAGGGAAATCAACATGAACACCCCGTCTTCTCCCCGTGGGCTGGACTGCCGGTGTATTACTGCTATTCTTCCATCGGTGAGGAGCAAAAGATAGTATCTGAGGGCCTTGTCATGTCCTCCTTCTCCTGCCTCTTCTCCGATCCTGATGCTGGCTCTATGCCTCCTGGAGTACTCGTCCACTGGTACTATATTATTAGGTCCTTGTAATCTGCGAACATGGACCTGAAGGAGGTCAAGTTGACCCCGCTTCTGTCGACCTCGATTGGCGCCATTGATGAAGAGTTGGGCAGGAGTGCGCTCAACGTCTTGCCTCGAATGCCCATCCGTTCTTGGATGGCGATGAATTCCTCCTCCGAAGGCAGCTCCTGTTGAGTCATCATCTGTCGGATGCTGTTGTAGGCCTCGATGTCCAATGATGACTGCCCTGTGTAGGTGTGGGCTTCTCAAATGCTGATGGGAAAGACTTGTGTCCCCTGGTCGATGAAGTCATCAAGATCTGGCTGTTATTGCAGGAGGTGTAGGAGCTCGTCCATTCTGTATCCTCGGTCTCCACACTCTGGAAGATTCTTGATGTCGTGCAGCAGGAGGTAATCTTGGCCTTGGATGATGACGGGGGTTAAGCTGATGATGCCTAACCCAAGTGGGGGAGCTATCCTTGTCATCCTCAGGCCATCTTCGAAGCCCTAAAGTTCTTGCTTTGTTTGCTGTTGTTCCTGGATATGGTCAACGTCGATGAGTTCTTCGACATCGTATCCATGTCCACCTTCTTCCTCCTCCTCCTATTCCGAGCCTTTATACTCGAGGAACAGCTGCTCTTCTGCTGTGGGGGTAAGGGGTTCTATGTTCATTGGCTGGGTAGAAGGTTCCCCTATTTGAGTTTGGGCTCTCTGGGACAAGAAGATGGCTACAGCAGCGGTGTAAGAGAAATATCTCTTTCTATTTATAGATATGGTCATGTAGTCTGGCATGCGACCAGCTCTATTTTCTAAGTACCTGTCAATGTTTGGAACATTGCTTAGTGCGGCTCGAAGAGCTGTTCTAGTTGCGAAGCACCCTATGCATGGGGAAAACTCTACCAATGAAGGACCTATCTTAGCTCGAAACTCTCGCGTGATCTCTTGGTAGTATGGTGTGGCATTTATGGTGGCATCTACATCAATTTTCTTCTGGAAGACAGCAAAGACAGAGTTGATGTCGGCCTCTGCCACATGAGCAGTGGCACTGTACCATCGCCTGAATGAAGAAGTGGCCATGATGCTAATGGGTTCAACAAACAGATATGCAAGCGCCTCTGTGAGAAGGAAAATTGCCTTGAAGTGAGGAGTGAGACTGTAGGATGCAAATGAGGGTTGTGGGTAGGCAGAACCCTAATTTGTGAAATTTTTAGGGTTTGGATATGTCTATCACTTCGAGTTCTAGCTAAGTATTTGATAGGTAATCTAAGGCTGTGAACATCTAGAGGACTCCCTGATGATCCTATTGCTATAAATTTCATCTAATTTAAAGGTGTTTTGCGTGAGTTATGACTATTTAATTCGAACCACTCACACAGTGTGCGAGAGGCCCAAGTTGAATTTTAACTAAGGGTATGGGCGCACTCTGTGCTAGGTGGGCTCCTGTTTGGGTCCTAGATGACTCCAAAGTTCTGGTACGAGGGCAGAATCTTGCTTATCTCGCGGAGTTAAGCTAGAATATGCCTTAGTTTCTTGTTTTGGACTTGTCTAAGTATAGATCAATGGCCAAACACTCACACAGTGCATGAGAGGGCCGAGTTAAATTTTAACTTGGGGGCCTCGCGCACTCTGTGAGGGGTGAGGGCTTATTAGGTCACTTTTTGTCCATATTAATCAAAATAAATTACACATGCCATCAACACCACTATAACAAAGACATCATTACAGTTTGCAACTCCAATTATTTAAACAACTTTTATATTACAAAAATTTGTATGTACATATTTTTAACAATCCTCCTTTATAAATCTGGACAGCTTCATATCTCTAGGCATAAAAGTGACTCTTTTTGCATGAAGATGCTAGAGAGTCTTCAAAATGTTGCACCAGTCTCTGCTCAGCTGATTCCTGCAATACAAGCAACATGTCATCTGTAACTCGCTTCTCCTTGTCGAATTCTTCTCATGGGTCAGTCTTGCAAATGTGGCTCTCGAGATCAGAAGTCCATAGCTCCTCTGGAAGTGTCGAATCTCCCGAGCAGCTTTGGCAAAGTAAGAGTCCTTATTCTGCTTCATGGGCTTCTTCGGTGGTACGGGTCTCTTCGGGGGCGGCTTCAAAGTGTTCCAGCTAGTTCGGACTTCTCACTTTGAAAAACAAAAAGGATGGATTATTTTTCTCGCAGATCGAGGCTACTTAGGGATTTGTGGGTTTAAATCCCGTACAAATGATGCTCTTTGTTTCTCTAATGGCACTCTACTTCTGTGATGCATACATTAGGACATGTGAAGGAAATACGGAGGACAATCTGTAGTTACACATAACAGAATTATTTGATATAAAATCGGACAATAATCGAGTGAAATTTGTTATGCAAAATCTTGCGCAAGAGCGGTGCATATTTGTAGTGCGTAAATAATATCAACGAATACTTTTAGAGGTTTTTTATTAGCATTCTCTTATGTATACATTTTCAAAGGAATATGCAAGTATAGACTTACTTGTATGCAAAATACATAAAGGATATATGGGTAGAGAATACGTATAAAAGCTTACTAGTTTTTCTATAGATATAATTTGTGGGATATAGATGCAGAGGAATGGATAGGAGTATGAAAGGGAATTTTTTGTTAGAAGAATGGTAAAGTATTTTTACCTGACCCCATCTTCACAAATGGCATATCCAATATACATATAGGTGAATCCCTCGAGCATTACATATTTTAAATGTTGATCTACACTCAATGTATAATCAGTATTTCAGTCATGGCTGTAGACTATTTTGAGTTGAAAACTTGATAATTCAATCATATGGCCTGAGACAATTTTGAATTCAAACTTTGATGGAAAATGTAAAAAATAAACCTTCGTTAAGGAGGGGTATACGGAATGTTCGCCCACCATTTATCATATATTGAAGAGAAATTCTATGTGGCATATTTTATCTTTTACTTTTATATAAAATGCATATTTCTATTTCTTTCATAAAGAGAAAGTTGAAACATCACAGTTCCTCTGTTTTGAAACATCGGACATATCATGAACTTCACAAGTCTGAAAGAAGAACTTCTTTAATCATCTAGATCATGGTCTAGGATAGATTTCAATCGTGGAAGGATATTAGCGAGGGTAGAAGTCAAAGTGCCAAGTTCTATTCTTTTTCAAGAAAAGGACAAGTCATAAATGATCTCTTGTGTTCCAAAATAATCTATTGTGCTTGTGGATTTGCCAATGTATGTGAGTGTATATAATATTACAAGCGCCTTATCTTCTCTCGGAGTTGGCTCCACTGTAGGACAGTAGCTGCATTGATAAGTATCATTGCTCTAGGTAATCAGCAAAACACGATGGATGAGTTGTACTTGACTTTATATTGATTCGGGGACTAGGAAGCTTCCTATCAAACTTAATTGTGCTTCTTATCTTATAGTATTAAAGGTGTATAACCTTGTTTATGAGATGATCTCATCAATATGATCTCATCAATATGCATCTATGAATTGAAGATGACGTATGCATGTATATGTCAAGAGCTTTTAGTCATAACATGGTTTGTGTACTAGATATTCTCATCCTTACGTCTTCATCATATCCATACAAAAAAGAAAACCTTGGAAAAGAAAGCAAGGAGGGGAGCACAATGGTCGACATCACAACAATAGTGACTCAAGAAATGACCATAAGCAGAGTTCGAGATGAACTAAGGTTTGGAGCAGCAGCCCACCCTAAAAGTCTTTAAGTCGTCGATTCGCGTCAAGATTTTCAACATATAAAAATATCGAACACCAAGTTCTTATGATGTAACCTTCTTCACAATATATTTACCCTTATCGATAATACTTAAGCATGAAGGTTTTAGTAAATGTTTAGCTTTAGATATCTAGGTTATTGATTTCAACTTAAAAGAGGAAGAAGAAGTGGAAGACCACTTTTCATAGATGATGTAACCTTCTTCACAATATAACCCCAATCATGGTTTTAGGGCTTTAGATATCTAGGTTATTGATTTCAACTTAAAAGAGGAAGAAGAAGTGGAAGACCACTTTTCATAGAAGAAACCAATCATGGTGGGGCCTTAATCTCTATAGAAGCCCCCATAAAGGTTGACAACAATTGTGGGGGGATAATTTTACCTTTACGAATAATGAGTTCGATTAGGACCAAAGTTGACCTAGCAAGTGGAGACTTTAGATTCATCTCCCTGAGGTCAAAGATCTAAGCGTGTAGGGATCTTAAATCGCATATGATATCAACACATACTAACGTCTATGGAGACTACCAAGAGCATGGGATGATAAGAACACAGGCATGAATCCCACAACAAAACGAGGGGGCAAGGCCCCGCTATAGTATATGAAGTAAAAAAAAAACAAACAAACAAACAAACAACGGCAAACAAACTAGGAAGAAGGCAAGGCTGCACATAACCAGTCCAAGATCATAAGACAAATGATTCCAAATTATAGCCATGTATCCTTAGTGCCCCCGATGTCTTGCTTCTCTCCTCTTGCCTAGCTCTTTCTCTCTTTTACATAGCTGAAATGAAGTGAGGTCTTCATGTATTGAGAAATTAGTGCCTTTTAGGTGACTACCATCACGTAGCCGAAAAAGTGTGTCTCTAAAGGGCACTAAGAGATGTCAATGGTGAGGCAGGGCTACTCCTACTCTAGCAGCAGATAAAATCCATCAACCTGTATATGCATGATATATGTAAAGAAATGTATGACATCCTATTTTTGAACAACCCTCCATCTCTGCAATGCCAATAATATGCAGATTCAAGGCCTGTGATGACACGTCATTTGCGTCTATGGAAGCATGCGAATTGTCTACACCTTGCGAATTGTCTACACCATCTTCACCTGGGCAGTACTAGGTCTGATGCGCTCTCTTTTTTGGGTCCCATAGGTTGATTGGTCTCCGTGGACAATAAAAGCCTAGCCTATTCTATTCTATTCTTATCTATCATTCATTCCATTGCTAGAGCCTGGTCATGTTATACCTTGCAGTGTGTCTATGCATGTTGTATGGCTTTTGCATCAAATACATACGAAAAGTTGGGTCCCCGCTCGTCCCCTCCCCATCCCCAACTTGAATTCATGCATAAAGTACAGGGACAAAACATAAAATCCCACTTGCCTTCTGCTTCTTGCTATATCAGCTTACTTTAGTTTGGAGCATGAAGTAGTACCTTATGTAAGAATATTGTTTCATGAGATCCTCGTAACAATCTATGCAAACACATCCAAACTAATATGTCGAGAAAATTGAAGCTCTAAATCTTGTGCATGGGGTGTATAGCATGCAGATATCTCAATATTCAATATATTGTCTTCCAGTGCTCTGGACATGTGAAACTCAAATATTGACTGATTGTAACCACATCAGCAGCTAAATCCAGCCTTATGCAAAGTGTATAAGGCTTCCAGCTCCATTTTTAAAGGGTATATTTTGCATATAGGCTACATCTTCTAGACTGGAAGGAGAATATCCCTGGTAAGATGGATGGATGGTGCAACCGCTATAGACAAATCTTTGCAATCTATAAAACAAAATGTTTTCAGAATCCTTTGATATTTTTAGCCTGGCTAACACTTAGTATATCGCCTTCTTTTAGCATCACAACCCCTCCAGTTGCCAGATGGGTGGCGCCTACAGGTTCCACAACCTACTTTGTGTCGTACATGGCGATGGCTTTGGGATAGGTTGCTCCATCCTAAAGTCTCTGTATTATGGTGGCAGGTTATCCACAGGTGCCTGCGCGTTAATGCCTTCCGACATCGCTATGATCCTCGCATATCTGCAGTATGCCCCCCTGCCTTTCAGATGTTGAGATTCTTGAGCACTGTCTCGTTGAGTGTCTGGAAGTTCAACCAACGTGGTCCTGGCTACAAGGTTTGTTTAGTAGTACATTGGATTGCCGATGCATCCTCTTGGCGTCCTATCCCAATGCATGGCCCCCAACTAAACAGAGGGCATTCCATCTTGGTTCTGGTTGGCTCCTGTGGTTGATATGGGAGCGTCACAGGCACCACATCTTTTAGGGCATTTATTCATCTGCACATGGTGTTATTACGATGGCCCAAGAAAAGATACTGACAGCCTACGAGTGTTCCTCCCTTGAATCAGAAATGATGGAACACATTTGGATTCAGTATCTTCGAATTGATTCCTATCGTTAGTTTCCTATTCTGGAGTAAGTACATTGTACTCTAAGCTCGTGCTCCTGTGGCATCTTTTTGTGCTTACACAGTTGGATGGGACATATAAATTTTGTACTTTTTATCTGATTAATAAAGTTTTTGGCTTTCGTCCTTCAAAAAAAAGAAAAAAAAACTCGTGCAGAACCCCACAAATCCATGTGCATTAACCTAAGAAATTTGGATGCTCTATTGCCCCACCCTTTGAAAATGAAAAGTCTTAGTTAGTTTGCCCATTGCACATCCCTCACACACATTCTTGATTTTTCCTTTCAAACATGGCAGACTGTGATGCTCTCTTACATTGTATGCTACAAAAACGTACACTGGATGATATGCCACCATTATTAAATTAACATTAGCTATGACACATCGCAAGAGGGGCCTAGGCGCCATGTCGCCACGTTTAGTTGTCCAATAGTGTTAACCAAAATAGCTTAACTTAAGCCTAGTATGCCCCCAAACCCCTAATCTACCTAAAAAACAATAGCTAAGGAAGGTGGGGACATCCAAAGAGGATGGATCAAGTTAGAAAATGGGTAGAATTGCTAGATAGGTTGATTGATTGAGAGATACTAACCTTTGTATGTTTAGATGCTATATTAGATGGTTATATGTTACTATGGATCTGCACCTCTTGTGCCTAAAGAGAATGGGGTAAGAGACACAGAAGCTTGTAGAAGTATAGAAATTTCTATCTAGATTTTTCATAAATCTCATTAGATTCGTCCTATACATAAGAGTCCACTTGGAGATGATATGTTACGATTGAGCACCAGATAAGGGGTACAATGCAATTATGGAGGTGGGACCTTGCTGAGAGTGGCTATTGGGACCTCTATAGTGAGTTAGGCTTATAGTCTGCCACTGTATATGGGCAGGGTTTGGTTCTGACACCTCTTGCATCAGTGGTGTATCCATAGGTTAAGGCGGGTAAGGATGTGTGTCGGCATGATTCTCTAGTTTGCTCAGAGTTCCATTGTATTACCTAAATGAGATTTGTTTTGTTCCTACCTCGTTGGATCAGGGGAGCGTAACCTCTGGAGTGATCCCTCAAGGTGGTTCCTTAAGGTCAAATTGATGGAGGCTACAATGGTTTTAGCCTCTGCAAATTGTGCATAGGAGGGGCGGATGGAAGCAACCGTAAACAATGTTCTATCTCAACCAAGCCCATTGCCATGATTCTATTTGTTGGCTACAACCGCTTTAGCCTCTACAAATTGTGCACAGGACGGAGGAGTAAAAAAACCCTAGCCAATGTTCTATGCCAGCCAAGCTCATTGCCATGATTTTGTCATATCTGGAGTTTTGATCGTTAATCAACTCCCTCATCCCCAGAAATCCTTTTGTATGATGTATTATTTGTAGTCTATGATGATGTCACCATTGATGGATGGATCAGCCTTTGAGATGATATATCATGTTCATATGTATTATTGTTGTGTGTTAACTTGTAAATATGCTTCAACACTTTAGGATATCCCCCTGGAGGAATGGAAAAATGACATCTTTGTGTCCTTCGCTCGGGCACTTATCCATCACAAGTAGTCCAGATTAGACAGAGGGCCCTTATTGGTAAAAGTTTATTATCGGGAGGGGGGAATTCCCTATTTATACGATGGGTGCATCGTATATATTCCACAAGTGTCACACTAGGATCAGAACCATGATCTCGGTAAAATAAATCATAAAAAAATAAAAAAAAAAAATATGTTTTTGCGTCTAGCTAGCTCATAGGGCAATAGACTTAGAACCATGTGCATGTGAGCACTGCTACCAAAATGCCTTAACATTATGTCATCTTACCAGTTAACGTTTGATCATATTATATTTATCCAACTTATATTTATCTCCCTTGCTCTTTTCTTTTGACCCTACTTTATGCTACATTTTTGCATCCATTGTTTACTCATTTTATCCAACGAAATGCTAAGGTAGAACCGCTATTATTTTAATAGAACAAAATAAAACAAAACAGAATAGAACATAATATAACAGAACAGAATAGAATAGAATGGTTTTTATGAAAAAGGGGTTACCTTATCAGGGCATGTACAAATCTATTAGGAAGAGATGCCCCTCTGATTCATATACATAATATTATATTATACTCTGCCTATGGTCTCCAGCTAACAACTACTATCATTGTATCTTCTGCTGACTTATACACCTTGCTACAGCTGATAGGCTTGTCAAGAGGCCGTAGTGTGGTAACAGACATGGGATTTGTGTCTTCTTGTGAATCGGGTGGGTTTAGGATGCTATGAAACATAAAGATTATACAAAAAAATACATTTGTGGTATCCCCCCCCCCAAGTCCCTGTTTCCCTTTACCTCTGCCATCCCACCATGCTTGAGCACCTAGGTTCGATTAGATTCAAACGCCTGCATATGGGACAAATTCTTCCTTTTTCGCAAGGCTAGAAATAGTGGCTGGAACTTGAACATCTTTGATTTAGAAACCATAATAGCCATATGCAGTCCTTTGTACATGTTATTTCTTGCGCAAGGAAATCTCCTCGATCTGCTCCATATTGTAACCATGTATATACTAGTCCAGAGGGTGATGAATCTGCATATACTTACGATAGTGCACTTTCCCATAGTATGTATAGTTTGCGTACCTCCTTGTGAAACAGCTGCATTCAATAGTGATTAGAACAATAAGTCGTCTTTCATTCTCCCATCAAACCTAACTTCCCCCTTCCTTTGATTCTCCCATTGTTCTCCATCGTGTCTTCCTTCCTGTTGTGCTTCTACAAGCCTCTTTCCCTTAAGATTTGCTCCTAGAGCTTCCAGGGCTCCAAAGGGTTTAGCCAAAGGCAAGAAACCATGATGGAGAAAAACCACTTAGTTTAGCCAAGTGTTAGAAACTTCTAGCTCCAATTCGAAGGTAGTTTAGTTAAACCTATTTGCCTATGCTAAAAATATAGGAGTAGTAATTTATTCCATGCTCCCATATCTACCGCTTTTGTATCTTATGCCACCAATAGATTCGCATGTGCAATTCTCTAAGTTGCCTGGGTTGCATGCACAAAAGCTATACACTTGGTGATGGCCCCTCTCATCCTCACCTTTGGTGCTTCTATGAAACGCATTTCTCTTGCTCACCCATAATAGTCTTTGACAAAGCTTACTGCAGTTGCCTTATATATTGTAAAGAATCTTCTTCCGCATAACGAACCCTTTTCATGCCAACCAGTTCATAGGATGGGCCATGAGTTGGATATAAAATCTCTTAGTTTGACCACTAAGAGTTATGGGAGGGTGTTGTTGCTTAGAATAGTAGTAGGAGTCAACATCAAATCTAGGGTATGCAATTTGTTAGATTTGCAGTTGCAACGTAAGTAGGGTAAATGTTGACTTGATGTAAAGCTAAGTTGGAAAGATAAGTAGAGCTTCATCAAAACAATTATAGAGTTTAGTAAGAAAATTGCCCAAAAGTAGGTCGCTTGCTTAAAAGTATCATAACTTGTTGAAGGTAGCATGGAGCTAGGAGGTTTTTGCGTGTTGGCAAGGAGAACAGTTAGAGACCCAAAACTCTCATCAAATGGACAATCTAGCGAAAAGATTTCTAGAGTTTAAAGCAGGTTGGTGTGATCTGCAAAATTTTGATTTTGATTTGAATTTAATTCAAAATTGCTAGAGCACGTCAATATTTTCATTTATATGGTGGGTCCACGCTTATAAAAATAGATGCTTCCTTTTGTTTTTTACTCTAAGATTTTCAATTTTTGAATATCTTGTTCTTTATTTTGTTTTTAGATCATGGATAAGGATAGATTTCTAATCGTGGTAGGATATTAGCTCGTGCCTTTTTAGAATGGGTCTCGCACTCTAAAATAATTTCTTGTGCTCGTGTCTTTGCCAACATATGTGAGTGCATATAATAGTGCAAGTGTCGTACTTTGCTATGAGTTGGCCCCATCGTAGTACAATAGCCGTGCTGATAAGTATCATTGCTCTAGGTCTAATCAGCAAAAGACAAGAAATGAGCTGTATTTCTTGTCTTTATATTGATTCTGGAACTACGAAGCTTCCCATCGAACTAAATTGTACTTCTTACCTTATAGTATTAAAGGTGTGTAATCTTGTTAATGCGGTTGCCTCATCAATATGATCTGGTTAATATGCATCTATGAATTGATGATAACATAAGAATCTCTATATAAATAGATTTAAGTTGTAACAACCTGTATACTAAAATTGCAAAATTTGTGGAGGAGGTGATATAGAAGACGAAGAACATGTTTTATTAAGATGTCCGACATACCAGTTGATGAGATTATTTTATTTATTTAATTATTTATTTGAAAACACAAACCATTACTTTTTACACTTCAATTAAATTCCCCCTAAAATCCCCTGTTGTTTGGGTGCATATTCATATGAGTGATGCCTTTAGGAAATGAGAGCTGTTGGATGGGCATATTTCCAAGTTATGCCTCATTTTAAGCCGCAGACAAAGACTCTCATTTGTGGAGTATGCTCCCCCAAATGAGGATATACGACACAACGAGAGTGGCAAAATATTATAAGATTTAAATGTAATGTATCTATTGGTGTTAATTTTATACGCGTATTATACTGAATGGGCAAGGAGAGAAAAAAGGGCTTTGCCCTACGTCACCCCTCGTATGAATGTGCACCCAAATAGAAAGGGGTTCCCTGAAGAATTTAATTAAAGGTGTAAAATATAATGGTTTATGTTGACCAAATTTCTTTTGGCTCTACAAGGTCTTAGGAACGTGTTGTACAGTATCTGAATATTTATTGTAGACTTCAACCAATATGGTTACTTGTGTATTTCGGAAGATAGAACCATTAATCTTATGGCTCCAGGAATCTCACCTTCCTCATTGACACATAGGAACATGTAGGGCATAGGCTATTCGACCTGCCAGGCTACTAGCATTACTCAGTCTTCAATATCTACATAGGAAAGCGGGGACACATGGGGGTTGCCTACCAGACAGTCTTGTCACGGTCAATCTCCGTACACAAGACAGACATGCACAACCGGTACCTGTGGATGTAGGTGCAACCGGTCTTTTTGTGGCGGTCTGCTATTTCCCACATGCAGAAAGCAACTATTATTACACCTATTTAGATGTGGATAGGTGTGGCCCCTTGGAGACTTTAATGCATGAAATTTGACCCCTTGGCTGACAATCTGTTACAGTTGTGCTCTACAGAGATGGCTTGGTCACGTGCTTCAGATGATAGCCAGGTCACATGCTATGGTATGCATTTGCTTTTACTCTGTATTATCTTTGACTTGGTAATTTGCAATGGATTGGCACAATGGCTGTCCTCCCGCAAGTATACTTGCAGGCAGAAGAACCAGGGGGCGGATCCAGTGTGGTGGACTATGTGCTAGTGGCTGAGCAGGATATGCTTATGGTCAATCACACTCGGGTGGGCACAAACACAGTAGAGATAAGGAGACCGGCTCATACCACGAGCCACTCTACCTGCAACTGGCCTGGAAGGTTGTTCGAAACCCCTGTGCGGCAACTTCTCGCGTGCCTCAACTGCCATTGGATTACGAACTTGCAGAAGGTTAGACCAGAATGCTCACAGATGACTTGGCAGAATTTTTGCAGTTCCCTACGCTAGAGCAACAGAGGGGCCAGTTGATTGACCTGCTCGAAACTGTTGTAGAGAGGTGCTTTGGGAAAAGCCACCTTGATGGATCTCGGAGAATACGACCTCCCCACGTAACCAATGGTTCGATGCTAAGTGTGAGGAATTCAAATGCTCGCTCTGCAAAGTCTTATGCCCACATGCAGTGAAACAGTACTGCGCTTTTCACAAGGCTAAGAAAGCCATGTTCATCACGGAGCACGAAGGTAAATGTTTTATCTCATGGACTGTCACCTCAGGACCTTCTGGTAAAAGATGCTCAGAAAGTCAATATAGCCAGCAGGGAGCATCACTTCCGAGTAGTGGGGGCACTACTTGCAATAGCTCTATGATCCTCAGGGTGTGCGAGCAGCAATATGTAGGAAATTTCGGAGCTCAAAAATCACATAAGCAGATGTCGTCTAGGGCTTACATCATCTTGTTAATGGGAAAGCTGCAGACTTGACGATATGCAGGCAGAGTTGCTTAAGTGGACAGAGCTATCTATAGTACTAGTCCTAACTGTGTTGTTCAATAGGGTGTTACATGAAAGTTCCTCCCCCCTCCCCCCCGTCCAAGTGGACCACTATTAGGGTTGTTCCCATCTACTAGACAGGTGACCCACACTGCTGAGTCAATTACTAAACAATCATCCTCGTTTCGCTATTTGCAAAATTGCTAGCAGGCATTTACGAGCAGCAATTGAGGGATGGGCGGAGGCGAAAAAGTACGAGCTCTCACACAAGCAGGATTCAGGCACCGACACTCAACCATTGATCATAACTTCATGTATGCAAACTTTGATTGAAGACAGCAGGAGCCGACGACAAGATCCATATTGTTATGCCTCGGGAAAAGCTGTGGGTAAGATTGTGATAGCTGGGGGGTCCCTATGGATCTGCAGATCACGATGTACATGCTATATGAGACATATTCAAGCCGGTTGCAATAAGGAAGCCAACCATTTGACAGCAGTATCATGGGTCCGCTAGGGATGCCCTCTATCCCCAACATTGTTTGGAATTTATATTAATCAATTGGAAAGCTGGCTTGCTGACAATGGAGACATCAGATCTCAAATACGCTGATGATGTGGAATTTCTAGCCTACACTCCGGAGGACATGCAGTGTCATCTGGATGCCCTCGACAAATTCTGACACGCCACTGATATGCACGTCCAAGACTAAGGTGGTCCTCATCTCATCCTCTCGTCAGTCAAGGCCTTCCTCATTCACTTGCTAAGGCCTTCTTGGTGCGGGCATTAGGAGTGAAATCCACGGTCCCATATCAAATCTTGTTATATAAGACAGGTTTCTTGCCTCATCACATCGTCTACTTTCAGAAGGTGGGCAATATGGACGATGCTTATCTCTCCAACCTAGCTTACACCATGGCAATAGGGCCTCGAAGCCTCAAGGGCTGCAAAAAGGAAAAGAGAGCTCAATCGGTAACCAGATAGAATGTGCATCAGCTAGCTTCGTGGGAGTTCTTTCGAGCTCGCTTTCACCTGAGGGGCAGTGACCGGGCTATCTGGGAACAAGTGGCGGGGAGTATTCCGCTACACATACCTATAGTCCCTCAGGATGATGTGGTGGTGCAGGTTTGGAAGGTTCATCCGGATGTTGTGTCTTCTTGTTTTGTGCGGTCTTGTTACCGGGTGCTCATTATTCATGACACACTGCCCCCTTCAGGCAACTGCAGCTTCCGGGTTCTCGATGGTGCTCGGTTTGGACGTGGACATGGAGCTCACTTCCCCCACCGAAGGTTAGGGTGCACCGTTGTATCAGGGTGAATGCCCTTGTGAGTCAGTTTAGGCCGGGTGTGAGCCCTCTCTGCCCTTGTTGTGGCCGTCACCGTGAGACTGTGGAGCATTGTCTGGTTTTATGCCCTCACTTGCAGGCTGCCTGGGATTGGGTTAGGGCTCTGTTTCAGGTGAGATTGACTAGTCAGCAGTTGGTGCTTCATGTGTATCCTGGTGCTTGGCCGCTCTTGCGGCAACAAGCCTTGCATCTGTGCGTGGCTTGGTTGGTGTGGCTGATTTGGAAGCGGCGGCGGCAGTTGCGGATCTTTCAGGGGATTCAGCAGCCTGCAGCCTCTCTGATTCCTCGACTCAGGTACAAGCTATTTCAAAGCTTTCTGGTGTTCCCGGGATGAGTAGAGCGGAAGTTTGCCATTTGGGGGGACTTCTTGGGTGTTGTAGATGGTGATGGTCGGTTTGTACAGCAGTAGAGTTGCAGTTTTTTTGTGAGTTTGTTGTGGAGTGTCGAGGTATCGCTGTCTCTTTGGGGCAGTTCTTCTTCCTCCTCACTTGCTTTGTAACATTACCATTCTTTTAATATATTGATGACACAGTTCTTCAAAAAAAAAAAAAAAACACACGTGTCGTTGCCAGCTAAATAAGAAAACTAGCATTAAGGCAGGCTTGGGGTAATAGGATGTGCGGCAGTGAAAAAAGAAATCAAACTAGATGAAGAATAAGTTAGACGACAGAGGGAAGAGGGCTTTAGGGAGTCTGTCCTCCAAATTAATGCTCCAACCCTTGGTACATGTTAGCTCGAGAGGAGAACTTTAGGCTCTTTTTGGAAACAAAGAAGTTAAGGCATATGTAAGATATGAACATTGGAAAAAGAATGCTACATGAAAAATACAAGATAACCTAGGATGATGTAGCAAGCGAAACTGGATAATAATCTTTAATATACGTCATTTGATAACTTTTGGTTCACAACCTTTGTGAGTTTGTAATGAAACACAATCTCTTGACCAATTAAGAGAATTGAATTGAATTGAATTGAATTGAATTGAATTGATTTTTATCGTCTACGGAGACCAGTTGGCCTATGGGACCCAAACAAGAAATACAACAAGCATATTACTACTAGGATTAAAAAACCCCCATCCCAGAGGGTTTTCAAAGGAAAAACCTTAGCAGCAATAGGTATGCTGAGAAATTGTACAATGATATATGACAATGGTACGTTATGATATGTCTTAGTGCATCGTTCGAAGACATAACTGAGTGCGGGCATCCATGATGTCCCAGAGATAAGATCCTAGCGAGCCCACTAATGTTGTATCCAGCAGCTGCAGAGATACAACATAGATGGCGCAAATGTGACTGAATGCCGGACAATGCTGCAGAGTGTGACTTACATCTTCAATAGCACCCTGTTGGCAGCCACAGACAAGTCTATCCTCCCATGCCTCCCGAGCCCATCTGCCTGTCTCAATTCACAAGTGATGTGCACCTGTGTGAATGGAAGCTTTCAATTTGCCCAATGGCAAATGTGCACGGAGATAGCGTTGTGGACTATGTGCAAGCATGGAGTTGATCTGGACCTTATAGTGCCTTTGTCCCCCCTCTTTTTTTTTTTTTGAGGAAATGGAAGGGTTTTATATTAATCATAAGGAAATATACATCAGAACGGTAGATGGTAAGAAATAACCATCCTTATCTAGGTAGGTACATAATAGGTCAGCAACTGCCCAGATAATACATTGAGCATCGTTCATGTACACGTCATAACCAAAATTTTTGGACCTCAATATTTTGCCGAAGGGGTTCCTGTATCCATTGACTCGAAAACTTGGTTTGAGGTTAAATCCTGATATAGTCGAGTAACAATGTGGCTTATAAGGGGGTCGGTTCTCATCATCTCCTACTATGTATAGAGAGCAGCCAGTCCAAGAAACTGCACCACCCATCGTCTTTTCAGAGAATACCAAAATAAAAAAACTGATCAGGATCAAAGTCATCAGCATCATCATCCAGAACCACCAAGTCTGATACCACCAGATCTATCTGCCATCCCAAGTCAATCCAGTCTGGGGGGAATCCAAAATATCACAAAGGAGGCATGTCAGAGAAAAGAATAAGGGCCTCTCTTTGTGCATCATGCTTACCCTTATGATGATAATACATGTTCCTAAAGTGGAGAAACTGATCTTCAGAAAGCAGCATGTTATAACACATGAGAAATCTATTGAGCATACGGGCATGTTATCCATTAAGAAGAAAAGGTTTGAGTTTAAGCAAATCCAAGGTGATGTCATGGGATAACGGCCAACTATGAGCATTAGAGAAGATTTCAGTAGACGCTGCATAAGCCGACAGGTCTTCAAACTATAGTTTACAGTTCATTCGAGACTTCAGAGCTACATGTTCAAGGGTACCAGTATCCCAAAGCTTGCTGAGGAAGCACGCATCTAGATATTGCTGTAGAGAATATTGTCAGGAAATTGATGTTAACAATCAAATAACCATGATGTTAACAATCATGTTCTTAACTTAAAGTTAACTCATTATCACAGAGTCATATCATAACCTTCAAATCTATTATGATTCCTTTCAATGCTTTAATAAATAAACCTTAGCCTTAACATATCATATATGCATCACAATTGCCAATAAAATTATATGTAGTTCATATCGTGTATAATTCCCTTCATCATAACTATCAATACTATTTCAACATTTATTCACAGATCAATGCACAAACCTTAACTTGTTTTTCACTTAATCGATCCGCACCCCAGTCTCTCTAACTCCAGGATCTATACATCTTATATTTTCATTATCTGCACACAGTTCCGGCGGTTAAGCCTAACTGTTGTGCCACAGTAATCGGTCTCGGCATCTCCACATTGGACCGAGTTTTTAAATTCTTGTTTGGCTCCAAATTGATTGGACCGAGTTTTCTCTAAGGTCAACTTTATAAATTAAGACCTTTAACCATGTAACTCTTAGGTCCAATTGTCTCCTTCAATGCTTTTACCATTGAACCTAATATCTCCTTCACACTTCTTATGCACTAGTGTCATATAGACCATTAGGTCTCACCATTAAGCTTAGTAATTTTCCTTAATCCTCCAAAGCACTAGTGTCGTATAGACCACTAGTCTTTAAATAATGTTCTCATAACCATCAACTGTATTTTGCAACCTTCTGCAACATATATGCAACTGTAAATCAAACATCTGGTTTTCTTTTGCATACTACATTCAAAGAAGATATAAGACTGGATTATAATATGAACCTTTCCAACAAATATTGGTTTGCGTGGGATTCTAATAGGGCTTGTAGAGTGAAGATGTGAAGAATACATGAAGTGCCAAAAATGTTATTCCTTTTCCACCAGCATGTACTAGTAAAACTTAGGTTATTGGTCCACCAATGTAGACTTTTGGATTATTGGTCCATCAATTGGGAATGATATAAATAGAGTAGACATTAGAAAAAACAATTCTACAATATCATCGGACCTAGATAAAAAAAAAAAAAAGCTAAAACAGCTAGTACATGGATCTTTTAGAACTTCAATGCTAGTGGTCAAAGAGACCAACCCAATGTTCACGTAATGCAGCCACTCAACACTTTCATCTCAAATGGTAAGGGAAATGGTTGCAAGTATATGAACAATTATGGCCATAAAGTTACATACTTTAGAAAAGATGAGACAAAAAAAAAGGTTGACATATATTTCATGCCCATCTTCTCCTTATCGATCTCTCGGAAGTCTCTTTTGGACCAAACTGCATCATCCAGGTATGTGATGTTTGCGTGAATCAACTTCCTCATGCTTTTCCAATTATGATAACTACTTGGTTTCTTTGCATTTATACAAAAAGCCTCAAAGCTTACTATGATATTGCATGCTGCTACTATCATGCTACACATGTCTTGCAATGAAATGCAATAACCATACCAGAGTTTGCATAATAATGCATTACCCAATTATAACAAGTGTGGGGTGGAAATCCAAGCTAAATACAAGATACCTAGCAGATAATCAATTTAAGACAACATAGATGTACAAGAGCTCTATTTATAAGGTAGTGGACATGGGCATTTTGCTATGTTGCTCGGACTGATAAATGAATGGTCTTAGTGCGCCATACATGCTATCTTCAATCCATTGTAGGGGACATACTCAAGTGGCCATTAAGCTGAAGTTTAAAAAGGCAATAGATCTAGGCAAAATCTTTGGCTTGAAGGGCATATTATTCTAGTTCTACAAACTCAAATAACTCTCATATAACTACTACAGAAGGAGGAAGAGAAAGTAATATATAACATGGCATGTCTATGCCTTTCGGTTTTCTAAGCACAGGATGCAAATAAAGTGATCTGCATACCTTCCACAGCCAAGCCTGTTGCACTCTTTGCACTTCAAAAATTTATGCCAACATGTTGCACATAACAGATCCAATCAAGATGTCTCCGTATATTCTGTGTTGTCTATACAGTTACCACATTATTCACAACGAGCAATACAAAAAGTACAATGGCGACAATTTTGCAGTTTTAGAGCTTGCCGTTGTTGATACCACAAGTGCAATCAAATACTATCCTAACATTTCCACATTCCGGGCATTTCACATCAGTAGCACGACCATCATCCCCAGAAAATGAATAATGACCATTATGATGAAGTTGAGGCTTCAAATTCTCTGTTTGCTGCAAAGCCCCATCACTCAATACTGGAAATGTTCTATTGTTACTTTATGAAGTCCACGAGTTTTCAACTACTGTAACAGCAGGTCTGTTTTCATTAAACCATTTTACCATTCTCAGAACTACAAAACCCTTTTAGCTGCTATCTAATGCTCTTTTCCTAGATTTTTGCAAAAACGACTGAGCAAGTTAACTGCATAGGAGATATCTGGCCTTGTACTATTTAAAATATGCAAAAGAGTGCCTATCAATGCACGAGATATTCTTGATATATTTCAATCCATCATTCTAAATCGAATAAAAGATTTCCTGATATTTTGCTCTTCTGTCAAAAGTAGCTATTGTGGAATGCCAATGCCAGGTTTGAATGGCCACAGAAACCTTATTTCTAGCATGGTATGGACAGTCTTTAGACCCAATAAAACCCTTAGTCTCTTCTGTTGCACGGCTCCATGCGTATTATTTTCTTTTTACAATGAACATCCATTGAAATTGCTTAATGCACCATGCCCATTACAGATCCCTCCATTCCCCATCTAGAAGCTATGCTCTGAAAGTCTCTTATGTTCCTCCACCTGGCCTAGTTTTTCATTAACAGGGAACTAGCTCATGCTTTTCCATGATTTCTTAATGCTCCTATATTTGCAAATCTCCTTTTGTTCTCTTGAGTGAGATAATTAAAAGATATCGACCATGCATATTTGTCCAACAGGCTGGGAATGACACCCATGTTTGAGCGCCATATACCATAAGGTAAATGTCCGCAGGATCCTGAAGGTAGAAGATAATTAACAGTCAGACCCCTGTAGGACTAAAAACTGGTAAAACATCATAAATGAAAAAGAAAAGCCTTACAGGAAGATGAACATGCATATGATCTCATTCCTTTTATGGTGAATGCACGCATATAATACAAACAAATTAAGTACTCTACCTATGCCATGGACATCAACTTAGAAGACTTTTCCAGCATACTATTTCTAGTACAATTGAGAAACATATTAAAAACAAACCACTATTTGGTGCAAGTGTATTGGAGATAAGGATACTTTTCAGATGCTGTGAAGCTACTAAGCATCTTTTGAGGGACAGGTGGAAAATACAAGTTAAACAGACGACCTACTCTTCTTTTATAACCAAATTGTTCAGCCTTTACACACAAGGATAATTCATTGTCAAATGTGGATGGCCAATCTTAGGGAACACACTAACTAGTCGTTTGCTTTGTAGCTCAACCTCTATTTTTGGAATATGAATTGTCAAAAGGAAGTAGCCTAGCTACAATTCTCCAGCAATATCTGATCTCTCTACAGTCATCTAATTTTGAATGATTTGGACCAGTCCAGACTCCTACTATCATGAAAAACCGACTTCAGAAGCTTCATCACATGCAACGCTTGCATGTTCATCTGGAATATGAGGTCTATCTCGGATTGCCTGAAGTAAAGTTTTATGCTCATTAACAAAGTGTTTATAATAACATTTGCTTTTAACATGATTCGTCTTTTTACAATAGGCACAAACAGTCTCTGACTTAGATTGCTCAAGCCTAGCCAATTGTTGTCTACCACCTCCACGACTCCAACTTCTACTATGACTGCGAGTACGCTTTGTATTAGTAACAAAAGCCACATTTTCATCTTCTTGATCTCGTTTCTTACTATCAACAAGTAAAGCTTGATCTTCATGCATAGCTTGCCTTTGCAACTTTCGAACCCCATCTTTTGGTGATTCACAAGCTCGATCGGACGTGATAGATTTTTTATTGGCTAGCACAGTCGTAAGAGTCTGAAGCTCTTCCGGCATGGATTCCAGAAAATAGACATGTTGATCATGCGGAATACTAGCACCAGCTGCAGACAATGCTTCTAAAAGCGCTTTAAATTTATCCACATGTTCGTCGAACGAATCATTCAAACGATACTGCAATGCTGTAAGATCCTTGCGGAGACTAATCACTTCATGCATCGTCTTCTTCATATAAGTTTTTCTAAATACTTCCATACTTCACTAGAAGTAACAAAATTCTTAGCGTCCATTAAAATGGATTCTTTGAGAGCATAGAGAATCAGTGCTCGAGCTGTTTGACCTTTTTCATTCCAATCATCTACATTCTTAACCCAAGCGTCGTATGCACCACCATTTAGAACAAGATTGCCGGTAGTTGCATCAATCGGCTGCATCGGAGGAAGGTTATTCTCGGTCACAATTCCAAAAAGCTTTTCACTTTGCGGGACGAGCCCCATCTTGATCTTTCAAGCTGGATATCCAGCTCTAGAGAAAACATACAAAGTTGCGTAAACTAGACATATGTAAGACGCCACGGAAGACTTGCACACCACTGGAAGTATCAACATGAAGATCTCCAATGCCTTTGACCTCATGGGTTGTGTTATCACCAAGAACCACAAGTTTTCTAACTTGAAGTGAGCGGTAATTCCTCAACCAATGCCTATGAAAAGTCATGTGCTGTGTTGCACCAGAATCAATAGTCATGGAAACAACAGCTCCTGTAGAAAACCCGACTTCAGAAGCTTCATCACATGCAACACTTGCATGTTCATCTGGAATATGAGGTCTATCTCGGATTGCCTGAAGTAAAGTTTTATGCTCATTAACAAAGCATTTATAATAACATTTGCTTTCAACATAATTCGTCTTTTCGCAATGGGCACAAACAGTCTCTGACTTAGGTTGCTCAAGTCTTAGCCAATTGCTGTCTATCACCTCCATAAGTTCAGCTTCTACTACGACTGCGAGTACGCTTTGTATTAGTAACAAAAGCCGCCTTTTCATCTTCTCGACCTCGTTTCTTACTATCAACAAGTAAAGCTTGATCTTCATGCATAGCTTGCCTTTGCAACTTTCGAATCCCATCTTTTGGTGATTCACAAGCTCGATCTAATGTGATAGATTTTTTATTGGCTAGCACCGTCGTAAGAGTCTGAAGCTCTTCCGGCATGGATTCCAGAAAGTAGACAACATGTTGATCATGCGGAATACTAGCACCCGCTGCGGACAGTGCTTCTAAAAGCACTTTAAATTTATCCACATGTTCGTCGAACAAATCATTCAAATGATACTGCTGACGTAAGATCCTTGCGGAGACTAATCACTTCATGCATAGTCTTCTTCATATAAGTTTTTTCTAAATACTTCCATACTTCACTAGAAGTAACAAAATCCTTAGCATCCATTAAAATGGATTCTTTGAGAGCATAGAGAATTAGTGCTCGAGCTGTTTGACCTTTTTCATTCCACTCATCGACATTCTTAACCCAAGCATCGTATGCAGCACCATTCAGAACAAGATTGCCGGTAGTTGCATCAATCGGCTGCATCAGAGGAAGGTTATTCCCAGTCACAATTCCAAAAAGCTTTTCACTTTGCAGGACGAGCTCCATCTTGATCTTTCAAGCTGGATATCCAGCTCCAGAGAAAACATACAAAGTTGAGTAAAGCAAGCACATGTAAGATGCCATGCAAGACTTGCACACCACATGAATATCTCCAATGCCTTTGACCTCATGGGTCGTGTTATCACCAAGAAACACAAGTTTTCTAACTTGAAGTGAGCGGTAATTCCTCAACCAATGCCTTTGAAAAGTCATGTGTTGTGTTGCACCAGAATCAATATCATGGAAACAATAGATCCTGTAGAAAAATCGACTTCAGAAGCTTCATCACATGCAACACTTGCATGTTCATCTGGAATATGAGGTCTATCTCGGATTGCCTGAAGTAAAGTTTTATGCTCATTGACAAAGCATTTATAATAACATTCGCTTTCAACATGATTCGTCTTTTTACAATAGGCACAAATAGTCTCTGACTTAGGTTGCTCAAGACTCGCCAATTGTTGTCTATCACCTCCACGACTCCAGCTTCTACTACGACTGCGAGTACGCTTTGTATCAGTAACAAAAGCCGCCTTTTCATCTTCTCGATCTCGCTTCTTACTATCAACAAGAAAAGCTTGATCTTCATGCATAGCTTGCCTTTGCAACTTTTTTGGTGATTCACAAGCTCGATCTAATGTGATAGATTTTTTATTGGCTAGCACAGTCGTAAGAGTCTGAAGCTCTTCAGGCGTGGATTCTAGAAAATAGACAACATGTTAATCATGCGGAATACTAGCACCAGTTGCGGACAGTGCTTCTAAAAGCGCTTTAAATTTATCCACATGTTCGTCGAACGAATCATCCAAACGATACTGCAATGATGTAAGATCATTGCGAAGACTAATCACTTCATGCATAGTCTTCTTCATATAAGTTTTTTCTAAATACTTCCATACTTCACTAGAAGTAACAAAATCCTTAGCATCCATTAAAATGGATTCTTTGAGAGCATAGAGAATCAGTGCTTGAGTTGTTTGATCTTTTTCATTCCAGTCATCTATATTCTTAACCCAAGCATCCTATGCAGCACTATTCAGAACAAGATTGCCCGTAGTTGCATCAATCGACTGCATCGGAGGAAGATTATTCCCGGTCACAATTCCAAAAAGCTTTTCGCTTTGCAGGACGAGCTCCATCTTGATCTTCCAAGCTGGATATCTAGCTCCAGAGAAAACATACAAAGTTTTCGTCCCACCGAGCACTCGAAAATTCACAACCGCTTCAGAACCAGATGCAAGCTTTGATACCATGTTAAACTTGCTAGTTTACTAAGAAAGCACAAGAGAGAGAGATATGCACCACAACAGAAGACACATATATTGAATGATATGTGTTACAATACATAGGTACCATAAAAGGTACATACAAGGAAAAAGGTGAAAGACAAAAGGAGCCCACGTTGCCATTTTATAAAGGCATGTTGCCTTCCTAATATAGACAGCTTCGCTAACAATCAAAACGTGAGCTGAGCTCGAAACCTGAAGCATCATCCTTGGATCATCTGCGCCATAGCCTGATCATGTGTTGCCTTTCCTTGATGCTGTGAAAATAGCAAAATGCAGGCGATTCTTGCATGAGCAGGGTGAGGTGGCTACTACCAGCAGTCGGGCCGGTCGGTTGCTGGCAGTAGCCACCTTTCCCTTCTCATGCAAGAATCGCCTGCCTTTTGCCATTCCACGTAACATAAGTTCACTTCTTATTTCTGATAGTTGAGGCATTTTGCTAGCGGATGTAGCTGCTTGCATTGCTTATCCATCCAGCATCGCCCATGAAACACAGAAGTTAGAGATCTAGGTATAATCTTACTAAGTTGTCGTTGTTTTCATGATTATTGATTCTGGTGCAACACAGCACATGATTTTTCATAGGCATTGGTTGAGGAATTACCGCTCACTTAAAGTTAGAAAACTTGTGTTTCTTGATGATAACACGACCCATGAGGTCAAAGGCATTGGTGATATTCATTTTGATACTTCCAGTAGTATGCAAGTCTTGCGTGTCGTCTTATATGTGCCTGGTTTACGCAACTTTGTATGTTTTCTTTGGAGCTGGATGTTCAGCTTGGAAGATCAGGATGGAGCTCGTCATGCAAAGTGAAAAGCTTTTTGGAATTGTGGCCAGGAATAACCTTCCTCCGATGCAGCCGATTGATGCAACTACCAGCAATCTTGCTCTGAATGGTGTTGCATACGATGTTTGGGTTAAGAATATTGATAATTGGAATGAAAAAGGTTAAACAACTCGAGCACTGATTCTCTATGCTCTTAAAGAATCCATTTTAATGGATGCTAAGGATTTTGTTACTTCTAGTGAAGTATGGAAGTATTTAGAAAAAACTTATATGAAGAAGACTATGCATGAAGTGATTAGTCTCTGCAAGGATCTTACATCATCGCAGTATCATTTGAATGATTCGTTCGACGAACATGTGGATAAATTTCAAGCGATTTTAGAAGCACTGTCTGCAGCTGGTGCTAGTATTTCGTGTGATCAACATGTTGTCTATTTTCTGGAATCCATGCCGGAAGAGCTTCAGACTCTTACGACTGTGCTAGCCAATAAAAAATCTATCACATTAGATCGAGCTTGTGAATCACTAAAAGATGGGGTTCGAAAATTACAAAGGCAAGCTATGCATGAAGATCAAGCTTTACTTGTTGATAGTAAGAAACGAGGTTGAGAAGATGAAAAGACGGCTTTTGTTACTGATACAAAGCGTACTCACAGTTGTATTAGAAGCTGGAGTCGTGGAGGTGATAAACAGCAATTGGCTAGACTTGAGCAACCTAAGTCAGAGACTGTTTGTGCCTATTGTAAAAAGACAAATCATGTTGAAAGCAAATGTTATTATAAACGCTTTGTTAATGAGCATAAAACTTTACTCCAGGCAATCCGAGATGGACCTCATATTCCAGATGAACATGCAAGTCTTGCATGTGATGAAGCTTCACAGAAGCTGTTGTTTCCGTGACTATTGATTCTGGTGCAACACAGCACATGACTTTTCATAGGCATTGGTTGAGGAATTACCGCTCACTTCAAGTATGAATCAGGTTGGGAAGCAACATCGTCATCCTTTCAATGAAAAAGGAAAACATGCAATACAACTTTTGGAGCTTGTGCATGCGGGCATATGTGGCCCACTATCTTGTGCTTTGAGTGGTGCACGATATTTCATCTTGTTTGTAGATGATTTTTCCCGTAGAGTTTTTGTATATTTTATCTCTACGAAGTCCCAGGTCTTCACCAAATTCCAAATGTTTAAAAGTATGGTGGAGACTCAAATTGGCAAAATGATCAAGAGATTACGTACTGACAATGGTGAGGAATTTACCTCTGCTCAATTCAAGTGTTTTTGTGAAGAGCACAGTATAGATTGTGAGCCTACTATCACTTATTCCCCTCAGCAAAATGGTATTGCTGAGTATCATGAACATGCGATAATCAATATTGTTCGATGTATGCTTATTTATGCTGGCTTGGATAAGTCATTTTGGGCAGAAGCTATGGCTACTGCTGTTTATGTGCAAAATCGAACAATAACTTCTTCTCTATCCGACAGGAGTCAAACCAAATGTTCAAAACTTGCGAGTTTTTTATTGTCTCGCTAATGTACATATTTCAAAAGAGAAGAGAAAGAAGTTTGATCCGGTTGGCCTCAAAGCCATATTTGTTGGCTATGCTGTGGAGGCACAGGGATACCGATTTTATGATACTGCTATGCGAAGATTCATTACTAGTTGTGATGCAGTGTTTGACGAGTCTACTATGGCCGACATAGTTACTCATCATCATGACTATAATGTTGTTCTTAGCGATTTTGACATACTTGATAGCAAACTAATTCTTAATGTGCATAATGGGTCTTTACATCCTCATGTTGGGAATGAGCTTGTAAATGTGTCTTCACATCCTCATGTTGGGAATGAGTTTGAAGATGGGTTTTTACATCCTCATGTTGGGAATGAATCCTAAAGCAGATGATGTCGAGGCGTTTGTTGGAAAAGGATACTTGCGAGTGCGTCTTACAAGTTTAAGACAAACTTCTAGAGACTGGTATGCCAAAGTGAACTCTTATTTTTCTGATGGATTTCTAAGTTTTGCATATTCCAATGTGTATGTAAGACGCTCTCAGAAATACTTTGTGGTGATTGCGCTTTATGTGAGTGACACTATTTTGGCAATCAAGAGAAGGTTCTCTTCTGCATTTAGACATATCACCAAACATTAGAAAATTATAGCACTCGGATATTTTCCTTTGTGACCACCAAAGGTTTTTTCATTCGAATGCGAGACCAAATTTGCACGTGGGGAGATTATCTATGAGTTGCAATATTTGGTCTTCATTCTTAGACACGAAATTTTCTATATCTTATTCGGTGAAAGACTAAAGTCGCAGGTGGGGTGTTAGCGAAGCTGCCTATATTAGGTGCCTTTATAAAAAGGCAACGTGAGCCCCTTTTATCTTTCACCTTTTTCCTTGTATGTACCTTTCATGGTACCTATTAACATATATCATTCAATATATGTGTCTTCTGTTGTGGTGCCCATGAAGAAGCGCAGACTTATAGCTTCCATTCGCACGGGTGCACATCACCTCTGCATTGAAACAGGACATTGGGCTCGGGAAGCACGAGAGCAAAGGCTTTACCCCATTGAGGATGAATGTCATGCCCTCCAGATCTGCCCAGCGTTTGCCCATATCCGAGAGCGATATGTTCTCTTACTAGTACCTGGCCAGCCGTTGCATCAGTTATTGACTACGACGTCAGTGGATTTGTTGGGGTCATACCTCCAGGAGGTTATGGATGCACGGACTCAGTTGTGTCCTCCGAGACGGTATTGAACTGTCCTATACAATTTATGCGTGCAAAGATACTTATTACTTTGCTAAGGTTTTTCCTCGAAAACCCTTGGTGAGGGGTTTTTTAATCTGTCGATAATAATATGCTTGCTCTCTTTTTGTTTGGGTCCCATACGCCAATCGGTCTCCGTGGACGCTAAAAAATCTATTCTATTCTATTCTATTCTATTCTATTCTATTCTATTCTATTCTATTCTATTCTCTTGTGCTTTCTTAGTAAACTAGCAAGTTTAACATTAATGCTTCAGGTTCGAGCTCAGAATCCAGCGATGCTCTATAGTGATGGTTTCAGACTTTATGCTCTTGCAGGTTTCAGGCTCCCAATGCTGTAAATGTCAAGCTCTTGCAAATTTGAAGCTATGCTTCAGCTGCCCAGGTAACTTGCCCTAACCGGTCGTGCCAGAATGCTCGATTTTTCATTCTCGGATAGAATGATCGCCACATGGTGAAGTATCATTGGATGACAGACCAGAACGAAGACCAACGTTCCTTGACATAATCGGATTCTTTAGCAGAAGCGTCAAAGGCAAACTCTGCCTAGAAAACCAGTCAAGGTGAAATTCGAACATTAAATATGGCATGCAATCATTTTTTGCGGCTATCTAAGATCTAGTGTGCCAGGCTTCAAGACGCCTCCAAACATAAATACAGATCCAAATGGTGTGCAAAATCCCTAAGTTTTGGAGTTTGATTCTAAGGTCCAAATTAGACTTAAATAGGAACATATGGTAAACTTGGCTTACACCAAAATAAAACTTCCATATCATGTATCCAACACCAAGTTGGTCCAAGAGTATAATGCCCTTGAGTAAAGCTTTAAACTTAGGCCAACATGTAAGCTTTAAACTTAGGCCAAGTAGTACAAAGCAGTAGAAATGTGAATGGAAAATGTAGATCCAGTTCAGAGGTACAGAGTATAACACCACCATTTGTGGCCCTTCTCTATTATCAGCAGTATTATCTTCAAGTTCCTATCAGTTTCAATTCTCCAAGCTCAAACATAACCTAAAACACAAGGAATATAAATAAATAAATATATATTAATCACGCCATTTAAGACCCTCAAGTCTTAAATAGGAAGAGAAGCCCCTACATGCAGCCAACCAATCACAATTAGCCATAAACTATCCTTTTGCCCTAAGTTAGAATGAGCTAAAATGAAATAAAAGACTGTATAAAAGCTCAAGATAAAGCAAACAACTTCCATAAATCTATCATTTCTGTAACATATTGTTTTTAGTCATTTAATACTTACTCTCCTTTAGGAAGCAGACTGTTTTAGGCTTTAAAAAAATCCGAAGCATTCCATGACCAAACCTTTTGGTCTTAAACTGTATTTGGACTACAAAAGTAGGCATCTTCTGTATTTAAACTCTAGAAGATCTCAAGCTTCACTAATTACAAGCTTTCTCATTTAGTATGGAAAATACATTGCATTACCTGGTTATACACTGAAGGTCCGACCCAAGTTCTTATATTCGAGCATCTGGACAGTTCGAGATGCTTTCTCATAGCTTATCCTCATATTTCTTGTTTGGTGGCTGGCCTCCATCACCAAAGCATTGCCTTCAGAAGATCTTATAGTATGCTGAAAAAAAACCTATTGGAAATCGGCCACATATATCTCCGTATTTTTTGTGAAGCCTGCTCCATATATTGAAGCAGAGAATTCATATGCGAACGGTGAATTCAGCACGATTATCCAATGAGAAACCTCGCAAAACTGGATTATATATATTTATTATGCAAATATAGACTCAATCCAAATCATCTGCAACATGTAGCATGCCATTTAAAGCAAAAATCTCTGTCTAACAGCCTTCATTTAGGACCTTATCTGAGTCTGAGAGGGGGAATCCGTCCTCCAAAACCTAGTCCCAAGAGTTTATGCATGTAAAGCCCAGGAAAAAAGGTCAATGCACTATCCCTAGTTAGATATAGTCTGCCAGAAACATTGGGCAGAACCCAGCAGACCCCTGCCTAGTTAATCGGATAGCAGCATCCTCCATTCGTAAAGCCCGAGAGGAAAGCCAAATTTCGGCCAAGGAGAATAGAATAGAATAGAATGGCATAGAATAGATTTTTTAATGGACCCATACAATAGCCTAGTACAACCATTACTACTAGGATTAAAAAACCCTTCTCTCGAAAGGTTTTCAAGGGAAAAACCTTTGCAATAATGATGATACTAAACAAGCAGAAGAAAATATAAGTAGGCGATGACTAATGAGGACGCAATAATTGCACTCATCCAGAATCTCAAGTATGTATAATGCCAAGTCATGCACAGATAGAGCTCTTAGAAGCTATGGAAGCGTAGAATGGAATGTTAAAGTCAAATAACGGTTCCAGACTATCTCAAAAGCAGGATATCTTAGCAGAGTATGGCTTTCATCTTCAATAACCTGTAACTGACAGCATGCACATAATCTCGCTTCTCGTGGCAATTGCGGCCGCTCCCATCTACCTGTCTTAATCTGTAGCTTATGGGACCCTGTGCGAAATGATGCAATAGCTACAAGCTTTTTCCTGGACAAGGAAGCAAGCAAATAAGCTTGTAGTCCTGGTGCCAAAGTGGGATTTATATGTGCATGATAATGACTTGATTATCATGCACATATAGATGACTTGATAAAGGTTAGGAGAGTATATGGAAAAACTTCTAAGCAATTGTAAACTCAATAAATTCCAATAGTAAATCGATGTAACCACACAATTTACCCAAGTCCATATATCACCATGATTCAAACTTTAGCACCGCATACGTCAAGGGTGCATACCTCAAGGGTTACTTATGCGTTACCTCCTTCTTGTATGAAGAGACAGCTTGTAGCTCAACATTTTTCTGTACTTTCATACTACATAATGGCCATTCTAGGAAGTATGCCTTCTTTATACACTAAAAAAACATATCGCCAGAGTTCATTAGAAGGAAGGAAGGAAGGAAGTATATTTTAACGTCCGCGGAGGCCAAACTTGACCTATGAGACGGTACATGCAGTAAAAAAAACCTCTTTCCTTTAAAAGATAAACTAACACATGGTTACAAGTTGTAACCCTGCAACTCCTAAAAATGAGACTTCTAGGAAAAAAAATTGGTATTAACAAGTCTCGCCCTTTTTTTTTTTAGGGTAAGAGTATGCAATATATAAAAATTTACATAGGATATCCCCAAATGGGATTGATGGAAAGAATTATCACAAAGCGGATATAACTCATAAGTGTCAAGGATTGTACTAAAAACTACCACTCCAATCTCGCCCTTGTATACAACATGGCATCAATTTGATCCAAATGTATATTGCCACTAAAAAGAGCTTTACACTTAGGCAACAAGCAGCATGCATATAAAAAAAATGCATGACGATGGATGGCCCTGCTAGATTTCTAGTGCCTGGTATTGTTCTGACAATCAGAAGCTCCAAACTCATAGCCAATTAGGCCAATAGACTCATCGCAGAGAGGTAATTGGATTTGAGATATGTAATCTTCCTTGCTAGATGAGTGTTTCATATTAATTATGAAGAAAAGTTCCTGGCTACTTTCTGACAAGCAAGTAAAAGTATATAAAGGCAAATAAACTACTTAGGAAACATATCTTATGTATCAGTATTGGATTGAATGCCAAAAAGAAATGAATAAGAAAGATAAGGTCATGCTAGTACCTGAAAGCTTTGCTTAGATTAGAATGCCTGCTGAGCTTCCACATGTAGTTTACAAAAGAATCTCAAGCTATGAGTAGCATAGAAAACACAATTGAGATTGTGATTGTGATTGTTGTGGCCATCATTGGAGTTGCTTTGCATGTGAACTCTCTAAAGAAAATGAAATGAAGCTTCTTGTCTTCAAGCCTTCTAGTAAGTGAGCTTTGCACGATAAGAGATTAGCACTTATGGATTCTTGGTAGCAACGACACTGACGAAATGGCAGTGCAAGTTCGAAGCTTATTTTCCAGGAATTTCTCTAAAATATGAAGATCTAATGGTGATGTTTCAATTTAGGTGACGTGGACAACCACGTCGATAGGCTAGAAAACTAGGGATAGTAGACAACCACGTCGATAGGCTAGGATTGGGGGGTAGGCAAGGCTGCTAGCTAATAAAATTGCGAACAGAAAACCCAAAAAACTTACAATAAACATATAGAGGAAAGGAAAAAAAGGTTTATTTTATGTTAGAAAGAAAGTCAAACTGAAGATATAGGAACCCGGTATCAGCCTCTTTGAAGATATGGTCACCTGGTATCAGCCATCCACGGGAAAAGATACAGGCACCTGGTATCAGCCATGCACAGACTGGAAGAGACAGCGGCATAAGTGCAAATCTGAAAAATGGCAGAAGCGCGGCGTAGCCATGCCATCTATGCCATGCTTCAATCAATCAATATTACTTACTATTCATTGAATAATGCAAATTGGTAGACATGATTCTGCCCTTTGCAGACCATAAATCAGATGCAGAACACAACAAAATGCAAAACATGATCCTTGCCTGACTGCCGCTGCAGCTCCGCCAGATCTATCAGGCCGCCGTGCCGAAGAGTGCAGCATGGATTTGGCAGGGTTTTTTTTAATTCTGTCAGGGCGCCTCTGCACTTTCGGCTGTCAATTTTTTCTTCTCAAGCATGGCGCCCACCCCACTGTTGCTCCTCTGTTACATACCTATTTTCGTTAATCCTCCGATTATTGACTGCAACACCGCCATTATTCTACTTGCTTGCCTGCTTTGGGCGAGATTCGCCCCATATCCGATCTTCAAAGCATTCACGTTCTTCATTTTATATCCTGATTCCTTAACGAATTTCTCTCTCACTCGTGCTAGGTTTTCCTTTCCTTATTTATTTATCTTCTATCTATCTTCATTATTTATTTACCATAGAGAATTTTTTTGCCAAAGCACTACAAGGGCTATATCCACAACTCACACACTAACGCATCACTAATCAACCTTTCTAGCCTAGCCGTAAGTTACAATTGTTATGGATACTTCTCGCTATTCGGTCGTCCTGCCTACACCGACACTCTCTTTATTGCAGGAGAAATTTGATCCTGAGCAACCCCTTTGGTTGCAGGAGGAGTTGATTGTGGCCAACACTGTACCCCAACAACCGCAGCAGAAGAGGCGGCCTTAAAATAGTGTTTTGATATTGACACTCTATTCATTACATGTAGAGTACTCCTTGCAATATCATGTATAAGAAGCTACTAAAACCTATAAATTAAAAATGCAAGCTGAGAATCCAATTCTTGACACCGAATTGCAACTACCTGATATCCATGTATGAACAAAACCTTTATCAAGCTAGGGAAATCTATGTATGAACAAAATCATTATCAAGATGGGAAAATATCATAGACTGTAGTTACTATAATTCTAGTAAGAGACTCGTCTAGCTAGACAAAGCAAATTGGCCTTTGTCAAGTTGATACTTAATATCATTTTTATTTACTTAACTTAGGGTTCATTCGCACCCGCCGTTTAGTTAAAGTTAAGTTAAAAAAAATTAACTACCTAGTTAAACGTAATTATAACAATTGCATTCACACTAAAAATAGTTAAGTTTGTGTTGAATACTTAACTTAACTAGAATAATGTTAAATTTCTTCACACCAAACATAGTTAAGTTAGAAAATTATAACCTAACTACTAGTTGTTCAGACATCGTCTTGTTAAGTTAGTGGTTTTAAACCAAAATCCCTTCAGACATGCCTTTAGTTAAGTTACAAGTTTAACTTAACCAGAATGCATTCGAACCAATCCAGTTCTGTTTATAGATATAGATAGATAGATAGATAGATAGATAGATAGATACATACATACATTATTATCCCTTGTACCCTGAGGCCCGTGGACTTATGTAGCATGGGCGAGCTCCCTTACGGGTGCTACTAGCACATCATGCTGGTTTACAATGTAACCTTTTCTTAATCAAAGCTTATTCAAAGCATGTTTTCAGTCAAGTTATTTACCTACTTGGAAGAACATGAACCAAAAAAATCTGGTTCAAAAACAAAATCTGAAAGTCTAGGTGTCTGCATGGCAGTGCAAAAACAAATTCAAAACTCAGATTTTACCTTTGCAAACAAACAAGTAGAGAAAGATTGATATATTCACAGATTTGCAGTCCACATAAATTTCATTGCACAAGAAAACCACATGTCCTCTTTTACCTTTTATCAGCAGCAGTGATCCTCCAAAGTTTGCCCATATCCCTTGAAACCAATATTTGGATACCATCATATGGCAATATATCATCTTTAAGTAACTGCAAACTTTCATCAGAGAGTGATTGTTTGAGGTTATTCCCCTTCACAATTGTATTTGCTACTTCAAATGCCAGAATTCCAATCTTGTTTCCCTTAGGTGCCACACCGGCACCAAATCCACTACTCAAGTATACCCAAGTATATACTGCTCGAAAATGTGTCAAGGGCTTCAACAGCTTTACCAAAACCAGCAGTGCCAGCCCTTCCAAGAAACCAAAACCAGCAGTGCCAGCCCTTCCAAGAAGCGATCCCACCTCTGACACCTGCTGATCCCACCTCTGACACCTGCTGACAAGAGATATTGTATATGTCATCAAGCTTTAATGGAAATCATAGACATTGTGTAACCTCTACATTTATGCTTACAATGCAAATTCACAAGCTTGTAACAAATGAGAACCTATGCATAGAAAAGTTCTTGTAAATAGTACAGCATGTTATCGTTTAGACCATGGGATACCTAGCACCAGCACATGATTTATTTTCATTTACCATGTCATACTGATGCCCTTGCATGTCTCAAAATGTAACAAAGCTTTAAGAAAGGTGATAATGTTATAATTTACAAATAGAAGTGATGCAAAGAAAAACACAATCCACCAAACTGCATTCTTAGCAAAGAGACAAATGTTAGTTCCAGACATGACAACAATCAACAATTTTTGCCAATTTAGAGAGGTTTTTGTTGGACTAGTCCGTGGACAAGCATTTCAAAGTGTATGCATGATTATTGAGGCGGGGAAAATAAGGAATGCTTGCTAAGTAAATATTGATGCGCATCATGAGGTCCTGAATAATTATAAATTGCGAACAAGAATGATAAGCACCTTTGCTGCTCCTTTCTTTGCAACTATTGTTGTTTTCGACTTTGTTGTCCTGGCCTTCTGTGACAAGACCCGGAACAACCTTTTCTTGTCTTCTTTATCTTCACCATCATCGCGGCTCTCAACATCATCTGTGTCATATCCTGGAAGTGCTGTTTTCTCCAAGGGAGATGACTGATCCAACTAAGCACGATTTCATTAATTGGAGAAAATAAGCCCATTTTGAGAATTTTAAGCACACCTAATTTGCTCTAGCACGAATACATCACCTACTTCTCGAGCACAAGAAACATGAGGTAATTAATATACACATATACATAAAAATCTTGGGTTATACTTGTACGTGTACATGACACTCGTAGAAGCTCAATAATGGCCCTACATTGTACACCAATAATTCACATAAATAATTTTACTTCACTATAAAAACGGCTTGACGAGGGGGTAGA
Organism: Isoetes taiwanensis; assembly: GCA_021234155.1. Classification (NCBI taxonomy): domain Eukaryota; kingdom Viridiplantae; phylum Streptophyta; class Lycopodiopsida; order Isoetales; family Isoetaceae; genus Isoetes; species Isoetes taiwanensis. The sequence continues at coordinate 2,609,590 of JAJEKV010000042.1, forward strand.
GGCCATTCATCTTCCATGGCTTCCTCGATGCCTCGTCCAGAGCACATCCGCTCTTTCAAGTGTTACTTGAGCTACAACGATCTGGGCGAATGCGCTAGAAATGGCGTTAAGCTTGATCCATGGCTCTTATCTAAAGGCTGATGGACACTGCTAGTGCTTGCGGGGAAGCTCACTCGTGTTAAGGTCCACATTTCGCGGCTTCCCGATCGGGGAGATCTATGAGCTGAATGGCATCCACGAGCTTTGATGTTGATGGCGAGTGAATGCGCTTTTGCCAATAATGTAATAATGACATGGGTACCTAATAACTAAGTAAGGATGTAATAGCATTACGATTAAGGATGTAATATCGCGTACCTTAGCGAGTATATTGTAACGATGTGCTATCCCACCTCCACTTTTTACGCAAGTTTGTCATTGAATTCAATCATAGCTAAATTCGTCAAGCAAACATGTTTTCAAACATCGCATATTAGTATGAAATCGGTAATATTCTTGTGCGTATACAACGATCGATACACGTTCAATAATGGGGGGAAGTCTACCCCAATAATTCACCTCAATCATTCCACTTCACTATAAAAGCTTCTCACTTGGGGCTAAATTTCATTCATCCCCATGGATTTTTAAGCCTTCTTCAATTCACCACATTGAGGCGATCAAGTGCTCAATGAGCCACGAAGATCTTGTTGGTTGCCTAGGCGGGCATCTTCTTCTTGATCCCTACCGCAAAGAAAAGCTTTGGGCCGAGATTCATTGCCCGCATCAATTAGGTGTTATGATCCATCGATTTGGCTTCACGGCGCATGAGCTATGAGATATCGGGGATCACTACTCTGATATGTAGGGATCACTACTACTGGTGAAGATGAATGAATCACTGTTTGGCATTGTATAGTGTAAGAGCTCTTGTGTTGAGATGAAAAACACAAAGCCTAATGAATAATAACTAGTCTATTGTGTTTGCATGTCATGTATGATATAGTAATTATGTAAAAGAGCATTGCATACCTCAAGAGTTCTCATCCTCGTCGTTAGCTTCTTTAGCCACTAATTCTTGCAACTTAGCCCCCACACTACGGGGGATCACCGCTGACAACGGCCTGGTCCCTACGGCCCAACCATAGTCTATCGTTTTCAAATGTTGGTAGCGTGGCGGGTCATTAGGATTCGGTCTCCAATTCTTGCTCCGGCAATCCCTATCTTGCATTGCATATGAGGTACCCTTTACGGCATGAGGCTCAAACCAAGAAACAAACACCTCTTCATAGTGAGGGAGATTAGGGTCCTCTCTTTGGGTCCTCTTCCGCAAAGGCCATCCCGTCGAGGCGGTTATCATGTGGCGATCGGCAAGAGCATTCCTTTCTTCACATCTTGGTAGGGGGTCGAATATTTCAACGAGGGTTCTTGGGTCTACGAGAGAAAGGCCCGACATAATGAGATGCACCAATGTGTTCATCTACCAATAAGTTGTCGGTTCTTCTAATGCGGTTTGTCTCGTCTTTGGGCGAAATCACGAATGGCAGTTCTCGGGCTGAGCGTCCCCAAGCACTTTCGCAACAAAGGTGGACCAGTAGTCAATAACTTCATTCATATATGTGTGAGACCATGAGTTATCGCCCGGCTCTAGAAATAGCTGCCCGGTGCATCATGTACTTGGCAATTGAAGCTCTCAAGGCACCTATATACGTCAAGCTCGATATGGGCCGCGACCTTAGGTGACCCTCTAGGAATCATAGGTAAGCCTTGGGCATCCTCCTTCCACATTTTAATTCCCTTTTCAGGTAGCCACTCCCTATGCCCTGGCCTCATCTTGTAGAACATTAGTGGCCATCCATCATTCATGCGAGAACTTGAAGAGTAGAGGTTCCAAATGACCACATAAAGCGGTCCTTCTTATCGGGGATAAAACCTTTCACGAATTCTTTCCAGTTGGGAACCTCAGACACAAGGTAGGGCATAGGAGACTTTGAACTACACTGCCTGAAGAGTTGCATAAGCTCTGGAATAGTCAATGCATCTGATCTTCTCAATAGAGTAGAGTAATTTCCAAAGAGGGCATCTATGTCATCGTGGGTGTGTCTAACCATCATGAATCGGTTGCACTTTTTTTGATCGAAGACACCTAACGGACCAAGTATGACAAGTAAGAGAAAAGATACCTGTTCTTGTTTTGTCCTGAGCAATTGTCTAGCTGCAAGTAAAGCCTCCTAGGCAACTTCTTCGGTATTAGAGGGCCCTTGATAGGAGGCGTAAAATCATTTCTAGTGCCATTCACCATTTTTGTCCTAAGGGCTTCCGTGTTCAAAATTGCTCCACCCCAGCAGCTTCCTGGATGATCTGTATTTCTCAAATGACCCCAGTTGTCCTCAGATTGATTCTCTAGTGTTTTCAAGGTATGATTTAAAGATCCCACATGAAAATTCGAATCATCGGGCCGAGGAGGTCCAGAGAAGTGGCCCAAGGCACCTACACCATGCCCATGCATGAGAGCACCAGTAAGACTCACCTTCAACCGTTCACCCCTCCATACAGATTTTGCTAGCTTCTCCAGACGAGGAACCATCGTCTTATTCTGATTCATTTTATCATGTATAATGGTTAAGGCATGTTCGAGGGAGATCGATGAGACAAAGCTCTCCACGACCCGGTAGAGACTCCTGCTTGAGGAAAGTTGGTCTGTCATGTGAGATTTCCTTTCCACGGCAAGCTCTCTTCTTTCTCTTGGATCTCTAGTCTTGGCAAGCTTCTCCTTTATCACAATACTGGTATTACACTTAGAAAATGCTATCCTTTTGGCGATTGCTACCTGAGTGGTTCTCCTTCCACGTTGACAAGAATGGCGGACGGAGAAACATGTTTTCTGTCATCGTGGGCGGTTATATCTACCTCGATGTATGTCCTTTTTAGTCAAGATTGAAGGTAATCTCTTTACATTTTCTCTAGTGCCCCCTTTCGTAACCTTTGAGCGATGTGGCATAGTTTCAACATTTTCATCTATGTACATCGATAGCCAAAGACTTCCGGCCAGTGTATGAGATCTTGGCTTCATGGAGCCGGAGTTTCCGTGCTCCGCAATCCTGTGCCCGTTCAAAAAAAGCTTTCTCCATTTGTAAAATGTAGAAACTGGTATACCGTAAGCACTATGCCATGCCTTCACCGGACTTGCTTGTTGTTCAAAGATTAGCTTTTTCACACTTCCATTCTCACGAACAAAGATCTAGCATGTTGTGCGAAAGTCGTGCGTTCGAGCTTTTCATGTTCGATAAAAGGTCCTCATGGCGGATACCTCTTTAACTGTGAAATTAGCACAACATCTCTTCAAGCAGCACATAGAGGACCTGAACTGCAAGATAGCTTCAGGTGTGGTTTTCCTTTCACCTTTGTTTGGGGTGGAGCGTCCTCTAGCCTTCCTCTTCACCATGTGTGCTTGTTTTTTTTTTGTTACTCCAGCCTCCGCCTGATGGCATAAGCTTCCTTCTCGACCCTCTGTCTCCTTCACTACCGTAACTAGACTTGAAAGCTGGAATCGTCTCACGAGAACCAATGCTATTGGCCATCTCACCAAGTCATGCACTGTGGCATTTCTGCACAAGCTTGATGAGCATAGAAATTTTTAGGGCAAGGGCAACAAATTCATAACGAAAACCCCTATCCATTCTTCTCCCAACTTCATGTCGGACCACGGCATCGTTTGGATCTGCGAGAAGGCGATGACACCTATAGCATAAAGGCGGGTTTGCGGCTTTTCGTGCATTAACTCACATGTCTTTTCCACTAGTTTATCCACCGCAAATCCCGCAATTCAAGCTGGGTTTCTTGTTTTACGCACAAGCATTTACTGGGACTTGCCAATTTATCCGTTTGATCTGACTAGGTGGTGTGCTAGCATCGGGTCCTGGCGTGATTTCATTCTGAATTTCGCTTTTGGACCAAAGAACGAAGCTACCGATAGCTTCCCTAGCTGGTTCAATTCGGTTACGAAAAGCGGCGGTGGTATCTGCCCATCAAAGACAACGACAAGCGAAACTACTATCAATTAAATTGCGGCACATGGGCGTTGTGGTGATTTTGAAGTTATGCACTCTCGCCCTCGGCCACCTTCTTCCCCAACGGTAGAAAGGCGTAATGGTTCCATTCTAAAGAAAGACAACACTGCTCGTCAACATCGCGATGGCGATCCGCTGGACCACATTACTTGAAAAAATGCAAATTACTCAAGGCCCCAAGGGGCGACATAATACCTAAAGAAGATCGCGAGGGCGATCCTCTGGACCACATAGGTATGAATATAACCAGCAGAAGACACAGAGGGGCCAGGGAGATCGCGAGGGCGATCCTTTGGACCTCTCTGGTGGACCTAGAATCTGCCTAGAATCTTTGTCTAATCTAACTAACCTTCTTCAGCTCAAACACTTTCGTACTGGACTTACCTCGACAAGATCGCAATCGCGATTAATTCGATGAAAGCTTCGCGTCGCCTTACAAGTGAAATGCTTGGGATGAGCATAAACGCGATTCTTTTAGGCGGATGGTCCAAGTGAGCAAGAAATAGATATTTGAGTAACTCTCGCAAATTAAATGTTTACGTGAATACTAATTGCAACTGTTATTTCCACAACGATTCTTTGCCTTTCTGTTAATTTGAATGGAGATCTGTCAACCTGAGAGCAGAACCATTAGCAGTACCATTATGTTAATGTGATATCCCCTCACTATCAATTAGTCCGAGAAATAAACAATTGATTTGGGCCTCGCTTACCAGGTTATACAGATCCGTGAACAGGATATACCAAGAAAGAGATGGTGCCAATATAGTAAATTACATCATTGTTGGGAAAACATTATTATAACCTATACATAAACAACAAATCGAAAATCACTCCTGAATTGGATAATTTCTAGCTGGATAAATAGTAAGGCATTAGGATTTTGTACCCCGGTAGCTTAAGTTAGGCGAGCGCCTTCAAGATGAGACCTAGAGCCCTGAAGAACAGATCGAGCGCCTCGAGGAACAGAACGAGCACCCAGACGAGAAGAACGAGCGCCTTCCAGAACACCCTGCTCGATTACAAACTGGAAATCCCGCCTTCAAGATCGAGCGCGAAATTCAGGTTCGAAATTTAAATTCAGTTGTCTTTTTCAGTCCTTTAACCGCGCTCCAGAGGCGTGTAGTGTGTTGGTACGGGGGGAAGGTTATATCTCTCACTCATCGTACACATTTTGAATTTAGAGGTCCACGTCCAAAAGTACCTTTTGTCCGGAAAAAGCCACATTTAAAATAAAGTTGTTGGGTCTCCATAAATAAGGGCGGCTACATTAATGGTGTGTAATTATGAATGCCGGCCGTAATAATGGCAGGCATTTATTGCGCGGCATTTATTGCGTGCCGTATTAAATTAACCCGGCTCTGATAGCAGTATTTATTTTCGCGATTCTGAGAATTTCTTTCCGCCTTGCGCCATCGACGAGCGCCTTCCGCGTTTCTCGCGCCTTCAGCTCTCCCGAGCGCCTTCCGCCGCAGTCGTACAGAAGCCCTTTTCCGAATCCTTCCGGCGCCCGCGATCCATGGCACCAAAAGCCCATCTCAGAGAAGGTTAGTTCTGGCACCCTCAGCTCAAGAAGATCGCCAGCGCGATTTCTTACGATAGTGCTGTCAAGGTTGCACCAAGAAAGGGAGAGAAGGGGATGCACACCAATATCCGAGAGCGCAAGCTCCCAAAACAAAGGCAAATCAGAATTGTATTCAATGTTGTATATCAATACAGAAGTACAATGATATAAACAAAACGGTGATACTAAGAATAGTATTAGCCGTTCAACCACCGCCCGCTAATAACAGCCGTTACTTAGTTAGGTCGGTGCTCAGTGCTGATAAGGTGCTGATTCAGCACATAGTCAGCACCTATATGCTGAGTGCTCAGTGCTGTCAAGCATGTCTAGCAGCAAGATGGTGATCTCGATATCATATATCTCGACACTCCTCCTTGATGAGAGATCGCCATCTCCATGCTCAGCCTCCTCCTCCTGGAGATAAGATCTGAATCTTGGTCAAGACTGTCGCTTAATCAGGGTCATCTGAAAAGCTCAAAAACCAAGTTTGCATGAAGAGATCAGCTCTATTCTCTCTGATAGGTAAATAGACCTGCTGATCAACCATCAGATCGAGGAACGATAAATCGATAGAGGTTGTCTTTGATATCCATTGTTTTGCCAAGAGGAACATGAAAACTATTTTCATGCATAGCCTCGATATAGGCAATAGAAGCATCAGATATGAGTACTTCGTTAAGACTTATGGATTCAACAACCATAAATGCAGCTACTCCAACAATGCTAGGTTGAAATTCTTCATGGAAATCAAACCTTAATACCTTCGCTTGACCTTGATCAAGTGTTGCTAGAAGTAAAGAGTCAACTGCTCCTCCTTGCTTTGCAATCATGATCATATATAATGCATATTCAACTCCTTCACAATCAAATGAATTAAGATCTCCTCCTTGATCTGGAAACAGAAAAGAGTTGAGTGCCATAACAGGTGCTGGAAGTGTTGGAAGTGCTATAAGTGCTGGAAGTTTCTGTAATCCGAACAGAAAAATCAGTTGATCAGGTGTTAGAACCTGAGTGCCTCCTTGCATAAACGCTGCCAAAGTATCAGAAATGAATGCCACTTGATGAAGTGTTGCCACATTGCCTGAAAATGGGGAGACGAAGGCCACATCAAGATATCCTAGCTCAATGGCTGAGGTATCTATTAATCCTTGCTTGGAAGGTGCTGGAATATCAGAAATTGGCATCCATTTATTGGGTGCTACTGCATCATCTGATATCCAGAAAGTAGAAGTGTCTAAATCCACTACTTCATGCTTACTAGGAAGAGATAATCTGCTGCCAATGTGCTTCTCCTCCTCATCGTGCTCATCCCCATTTAGGGTAGATTGAGTCTTTGAATGCCCTGCTGCAAAGAGAGTGGCATGATCACCTTTATCTGCATCTTGCCTCATCATGATCTCCTCCTTAATAATAGTGATTGCTTGATGGAAGTCCATTTCTTTGTCTTGCATGAAGCTGCTGCACAAAGAATGAAATGCATTAGGTAGTGACCTAAGGAAGAAAAATAGTTGCATCGACTGTGAGATCTGATGCTCTTCTCCAAAAGCTTCAATCTGCTGGAAGGTGTGCTTTATGTGATCCGAGAACTCGTCAAGACTTTCAACAGTCTCGTCCCAGCACATATCCATCACCTCTGCATACAAGTGCCCAATCTTATGGGTCTTTTGGTCATGCTTCTCAATGAGAGCATGCCACAAATCGTAGCTATTCTCTTGCTGGAACTCATCAAGGATAGAGTCAGCTAAGGAAAGCCCGATATATGCCGTTGCCTTGTCATCTCGGCGCTGCCAAGTATGCAAATCAGCAATATTCTTGGCATCCGATGCAGGTTCTTGGCCAGTAACAATTCCCCAAACTCCTTCATCCTTGAGAATGAAGATCATTCCGCTTTTCCATTGCTGGAAACCTGTGCCATCAAAGATTTGAATCGCATGACCGCCAGGGAAGGTAATCTGGTTGTAGCTTGCATCCTTCTCCATTGCTGTGTTGATCTTGAATCAATCTCAGCACACCTAGTGCTCTGATACCATGTCAAGGTTGCACCAAGAAAGGGAGAGAAGGGGATGCACACCAATATCCGATAGCGCAAGCTCCCAAAACAAAGGCAAATCAGAATTGTATTCAATGTTGTATATCAATACAGAAGTACAATGATATAAACAAAATGGTGATACTAAGAATAGTATTAGCCGTTCAACCACCGCCCGCTAATAACAGCCGTTACTTAGTTAGTTAGGGTGCTTTCGATCTTGATAAGGTCGATTGAAAGACATAGTCGGCACCTATATGCCGAAGTCTTTGTCGGTCTTTGTCAAGCATGTCTAGCAGCAAGATGGTGATCTCGATATCATATATCTCGACAAGTGCATGTTTAATTACATTTGTTCAGCACCGTAATGTAGTGATCAACAGTGCGGAACTTCGGCCAGGATCGCGGCGGCGCGATCCGGCTGACTCGGACGGATCGCGTCCGCGATCCTATTGAGTGCTCAACAGCATCGCGGTCGCGATCTTCATGAGCTCTCAAGAAGATGGTGTTGACTTTACGGAAGAATGTGTGCATTACGGAATACTGATACACCTCTTGCTTGCAGCTCTGGATTTGTTTCGCGGTCCAGACGTTGAGCCTGCTAAGATCATCACACCTTCCAATGAAAGGAAGTGGTGCGTTGAAATCGCCCAAGCAATTCCCATGCACGAAAAGGTGACCGCCAGTAAAGACCTCGCTTGTTCCTCAACCGGCAAGAAAGCCGATGACATACAGCAGATAGGAATTGTAATTGCTATGTGGGAAGGAACAAAAAACAATGTCCAAGACGCTATTATATGCAGCGTGGAGGACACACAAAATTTGCAGTTCATTGAGTACGTCCTTAAATGGACAAACTATGATCCCTCGCTCATGACAGCTAGCAAATTAAACAAGCCGGCCACTAGAAAGAATGTTCCGACCAATGCGAAAGGATACGGCTGGGAACTGCAGTCCTATGAATCTCTGTCTCTGTCTGGAATAACAGGCAAGAGGGATATATTGTCTGGCTTCTCGACATGCAGAAAAGGTTTGCAGGCAGATAAGAAACCACCCAGCATTGCATTGAAAGCAAAACGAGATGAGAAGATGCCTTCCGTGATGGACACTAACTGGTTAAGAGCTCAGGCGAAGAAAAAACATGTGAAACCCGTATCTTTAGCAGAGGAGTCTACCCAGCCCAGAGCCCTGTCTGTGGAGCCTGTTTCCACTGCTCAACCTTCTGCTGTTATAGATCCTGCTCAGCCTTTGGCTATTTGTGCTGCCCCTATTATGCTGAAAGATACTACTGTCCCAAACAAGATATCGAAGTTCACAATCAACCTCCGCGAACCGACTGCCGATGGCGGAGAACCTTCTTCTTCCCACACCCCTCCTTCCGTCTCAGGTGTTTCATCGTCCAAGAGCCTAGCATTTCCCCTCGCTTCTGAACTGCCGACCGAGGTCAAATTCAATCCTGAGGAAGAACGCAAATTGGCAGAACAAACTGCGCAGAAGCTTGAACAATTCAAACGGTTCTATCCGCTTGGTGTGAACTGGTTTATGAAGGTCTCCATATTTGATTGCGAGCCAGCTCCTGCCAACCTCACGCATCGAATGCGTTCAAACGATCATGTGCAGACTCTCGTGAAGAGTTTCAAGACGTATCCTACGGAGGTGCTCACACCGGCCGATGTTGTCCCCTTCGACCCCATTACCAGGTGATTGTTATTGTTCATGATTTCTGGTTTGTGGCTGCCTAACTTACAAGTGCACATTGTTTCAGGAAAAAGATCACATGGAGTACAGAGGCTGACTTGAAGGGCAAGAAATTTTGGATAATATCTGGTAACCACAGTATATGTGCAGCTCAACTGCTATGCTGTCTTGTTGGAGAACGGGAACAGCAGATGGAGTTTGCTAAAGCCTACGCGAGGAGAAGAACAAGAGTGCTTAATGGAAACTTGACAGATAGAGAATATATTGAGTTGAGCATTCAGTGCAATGAAGTCATCGCTAACACTGTATATAGAGAGCCATTGTTAGAGAAGCTTCAACAGCTGCGGCATCAACATAAAGCGTATGGTTGTCCTCCTCAAGGTCCCATTGGTACTGCCACCACCTCAGCATGGAAGGTATTTTTATTATCTTAGCTCAAAGACATCGCGGTCGCGATTTCCCTGACCATTTGTTTTGTAGGACTTCCACGAGATAGCTACCACAACGTTGAAGGTGAAGGAGCTAAAGGACGAGAAGCAATTTATTTTTATGGAGGAGCGGGTGTTCAGAAAGTTAATGGAAGTGGCCAACAGATGGGTCAACAAAAAGATCTGTGACGAGCATGGAGATTTTCCTGATAAGCCCTCGAAGGACTTCTTCAACAAAACCTGGTTAAGATACCTTCGAGGCATGTCTAATGCAGAGGTTTCTCAGCTTCTCGATGAGATTTTGGAAGGAAAGACATACATTAAGGTGCAAAGCGGATATCATGGCAGGTCTAATTGCCAGCAGCGCGCCATTGATATTAGAAGCCTGAGCTTCATGCGGAAAGAGATTTTGTCACACGCGTCCACGCTGCTTCAGAAGGAATACACTTTTTGGGAAGAGTTGGTTTCTGAATTTCCGGCTTTCACGGAACAACGGATTCTGGATATATCTGATTCGGATACAGAGTACGTGAAAGCCAATTATAATAAGGAACATGTTGTGGGTAATTTGCCCGTTGCATTTCTAGAACCCATTAGATCGATTTTGAAACCTGAAGAGGCTATCAAGATCAAGGAGAAGAAAAATGTTGTACATGCTGTAACAAAGGAAGGGATTCCTACCTCCACTCCAGTATCTGAGAACGCAACTATGGTGTTCATAGACATTAGAGGATTCTCTGCAATATGGACGTGCAAAAAATACATGGAACCCTTCACACGAATATCCAGCATGACAACTGCCAACATTTATCACCTTGTGATTCTGATGCGGTCTGTGAACTTGCCAGATTGCTTGTACGACCCGTAAACGATTCAAAGGCGGGTCCCATATCTCTGAGGCACATATGACGAGCCAGGATGGGTGAACAAGAAAAGGGTGAAGCAATATCAGTATTACATCACCCATATGTGCATTAACAGAAGCGACTCCAGGGTCAACGCGATAATGCCAGAGCTGGAGCTTCGTTTGACACAGGTGAGCACTGCACAAAAGAACATGCCCTTGCCACCAATCTTTGCGGTGGTGGCGAAGATCTTGATGAGAAAATGAAGAAAAATGGCGGACTTATTTCACGGGTAAACCCGTGTACAAGTTTTGCCGGGATGGAAGGTGACCACGTCTTTGAAGTGCCGTTGAAAACATCATATGCTTACTACCTAGTTGACAAGCTTGTGCCCAAGGATGGTTGTGTTCTTGATTTCTTCTCGCCAGTCTTCGCTTCAGGTGTCGCCTTTAATGCGGGGAAAGAAAAGTATTGCTTTTGAAAGCCGTGGTAAAGTATGCCGATTTTCGAGGGCTTTCTGGATAAGCTCGAAAAACTTGTGGGGCGAGGCACCTTTGGGGAGACAGTTGAGCGAGGATAAGGCGAGCTGTGAATGATCCTAACGCGATCAATTTGAACATTACCCAGAGAACAGATATATCTAACATTGATACAATCTTGGATCAAATGGATGAGAAAAGCTATGAGGAAAGAATGCAGGAAACGAAAAGACTTCTGGAGGCTACTGAAAAAGGTATTATTGCGCTAGAGCCCGTGTTTCAAAAATTGGGGGCTTTAAACAAAAAATTTGATGCCTACATGCCTTTCTTGACGTAGGCATGGTCGTGGACCCTGCGGTTCAAGAGGGTGAGCCATCAGGTACACAAGAGCATGAGGTTCCACCGACGAAAAAAACCAAACTCTTCCATGCACCGATAATCGCTGCTTATTTGGCGAGTGGCGATATCTGTCGAAGGGCACGACATCGATACTTGGACTGAAGGACCGGATCCACATGTCCAAGTCCTTGCACAGGCCATGTCTGTAGAAATCCCAGATGTAACAGGCTACACTGAGATGGACACAGCAGATCTTCTACAAAGGGGCCATGAACATATAGATAGGATAGCTGCTGAGATAGGTGTTGTACCTGAGTCAGTATCGGAAACCCAGATGGACTAATTTCTGCCCCTATGGCAAAGTAATGTACATTGAAATGTTTGAGGAATATAAATTACAATGCTTTGAAGTCTCCATATCTTTGAGTTTTCTTACTACTTAAGTTTTGTTTCTCGTCTAAACTTTCCTTGACACGAAATTTGCTAGCACTTTCTTATAATTATTGGCAGAATGTGGGTACCTTAACAGCTCAAAATGTCCGCCGCCGCGATCCTCATTATCAATTTCATTCCTTTTTATACATGTGTAGAGCTTAAGGGACTTGTGATATTACATCCATGGGTCAGCTAGGCAGCTTCAAATCTTCGCCGTGGCGATCCTGCTGAGTATTTTCACTCTTTCTTGTGGACCGCTCTTACTCACAAAGGAGCTTGGGATAGCCTTATATATGTCAAAGTCGGATACATCGCTGGTTGTGACCAATAAACAGCAGAAAAAACGTCAACTTTTACTCTGCTGCAACCATTCACGGTGTTTTATAGACAACCAAGAACCTATTTCATGCTAAACGAGAATTCCGAAATTCTCTAATTAATTAAATCGTGCATAACTCTTTCATCTCATATTTACCTGGTGGTACAAGTTGAGCAGCTGGAACAAGTGCATCTGCCCATTTTGATGCATGCTTGCTGCCCATGGTTGTGGGGAGGGCATGTGCCGCCGGTCATAAGGCTGGCCTTCAGAAGAAGATTCCTCAAATGCTTCAAAATGCTTGAAAATGTTTAACAAATGCTTCAATTCCTTGTTTCAATAAACATACAGGGGCAACACAACTCTCGTTACATCATACAGTTACATCATACAGAAACATCAGTAACGAACTCCTGGTATGGAACTTCAAAACTTCAGTCTTATATTGCATTCTTGAGGTTCATACAAGACCACATCTAATCATTTTTCACAATTTTCCTGTATTCTGTAGCTGTCCTCTCTAACATTCAAAAGAGCAAGTATTTAAGCAAATCTGGCCTCCTTATTCATGGCTTGCATGAGTATAAGCTCCAGAAAATCTGGTGGAGCTGAGCGTACTGTGTACTTTATTTTCACGAGTTGCATCTGAAATGCGAATTTAGCTTTGCTGGTCACAAGAACCAGTCCAGAACACCCAACCAAACGAACCATTGACACAAGCAGCAATCACGTTCAGCTCTCATCTCAAGCCATGCAAGGATGAAATGGTTCAGCATGTAGTTAAAATATATCTGAAGTACCTTGGTCAACTGAGTTAATCTGGCATCATCAAAAAATGCAGTCCATTTGACCAATGGATGAATCACCACAGCAGAGGACTGGGATGCTAAAAATATTAGCAAGTCGGGCTAATGTACACAGTGGCATCAAACAGATTCAAGCCACTTTCCAATACTCAAATTGCTCAGCAGCTGTTGAGCCTCAAATTGCTCAGCAGTTGTTGGGTCTTCTCCATATCCACAATGACATTCCCTAACAAACTATCCAAGTGCATGCCATTTTCTATGATCTGTTGATGGACATGCAGTCCATGTATTAGTGCAGCATTACTTGTACATGCTTTAAGTGCAGCGAGAAAAACATATCTATCATTTTCTAAATTCAAGATTTGCATTCTGCCATAGAGCTCAAGTGCAGGCTTACCTTGACCTTGATTAGCATGGGCAGAAATTATTGAACTCCAGGTATGCATCCCAGGTTGCAAGACCTTGTTGAATGCATGTGCAGCTGCAGGCAAGCATCCACAAGAGGCGTACAACCGAATTAGATGGTCCCCCAGAACGGCAGTTGGATCTAGCACATTGACAACCATAAGGGCATGTGCTCGTAATCCACAATGCAGACATTTCTTCCGTGTGCACTCCAGCAAAAGGTGATATGCGATATCTCTTGATATGGGAAGCTGGTGCTGTTCTATAATTTCTAACCCTTCCTCTAATTGCCCTTCCTTGCAGAGTTTGTTCAATGTAGTCAAAGCCCTTGCTACACTATTCAGTTCGTGAGAGTATCATATCTAACTACGGCTTCAACACAAACTTTTTTCCTGTACATCTTCTGCACCTTCGAATACCAGACCCGCACCCTCGCCCTCCACGCCATGTTCACCGCTTCCTCTGCCCCTCGTCGGGCCCGTCCACCATCGCTAACTGCGGCTAAACTTTTAGTCCATTTTTATCCACAGTTAAAATTTGGTTAACAAAATACTAACCAACATTTTGGGTGTGAAAGGAACATTTTATTAGTGTCTTCAGTTAAAAAAAAGTTAACAGCCTATAACTACAAACTATTAACTTAACTATTGGTGTGAAGTTGATTGCAGTTAAAAACTCTAACTAAACCTAACTTAACGGTTGGTGCGAATAGACCCTTATAGGCTTTATACACTTACATTTAATTTCTTTTAGTTCCAACAATTTACATTGGTGACTGTTTTAGGCATATACCACATTGCTATAGTTATGTGCTATGGATTTCTACTGGGGTTCAAATTCAAGGAGAAAACTTGATTCGCTAGATACAGAGTGCATGGAAATTCGACAAATTCAACATAAGACAATGTCTTGAGGGTGTTCATGCCATCTGCCCCTCTTGTGTGTGCACTTCGTGATGTAGTTTCATTCATCAGAGTGACTAATGGCGACCTTCGTAATCCTGAGCGACTACTCGAGAGTCCATACACTTCCTCATTGGCCTTCATGAACTTGAATCCAGATCAATGATAGATATTCATCTCTACAGGTACAAATATTTTTTCGTAACGTACCCAATCAACCCCCACTAAAATAGCATATAGAAGAAAGGTTTGCTTCTTGCACAATAGATAGACTTATAAATAAGATACTCACTTTGATCTCTAGTCCACTCCGTTGCTTATAATATTTCGGGCATAGTCGCCCTTTTGCTAGTTATTGGTATGCGCTCGGTGGTATAGTACGGCCTTTTTCAGGGACATTTCTTACTTCTGGAAGTACTTTGTAATATTTTGAGTGTATAATATGAAGTAAAACATGTTCTTCAAAAAAAAAAAAAAAAAAAAAAAAAAAAAGCAGCTCAGTACGACCTTTTGTACAGTGATCTTCACGAAGCTAAACTTTAGTTGTTTATGGGTTACATTATCTTTTGCATACGTTTTGGAATGGATTTACTTAAGTTTTACCTTTGATCTCGATGCTCTTTCATCCTTTATATTTTTGGGTTTAAGTTTTGACATACTGCCTCTTGTATCCATGTATATTGTTTAGTTAATATCATAATGTCTTTCAAAAAACGGCCTTATGATGTTCAAACGATAGTTGAGAATTTTGATAGGACTTGGTGTGGCCCTTTCTCTGTTTCGGTCCTTGGTCTCCTTGCTAATGTTCTCATGTGCTCGAGTTTAGCAGTTAGGTATTCGGTGGCGTAGTCATGTAGACATTTGTTTGTCACTTAGCTTCAAGAAACTATTGGTGCCAATGAGCGTAGTTGTCTTGGCATGAAGGATGTACTGAAGGCTAGTCCATCTTGATTGACTCGTGCTAGGATTGTGGTGGCTCATGCAAGATCACTCACTCTAGTGTCTTTCAAGCCTTGCTTCCACTTTATAGTAATCGCATGTACCCTTTTTTTTTTGTAGTATCGTGTATATGTCATCTAATACATTGGTCTCTTGCTCAAAATCTCCTGCCTCTTTTTTCTCTGCATTAGGTGTGGCATTGAGAGCTTACTTTCTTTTGCACTTTCTGTTTAGTTATTCATCTTGTGTGCTTATTGATCTTCAAGACAACCCTTGGGTCATTGCTTTCTTGAGAGTAATCAGAATTCATTTAACTTTAGAGTGTAGAGATGAGGTATGTGCCCTTTTCTGTCCACTTATCCATATTGTAAGGGTTGCGCTGGGCATGTTGGTTGTTGCCTACCTTGTAGATGTAGTGACGTGTTGTCTGGTAGATTACTTTGCTTCTTTCTACCTCCTTTTTCAGCATGATCGTTGGTCTTTGTTGTTCAACTAGGCTCTAGAAGTACGATTTATCTACAATTCGAGATAAGCAGACAAATCTGCTTCTTGAGGCTAGTTGAAGTGTTCCCTCTAGAGTATTTAAGTTTGTTTTCTTCTCATTTGTCCCTATCAGCCATTCTCGAGCCTCTCCTTCTTAGGTTGCTTGTCCCACCCTGCCACTCGCTTGTGCCTTTAGGCCCTTGTTAGTTTGGCCCTTTATAGTTCTCAAGTATTTTCTTGTCTGGCCAATGGTCTTAGGCTTTCATTTCTTTGTTCTTCCTTAGAGGTAGCGCCTAGTATTTTATTGTTGTTGATCTTGAGTTTTCGTGCAAAGATGCCTTTGTATTCAAGTCTTTTCCTTGATGATCCTCGTGCCAGAGAGATGTTGGCTCGCATGCTTGCAAAAGTTGTGGATGTTGTGGTGGCCCTCGAGCCATAAGTGTTGTGGATGTTGTGGTAGCCCTTGTGCCAAGAGTGCTGGTTTTCGTGCCAAATATTTTGGTGGTCCTCATGCCTAGAATATGACCCTCGTGTCCAGCCAGAATATATTGGATTGGTGGTTTTTACAGATGATATATAGGGCCCTCATGCTGGTGGATATTAGATTGATTTTTTTTTGAAGAATTTGCATGGATTGCACTTGTCTCACATTGGTTTTCCTTGGGAGTGGTCCCTTGTGCCATGTTGGCTTGGAGATGGGGGACCTGTAGGCAGGAGGCACCTCATGAAGGGTCTGGAGATACGTTCGAAATGTGCAAAGGATCGTCAATCCGTTGCATGCTAGGGTATGATGTGATAGTTGGCACTTGAAATAAATGTCAACGGCCAATAGAATGAAGCTCAAGATGATTGAGTGGAACAGTACAATAGTACAATTCCTAGATAGATAGCGAATAGCAGTTACTTGCTAGAAGTTCAAATGTGTCTTGCATAGACACTTAAGACTAGCTTTCCGACATGATCCATACCCGGATCAAGCAGAGGTGAACATCATGGGTTACGTGGAGGTGCAAGTTAGAATATACAAGACTCGAACATGGATACAAGTCCGGGTTATATCAAATGTCGGTATTGTAGGAAGACTTACAAAATACCAGGCAGGCACCTTGATGACTCCAGGTAATTTACGATTTACACGAAGGGTCACTCACTCTTAGACCATGACTATGGCTTGCAGCGGATGCCACGTCATTTGAAATGCCACAACAGCAGCATGACGTCATGACAGAGAAATGTAATGACTAACATTTCTAGGATGTAAATAACCCCCAATGGTAGGTGGGTTAACAGCATAGGGGGCATATGATAGCGGCTTAGAAGCCACAAAACGGTTAACGAGTACATGAAGGAGTAAATGGATTGGTGACTCTACTGAATGAAGGTCACAACCAAAGGGTGAAGGGTGTACACTGTGGCAGGCGTAAGGATCGGAATACCGAAAATCGAGAAGAAGAGGAGGAATAAAGGACCCTTATTAATGATATTTAGCGACCTGGATATGAAGGTTATTACCTAACATGAAGGGTGGTCATTGCTAATATACAAAGGTAGACTTGCGGCTTGAAAGGCGGCAAGAGCTGAAAATCTCCTTAAAGATTTGGTGCATGGCTTAGGGAAGAAGACTTCCATGTCCTAAGACAAGATGGTGAATTGAATTCACCAAGGAAATTTTTAATAAATAGATAGATAGGTAGATAGCATTTATACGTCATGCCACATTGGCAGCGTCCATGAGGACATATGACGGACCCCCAGAGACTTGAACACAAGATCTCTGAATAGAGGAGGCCTATCTTGAGGGGTCTTTGGGTGGTACTGTCCTTTGGGATATTCACATAACCCCTTGGAATATGTAAGTTTATTTGTGGAACTTAACGCCATTTGGGCACTAAAGGAATGGTTGGAAATACTTTGCCCCAACCATATCTAGATACCCTAGAAGGAGGTGACTAATCAACAATGGTTGGATGCCACTTGACCCTTACGGTGGAAGAACCCCAAAAGAGGGTAGGCTGCTATCAATCTGACAAATGCATGGCGCAGATAATTAATCACAGCCATATAGGCGGTGAGGTTTGGCACAAAATGATACTAGAGTTTGTACCCGGGATTAATTAGAATAAAGTGCTGACATTGTTGTGGGGGTCCTAACACAAGCACACACTACGTGTTACAGAGTATGTATCACGATCTGGGGAAGTGGTCCATAAGAAGAATACGACCATTGAGAAGAAGTATTGAAGGGTGGTAGGATCAAAGGAATCCAAACCCATGGTCTAGAGGGGTGCTGCATGGCAGTCCCTAGTTGGTTGGGCGAAGAAAGATCCTTTCTCTAGAAAATGAAACGAGTCAAGGCGTAGACACTAGAGAGAAACAACGTTAATTGTAATTATGTCTATAAGATATTTCTTAACCCTTAATATATAACGTTGAATAAGGTCTAGTATAAAGCATATGGATGTAGTATAGATTGAATCATGGCAAGGCTCGAAGAAATTTTGTTATCAAGGCATTTACCAAAGGAAAAAAAATATTTAAAGCTATAGGTCTAGGAACGTCAATAACTGTACATTATTATCATCGCCTAAAGAATATCCCAGGTGAATAGTGGATTAGAATCCAACTTGGAAGTTTCTATCTTACTCCGAGGAATTTTCTTCCAATCGCTCGGCGTGAACGTATGTCGATATGGTTGCGGAGACATTCTGCAATGATGATAATCACTCCTAAGTGATTTCTAGCTCACCTTGGTTGCACAAGTCTGGCGGAGTTGTTACCACCACAGCGTTGGTTTAGAAAAGAGTGATGGTAGACAGGAGTCTTTCTAGAGAACCAGGGATACTATTGGTTAAGTATAAAACGAGACTATTGTTATTACTAAAAGAAGGCTTACCGTGTTGGTAAAGGGTTTGGCTGTGTGCTGGGAGGTCAAGGGTTCAAGTCTTGCGTAGTACACTTTTATATAAAAGTTGCTATGCAAAGAAAACAAAGTATCACAGATGTATAAGAAATATATGAAATGTATATATTACATTCAAGAGAACTGGGTGTGGTGGTAAGCACCTAGACTTGGAGTTGAGAGGTCATGGGTTCAAATCTGGGTCGAGGCGCCAAAAAAAAATATATATATGCTCCCTGAATATATACGGCGCTCCGGACGTATACATACAGGGACTTCCCCCTCCCATGGCAATCAGCTCACCATGAGTAGGGCCCTCCGTCTAACTCGGACCATCCGTAGAGGGATGCCCGGGTGAAGGACACGGAGGTGTCATTCGGCCCACGCCTTCAATGGGACTCCTAAGTTGCGGAAGCGTGAATACATGTTAGCACACAGCATAAATCATATATAAATAACCACCACAAAGGGTGGCACATCCATCCAAGTACTAACGGCAAAGAATATGCATCTAATCCTAAGGAAAACACCCCAAACCCATGGTTCTACCCCGGCTCAAACTCCAGTGAGGGTCGACTGACGGCTAGGTCTCAAGAGATCAGCAGACCGAATCTTGGCATGGCGTTGGCTGGCATAGAACATCGGCTATGGTTGTCCACTCCATCCGCCCCTCCTGTGCACACTTTGCAGATGAGTCGAATCATGCTATGGCATCGCTATAGCCTTCCGGAGACGCAGACTCAAGGTGTCACCCTTCGAGCCTACTCCAGGGTTCATGACGCCCCGGTCTGAGGAGGCAGGTCAGGGAAGTGTCCCCTTCCAGGATCACAGTGGTTCCATGGGTGAGCTAGAGAATACGTGCCGCATCAGCGACCCCCGCATCCATACCCGACTTACTCACCCTAAATCTACTCAAAGTGCATGGTGCCCCATACGGGTCACACCACTACACCCAGGGAGTGTCAGACCCATACCCGGCCCTCTACGTGACCGGCTATCAGGCCTAGCCCACTGTAGGAGTCTCAGGAGCCTTTTATGTTCATGCAAGACCCCACCCCCACTTCACCACTGCGTCCCTTCTTTAGTGCTAAGTCATTCCATAGCATCTACGACCCGGTGGTCTCTTGTACACAGGCCGCAACTAATGGGAATAATACAGGGCTCTATCTAGGAGCATACTACAATACATGGGCTCAGAGGTCTCTACCCCCCCGTAATTCCCCCATTTCAAGAGTAATACTATGCAAAGAACTATCAATCCATCATTTAAGAGCAAGTACAGAATCAGAGATAAGGAGAACTCACCTTTGCAATCAAGGGTTAGTTCCTACAGGTAAAGGATAGAGAACACAGAGAAACAGAAGAAATACACACAACAAGTGCCCAATAGGGGCGCTACCCTACAGATAACACAGCTAAGCTACGGACTAACCGTCGAATCGGGCTCGGGATGGCTCCATCTCGATTTGCTGAAGGGTGCCTGGCTGCTGCTCCTCCTCCTCCATCTCCAATTGCCCCCAATTCAAATTGGGATACAAAAGCCCCAACTTGGGTGTCCCAAAATGGAACCCCTGCCTTGCCCAATCGATTTGGGCCAAGTGGCATGTCATTAATTAACTAATTTGGTATTTTATCCCTTTGTAATATTAGGATAAGCCCTAAATTCGAATTAGGATTTTGGGTTAGGTTTCCACCTTTATAATTTAATTATTAACATAGCTAACCTTAGCTTATGAATAATTAATGTGCCATTAATTATTCATAGTGACGTGTCATGTATTTATACTTAAATAGGCGTATAAATACATGGAACGTCACACTCCCCCTTTACAAATGTGATCTATCTCCCACCCAATACGTATAGACAACAATTGTTGCACTACAAAGCCTTTATATAAGTAGCAATTGAACACAAGCTATTAATGTGTAACAACTAAATATTGTTTTTATTAAATGACTAGTACTAGAATCCAGCGTAATATCACAATGTGGCTTGGAAAGTCGGGATATATTTCGCAATCATAAGTAATTCCATTCATCAAATGATATAGTTCAAGAATTCTAATTTTCCATGTTAGATATTATTTTAAAAACTCATAGTTTCATAAATCGTTTTCAATGTAGGCATGGCATAAATCAGCTTGAAGCTGTTTCGCATTCCCCATTTTCCAACCATGAGACACTTCACGACAATTTAGGTTATAAATGTGTCGGGCAATGCATAACCATCAAGACCTAACTCAATCAAGATCAAATAACGAGTAATACAAAATGCTACTACCTCTGTCCAAACCAAACACGGGCATACAAAACATCAACTATAAGTATTGTTGCTTCCACATTGCAATACAAATTTCCATAGGTTGGTAACGCCTCACCATTAATGTCATTTTGGTAAAAGTAACAGCGTCAGATAAAAATTCATACTTTTATGCACAATTTTATGTTTATGCTCTCTCTTTCTGTTCCTTCCATGTGTTTGGGATTAAGGGTGGGTAGAGACTCGAAAGCTTCCTAGTAGTAGATACGTCTCTAGCTAGAACCCTTACGACCCAGTAAATGCGACATGTGCACAAGAGCCCACCGGGCTGTGTGTGCATGTGGTTCAGCACCAAATAACAGTAGTGGAGTGGGGGTAGAGCCTTGCTATGCGTGACTACTGGGGCTCCTACAGTGTGCTAGACTTATAGTCGGTCACTGCGCGTGGACCGGGCTTAGGTCTGACACCTCCTGGGTCGCAGGATAGGTGCCTATAAGGATATCCTGGACTCGACATAGATTTAGAGGGGTAAGTCGAGTACGGATGCGTATGCACCTAGATGGCACGTATCCTCTGACACACCCATGGAACCACTGTGATTCTGGAGGGGAATCATCCCATTCCTGCCGCGTCGGATCAGGGAGATATAACCCGGAGTAGTCTCATAGGGTGATTCCATGAGATTGCTTCTCCGGAAGGCTACAACCATGCCATAGCATGCTTCAGCCTATCTGCAAAGTGTGCACAGAAGGGGCAGATGGAGTGGACTACCCTAGCCATTGTTCTATGCCAGTCAACGCTATGTTATTCCTCTGTCTGCTGTTATCCGAAGGTCCTGACCGTCAGTTGACCCATAGAGTCTGAGCCCGGGGTAGAGCCCTTATTTACGGAGTATTTTCTCATGTTATATTGGTATTGTGTTGTTGCCTATATGGAAGATGGATGGACCATCTTTTGTGGTGGTATATTATTTTATGTATGATTGCTAGGTGCTAACATGTATATAGGCTTCCGATGTATAGGATTCCCATGGAGGACGTGGGACGAATGACACCTCCGTGTCCTTCACCCAGACACTTGGCCATTCCAAATAGTCTGAGTTAAACGGAAGGCCTTTCCATGGTGATGTAGTCGCCAAGGGAGGGAAATTTCCTGTATTTGTACGATGGAAGCATTTTATAGATTCTGGGAACGTCACACCTAGTGTTTTGCACCCACATTGCATAAAAAACCATTGCAATATAACTATTTTGCTTACACACTTATAAGAGCATTTTTATATTGATGATCATTGATCGATAAGATGATGAGATAAACACGTTGCTCATTGCTTCTTGTTGTACAACACTAACAATGCTCATTGAGCTCTATCCAATCAACTTATATACTGTGTTCGTGGTTGAGTGCAAATCTTATCATGTGTAATATCTGCTCAGAATGAAGTGGATGAATGCAAGTCTCATTTTGTGTAGTGTGTGTCTGAGAATGAATCGTCATATATCCTAAGGGATGCTACCAATTTGGTAGGACATTAAAACTACTAATTAACTTCATTGCTTCTTCTTGATAAAGAAATTTGCATACAAGAACAAAGAATAGAAATGCGAGTGTTCACAAAAAATGCCATAGAATCATACCTTAGATTGTTTGGGGCAAAAATAGTCTAAACAAACTAGAAGAAACGAATAATTTGAACATAACCATCAAGCTTGGGACATTTAGCACGATGGCAACCCTCACCTTCAAGTAAAAAGGCAAGCCCTTTTACACGCACCATCATCTGCCATCGTCAAGGCAAAACAGGGCCCCTCCAGCGGCGGTTGCATGTGAACCCAGCCTCACCAGCGGGACCCTTTTGAACAGCATTTACCTTCAATTTTATCAATGCATTGAAATTAGGGCAAAACTAAGGCTACCTATTTCCAAGGGTGGGTCGGGTGGGATGGTTCAGCGGACATGTCCGTGTGTGTCTGCAAGATGGGGCTTTTGCGTATCGTTGAAGGCGACCTTGTTGCCATCGCACTTTTGGCCCTTCTAATAGTGGTAGGTTTACGCATTTGAAATTTTGAACTTTCTTCTGATTTCTTATCAAGAATACTTTGAATCCTTCTGATTTCTGCATCTCTTGTTTTGATCTGTAACAATGCGTCACCTAGTTTCTCGTTCAATTCTTTATTACTAGCTTCTAGTTGCTCTTTACTTGGATCCTTCTTGCCCTGTGTTGCAACGAATGCCTTGAGCCCATCATATTCACTATGCTTTATTGAATATCGAGAAAAGGGTGTAACTATCTCTGGTACAGACACATTCATCTCATCTGGCAGTGTAATTTGTGTGAATCTCAATTGTCTCTCTAGTTCCATAGTAATACTTGCACTCTGTTTCTTTGGATTGTATAGACGAGATGGAGATCTTTGCAGAGTAGATGTGTCTCTTCTAATTTTGTGAATAATAACCTTTTGTTTCGAAATAATTCCTCTGTAATACTCTAGTTGTCCCTGCACGTGATCATGATCAGATTGATAGTTAAAATTCCCTTCAACAACAGAAAAAGCAAAAGCCGGTGAAGCTTAAGCTCAATAATGTCTTAACAGTTAGTTAATAATGCATCTCGCTAAAGTACCTGCAATTTCTGAACTATGAATGCCATGCGTCGAACATTGCGGTTTGCTGAAGAAAAATCATGGAGAAGTTGCAAGTTCTGTATTGTTATGTGCTTGATCTCTTCCATGCACCGTTCATCGGTTCTTTTCATACAACTTTTTAGCATGGCAACAAAATTTTCCAAGGTATCCCTGCCGACCAATTCGGGGTGAGAAAAAGAAAGGTGTGTTCTTGCTTATAATTAGGTAACTACTATTCAATGCGTTTTTGTTTAGCTGGTGAAATAATTTATGGCCTAATTTAGGTTTTGTTACCTTTGCCGCATAATTTCCGCCCTAGATTCCAGACCTTGAGCAACAGCAGCACGATGGGAATCCTTGACATATGCAAGAAAAAGGCCTTCTATTAATTGTGGCCATTCTCCAGGGGCATGATCTTGGACAATCACAGCCAATGCTTCTCTAAATGCGTCAATGTACTGATCCCTGCTACGTATCTCTTTGTGAAATCTGATTAACCTCTCTTGTTGATCCAAAACTCTTTCCTTTAGTACCCTTATGTGCTCATCTTCTTTAAACTTTGCCGCAGCATCTAGGGCTTCCCGGGTATGCATTTCTTGAATCTTTCCATGCAGTTGATTTATTTCATCTTGCAATGGTTTCTGTCTCTCTTGCCACTGCAAACGTTTTTTTTATTAACAACACAGCCACTTTCATCTTCTTAGAGGATCATAATCTTCATGCATTCATCGAAAAGGCATTGATTCAAAACTCTATTTCTAAATCATTTTCAGGGGCATCTAGAAAATATAATTATCAAGTGACATTGTTTTATGTAACTACCAATTTACCTGTTTAATTTTTATATCTTGAAGAATTGATTGGGTTTCCTTTTCCCGGGTAGCATGCATTAAGGCCTTCCTATGAGCGTCTGTCTCTTCCACGAGTGTGTCTAGTATTTGCTTTTTATAATCAATCTCTACAACAATATTTTCCAAGCGTGCATTTTCAGTTTCAAGAAGACGAAGGGAACTTTCTTGTGCAGTCGATGCAGTTTTTAATTCTGAAATCTGGAGTTGAAGAGTAGTTGCAGTCTTTTTCTCAAGAAGCATCTTTGAACTTGCTTCATCTGCACGTTCCTCTTGTCTCTTTACTTCAAGTCTCATTCTGTTCACAGCAGTGTCCAATTCCTCATCATTAATTAAAAGATCTTCCTCCATATATGTCTGCCAAAGAAGGGATAAAAGGGCAACAATCAAATCATGGTGTCAACGATTAATGATGAGTTTAAGATACTTTGCATGCGTACATACTTAATTTATACATGAAACTGGTCTCTTAGTGCAACACTGGTGTTTAATTAAAAGCTGGATATTTTTACACAGGAAGTGTAGTTGCTAGCCAGAAGAAAAGAGATGCTGATAGTTTGATGGACATCTTTTACATTGGTTCCTATAGTGAGGATATTCAAATGTCGCATTTCCAAGAGGGTTTGCCTTATTAAGCATCTGGCTGTTTTAAAGGCTACTTTGCTTGGTAGTAATACAAAGGATCACTTCCCCATACTGTGAAAATGGTTCCAGGCTAGCATATTAAGGATCAGCACAGCTCCCTCCGGCTATAATTAGAAGATCCAAGATATCCTCTTGTGATAAATATCCAGTAGGCTAGGTATAACATCATTTGAATAAAGTGTAATTTGCAAGGACATAAAAACCTCGTATTCCCGTATTTGTTTATTGCAATGGGCCTCAAAATCTTGGATCTTCTTGTTTGCTTCTAGTTCAGCAATTTTCATTTCTTCATACAGCTTCTGCACATGACTATTGTGCTCTTCCTCCTTTTTTGCTATCGTCTCATCGCACAGTTCTTTTGTTTTTTCAGCTTCTACTTTCCAATATTGTGTTTTGGAAGTCTCTGTGCTGAACTGTATTAGAATATCAAAGCAACTCATTAGATCATTATTACACAAAAGATAGATTTATGGTTCTATTTAGAAAATTATTAACATTTATCCTTAATCGGCACGTTTGTTGATGCAGACGATCTGTGATCATCTGTTGCAAATCTGTTGCAAACCTGTGATAAGGCGGAACCAGCAACTGGTCGAATGATTAACCTTGGATTCAGGCTTGGATGCTAGTAATGTAGCTCCGATAATCCAGCTCTAGAGGGTGATAATCACATGGGAGGGTGATAAACTATAAAGTAGTTCTGATGTCAAAGCTGGGCCTGTCGGTTAAAGGAATTCACCTTCCTTTGGTAGGCCATTAGGTTAGGAAGGGAGCCAGGTCCTCATCGCACGTAAGGGCTTGCGGATGCCCATTTCCCCACGTACACAAATTCAAGAATTCAGATATCAGCCTCGCTAGAACAGGGCCAGAGGAGAAGGAGCCCCTGGCAGAACATTACTTGTTTTAATTTAATATGGGCCTGAAATAATGGAAATGACCTCCCTCCAATCTTACGCTACATAAATGAGCTCACGTCTAGGCTCGCCGATTTATTACACGTAAAAAACACTTAGGAACCATTCTGCTGCATCCGCCAATAGTGCCATGCCACATGGCGTTGTTTCAAACCAAGAATGTAAACCAAGAATGTTAATAATTTTTGCTGAACGACGGAGTTTCTATGGCCGGCTGCTGCTGCAGTTTCTACATGCATTCCAAGAACTCATCTACGATTTACCCACCATTCCGGCCTCTTTACCCAACATTCCAAGGACTTACCCTGCATTCCGAAGGTTTTGACGGGGTGCAGAATGGTTCCTAAGTGTTCAATCTCTAGATTGGAGTTATTTGTAGCTTGATGAACTCCCAAAATTTGTTATCAAATGATTGTGTCAATTATTTCTATTGTGGTAAGAATTCTCACTTAATAATATACTGATTCGAGAGAGTCCTCTTGTTCTATAGCAGAAGGTAATTCCCATGTGACCAAGCTTCATGAAGGACAATGTGTCTTTTTGGAAATAAAACTTTGTGGTTTCTTACATGGATAACCTTTGTGTATTTATATTAAATGAATAAGATCAGTTTCTTTTATTCAGGCCTTCGATGCTATTGAATATGTTTAATATGGTTTCGAGTTGATTTTTTTAAATATGAATTGAAAATATGTATTAAAACAGATGACAAGTCCGATGTCTCTATTCTATGTTAAATTCCAAAGATCTATGTACCTAGACATTGCTAATCAATAGAATACACCTATCTATGAAACTAGACTGCAAATTGATGTCAATTATTTTAAACAGGTCCTTTGATATAATGTCTTGTTGTCAAGACTAAAGGTTTTTTTTGCTAACTCCAGCTTTTTGGTACCAGAAACGTTGATTTAGGTCTTACTTTAAAAGTGTGATTGCTTTATACCAAATGGCGTTCTAATTTGGGTATTAATTTGGGTATATTTTATAGGATCTCAAAGACACTTATAATGAGGACATGTATATCAATAAGCAATGAATAATTTAGCTCTATGTATAAAGTATGTGTTTATAGAGCACGCCCATCATTTTTACTCGTTCGGCATTCCTAATGGTAATATCGTGTATGTATTTTTCTTAGGTATTTTAATACTAGTATGGGGCAAAGTGGCATGCCGGAGGGCATCCAACAACTCTTCTTTAGGGTTGTTTTCTTTTAGCATCCATCCGACAGGTTTCCATGAAGGCACGCATAAGAAGAACTGAGATGCAAAAGCTGGATTTACCTTGATGCAGAAGATCTTTGCCTCAAAGGTTCCGTGAGGTTTTTGTTACAGGTGTAAAAGCCGGATCAAAGCAAGGCCGATTGAGTTCTAGTTTTTTCCTTCTTCTATCCTTAACAATTAGAAATCGAAACATTGGCCTTTTTGCTTAACCAACACCATTCTGCATCGATGACTTTATTTTAGGGCTCCAGGTAAGGTTAGTGTTACAGGATCAGATAATTAATCCTTCGAACTCTTTTCCTTTGGGGGGTATCGCATCCCAACTACAAGTTATACCTGAGAAGTAACTCCATGGATTTTGAAGAATGATTCTGGATTTTCATAAGACATTATAAAAATCCTACTCCAATAATCCCTCTTTGCGTCCACATATCAAAAGAAGTCCTCCCATACCTGTATAATTTATTCTCCTCCTGCCAATTTCCCCCTCAGGAATTTGTATGGTATGAAATGCACAAAAACCATACTTGTGTATGATATATATGTAGGTTTTTATAAAAAATAAACCCATAAAGGTCACTTAGTAGTGTTGCATAGTAGTGTTCTATGGCAAGTAGAATATAAACACCCCTTGATTGAGTCCTACCCCCTATCATCTTATATCAAATGCACTCTTATATCAAATGCACTCTGAGTGCGAAGAGAGAGTAGAGGGAGGGAGGAAGGAAAACCTTATTCTCAAAATGGTTGTAAATTTCATTCTCGCTTTGTTGTTGTGATTGAATAATTCCTTGCAATGTATCTTCCATATTCTTCTTATAATTTTCTAGTTTGTCGCTTAACATGGACAATTCATGTTTTAAACTCGTCTCTCTATAAGCATGTTCTCTCTCTTTTTCTTTCATCTTTTGCATCCAAGCTTGTCTAACTTGCTCTTGCTTAAAGTTTGAATGAGATTCCTCCTTTTGTAAGTTGTCTTTTACCTCCTGGTACAAGCATGCTAATATCAACACTATGTACCACTTCAGTATTATGTACCACTTGATCTTTTGTGTTACAGAAAGTATACCTCAAACTCCTTCTTAATAGCATCTAAATCAAGCATGCTTATCAATACACATTCATCTTCATCATCCTTTTTTTTATGGGCTTTCATCTCCTCAAAATTGTCACCGAGCATGTAAATGAATATTGCCCCACTCAAAGAGCGGATAAAAATCAAGCTGGAGTTCTCATCAACGCAGAGTTGGGAAATTGGCCCTACATAACTTTCAATTGGCATCTTAGAACCAACTTTTATAAATGTAAAACCACTTCAATATAATTTAGGCAAATCCATACTTGCCAATTTTATACATTCGCTAAACATCCAAGGGTCTATAGTAACATTACTTTCTTGGAAAGGAAAGAAATATGCAAACACGACATTCTATGAGTTTGTCAAAAGGCATCAAATTGTCTCTCTGTCAAGAATATTCGGAGGTCAAATGTTATTCTATGCAGGCCCCAAATTTATATATGTCACAAGACCCTATGACTCTAAATTGTTGTACTTTCTATGCATCTGCCACTAAGATATTTTAAGATATTTGAAGCTGGAAACTAGAGAGAGAAAGTTGGATGCTTCATATGCGGTAAACATTTTTGTAAATGAATGGATAATGAATGTGATATTAAATGCTCACTTTATGATGACATGGTAAAATGATGGTGCGACATGATCTCGGGCTATTGGTAGATTAGATATACATTAGCTAGGGCCATATATACATCAGCTAGAGTGAGTTTCTAAACTCACGCCCTTGCTGAAACGATACTCCTACTTAAAACTTAGAGAGCAAGAAAAAACATTACTGTAATGTAATTTTAGAACCACTATTTCAAGGACTGTATCCCAAGTAATTTCTTCATTTTTTGAAATTTGAAGCCATTGAGGGGTTTGGGCATTCAATAAGTTCTGTGGTTCTAGAATGTCTCGAACAAAAGCAGGCCTTCAAGTATGAAGATGATATTTGAAGTCTTTGATAAGGGCAGTAGCTTTAGAATTATGATCATACAACCTAGCTATCTCTTGTAAGTCCCAGAAAAGATGTAACATCCAAAGCATTTCATGTGTACCTGTAAAAAGAGCTTTTAGCCCGGCTTTTTATCTCATTGGATCACATTGGCAATGGAATGATTATGCCTACTTACGCATGTATTTATGCAGGCAAGCTACAGATGTGGGGAGACCTCATACATTTATACCATAGAAAGGAATTTTCCTTACCTCGTATAATGGGATATGCAAAAGTAAAACTTTCATGTTCCTATTATATCTTCCCACTCTCATAACGTTTTATGCCACTTAACTCTCTTGCTTTGCATGTTAAAAATATTTTTTTCTTTAGACATGCAAGCTTCCACTTGTTATATAGGTTTTGCATGCAATTTTGTGAAGGATCTTCAATCTCTACGGGGCACCCCTTTTGACAAAATTATTTTTTTTTTCTTTGTTTGAGAAAAATGTTATCTTTTGCAATTGGTGTGCTCAATTTCAATGTAGAAGAAATGGACATTGTGAAGAGATAATTTTGGAGTACCTTCATACGAAATTGGACGACCATGATCGAAGGGGTTTCTTCCAATGTTGTTGCATCACGGTCATAGGTATGGAGTTATATGGTTCTCTTTTTTTTATAGATGTGTTGTTTAGCTGCAAAAAACATTACTGGCTTCTCTTCAAATTGCAAACACTCTTTTAGCCGGCCTCTGAAAGAACCCTAGAAATAGGAATTATATAGTGCCCCTTACAGATATCTTGCTCGAATTTATTAGGGTAGAATCATCTTACTCCTAGCCCAAGGACTGATCAGAGGATAGCAAACATTGCAACAAATTCCGCTGTAAATTCTGTAGATAATGGAGTGCAAGCAGCTGATCCAAACTCAACCGCTCAGAGTGAGATTAAAAAGCTTGGATCTAATGACAACGGTGCGGTGAACTAGAGCTGAGCAATTATGAGAAGTCACAGAAAAGATTACTAACACGTCTACTCAAGGCATTGGTATGCCAACACATCTACTCAAGGTATTGGCACTACTAATTGAGCTCAACAGGTCTGCTTATCTTTTATGTTTATTCATTGTAAGGAATAGTAATACTCCATTGCATTGCGAAGCTGGAAAAATTACATTGGTAGCTTAATGTTATTTTGCTTTAATTTGTAGCATTAAGCTAAGCGCAATTGGTACAGTATAGATTTTAGATCTGCATATTCTAGATGGCTGTATAATGCACTAACTATATGAGAACTGGGAATAACATGTACTGGGCATTTATAATGTCCCATGGTTGATTTTGCACTGCCAGATGATATTTACAGATCTTGGCATAGAGGTAATGGAAATGGGTGAACAAATCAGATGCCATTTGTGTAATAAATTCATTTCTGATTCTGCTTGTTGCTATAGATCTGTCCATATAGATGTCGGGCTACCATAAATAGAAAAGAGGGTATTATGTTGGTCTCATGATAAAGCCATGGACTAGTGTCTTATGCTTGGGATCATGACGCGCTTTAGAACATATGAAGCTTATTTCTTACTGTAAATAGGGTAACAGAGCTGATTTATAGTGATATTTTGAGATGCAAATAATTGAGTGGGATTTGAATTATGAAATTAACCTAGGCATATAAATTGATATCCGTTTACAGAAGCTTGCATCACTCTTGTGTTCTAGTGTGTATAAAGGCATTAAGTAGAGTAAGCATTTGCTGATGCTAGGTTTGCACAGGACTAGACCTACCTTCCATTTTATTTATTTGGACATGCAAGGTGAAGGTTGAACAGCCCAAGAGATCTGTAGCTTACCTGTAATGGCTCATATTGTTACTCTTTCCAAGGCTAACATTCATTTGGTTTCATTGCAGGTAATGGGATTTCTTGCTCTGTGTGTGTTTTTTCACATTTATTCAAAGTTTGGAGAAGCTTACAAGATATGATAATGGAAGTACTAAGTTGAAATAGTAAAACAATATATTATTTCTTTTTGGCTATAGGTTAGTAACTTTGATCTTGAAAACTGCTATCATCAATATGTGAATTAAGATCATTACAGACTTTTGAAATGATTCAAGTTGGAAAGTTATGTAAGTTAAAGGAGATAGATATTCTAATTCCTGTTTAGAAAATCAATGTTTGACTTAAAATTTTGCAATATAAATATCTATGGGAAATTTTTTGACTAAGACATGAAAGTATTGAATGCAATTAAGTTTATAAGTTCTAGATATTGGAAAATTGTTTGTAGATTGATGACTTGTAACCTGTTTTAGCTTAAATGATCTTTGCAAAAGTTCACGGAAAAGTAGAAAGTCAGTCTGATCAGGTTTAAAGTTTTTTTTTTTTCCAATACTCAGTTCTCTAGTTGTACTAGAAACCGTAATCATGGTTACTTAATTTTTAGGTGGATAAATAAATATCTCTATTTACTGATGACAATGTGGATTTATAGGAGATTACAAGAAAAGTGGTTGAAGCCACTGAGGTAGACAACCAATGGATAAAGAAGCTTTTGCAGCTCAAGTACCATGAGTAACAGATCCAGACTATATTGGCGTGCATAAAAAAGGAGGTAACAAATTCATTGTTTCATAAGATGCTTCTCCATTAGAGCAGAGAATATGTTCGATAATGCTGAAATCTCATTGTGGAAATAATTTTTTCTTGGATATCTACCATGCTTGGGTTTTTGGATACAAAGTTTACCAAGCATGGCTTTAAATGATAAAAATGGATAATATACTTTTTCCGCCATTGGGCTAGGTTCTATGGACCTGTTTTTAGATATCTTTGCAAATAGACAAATACAAGTTATTAGAGCTAGAAAATACAGGTAGAATCTCTAATATATACAGTTTTCAACATATTGCAAGGTAAATTTTCCTTCTAAGGTACATACTACATAGGTATATCAAAGTAGAAAGTTGCAGACCATATGCTCAGACTTCAAGGGTAATTTTAGCATAGGGTCTACCTTATGTTTGCCTTCATTCCAATACATGAACATGGGAAATTGCTATGGCTTTTTTCCATTCAATTGATACATTTTGTAGCAATTGTTTTGCCAAATTAGATGTTGTCAACTACAAGGAAGAAGGTTGTAGGCCGTATGCTCATACTTTAAGGGAAATTTCATCACAAGTTCTACCTTATGGTTCTCATTCCAATACATGGAAAATTGCTATTGTTATTGCTTAGTTGATCGGCAATTTAAAGCAATTGTTTTGGTAAGAAAGACATTGTCAGTGCGGTATTTTGCTAAGAAGACATTGTCAATTCGCTGTTGCGGACTTTTGTCAATGAAGCATTTCTTGGTGTCCATTATCGCAATGGCATGGTAAGACTTTTAGTCATACAAGTAAGTGAATAGACAATTATGGGAAGGGTAGGGCCCTGTTGTACAACAAGGTCCTACTCTCGTTGTTACCAAAAATTTGAAATTATAGTAGTGATCACTACAACCCTGACCTACGGTAGGAGGCATGGTTTTTTGTTAAATGGAAGTTGTATTCTAAAGTTGAAAATCTTAAAGAACTAGGTGGTTTATTGGCCAAGCCGTGATTCAATGTGTCAATAAGCTCATTTTGCAATCGATAGTTCCAAAGATATGGATCCACTTGGTTTACATGTCGTGAACTCGGTATTGACAAACATGAAGAAAATTTGAGCCTCGTTGATCATGACCTTTGAAGGTTGGAAAATGGAAAAGCTACAGCGGGAACTATGATTCTGAATTTATAATGCTCTATAGCATGCCGCATGGCTCATGGCTCTAGCTCACATTTTCATCTCACTTAATCTCTTCAATTTCAGTGAGAAAATGTCACTTAATCTCGTTTGGTGGCATTTGTCACTAACTTGATAGTTTAATTATACTCTTACTTGGATCCACCGTGGACTATGAAGCTTTTTATTTCATTGGATCTCATTGGCAACGGAATGACTATGCCTATTTAGGCATGTATTTATGCGGGCAAGCTCCAGACGTGGGAAGACCACATACATGTATACCATAGAAAGGAATTTTCCTTACCTCGTACAATGGGATATGCAAAAGTAAAACTTTCATGTTAGTGATGTTGATGTTATATCTTCCCACTCTCACATTGTTTTATGCCACTTAACTGTCTTACTTTGCATGTTAAAAATATTTTTTTCTTTAGATATGCAAGCTTCCAATTGTCATAATGGGGTTTGCATGCAACTTTGTGAAGGATCTTCAATCTCTACGGGACATCCCTTTTGAAAAAAATGGGGCATGTTCCATTCTAACATTTTTTCTTTGTTTGAGAAAAATATTATCTTTTGCAATAAGTGAACATTTGGTCAGTAGGTAAACAGTAAACTAGCCACAGTAACCTGTAAATCAACTTTTACTGGTCTAGACTAGTCTTTTCAAACTAGCTAGCATTGTCCCAATGCCAATGAGCAGCCAAAGTGGAGGACATGTACATGCTATTAAGTTCTGCCATGTTGGGGATCATCATTGTATATCCCTAGTAACCAAAAAGATAAGCAGCATTGGCAAGGTTTGAACTCCCAACCAAATGTTCACTTATTTTGGCATTATTAGGCCTATACCAACTCATCACACATCCGTTGGGCAAATTTTGGTCGCACGTGCATACTTTGTCGGCAGGACTGCCTTGAGGAAGTTTTCAAATCCTAGGGGCAACTCTAGAGACATCACCTTACATAGCGCCTGCCACGCATGACTTTTGGGCATCCTAAGACTATACAATAACCAGTAAACCAACCACAATAATTTGTAAACCAACTTTTACTGGTCTAGACTAGTCTTTTCAAACTAGCTAGCTTTGTCCCACTGCCAACGAGCTGCCAAAGTGGAGGACATGCACAAGCTTTTAAGTTCTGCCACGTTGAGGATTATCATCGTAAATCACTAATAACCAAATCCCAAAGATAAGTAACATTGGCAAAGTTTGAACCCTTAACCAAATGTTAACTTATTTTGTCTTGATATTACAGGTTTGAATATACATGACAGTCTATGAGTTTAACGTGGTGATTATGGAATAACTAAGTATAATCAATGATTTAATCTGGTGCTTGTTGTGGCTAGAAAGATGAGTGCATATAACAAAAATCTCTATTCCATTCAAAATCAGCATTCTACAAAGTTTTTTTTTTTGGATCACAGTTGTTGATTCTGATGGTTTAGGAAGCGGCCCAAAGAGACCTACAGGACGAAGCTTGCTTTGATGCAAATAGTTTTTATAATGTTTCTTCTAACTTGCCTTTATGTGGTCATGGCAAAATGAAGCTAGGCTTTCTTTCCTTTTCTTGCATTTGCTAATTCTGCCTCGCGTAATAATTTTTGCACTTCATTAAATCTCCAGGTAACCTTCTTTTATGTGCTGATTATTGTTGTGCTCTCACACGTAAGATTATCATATCTTCTAGTATCATCATTACCGCAAAGGCTTTTCCCTTGAAAACCTTCCGAGGCCGGGGTTTTTTAATCCTAGTAGTAATGGTTGTAGTAGGCCATTGTATGGTCCCATGGCCTCTTGGTCTTTGTGGACATTAACAAATCTATTCTATTCTTCACTAATCCTCCCACAACACCAATAAAGTTTTCTTTAAAAGTTTTCAATTTGGTAATATGCGCACAATTCTAAAGTCGGTTGCTTTATATGCTCCTTAGTTAAAGATATTTCTCCAAATCCATTATATGTATGGATATTCTAGGTATTGCCATACCTTAACAAAGGTATGAAATCCTCTGCCACTTTCCAGGGATCCATGAGAACCATGCTTGAATGCTTATTTATGACCATACTTAATGTTCATCACATGAAACCTTAATAAAAGAAAGTCTACCAAGGAACACTCTTTGCACATGTCTCCTATTAGAATTGTGCAAAATTCTATCTGAAACTTGTTATAAATCCTATCAAAGATCTCTAAAAATCTTTAAGATCCAAAATCCAAGCATGACATTGGAAGTACTGCCTGTTGATCTTCCCCCAATAATTCCTCATAGATATAGCTCCAAACTCGTTCAAATCTAGCACAAAGTGGCTTTCCAGATAGCTATAAGGAAATCTGTCCTTGCTCCTAAAATCTCGTTGCTCCTAAAATCTCGTACGAAAGATATTCAAGGGGAAAAGATATGATCAGGCGAAGATCTCCTCCCTCTCTCTCATAAACAAGGGTCTGTACCATATCTGAAGTTGGAAGGTAGAGAGAGAAAGTTGGCCTTTTCATGTTTCATATGCAGTAGATGTTTTTGATAAATAAATGAATGGATGCTACATTGAATAGCCAATTTGTGACATGGCAAAGTGATGGCATCGTATGATCTTGGGCAGTCATGTACTATTGGGTCAGTTAGAGCGAGTTTCTAAACTAATACCTTGTTGAGTATGCACCTACTTTTATTCCATGCCATGTACTGCGCCAACATTTTAGAAAAAATCAAAGGAACACATTCACATCCACCTCATGAGGATTTAGGTAGGCTGAAGCTTCATACATGGGGATGACACATTACATTTTCTACATGTGCTGGTCTACTATAATCTTTCTGACTCCTATCCAACTAAAAATCAACTTTGATATGGCTTCTTAAACACTACAGTACATGTCAGCGGGACCAAATACAAGTAGTTTAAATTTTCGTGTTCCCTATCTCAATTGTCTCCACGTCTCAATTCTATGGTCTGATTGGAATCTTTTGTTTATGACGCAAAGAAAGTAGCTAGATCTTGCTATTTTCTTTATCATAGAAAGGTAGACTGTGTGTATAATAACACTCCTTCAACTATCTACATAGTCAGCAAGCAGAAAAGAGGAAAACCTAGATATCTAAGTCTATTACCCAGCTATTCTAACTGTCACTGGATTTCCTAACCTGCTAAACTAGATATTTAGCTGTCAATATTACATCAGTATCTGACACTTGAGCGTCTCTCTCCCAAGAGCAACACATTTCTCATTTAACTTTAATAATTTTATTAACCAATAATGGAAGATGAGATTCTTTATAAAACATCGCAATATTCTTCTTATTAATTGATCCCAGATCCTATATTAATAAGCTACATTGATACTAGAAATAACGTTTAAACACTCAAGGATTCTGAAACTAGCACTCGTCAAATTTATTGTTTAAGTGCACACTCATTTAAAAGCTGCCTTATCCAAAAGTAAATTATCTATGCATTACCTGCTCGAGGAGAAAATTTGGTTACTGGTGTTGCTGTGTTACTGGTAATTGGGTACATATAAACATGCATATCCTCCTCTTGTGTTGCAGCAAATAACATTCTCTTTCGGAACAGGCCAGCTAAGAGCTTGTAAGGACTTTGTTGATTTAATTCCCATAATATGCTTGCCCTGTTTAATTGATGATTCTGTCCAACTTCTGATAGAGCACGCTTAGGAACTACCTCTATTATGGCACCTGGTGGCTTCTCATTTGTGCTGATGATTCGTAGGGGTAATGAGGAACCACAAGCATACAAAAAAGTCCTATCGGGATCAAATATAATGGAAGAAAACCGAGATCCTTTGGTAACACACTCTTCAGATCGGTGAAACTTATCCATTGACCATGTGTAAATGGCACCATCCAGACCACCAGATACCAAGTAAATTGAGTTAGCTGACCATGCCAGTGTTGATACTGTACCTAGGTGTCCCTGGCAGAAAGAGAAGCAACTTCATATCGACAAGAGAACAAGACATAAAAAAAAGTCAAGATACTAAACAACCAACCTTTAGTGTCCCAATCACATCCCATGTAAAGGGCGACAGAATAATAATATCCCGTCCAGTCGATGCTGCTACCAAATGGCCACTAGGCGAGAATTTTACTTGACCACAAGCTGGCAATAATATGTCCTTATAATGCTCCAACCTTAAGCCCACAAGCAAAAGTTGAAGCAGTTCAAATAAAGCCATTTAGAATTTTTTCGAGATTAAAATTGCACAGGAAAAACATGTACATATGTCAAGTATGTAATACATCCATAAAGTGATGGAAGTACTCATGGAAGAAGTATGTCACCTATCAGTTCAAGTAGTTATGACAACTTCTAGACAAAGCATATAGTGTGGTTTTATGTCAAGTATGTAATATACATCCATAAAGTGATGGAAGTACTCATGGAAGAAGTATGTCACCTATGGGTTCAAGTAGTTATGACAACTTCTAGACAAAGCATATAGTGTGGTTTTATGTAGCATATAGAGGTGGAATAACAGGCAAAGAACAGTCCATTTCCGAAATTCATCATAACATATTCATAATTATTTCTGAGATTGCCAAGAATAACACTTGTGAATGATCAACTGCTTTGCAAAGAAAAAAAAAATTTAAATCTATACTTTCCCCTGATTTACTACTCAAGACCCATGGGGTGGTGTTAGCAATGGGGCTTTCGTCAAGAAGAAAAGGAACTATCCATACATCATATTTGGCCTTTATTAGATCTTAATATCCTATTCTTTCATCAAAGTGAATACTGAAATATAGATCAGAAAATACATGTATACTTGTAAGCCATTATTCGAAATACAGTGATGCATTTTGCCATTCCTGCAAGAATTTGATAACCCCAAGGGCTCAGTAGTATGCATCTTGGCTCCTCTTCACATCTGAAAAATAGACCCTATGCCATATGTAAGCCAGGTACAATTTTGTGCATCGAATGTAAAACTGGTCGACAACACATACATGTGTGCAATTTGGCAGATGAACTGAGGGTAACGCCATAGCCTGATTAACTTGTCTTTACAAATTGCAAGAAGCTTACGATGTACACACACATCCATCCCAGTTACAGCTCCAAAATGGAAAGCTGGAAAATAAGAATATAAATCATAGTCTGTTTAACTCCTCTAATTGACATGATAAATATACCAGCCAGACAATCCAAATAGCTCTTAGGCCCTTGCAAAAGCTGTAAAATTCAAATCATAATCTAAGGATATTATAGCTCTCTATTGGCAGAACATGTGCGTTTGCTCTTTCCCACAACAATTTTGGTCAAAAACACACAACGGTTTCAGGAATGTACCATGCAGCTCGGAGGCTTCTACATGGTCTTCACTAGCATTTGTACCTTGAGATTCTTCACCTTTGAAACTTACCTTGAGGACCTTTTCACCCTGCCAGGTGCATTCAGTTATGTTGTACTTAAAGTACCCACAATATTTAGCAATGTCCATTTTTACATTTACAAACATGAGATGGGCAAAGGATCCAGAACCCATCCCTCCAATCTACGGATTGCCCCCGAGGGCCAATCCAAAAGGAACTCATTCAAGTGTGTAACTATAGAGGCTACCAAAGACGTTGCTCCAAAGAAACACAGAATTACTTACCACAAAATTTCCTCTCATAAATTATTTCTGACCCAGTGGATATCAATACATTTCTTGCTATCCTTACTTGGGACTTGGTCCTTGTGAAAACAGAGGGAAAGTTTTAAGACACGTACGTTAATTTCACGAGGGAAAGTTTTAAGATTTTAAGACATGTACATTAATTATCTCCATATCAATCACAACATGGACAATTACTAATTGCAATAAAGTTTTGGACTTTGTATACAGATCCTACCTGGACAATGTATGCAGTTTCTGCCCTGTCTGGAGGTACAGCAATCCAAGATATTGGTCCATTCAACCTGTATCAACTTCAAGAATAAGCCAACTCAAGCAGACCAGCAAACTTCCAATGCAATTCATAAATTTTCAAGAGAAGGGTTTATTGATTTTATACAAAAGACACTTTCACGACCAAAATCTGTATGGTCGCCTTAGGTTCTCACTGTAAATGGGATGCAAAGACCACCTGTTGGCTATCCTTTCAGATTGCACAAGTTCAAGGGAATATTTTTGCAGATTGGGTAATTTTAAGAGAAGATTGGGACAATTTCAGGGGTGCTTTTTGGCCAACCAAGGTGACTGCAACTGGAGCCGATGGAATCTTATTGTTACTCCTTTCATCCAGGACAGTAGAGAAACTAGATCTCTTGACGTCATCAAAATGCACTCAGATCTATCTAGATCTCTCAGAAACTTGCTGGTGACTGCTGGCACTTCTTG
This sequence comes from Isoetes taiwanensis, assembly GCA_021234155.1. Classification (NCBI taxonomy): domain Eukaryota; kingdom Viridiplantae; phylum Streptophyta; class Lycopodiopsida; order Isoetales; family Isoetaceae; genus Isoetes; species Isoetes taiwanensis. The sequence goes on from JAJEKV010000042.1 coordinate 2,648,848, forward strand.
CGATTCCAAAACGAATTTTGAGGTTAATGGTCATACCTGCAAGCCAGATTCGTGCAAGGGGGCTGATTCAGCTCCGCCAATGATTTCACTTCCAGCAGGTTCTCCCTTTCTTTTTTCTTCTTCAAATCATGGGTTTTGGTGTAGATCCATCAAAACTTTCTATCCGCCCAGTTCTTGATGGAACACAAAGATGAAAATCCAAGGGATTCTCTGATGGCCTTGGCCGATGCAGAGCTAAGCAAGCATCTTAGACCAAAAAGGAAGCATAGAAGTATCTGAATCTTGCAAGCAATAGGGAAACACTGCGGAGCAGCTTGATCAATTGCATTGTTAGGCGAAGAATATGCAGGATTCTATCAAGAAATTGGAATGTTTGAAAGATCTAATAGGTGCTTGTGGGAGCATTAGTGAGACAGAAATAATCATCCAGCTCTTAAACGAGTAGTTTCTCAATGCTTGCATGTTGCCACCTCAGTCCAGACACAAAAGCAGTAACATGGACCTTCAATCTAGTCTAGAATCTTTCACGTGAGGCTGAACTCAATATGAACAGGCAGAACAAATAAGTTCAGTTGAACTACACAGCTGCAGGTTCAGATAAGTTCGGCACAGATGGTTGCAGGCCTGGGAAATAACCATCATGCAGTAGCATTTCAAGCACATGCACCTCTTTAAATCCATACAAACTCTTCTTTATGTTCCTGCTTTGCTACAACGAGACATGGAGGCTGCTCCATGAAGACTTCCTAGGGGTCATTAAAGATGTCAATGCTATGCTGCTTAGCATCTCTGCCATTTAAGGTTTCTCTTGGTTTTAAAAAGCCAGTCTGCTTTTGCCCTTTTACAAATTGCACAGTCCTATGTGTCGCTCTTTCAGAGCATGTGATATTCGTTTTTGGTTGCATATATCCACTGCATGTGTAGTGGTGTCTCCTCATAAGTATGGAACGAAGTTAATACATGGATTGGAAGTACATCTGCAAAAAGCCTCCTAAACGCAGTAGAATGTATTATCTGTGATCCCCAATCCAGTGTTCGGATGGATGGATGGATGGATGGATGGATGGATGGATGGATGGATGGATGGATGGATGGATGGATGGATGGATGGATGGATGGATGGATGGATGGATGGATGGATGGATGGATGGATGGATGGATGGATGGATGGATGGATGGATGGATGGATGGATGGATGGATGGATTTTACTGTGGGAACCTCCTTGGGTCTCTGAGACCAATTATCATGTACAGCTAGGGGCTCATTGTAGCCTCTCAGATATGTGCATAAGATTACGCTATTGTAGGCGCTGGTTCAACTATGAGATGATGTTGTTAAGGGCTCCTTATGTCTTTTCTTTGCTGCCCACTTTAGCTTTCTCCAAACTTTCATGAGTACTTCTTTCGGGTTAGAGCTAGATTGTCCAGTCCATTAATTGCTGTTATCGCCTCCAATGACAGAAAGTGTCACTGTAGGGCCATTTCTCTACCGAGTCCTCCCCTCATCATGTTCTTTCAACTGCATTTCTTCTATGAAAAGTCATTTGATGAAGGAACATTTCTGGCCTTCAAATCTAATGAGTTTTGGGGGATGGGGGCTCCCCGAAGGGGCAGCGGAACCTGCCTCCTATTTCAATACGGAACATGTGAAAAATAAAGTGCTCCTCTGACTCGTTGCTTTCATATAGCAGATCCTCTCCAAGTGCTCGACCTTAGGTCCAGTTGAGGTTTAGCCTCGATCTCAAGCTGATGGGATGAGACCCTGAGTTGAAAGGAAATCTAGGCAAGCAAAAGCCAAGTTTGTGTACGACAGAGAACTGACCTTATACGTGTATGCTTAGTGTAGATGGGTGGTTCCCCCGCCTTTGCCTGGCAATATCAAACGATACAAGCAAATAAATTCAGTTTATCTGAAAATCAAGGTAGCAACGAGAAAGACATTTAGCTTGTCTTACAGTGATGATAAATTCCTTTAATGTCCCATCGTTATCCCCTGCAAAAAAGCCTTTTCGCGAGCATGCAAAGCATGTTGTATGCCCGGCATCCACCAATTTCTGAACAGCCCAAGTTTTGTTCTTAGTGCTGAAATTTTATGTGATGAAAGACAGTAAGCTGAAATATAGAGCAGTTTTGTATGAATAACATGAAATTCAAAATGTTATATTGAATGTACATACATTAAAGGAAATTAGAAGACACATGAAACAAAACGACATGAAATTAAATTTACATACATTCTATGAATTAGAAAATAAATGAAAGAAAGCGAAATGACATGTTATATTATTATCATTTATTTGGTTGAAGGTAAGGTTGGTGGGACTTGCACCCGCACATGTCTCCCACCCAATGGCGACTAGTAGGTCTTGAACTTTGATGGGATCACCTCAACCCAAGCCCTTACCACTAAGCCACCACCGCAATGGGCAAATGTTATATTGTTACATCTATGAAGCTATCAAATCTAAAAACATGTTCAACATTAGTGCCCTCATACATAATCAAGAGCTGCAACATCTTCCCCTAGCTCATTAAAACAGATGCTTTAATACGAGTTTCTGGAAAAAAGAAATGAAAGCATATGAAATGTGGTTGTTTTTATGTCTATGCCCAAAGAATCCTGCTGATATGTCGCTAAGTATGTATGCGTTGATTGCCCATATCAAGACTAACAAGCTCCAAACCCAAACAACTTCACATGCAGCCATGCCATATATCTTTATATGCAAAGGCTTTACCGTTAGAACATAATTACACAGATTCTAGAGGAAGTCCAAGAAGTCTCTTAGATCCTCTGAAAGGATGTTCTGAACTGTGACATGCAGAACCACTCACAGAAAGAGTTAAGAGTATTGAAAAACATACTCATCATGAAGATTTATAGACCAGTGTTCAACACATCATCCAATGCTAAGCCTCATCCGACTAATCATCTGATCTACCAGAAATAATGGGAAAAGATGGTAGTGAATTGACAGGAACAGTATCTGTAGAAAGAAATTGCAAAGAGCTAATTCACTGGTGGAAGATACTTGACCAGGAGCTATTAGAGAAGTTGTTCCAGGAGAACCAGAACTTGATGATCCGAGACATCGAAAACGATGACTAATGAGCTCCTCCTCAAACTGGCCCCGTGATCATCCTTATATTCTTCATTTTCAACAAATGTAACACTCCTGGACACAAACACTTGATGTGACTGTGCATCATACATATTTCAACCCTTATTTGTGGGATAGCCAACAAATATGCACTTAGTGACCTTGGAGAGAGCTTGCCTTTCTTTCTGAGATCCTCCATAGGGTATGGGTGAATAAGCCAAAAAATCAAACACCCCGAGATCCTGGACATCTGGTTTGTAACCATCATGTTACTTAGACCCACTGTTGGTGCTCTATTGCCAACATAAGCAGCTATTTGCAAAGCTTCTCCTCGAAATTATAGAATCGGTATGGTTCAGTGTGCACTCTCTCTTCCTGATATTCCATGAGCATAGATTTCTTATGCAAAAACTCTGCCCGGGTTTCTTATATTGGGGAGAAAAGTAACCCTTTTTACTATAATCACAATATCTGGGCTCGGATATAGTTCGGTGAAACATGCTGCCTGGATCGTAGGAGGGACCCACTCCCACGATTACAAGAGAGATAGCTTAGGGAGTATAAGCCACATGTGCTGACTTGACATACTGCTGAGGTGTACATAATATACACCTTGTTACTTATTACATGATAATCCCCCTCCACCTCCTCTATGTCATGTCCTCTCTCTTATTTTCTCAGTTCCTAACATAAGCTACAGAAAAAAAAAGGGAATTTTTTTTTTTTTGGGGTGGGGGGGGGGGGGGGGGGCTTTTTATGTAATTGCTAGACTGTCACAGAAGGTCGTGACACGTACAGTTTGTAATGCACCATCTCGCACTATGAATATCATTTCCTCTGCTACTGCAATAGCAATTGCACCATCAGGAAGCCATACATGGTCAGTAATCGTAAACTTCTCATCTTCGAAGTGCTCCAGGCCCTGGATAACAATATTCTGAAGATACCCTCCTTTTAAGCTCCATAGTCTAAAATGCGTAGGTCCTGAAGCATAAAGAGGCATAAATAGCAAGTAATAACTAGGCAAAGAGTCTGGTCCCATCTCCCACATGCCCCATAATACATCAACTCATTCATCTTCCTTCATGGACATAATACATACCGCTACTAGCGAACAAATCGTTATCATGTGGATTTGCAGTTACATGTGTAATTTCTTTATATACAGCAATGTTCCCTATAACCTGCAGCAGACAAGCATAATTATAGTTTTTGCGGTATAAAATTGGATATATGCATCAGCAAGTACTTGATAAGATAAATTATTGATGTAGTGTAAAGACTAATACTTTTGCTAAATTATTTATGAATAGTAAGTAAAGCCTAATCATTTTGTCCCAAAATCCGGAAGTGTAAATGAAGTATGACAACAAGGATTACTTTTTCATGTTGAATGTCCCAACAGATGAGTGATGCTCTTTGATCCTTTGTCGCTGCTATTAGACGCTCTCCATGTTGTGTTAAAGCACAGACTTCAAACTCTGCAGAAATATGTAGCAAGGTACCAGTCTATAGAATATGGATCACATGGCTTCCGCTGTAATGAAATTCCTTTTTTATCGCATTTACATCCTTATAATGATAGCACTGCTACTTCAAGTGGAACATGCGTTGTACCTTGCCACCAGATGCAACTCTAAAACATAGTGGAAGGGAGGGAGGGAGGATTGGTTTCTGTAACATCTACTAAAAGTTCCATAGAATGATTTCATTGTTATAAAGAATGATAAAGGTCCTTCCCGAAAGTTCTTCCAGGATGGATTGGACGGGCAATTCTGCCGGGCAATTTCTTGCCCGTCAAAATTGAGACTAGAAGGGTAGTTAGGCATATAAAGAGATCTGACAAGTAAGGTGGCATGTTCTCTTCTCAAGACTTTTCCAGATTCTTTGCTGAAACAACTCAGTGAGTCAGCGTATTTGGAACCTCAGAAGCAAAGGAACTTTTTTCTCAATGTTGGGTGGTGATGCCCCTTGGTAAATGCACAAGTTGGTACCATGGTCTATGGACATGAGCGGAGCATGGTATTTTGGATGCTAATTGCAGACGTGACATGACAATGATAATATGTATGATCACCTCAAATCAACATATATCATGAGTGTGTGTTAGCATTAACTCTGGGATTGTTTATGTGCTCTATACACAGGAAAGCTTTATAATGATATCAAGCCTATAAAATGGGCTGTAATCTGGAATCCATAATCCTAGTAAGTGATTGTCCACAGTAATTCTTCTACTTCTCAACTCATTGTATTGTAGGCCTAATAGGACATAGTACAATAACTTGAGAAGGCAAAGCTAGCATATAACTTGAGATATAGCTTTTGCGTCTCTTTGACAAGAGATAATCTGCAATTATTTCATATTAAGTATATGATCCAATCTGTAATATTTTATGTCATTATGAGACTTAGATGATAAGAAAACTATGAATCTATTAGTAGGTTCTGCCAGTTGTAATTAGACGACAAAAAACTGCAAAGAACCTGACAAGCAAAGGATTACCTGTCACACTCCCAGAAGTAAACTTCTGCATCTTCCTTAATTTCTTGGTGTCAACTACCGTAATCTGTAGAATTCATGCCAAGTGAAGGGTGAAAGAAACACCAAACTAAGCGAAACCTTACATCCTCTACTATCGTGAAATTTTAGTAAATATTCCTTATATTTCTCAAAATCCCTTTGTTTAATCGCCGTAATGTGATATGCTATTCCAGTTTGGGATAATAAATGATTGTAGGAATGAGGGAGGTGCTCAAGGAAAACACGTAAACAATGAGCATTCTCATATGACTTGTATAGTCATATCGCGATAACATGGCATGCATGTGCTATGAATGCTACTGCTAAACTGCATGAAGAGGTTTTGGTGGAACTCTCATACCCCTTCTCGGAACAATATACAGTTATGGTGCAAAGTAATGTAGGGGTCAAGCAGGGCTGCCCCTCTCCTACACTTTTTGGCATATTTATTGATGAGTTGGAGGTTTGGGTATCAAATATGGGAGGGGATGGTACAATGCTTGCAGGTTTTGTTATCCTTAGGTTTTCTTATCCTTCTGCTCTTGTATGCAGACAATATAGTTTTGCCATCCAAAAGTGAAGAGGTCATGCAAACGCATCTAAATGCTTTGGAGTCTTTATGCGATGCGAAAGGAATAAAGGTGAATTTGAGTAAGACGGCAATTCTGGTTTTTGAAACCACAAAGATGGATAAATTCTCATTCTACTACGAAGGGGACACGGTTGAGATAATAAACTCTTATAAATACTTGGGAGTTTTAGTAGACTAAAATTACAGATGGAATAAAGTGGCTGGAACTATTCAAATCACTAGTACAATTTGTGATCTTGTATGGTTGCAAAGCGTGGGGACCCAGGCTGGCTTTACAAATGTGGAAACGAATTGAGAAGGTGCAGAAAAAGTTCCTCCTTGCTGAACTAGGTGTTAAGTTACAAACACCTTATGAGATGATGTTAGCAAATGCGGTATGATAAAATACGGGATGATGATGCTTGAAGGAGAAGCATTATGCCAACTATTAGCATACATATGCAAAGTAATGAATATGGAAGAAAACAGTCTCTCAAAAATGGCACTCAGTGAAAGCAATGATAAAGGATAGTTTGCAAATTCAAATTATGGCTACATAAGCAGAGGACGTCAATCGACCATCTCCTAAGTAATAAATCCAGGATAAGGAGTTGGGTGTGGGAGTACTTACGCATTAAGTTGTGGCATAATACTGGAGTTAAAATGATATTTTACTGTGAACATCTAAACCCCTTTCTCCGAGAATTAGAATTACCATGTCATTCTAAAAACATGTCTTCTAAAATGAGACATGTAATATGCCGAATGATAAGACTTAGTTCACGCCATTTCAGGGTAGAATCACACCATCTCAGGGTGGAAGTTGGAAGATTGGGTGATATCCATCGTGAAAAGAGGTTGTGCAAGGTTTGAGGTTCAAGTGCTGACATTGAAGATGAGGCTCATGTGATTCTAAATTGTCTGGCCTATCACGGCCTGCGCGGCACGTTTGGAATCAAGGTTAAAACCCTTACCGATGTTATGAGCATCTTCATGGAATTATAGCCAACCCCTTACTTTAAGTCAACAAACTGCCATACATTGCACGCATGGCCTCAAATGCAAGAGGTTTTGTCCCACATAGATTCAAAAACTGTCCATGTTGCAGATCTGAAAAGTGGAGGACAAGGACATGCTTTTCTGGAATGCGATGCAGCCAGCCCACTGAGAAAGATGCATGGCATCCGTACAACCTCCTTACATGAGCTTTTGTCATTAACACAAACTCTACTTGGAAATTATCTTGAAGAGAAGTTGGATATATCATAAAGAGATATTAGAACTGATTGACTATATTGGTGAATGGAGGCTGATGGCCCTTGTATAATCAATAACTGTACAGTGCTTCGTTTTATGGATCTGAGGGTCTAAAAAAGACATGAATAAATATCATCTTACTTTATCTTATCTTATCTTATTTTATTTATGTACTCACCTGCCCATGTCCTGATTTTGTCGTCTCACAAATTGCAATAATTTGCCTATTTGGTGAAGCTGCAACAGCAATTATTTTCTGGTTCACAAAATGACCTTTGTTAAGAAAGAGCAAGGAAAATGCCATATGCATCTCTATTCAAATCTGATGTCACACCTATGGTGGTGAAAAACGAGCAAGGAAAATGCCATATGCATCTCTATTCGAATCTGATGTCACATCTATGGTGGTGAAAAAGATGATAATCAGAGGTATACATAAGAGCCACATACAAGCCTCCAGACCAAACTTACTTTAAAACAGTTGTATATGCATGATTACTATATCTGCAGAGCCCTAATCCAGAATAAGACATATTTGGGAAATAACAGCACCATCGCAGTTTTCCAAGGATGATACTCAGAGTAGACAAAGGTCTTGCTTGTCCCAACACAACTTCATTTGGTGTAAGAAGTTAATGGCTCATAGACATTTAAGTTTCTTGGTTCTTGGAGTATAGATATTAAGCCATGCAGTAACGTTTTTGTTTTATTGACTATGGCCACAAAAAAATGTGGAAACAACAACTGTAGGAAACAAGCCTAGAATGAGTATATACTGCTTGCCTTATTGACAGTGTTATAGGCAGGTTGACCAACCAGCTAAGAAATTGATAAGATAGGCAGCAAGGACAATGAAACCAACCAGATAATGACTTTAACTTAAGGTACTATAGGAAATAAAGCATTCAGAACACCTGATGTAAGAAAATGTTAAGATATACAACTATGGCTGACCTGTATTGAGGAACTCGACTGCAAAAATTGCATGATCATGGTCGATAAGCTGGAAATGAAATAGTCCATTTGTATTAGCGGTTTACAGAGTTATTCATAACCGAGATTTCTTCGAAAAGAAAGACACCTGTGCACAACCAAGTTACAACCAACAGCATAAGCTACTGTGTTCTCCTCAATGCAAACGAGTTGGGCTTTATGTCCAGGTATGCCATGGAACCCAAAAGCGTATCTGTAATCAAAATTGCACAATTGCACAAGCGCGCAAACAATAATAATAAAGTACAGAAACACAAAATTCAACTTACATTGGCCTCAATAAAATAGTTTCTCCTGCCTGGGGAAGCTCTTCGTCGTCCATCACCCAAAAAATTGAGCGCGAAACTGTTCATTCTATCCTAACGTTGGATGGGAAGCGCGTTTGATAACGGTTTTGGCATATTCGCAGCCAGTTTGAAGGTTTCGTAACAATCTAAAAATGAACTTATGGTATAGAGGAGACCTATTCTATTCTATTCTATTGTTTAAATTTGGTTTTTTCGGGGTTCCGAAAATTTTTTGTAATTTTTCTTGAGGTTGATTTTCTAAGGTTTCAAGGGTTTTAGTCCCCGGGAAAAAATTTCGGCATTTCAAAAATCGGGGTTGTGGGTTTTCCTATGAAATTTGGATTTTGGGTTGATCGTCCCCAGTTGGCGGATTCCCCGCCATGTAGGCCACGGATGATCCTTCCAGATATTGCATTTCATTTAATTTTTGGCAGAGATGATGGCGATGATTATAGCAGTTTCAAGTACAGAGTTTTGTTTAATGTGATGTTTGCAAGGGATTTCCGGCATTCCCATCAGCACCGTGGATCTGTTCTTACCAGATTCGTCTGTGAAAGGACCAGTTTTTCCATCATACTAAAGGATAGCATCCTTGGGCTTCTTAACGATTCTCTATTGTCTGACAAGTTTCAGGTATTCTACAGATTTTTTCTTCAAGAACTATGTTGCGAAGTCTTCCTAATCATGGAAGGACATGAGATTTGTTGCTTAGAACATATTCTCGGTGTGCAAGCTATTTTGTGTCTGTTTTGCTCTTCATAGGGTTTCAATCCAGCGTGAGAGTTGTTTATGTTTTTATTTTTATTCTTACAGGTTCAGTTCATGTGGATGCAGAGCTTTAATATCAACGCTTCACCACGGTGTCCATCATCTGGGCTATGATTCTAATACATCTAACATTCCATCTCTTTAAATCTTTATCTAACCCTCTCATGATGGCAGAGAGCTTGCATTTGGATCATTTGACCATAAGTATAGAAAGTTCAATCCGCAAATGATTATGACAGTGAAATCTTTTTCTACCTTTTACTATTGATTTAAATATGTTTGATGAGATGAGAATGTGGCTTATTGAGCAGGGAATCAATGTTGATAATGGATTAAATTTTGCATTTTTTTTGCAGATTATTACATCCAATAATATTTCTGTGGATTCTTCCATTGTATATAAGGAGCAGCCAAACATCATAATTCTGATGTGTTTTACTTTTATGGTAAATCTCCTTATCCTACTTGAATAGATTTTAAGTTTGTTGCAAGCGGCATGGGTCTGGGTTGAGAGTGTAACATTGAGTAGTGCTAGAATTTGTTTGGTAGTTTTGAACAGATGTGCACAGATTTCCATAGTTGCTACTGCCTTTTCAGGCAGCTCAACATCCCAAATGTTTGGTATAGGTAAGTTCGCTATTGCATGATGCTGGATCTAAGTTTTCCTTATGGGTGTGCACAAAGTCTAGAGGAAGACGAACCTCTTAGGAAGCTTAACTTGCTGAAATCTCTCACAGATCCCAAATAGCATGATAGCCATTTCAGCTGTAGCAATGCTGAACTTGAATACTATAAGTTTTTTTAACAAATTTGCAGTAGCACTCGCTCACAAAAATTGTTTATGTTTTGGATGTATGCTGATTTGCAAAACGTTAGTTATGTCAACATTGAGAATAGAGCAGCAAGTTGTCCTCTGCTATTATATTAGGATTTTTTATTATCTTGACGATTAATCATTCTATTATATGGGTGCATCATGAGCTGCAGGTTAGCTCTGCTGGGAAGTGCATAAAAACAAGGTATTTCACTTTTACAATTGTGTTTGCGACCACACCAGATTGAAGACCCTGGATTCTTTTGCAAAGAGATCTATTCGTTTAATCACATATTCTTTTTTCTCAGGTACATTCTTGGCTCTTCCCATCACATAGTGACTGCTCTTCTTTGTTTCATAGAGCTGCATGCTTATGCTGCTTAATTTATTTGCATATGAACAAAAATAATTTATTTCCATATTCCATAATCGAGGTAATTAGATCACAAATTTGGGTAGTATAGTTGGATTTCCTTAGTAGTAATGATTGTACTAGCCCATTGTATGGGTCTATGACCTATTGGTCTCCATGGACGTTAAAAAAACTATTCTATTCTATTCTATTCCTTCAAGGTTTGTAGTTTGAACAAGTTCTTACATGGGGATAAGCACATGCATACAGTTAACATTTCAAGATGTGTCATCGACCTGTCATTAGGTTTTAAAACCGGTAAGTAACCTCTGTTTTAAATCCTACTTTAAAACAGCATAATTATAAATCTTATTGGTTTATTGTTTACCATCATCTGTGCCATAGCCATCCTGTAAGAGTTTAGGGAAATCCAAAATGTTAAATTTATTCTTTGGAGAGAATCCAAGAGGGATTTGAAACCACAAAAGTATATATTCTCAAGAATGCACTTTGATGAACTCAATAATTACCCATTTGTTGAGCAAAGAAAAACTTTTATGCTTCAAAATTTGATGACTTGGTTGCATATGCACAAATAATGATCTAAGTTTATGGACAAAATTTTGCTCTTCCTTTCTTCTTCCATGCTCAGATGTTAATTTGTAATTTGTAGATAAATTAAACACTTAAATGTGAAAGTGACTGTTATGTTAGCTCTATTCTTTCTCTAGATAGGCGTATTGTTTGTGCATCTCTAGAGAGAAGTATTGTTGCACGAAGCCACCACTTCCAGGTTAGAGTTCTATCCTTATCAAACGTAGACCCATTTCAATGATTTAATTATATAAATTATAATTATTGCTATCTTATTCGCTGTGCTTTGTTTTATTGCTTATTGGCAGAGAAACCTTAGTCTTAAAATAAAATTGCCAGAGAGTTGGAAGACCCATTTGAAAAAGCATAGCAAAAGCAACTCATTTGGGAATCATTTGCATTATTTAGACTGTCCACAAGAGACTCGAACCGCATTAGAGCTCTCCCCTTTAATAATATTTTTCCCTAAAAAATATATACATTTTACTCTTTTGTCCTATTGCTAATGTGTTTGCGAATATTGGATAAAAACTTGAGATGAATTATTTTTTTAATTGCAGATGGCTAGATCAGTTTCAAAGCGGTTATTTGCATTTTACAATAATATCTTTCTTCGTAATTTGCATGTTACAATAATATCTTTCTTCGACTTATAGATAGTGCTACTTTCAGCTTCATTGCATCTAGAAAAGTTTGTTCTTACATTCTGTGTTCACCTTTGAAGTTATCATGTTCAAATAAATTACACATGTTCTCAATAAAAAAAAAAAAAAAAAAAAAAACAAGAGAGTAAAAAGCCATGCATCTCAAGCAATATCAATAGGATAACAGGAGTATAATGATTGATTGATAGATAGATAGATAGATAGATAGATAGATAGATAGATAGATAGATAGATAGTATTCTAACGTCACGCCACTAGGCAGCATCCAACTGGACATGTGACCACACACCACACTACATTGCTTGGTTGGGCCCTGCCCCCAACCACTTTACATTGCGTCTGTGGGTTTTGACACCCAACAGTTCATAGTGCGATTCTGGGCAGTCTCGAACTCGAGACCTATAGTTGCTAGACCTAGTGTGTTACTATATGAAGGGCAGACATCATCAAGGGCAGACATCATCTACAAATTGGTTTCATCTCATTACTATTACTTGCATGTTAGAGGAAGGGTCTTTGTGATACATTCATGTTCAACGTTAGGGTGTGAAAAATAAGAGGATACCATAATTTGTATAGTTCAATGTAGCATAATCAACTTTATAAATTCCAAAAAAATTGGGAAGCGAAAAATAAGGGGATACCATGATTTTTATAGTCCATTGTAGCATAATTAATCAAGTTTAAGTTCCAAATACCATCTACACACAATCTGCCACTTTTTATTCGAGCATATCTCTTTTATCTCCTTTTCTTCTTTAGGCATTGGTGTCCAGACCAGCACACGTAGTCTCAAACATAATAGATTGTTATTAGACATAGCAAAAACAAACACCCTCACTTGATTGGATCTAGATTCATTTGTACCATCTACAAATTAATTGGCATGTTAGGGCAACTCAATACACTTAGCATAATTAATTGGCATGCTAGGGCAACTCAATACTTATCATCAAGATATTTGCTATATGTATTGCAACTTTATCATTCGTTGCAGATACAATTATATTTATGCCCAGTAACACCCGATGCCATTACTCTTTCAGTGAAATGGTAAATATCTATGTTTATGTTAATGCTTTGTATCGACTTTTTTTCCAACCACTCCTTATAGAACAACTACTTAAAGACAATTGCAACATCAGACATTACTATTAAAACCTACCTATGACACCGACATCTACATATCAAATCCAACATAACACTTTCTTGCCAAAACTGGGCAGCATCTCTCCCTTCTTTTATCTCTCTCTTCATTCCATCTCAGGTATAGCTACGTATTATAAGTTTGTCTACAACTTCATGCTTGCTGCACAGGTTTGTGCTTATGCCCGAACATTTAGCAATCGACCATGATGAACAATTACGTATGCATTTTCTATGGTTGCATTAAAGCACTTATACCAAGTTTGGAGTTAAGACATTGAACTTATTTCCCTTACATTGACCATTGCAAAAGTCCATTTAGTGCACTCACTACTATTCTCCACAACGAATTGCGTAACGTGTGCCTCTTTCTTTATAGCAACAAATTTCGCGAGATTCTAACTCAATACATTCAATACAATCTCACATCCACATCTACATCGCACTATCACATTCCACAAAATCGCCTCGGAATCCAATGCTCACTACATATAACTGCCCCTTGGACGCTAAAAAATCCATCCAACTTGAACAACATCATACATTTCAATAATTAATTTGTTCTTGCTGTCTAGGATCAACTATTTGCTCTAGCCAAATGCTTGGCATTAACTTATATTTGTACTTATGCCCGGCAACGCCGAATAAGTATGGACATCTAGCAAAAGACTGTACAGATGCTGATAGGAGGAAACAGAGACAAAAAATGTTGAGGAAAATGATGGCAGAAAAGGAAGATCCGTGTGCACAGAAGCTTCCAAGTCAGAGGAATTAGGAGGAAGTTCCAATAGTGACTCGCTTATATCTGTTACTAGAGCTTTTGTAGCAAAATCACAAGTAACAGTGATGTATAGTAAATGGAGATCCTTGTTGCAAAGGGTACTAAGTGGAATTGTTGTTTTGTTGAGCTATGTCCTTCAATTTCTTCTCTCAATATGTGTACGAATAGAAAAGGAAGAAACTGAAGTAGAATCAATGGGCTTTATAGCAAAACTTGGACATGGAGTTTGGTATTTGGCTTTAGGGGCTACTGATTATATATAAGAAGGAATTGTTCCAAACTATAACACCAATTCCAGGAAATGGAAGGATAAATTTTGGGAAAGGATTGTTAGGTATACAAGGAGTAGACATTGTGTTTACCCTCAACATTTGGATAATACATTGTATGTCCCTGATTTTGAAGTTAACTTGATATCTGTCTCTAAAATAGATGATGTAGATTTGTATGCAACATTTGGAAGTGGCAGGTGCATAATAAAAAAATAACGCCCTGAATTTGCTTGCAAAAGGAGATTGAGATGGAGGTTTGTATAGATTGAGGTGGTGCCAAGCACTATTGCTTTGGCTGCACAATCCATAAATATGTACCAAGTGTGGTATAAAAGGCTCGTTCATGTCAATTATCAATTTCTAAAGCAAATGAAAGAAAAAGAACATGCACAAAGGACCATCAGAATTGTGTGATGGGTGTATCCTCATAAAGCTAAGCAAAAAAACATACAAAAAAAAAACTCGTGCACCGCAGCCTCTAAAGATTGTACATATGGACATATGGGATCCAACCAGTGGCATTAATTATGATGATTTTACTCAAAAGAACTGGATTTGCTTCCTTGTGTACAAGTCTGATGTATTTCAATAATTCAAAGCATGGAAAGCCTTGGCTGAAAACTATAAAGAGAAGAAGATAAAAGCTATCCGGTTAGATGAAGGAGGTGAGTCCAATAGTGTAGAATTTGATGCGCTTCTCTAAGCTTATGGCATCAAACATGAGACATGTGTAGCCGATGAACACCAACATAATGGTGTCATAGAGCGTAAGAATTGCACTATCCTCGAAAGTGCACGCGCCATGATCTTAGGTATTGATTATAGATTTTGGATTGAAGCAGTAAATACTGTAGTATACATCATCAATCGAGCACCCACTAAGGCTCTTGCTTCAAGTGTACCAGAAGAGGCTTGGACGGGTAAGAAACCATTTGTTGAAGGTTTCAAGATTTTTGAATATGCAGCCTACGTACATCTCTTTAAAGATGAAAGGAAGTCAGAGACACTCATTTGTCGTTTCTCCATTGAGAATAATGTTACTCTAGTTTTGGTGATACCTTTGCAGGGTATTCTTTTCCATGGAATCACCGAAATTATGCAATAACTGCGTAGTCACACTGATTGCACCTGTCCCTTAGGCGATTTTCTGCTCAGATTTTTTAGCATGGATATCTCAGCTGATCCAGCTTCAAATTGGTTCGAGCAACTTCCATGCTGGTCGGAATGGGAGGTATTAGAGGACATGACCCCTGCTATTGGAAATCAGAATGGATGTGACACGAATTGATACATCATTGTTTATTGGCAACAGGAAGTTTGCTTCTGTTGTTAGTTGCATGCCAAATGTTATAGTCTTAGATTAGAAAGTTATGTTGTTCCTTAGGTTAAGGAATGATTGCATTATGATATCAGAGCAATTCAACTGTTGTGGGTGAGGATTGAAGAAGGTAAAACAAAAATGGGTAGAATTGAGAGGTTGTCTCACAATAATGCCTTCTATTGGTTTATTAATGTTAGAGGCAAGTTTACTAAGAAAGGGCTTTGGAATATTATATCAGGAGAAGAACCGCAACAAGGAGAGTTCAAACATTGACTGCAGCACAGATTGTTGCTGAGGGCACTACCACTGAAGGAAAAATTGAGCCATTAGATGATGAAATGATTGCAAAGGCAAGTGAGACAGAGGGATAGGCACTTGGTGTGGCCCCTCAGGGGGACAAGGAAACGGTTCAACGGTTTGTGAAATAGGTGCAACGTGATTGAGAAGTCAAGAATAGGTTGATGAGGTATCTTGATGATACAATGATTGCTCATGTCAAGAATAGGCTGATGAGGCATCTTGATGATACAATGATTGCTCAGGTTGAGGCTACTGACAGTGCCAAAGAAGGATCGGAGAAACTATTTTTTATCTATAGAAAGTGACATTTCTCACAATAGGCTAACATGTACACAATTGAATTTACCACAAAACTAAAGGATTGCACTAGTGATGAGGAGTATATTTCAAAGATCAAAGCAGCAGCCTTCCAACTCAAAGGAATGGAAAAGGGTCTTGATGATGACTTGATAATTAGGGCTCTTTTGATAGGATTGTCCATATCATACAATAACATCAAGAATTTAATTGGCTCATGTCAGCTGATTCTTATGGAAGATTCTAATCAAGAAAGAGGAAAGAAGTGTATCGACAAAGAAGGACAAACATTTGTTGGCAAGTAAGAAAATAGGGAAACATGGAAATGTTACAACTATAACAAGTATGGACATCTAGCAAAAGACTGTACAGAGCCTGATAGGAGGAAAAAGAGGCAAAAATATATTGAGGAAAATGATGGCAAAAAAAGGAAGATTTGTCCTCATAGAACTTTCCAGGGTCAGTAAGTCGGAAGAATTAGGAGGAAGTTCCAGTAGTGACTCGCTTATATCTGTTACTAGAGCTTTTGTGGCAAAATCACAAGTAACAGTGATATATAGTAGATGGAGATCCTTGATGCAAAGGGTACTAAGTGGAGTTATTGTTTTGTTGAGCTATATCCTTCAATTTCTTCTCTCAATATGTGGACTAATAGAAAAGGAAGAAACTAAAGTATGCAAAACTTGGATATGGAGTTTGGTATTTGGATTTAGGGGCTACTAATCATATGCCTAATAAGAAGGAATTGTTCCAAACTATAACACCATTTCCAGGAAATGGGAGGGTAAAAATTGGGAAAGGATTGCTAGGTATACAAGGAGTAGACATTGTAGCGATGTATTTACCCTCAGTATTTGGATAATACATTGTATTTCCATGATTTTGAAGTTAACTTCATATCTGTCTCTAAAGTGGATGATGTAGGTTTGTAGGTTGAAGCAGTAAATACTATAGTATACATCATCAATCGACCTCCCACTAAGGCTCTTGCTTCAAGTGTACCAGAAGAGGCTTGGACGGGTAAGAAACCATATGTTAAAGCCATGGGTAGAATTGAGAGGTTGTCTCACAATAATGCCTTCTATTAGTTGATTAATATTAGAGGTAAGCTAGAAAGGGCTTTGGAATATTGTATCAGAGAAAGAGCCGAGGCCAGTGGTAACAGCAAGGAGAGTTCAAACATTGACTGCAGCACAGATTGTTGCTGAGGGCACTAGCTCTGAAGAAAAAATTGAACCAATAGATGCTGAAATGATTGCAAAGACAAGTGAGACAGAGAGACATGCACTTGTGAAATGGGTGCAACGTGATTGGAAAGGTAAGAATAGGCTGATAAGGTTGCTCAGTTCAAGAATAGGCTGATGAGGCATCTTGATTATACAATGATTACTGATAGTGCCAAAGAGGCAGCAATTATCTTTGATCTATAGAAAGAGTTATTTCTCACAATAGGCTGATACGCATACAATTGAATTTACCACAAAACTAGAGTATTACACTAGTGATGAGGGATATATTTCAGAGATCAAAAAAGCAGCCTTCCAACTCAAAGGAATGGAAAAAGGTCTTGATGATGACTTGATACTTGGAGCTCTTTTGCTAGGATTATCCATATTATACAATAACATCAAGAATTTAATTGGCTCATGTTAGCTGATTCTTATGGAAGATTCTAATCAAGAAAGAGGAAAGAAGTGTATCCACAAAGAAGGACAAACATTTGTTGGCAAGTAAGATTCTTGGGGAGCATGGAAATATTACAATTGTAACAAGTATGGACATCTAGCAAAAGACTGTACAGAGCCTGATATGAAGAAAAAGAGACAAAAAAATATTGAGGAAAATGATGGCAAATAAAGGAAGATTCGTGCGCACAGAACTTTCCAGGTCAGTAAGTCAGAAGTTCTAGTAATGACTCGCTTATCTCTGTTACTAGAGCTTTTGTAGCAAAATCACAAGCAACAGTGATATATAGTAGATGGAGATCCTTGTTGCAAAGGGTACTAAGTGGAATTATCGTTTTGTTGAGCTATGTCCTTCAATTTCTTCTCTCAATATGTGTCCTAATAGAAAAGGAAGAAAAATAGAATCAATGGGCTTTATAGCAAAACTTGGACATGGAGTTTGGTATTTGAATTTAGGGGCTACTGATCATATGCCTAATAAGAAGGAATTGCTCCAAACTATAACACCAATTCCTGGAAATGGAAGGGTAAAAATTGGGAAAGGATTGCTAGGTATACAAGGAGTAGACATTGTAGCGATGTGTTTACCCTCAGCATTTGGATAATACATTGTATGCCCCTGATCTTGAAGTTAACTTGATATCTATCTCTAAAGTGGATGACGTAGGTTTGTATGCAACACTTGGAGGTGGCAGATGCATAATAAAAAATAACGCCCTGAATTTTCTTGCAAAAGGAGTCAAGATGAGGTTTGTATAGATTGAGCTGGTGCCAAGCACTATTGCTTTGACTGCACAATCCATAAACATGTACCAAGTGTGGTATGAAAGGCTCGGTCGTGTCAATTATCAATTTCTAAAGCAAATGAAAGAAAAAGGATATATACAAGGACTGTCAAACATCAAAGCACCATCTGAATTGTGTGAGGGGCATGTCCTCATAAAGCTAAGCAAAAAAAAAAAAAAAAAAAAAAAAAAAAAAAAAAACTCGTGCAATGCACAAAGATTGTACATATGGACGTATGGAATTCAACCAGTGACATCACTTGGAGGATCCAGGTATCGCTTATTAATTATGATGATTTCACTCAGAAGAACTGGATTTACTTCCTTATGTACAAGTCTGATGCATTTCAATAGTTCAAAACATGGAAAGCCTTGGCTGAAAACTATAAAGAGAAGAAGGTAAAAGCTATCAGATTAGATGAGGTTCTAGATAAACGTCTGCAATTACTGAGCCCTCAGTAGTCATTATCTCCGCTTGTCTAGTATCATCATTACTGCAAAGGTTTTTTCCCTTGAAAACCTTTCGAGGTAGGGGTTTTTTAATCCTAGTAGTAATGATTGTACTAGCCCATTGTATGGGTCCCATGACCTATTGGTCTCCGTGGACGTTAAAAAAACTATTCTATTCTATTCTATTCAATAGTCTAGAATTTGATGCGTTCCTCTAAGCTTGTGACATCAAACATGAGACGTCTGTAACCGATGAACACCAACATAATGGTGTCACAGAGCGTAAGAATCGCACTGTCCTCGAAAGTGCACGCGTCGTGATCTTAGGTATTGATTACAGATTTTGGGTTGAAGCAGTAATCGACCTCCCACTAAGGATCTTGCTTCAAGTGTACCAGAAGAGGCTTGGACGAGTAAGAAACCATATGTTAAAGGTTTCAAGATTTTTGAATGTACAGCCTACCTACATCTCTTTAAAGATGAAAGGAAGTCAGACTCCAGTGAAAACAATATTACCCTAGTTTTGGTGATATCTTTGCAGGGTATTTTTTTCCATGGAATCATCGAAATTACGCAGTAACTGCATAGTCACGCTGATTGTGCCTGTCTCTTAGGCAATTTCCTGCTCAAATTTTTTTAGCATGGATATCTCGGTTGATCCAATTTCAAATTGGTTTGAACGACTTCCATGTTGGTCGGAATGAGAGGGATTAAAGGACATGATCCCTACTGTTGGAAATCAGAATGGACATGACAAGAATCGACACATCATTATTTATTGGCAACAGGAAGTTTGCTTCTGTTGTTAAGGTTGTACGCCAAATGCTAGTCTTAGATTAGAAAGTTATGTTGTTCATTAGGTTAAGGAATGATTGCATGCATGCAAGCGGTTTGGCCTTTCCTATTTGGGAACCGACCATCCATGTATATCAGAAGAAACAAAATAGAAAACCAATCCTTTCAAGCGTCCATTTTTGTTTTGAATTATGGTATTAGAGCAATTCGACTGCTATGGATGAGGATTGTAAGAGATAAAACAAAAATGGGTAGAATTGAAAGGTTGTCTCACAATAATGCCTTCTATTGGTTTATTAATATTAGAGGTAGCTTGCTAAGAAAGGGCTTTGGAATATTATATCAGAAAAAGAGCCGAGGCCAGTGGTAACAGCAAGGAGAGTTCAAACATTGACTGCAGCACAGATTGTTGCTGGGGGCACTAACTCTGAAGGAAAAACTGAACAAGTAGACGCTGAAATGATTGCAAAGGCAAGTGAGACAGAGAGAGGCACTTGTAAAATGGGTGCAACGTGATTGGAAAGTCAAGAATATGCTGATGAGGTATCTTGATGATACAATGATTGCTCAGGTTAAGAATAGGCTGATGAGGCATCTTGATGATACAATGATTGCTCAGGTTGAGGCTACTGACAGTGCCAAAGAGGCATCAATTATCTTTGATCTATATAAAGAGGCATTTCTCACAACAGGCTGACATGTATACAATTGAATTTACCACAAAACTAAAGGATTGCACTAGTGATGAGGAGTATATTTCAAAGATCAAAGCAGCGGCCTTCCAATTCAAAGGAATGGAAAAGGGTCTTGATGATGACTTGCTAGTTGGAGCTTTTTCGCTAGGATTATTCATATCATACAATAACATCAAGAATTTAATTGGCTCATATCAGCTGATTCTTATGAAAGATTCTAATCAAGAAAGAGAAAAGAAGTGTATCCACAAAGAAGGATAAACATTTGTTGGCAAGTAAGAAGTGATCTGCCACTTCACTGGCCCTTTCCTGGATCTGAAGCGCGTGGGATCTTGGTTGTCTGGGCACCTTCACAAGCTAGGGCTCCCTGCTTATCAATCTATCAAGCTTGTGGCAAAAGATCAACGTTGCTTTCTTTTGAAGTTTGAATCTCCTGAACCGGCTGCTCAACTCATAGAACGAGATGTTGATCCTCTCTAGAAACACTTCTTGCTCTATCAACAGTATGTTTCTGGATCCTTTCCAGCTAAGCCAGATGCCTTACGTGCCCCCTTCTGGTTTGTTATCGAAGATTTTCCTCCAGAGTTACAGGATTCCAAGTTCATTTCTAGTTCATTTCTGCCATTGCTAATGCGATTGGACTTCATTTGCAACACTCCATAACCAACGGCATCACCAAGGTTTGCGTGGCAAGGCCCATTCATCGTGATTTGCCTCAAACAATTGTTGTCCAAAGCGGGCCCATGTTCTTTCCATTTAAGCTGTCCTTGTTGAATGGTCCTGAGCTAGCTCTCATGTTTCCCGAAGCCCCTCTCTTTGCTCAATATCGTAGGGTTCACCAACAGGATTCTCCATCTGCTCCTCCGGCACTCCATGCTCCTGGAGTGCTCCTAGATCAGCTCCCATGATATCTCACAAGTCCCTGTGCCTGTGATTGCCCCACCTGCTCTTCCAGTTGCAGCTCCTCCACCTCAATCTTTGGATCACCAAATGTTGAGACTGGCTGAAATCCAGAAATCGCAAGAGCAAATTGAAGAGGCTCGTGGGCAGTATATGGACATTGATCGGCGTGGCATCCACCCACCACCTAAACATCCACCCGGCTCTTAGGCCAACCACGAAAGTCCGCTAAGGGATCTAATTCCTCTCAAGGCCCCAGCCCTCAATTCGCCTTGGTGGCACTGCCCCAATTGCATCCCATGGTGGTCGCTTTGATCCACTTCAGTGGGCTGATTTGGTTGATGAGGTTGATGTGATGCCAGGTGCCCAGGAAACATCCTCAAGCTCCCTTGAGACACCAGTAGTCTCATCTGAATTGGCCCCATCACAAGATCAATGCGGTTAGTCTCATGGAATGTTCAGGGTAGCCTCCTCCCCCTCCCCGCGAGTCGTATTTCTTTTTACTTATCTAGATTGGATGCTCGGTTTGTATGTCTTCAAGAGCATAAGTGTCGAAGGGAGACGATCAAAGCTTGCGCACATGATTGGTCGCAGGTTTAATGTCCTTATCGCAAAGAAATGATTACGCCAAAGGTGTGGGTCGTGATAGCATGGCTTCCTTCCTTGCCAGCCATCTTTACTCAGCTGACGCTTTGGTTGTTGGGCCCTAATTGTATGGCAGTGAGCAAGGGATTAAATATGGTCTAATTAATGTTTATGCCCACAATAGACCCTCATCGAGAGCTTCACTATGGGCCTCTTTTATGAGGGAAGATACTCGGCTTGGGCTGCCACATTTCATGGCTTCTTGTTGGGGATCTCAATATGGTGGAAGTGGAGTCCGATCGGTTGGGGCTTAACTTCTATAGTGGTGTCCGGTTTTGAACGCCAGCGGGCTTCGTCTACTCCATGACCGCAACCTCTCGGGAGATTGATGGTGAAGGTGCCTTCACTTGGTGCAATGGTCAAGTTGGTGGGGGTCGCGCAAGCTCTCGGTTGGATAGAGCTTATTGGAATGCGATAATCTGATTCACGGACTTCCGTGTCTCTTTCGATTTTGTCTCGAGAGATAACTTCGGCCGCACCACCATCCGCAATTCATTTCGTGACGAGCCCCCGCAGCTAGCCGGGGCGGCCGGAAGGACGATGTTTTCACTTGAACGCGTGAAGTTCTTAAAGGATGCCGACTTTCAAGAAGGTTGCCGCCTTCAATCGACGCCGAGGTATGACCGGCATAGTGGATGCAATTGCAGCATCAAGGGTTTTGCCAAAAGTGGGGTCGGAGAGTCCGCAGCAGCAGGTCGTGTTTTCTTTGGACACTTTGTATCGGGACTGCCCGCCTCTCGGGGGAAGTCTTCCAGGTGTTCATGATCGTGATATTTTGGCACAGATCCAAGCATTGGAGGAGGAGCAAATTCAGCAAGCAAAGATGAAGGTAGGTCTGCATTGGTTTCGTGATGGAGACCGTTGTGCGGGCTTTTTTTTCGGTACTAAGAGGCGCCGCATGACATCAACCATGTCCTCATTGCTTTTTGTCGAATGGTTCGATGCTAACAGAGCCGACCGAACTCAAAGCGGCATCGTGATAACCACTTCCGACGCGTTTTTTGTTGAGAAACATCTTCCCTTTCAATCAGAAAT
Organism: Isoetes taiwanensis; assembly: GCA_021234155.1. NCBI lineage: Eukaryota > Viridiplantae > Streptophyta > Lycopodiopsida > Isoetales > Isoetaceae > Isoetes > Isoetes taiwanensis. Next base: position 2,671,881 of record JAJEKV010000042.1, read on the forward strand.
GCAAGATGCTGTTTTATCTAGGATTTCCCCCATCATCTCTGGTGAGCAGCCCGAGTCAATAGAGGCGGCTATGACAGCTGACGATTTAAAATTGGTAGTCTTTGAACTGAAAAGAGGCAAATGCCCAGGTTTGGATGGTTTGCCAATTGAGTTCTTCCAGGAGTATTGGGAATGGCTGGAGGCAGATGTGTATGATGCTTTATGTGACTTTCGGCGGTCCACTGCTTTGGATAGAATTCTAAATACAGGTGCCATCTCACTCATCCCCAAGGTCAAGGATCCTCAGACTATTTCAGATTGGCGGCCCATCACCTTATTGTCATCCGTATATAAGATCTTTGCCAAGGCTTTTGCAGAGCGGGTAAAGGACATTTTGGTAGAGTCCATCTCAACAACTCAGTCAGGTTTTCTTCCAAAACGGTGCATTTTGAATAATGTTGCTGCTGCTTACGAGGGAATTTATTGGGCACGTAGGCAAAACCTTCCAGTTGTATACCTTAAGCTTGATTTTGCAAAAGCTTATGACAGTGTCAGCTGAGAATTCATGCGGCGTCGTATGCTAAGACTGGGATTTGGGGAACAATTCACATCAGATATTATGAAGCTGCATATCTCTGCTCGGGCGACTGTCCTGTTCCATGGTGAGCCATCACATGCCTTTTCACTCGGTCGTGATATTCGCCAGGGATGCCTTTTAGCACCATTGCTTTTCACAATTGTTGCAGAGGCTTTGTCACAGTTATTCACCATTGCAACGATAGAGGGACTTCTCCATGGTCTTGCAATGGAGGACGACACACAAGAGGTTTGCAATCAATATGCAGACGACACGTTCCTCTTCCTAGTCGCTAATGATGAGAATCTTGTTCTTTGCCAAAATGCTTTTAGACACTTTTTCACCGGCAGGTGTTCTTGTGGGTGGCGAAGTGTACGACTTTGTGGACATTGGATAATCCGCCCGGCATGTGTTCACGATTATCCATGGAAATTACTTGGCGCATGGACATGCCATCGGGTTGTTGGGGATTCCGGTTGGCATCCTTGTTACTATGGGAGCCGCATGGGAGGAGATCATTAGGGGTTTGAGAAGCACTTGTTCCGGTGGTCCACCGCTAAGTTGTCTCTTGCAGCCGCATTAAAAGGGCCAAGTCGGTCCTTAGTAGTACCCATGTTTATATGGCATCCCATCGCTAGCACCACGTGATCAAAGTGCGCGGAGCTCGTTGCAATAGTTCGAACTTTATTTGGGTGTAATCGAGGAAGGTGCCGTGGTTAAGGTGGCTTGGTCGAAGTGCATCCTTCCAAAATGGGCAGGTGGTCTGGGCATGATGGACTTCTTACCGCAGAGCAAAGTGCTTATTTCAAAGTTCATTTGGAGACTCCTGAATGGTGAGGATGACTCTCCCGGTTCACGCCTTCTTAGACAAGCTCTTGGTCCTTTCAGATCCCTCTAGGCAAGAAGGTCCCAAACCAGTCCCTACCTTGGGCTTTATTTCAGACTCTGCAGCCTTTTCCAAGCGCTTCTCCATTTTTGCGTGGCTTGTTGGCAGCATGGGAGGCAAATCAGACATCTTTTCTGGCCATGCCCCTCTATCCACACCCTATTGGAGACTCCATGATGGTGGGCACCATCGCCTCCGCACCCCCCTCAAGACCTCCATTGGCAGCCTCACTTCATCCCCTTACACAGAGACGATGGGTTCTTGCAGGTGTTGTCTCTATTCAAGCATGGTATGAGGAGGGTCGCCTACTGTCTTGGCCTTAATTTCAGGCAAAGTTCCTGCTCTCTCGTTGGGATGTATCCCTATGGGAGAAGGTCGCGTAAAATTTGCCTCTCATAGTGCAAGTTGGTGTTCTTGAAAGGGTGCCATGGATTTGTCATGAAAATATTCACAAAGGCAAGCAATTTGTCGATCAAGATATCGCCTTCTTTTAGCACCACAACCCCTCCGGTTGCCGGATGGGTGGCACCTACATGTTCCACAGCCCACTTTGTGTCGCATTACATGGCGATGGCTTTGGGATAGGTTGCTCCATCCTAAAATCTCATCTTGTGGTGGCGGGTTATCCACGAGGTACTGCGGGTTAATGCCTTTCGACATCGCTATGATCCTCGCGATATCCGCAGTATGCCCGCTCGCCTTCCGGACGTTGAGACTCTTGAGCATTGTCTCTTTGATTGTCCCGAGGTTCAACCAGCGTGGTCCCGGCTACAAGGTTTGTTTAACAAAGTACATTGACCGCCGATGCATCCTTTTGGCGTCCTATCCCAATGCATGGCCTCCAGCTAAACAAAGGGCATTTCATCTTGGTTCCGGTTGGCTCCTATGGTCGATATGGGAGCGTCGCAGACACTACATATTTCAGGGCATTTATTCATCTGCACATAGTATTATTACAGTGGCCCAGAAAAAGATATTGACAGCCTACGAGTGTTCTTCCCTTGACTCAGAACTGGTGGAACGCATCTAGATTCAGTATCTTCGAATTGATTCTTATCATTAGTCTCCTATTATGGAGTAAGCACATTGTGCTCCAGGCTCGTGCTCCTGTGGCATCTCTGTGTGCTTACACAGTTAGATGAGACATGTAAATTTTGTATTTTTTCTCTGATTAATAAACTTTTTGGCTTTCGAAAAAAAAAAAAAAAAGTAAGAAACTGGGAAAATATGGAAATGTTACAATTATAACAAACATGAACATCTAGCAAAAGATTGTATAGAGCCTGATAGGAGGAAAAAGAGACAAAAAATTTATTAAGGAAAATGATGGCAAAAAAAGGAAGATTCGTGCGCACAAAACTTTGCAAGTCAGTAAGTCAGAGGAATTAGGAGGAAGTTCTAGTAGTGACTCACTTATATTTGTTACTAGAGCTTTTGTAGCAAAATCATAAGTAACAGTGATATATAGTAGATGGAGATCCTTGTTGCAAAGGGTATTAAGTGGAATTATTGTTTTGTTGAGCTATGTTCTTCAATTTATTTTCTCAATATGTGTACTAATAGAAAAGGAAGAAACTGAAGTAGAATCAATGGGCTTTATAGCAAAACTTGGACATAGAGTTTGGTATTTAGATTTAGGGGCTACTGACCATATGTCTAAAAAGGAATTGTTCCAAACTATAACACAATTCCAGGAAATGGGAGGGTAAAAAATGGGAAAGGATTGCTGGATATACAAGGAATAGACATTGTAGCGATGTGTTCACCCTCAGCATTTGAATAATACATTGTATGTCCCTGATCTTGAAGTTAACTTGACATCTGTCTCTAAAATCGATGACGTAGATTTGTATGCAACATTTGGAAGTGGCAGATGCATAATAAAAAATAACACCATGAATTTGCTTGCAAAAGAAGATCAAGATGGAGGTTTGTATAGATTGAGCTGGTGCCAAGAACTGTTGCTTTGGCTGCACAATCCATAAAAATGTACCAAGTGTGGTATGAAAGGCTCGGTCATGTCAATTATCAATTTCTAGCAAGGAGAGTTCAAACATTGATTGCAGCACAGATTGTTGTTGAGGGCACTAACTCTGAAGGAAAAATTGAACCATTAGATTCTGAAATGATTGCAAAGGCAAGTGAGACAGAGAGACATTCACTTGTGAAATGGGTGCAACGTGATTGGGAAGTCAAGAATAGGCTGATGAGGTATCTTGATGATCTATAGAAAGAGGCATTTCTCACAATAAGCTGACATGCATACAATTGAATTTACCACAAAACTAAAGGATTGCACTAGTGATGAGGGATATATTTCAAAGATCAAAGAAGCAGCCTTCCAACTCAAAGGAATGGAAAAGGGTCTTGATGATGACTTGATACTTGGATCTCTTTTGATAGGATTATCCATATCATGCAATAACATCAAGAATTTAATTGGCTCATGTCAGCTGATTCTTATGGAAGATTCTAATCAAGAAAAAGGAAAGAAGTGTATCCACAAAAAAGGACAAACATTTGTTGGCATGTAAGAAACTGGGAAAACATAGAAATGTTACAATTGTAACAAGTATGGACATGTAGCAAAAGACTGTATAGAGTCTGATATAAGGAAAAAGAGACAAAAAAATATTGAGGAAAATGATGGCAAAAAAAGGAAGATTCGTGCGCACAGAACTTTCCAGGTCAGTAAGTCAGAGGAATTAGGAGGAAGTTCCTGTAGTGACTCGCTTATATCTGTTACTAGAGTTTTTCTAGCAAAATCACAAGTAACAATGCTATATAGTAGATGGAGAGTCTTGTTGCAAAGCGTACTAAGTGGAATTGTTGTTTTGTTGGGCTATGTCCTTCAATTTCTTCTCTGAATATGTGACTAATAGAAAAGGAAGAAACTGAAGTAGAAACAATGGGCTTTTATAGCAAAACTTGGACATGGAGTTTGGTATTTGGATTCAAGGGCTACTGATCATATGCCTAATAAGAAGGAATTGTTCCAAACTAAACACCAATTCCAGGAAATGGGAGGGCAAAAATTGGGAAAGGATTGCTAGGTATACAAGAAGTAGACATTGTAGCGATGTGTTTACCCTCAACATTTGGATAATACATTGTATGTCCCTGATTTTGAAGTTAACTTGATATCTGTCTCTAAAATAGATGATGTAGGTTTGTATGCAACATTTGGAGGTGGCAGATGCAAAATAAAAAATAACGCCCTGAATTTGTTTGCAAAAGGAGATTGAGATGGCAGTTTGTATAGATTGAGCTGGTGCGAAACACTATTGCTTTGGCTGCACAATCTATAAACATGTATCAAGTGTGTTATGAAAGGCTCGGTCATGTCAATTATCAATTTCTAAAGCAAATGAAAGGAAAAGGATATGTACAAGGACTGTCAAACATCAAAGCACCATCAGAATTGTGTGAGGGGATGTCCTCATAAAGCTAAAAAAAAAAAAAAAAAAATACGTGCAACGCAGCCTCTAAAGATTGTACATATGGACGTATGGAATTAAACCAGTGACATCATTTAGAGGATCCAGGTATTTCTTGTTAATTATGATGATTTTACTCAGAAGGACTGGATTTGCTTTTTTATGTACAAGTCTGATGCATTTCAATAGTTCAAAGCATGGAAAGCCTTGGCTGAAAGCTATCAGATTAGATGAAGGTAAAAGCTATCAGATTAGATGAAGGAGATGAGTCCAATAGTGTAGTATTTGATGCGTTCCTCTAAGTTTCGAACATCAAACATGAGACTTCTGTAGCCTATGGACACCAACATAATGGTGTCATAGAGCATAAGAATCACACTATCCTCGAAAGTGCACGTGCCATGATCTTAGGTATGGATTATAGATTTTGGGTTGAAGCAGTAAATACTATAATATATATCATCAATCGAGCTCCCACTAAGGCTCTTCCTTCAAGTGTACCAGAAGAGGATGGACGGGTAAGAAACCATCTGTTGAAGGTTTCAACATTTTTGAATGTACAGCCTACGTACATCTCTTTAAAGATGAAAGGAAGTCAGAGATACTCATTTGTCGTTAATCCAGTGAAAATAATGTTACCCTTGTTTTGGGGATACCTTTGCAGGGTATTCTTTTCCATGGAATCGCCGAAATTATGCAATAACTGCATAGTCATGATTATTGCGCCTGTCCCTGGCGATTTTCTGCTTAGATTTTTTAGCATCGATATCTCGGCTGATCCAACTTCAAATTGGTTCGAGCGACTTCCATGATGGTCGGAATGAGAGGGATTAGAGAACACGATCCCTGTTGTTGGAAATCAAAATGGATATGACAAGAATATGACAAGAATTGACACATCATTGTTTATTGGCAACATAAAATTTGCTTATGTTGTTAAAGTTGTATGCTAAATGTTATATCTTAGATTCGAAAGTTATGTTGTTCCTTAGGTTAAGGAATGATTGCATGCATGTAAACGGTTTGGCCTTTCCTACTTGGGAACCGACCATCCATGTATATCAAAGGAAACAAAATTGAAAACCAATCCTTTCAAGTGTCTGTTTTTGTTTTGAATTATGGTATCAGACCAATTCGACTGCTGTAATTGAGGATTGAAAGAGTTAAAACAAAAATGGGTAGAATTGAGAGGTTGTCTCGCCTTCTATTGGTTTATTAATATTATAGGTAAGATTGCTAAGAAAGGGCCTTGGAATATTGTATCAGGGAAAGAGCCGAGGCCAGTGGTAAGAGCGAGGAGAGTTCAAACATTGATTGCAACATAGATTGTTGCTGAGGGCACTAACTCTGAAGGAAAAATTGAACCAGTATATGCTGAAATGCTTGCAAAGGCAAGTGAGACAGAGAGACATGCACTTGTGAAATGGTGCAATGTGATTAGGAAGTCAAGAATAGGCTGATAAGGTATCTTGATGATACAATAATTGCTCAGGTCAAGAATAGGCTGATGAGGTATCTTGATGATACAATGATTGCTCAGGTTGGGGCTATTGACAGTGCCAAAGAGGCATAGGAGCAACTATCTTTGATCTATAGAACGAGGCATTTCTCACAACAGGCTAACATGTATACAATTGAATTTACCACAAAACTAAAGGATTGCACTAGTGATGGGGAGTATATTTCAAAGATCAAAGCAGCGGCCTTCCAACTTAAAGAAATGGAAAAGGGTCTTGATGATGACTTGATAGTTGGAGCTCTTTTGCTAGGATTATCCATATCATACAATATCAAGAATTTAATTGGCTCATGCCAGCTGATTCTTATGGAAGATTCTAATTAAGAAAGAGGAAAGAAGTGTATCCACAAAGAAGGACAAACATTTGTTGGCAAGTAAGAAACTGGGAAAACATAGAAATGTTACAATTGTAACAAGTATGGACATCTAGTAAAAGACTGTACAGAGCCTGATAGGAGGAAAAAGACACAAAAAAATATTAAGGAAAATGATGGCAGAAAAAGGAAGATTCGTGCACACGAAACTTTTCAGAAGTTCTACTCGGAATTGTTTTCCGATCCCATCATGGATGTTATTATCCATAAACTAAGATATTAAACTATCTAACCATAGGTAACCTAGCTTGCTAAAAGCTCATATATCCAGAAATCGTCGGAGTGGCAAGTCGTCGTTCTCCCAAGTTGCTGGAGAATTTTATCTTCTTGGAGTTGTTGCGTAATCCTTCATATGTCTTGCTCTCTTTGTTGAACATCTTCTAATTGTGCCCTCAATGTCGATTTAAGGTTATCTACGATGATGGGATTGATGACGTTGCTGACGATGTAAAGTCTTGATGTCACATCCCAAAAGCTTGTAAATATTGTTCTCCCCTCTATATACTCTTTCATGTTAAATCATTGCATCTTAGAGGTTGAAAGATTTGATGATAATCTTTCTAACGCATGGTTTGATATTGTTGTAAACTCTGTCGATCACCTTCATGTAGACTCTTTGCCTTGGCAGTCCCATGTTGCCCCTGTGTAAGAATGATGCCGACATCAAGCGTTTGCCCACTTCGAATTGTTGAACCTCTCCTCTTCCTTAAGAGTTAAGTCCATTTGCATCTTTTTGTGGCATATCTGATCTTATATTAATCAATTCTGGGAAGGGACTCGCAAAGAACAGAAAAATCGGGGGGCTGACCATAGGAATAATTTCTAGCAACCCCATAAATTAAATAAGAAAATATGCAAAGGCAAGAGAGAGGACAATCGGATAAAAAAACCCCGCCCTTTCGGGTTTTCGAGGAAAACCCTAATGAGAAATGGTCGTCAACGGCCTCGAGGATGCCTTGAAGAGTAAGGTAGGATTGGTGAAGCCCGCCAGCGCGCATCAACCCCATAGAATGTGTGAAACCTGGAAAAAAAAGAAGAAATGCCGAGAAAGTACCCATTGACCATTAATAAAATAGGTACAACATTGGCAGGTGAGCACCCCCTAAGAAAATAGTCCCCATAAAGCAAAAACACCCATTAGACGTTAGGAACTACAAACAAACATATATAGAAATAGAAAACATCATCGAGAGATGAAAAAAAAGAGAAAATAGCATCACCAACAGGTGGAGATCATCTAGCATCACCCAACGGGTGGAAAAATATAGATAGCATCATCCGGTGGGTGGAAAATAACTGGCATCAGCCATTAGTGGAAAAAGCATTACCCAACGGGTGGTCAGTACTGAACAGAAACATATAAACAATAGATGAACTCAAAATAACATATAAGAGTGGGTAGGGTGGGAAACAATGGACAAGGAAAGAGATGTTGCTGTGAGAAGACGCCGATAACGAGCCACGGGAAGGACGAGCACATATATAGCTGCTCGTCCCATCCCAGAATAACGATCCGAGGGCTCGGATCGATGCCATTCTGGGAAGGGACTCGCAAAGAACACAAAAACCGGCCGACTACCAGAGAACTTCCTTATCTACAAGTCCAGCTGATGGGAAACGTCTAAATATCGAGCAACATCGCAAACCACATAGCGAAAGGGAGAGCATGATGATCGCCATTCGCCGTGAACACGCTCAACACGTGGGACTCCTGGGCAGTTATTGCAGATGGAAGAGGAAGATGGCCAACGACGATGCCTACAACTATGTGCACGAACAACATCATGTATGCCCTCGTATTGCCGCGAGCTGAAAACATCATGGATCAAACAACAAAGAGGTTCAAGGCGGAAAAAATGATAAGATGTCTACAGTCACATGCGGAGGAAAAAAAAGGAAGGTCTAAATCTATAAGAGGAGAAAACTCCATGAGTCACCCATTGCAGGAAAAAAAGTCACATGAAAAGAATCTTGTTCAGGATAACTAAAGAATGGTGAGCAAACTGAAAAGACAAGGAACTCAACAGCTTCTATGAATGAGTAATGCCAATGCAATGAATCTATTGTGGAAACTAGAACAATAGAATGAGTATAAAGGCACAATGCAAAACCAGAACGTGTCCAATATAAATCCATGCCATAAAAACTCAATGGACTGCCAAATGCATGACGCATAAGGCCAAATATAAAAATGCAAATGATGTAAAACCGTAAAAAATAACTTCAAGACAAAAACAAATTATAATTTGCCAAATAGAACATGCTATCGATAAAAATGCAATACAATCCATTTTGGAAATAATATGAAAAAGTTAAATAAAAAGGAAACGACAGTGTTAAATGAAATATCATAAGGAAAATAATACCACATGCCTAAAGCCAGGACTAGATGCACCAATATGAATAATACTTTTAAAGAACAAGGAATGAGGTTGAGATAGAGGTTAAGGAAGGTCAAGAAGGGAAAAGAGATTGAAGTTACATTCAAATCACATCATGGATCAAGAAAAGAGAGGCTGATGAAAAAACAAAGAAGGTTGAAGTCTGAGTCTGAAGTCAAAAGTGAGATTAAGGCCAAGGTCAAAGAGGCGATGGCGTCAAGTGCCGACGTCAAGGTGGAGTGCAAGGAGGCTAGCCATGTGGCAGAATGAGAAAAATGAATAAGTGATTACACAATGATGACATATTGTTAGTAAGCTAGCCAGACCTATTGTCCGCAATAATAAAACAAAAGATGCCGAAACACAGGAATAGTGGAACTCCCTGGGCAGTTATTGCAGACGACCATACCTGCGACTATGTGCACGAACAATATCATGCAAGCCCTCGTATTGCCACGAGCTAAAAACATCATGGATCAAACAACAAAGAGGTGCAAGGCGAGAGAATGATAAACAACTATTGGCGCATGAGGAGGAAAAAAACAACTATTGGCGCACGAGGAGGAAAAAATGGAAGGTCTACATCGAAGGTAAGGCGAAGGAGATAGAAGAGATGGAAGCCGAGAGTGCAAGGATAAGGTGGAAGGCAAGAAGATCAACCGAAAGAGGAAGACCGCCAGCGACCATGCCTGTGACAAGACAAAGTTAGACTCATGTCATGTGAAATGCCCGACCAGATATGGACAAAATATAGGCAAAACTCAACAATTTGTATAAGCAGTATTTACAAAAAATGAGGGCTGAGTTAAAGGTAGAGGTTGTAGACATATTAGCGCAAAGTCAAGAGAAAGGTCAAGAAGAAAATGAGACGGACATCAAATAGAAGTCCCAAGCAAAGAGGTTCATAAGGTCTGTGAAATGGTTTGGAACAAGAATAGGAGAGCGAAGGTGAATATTAAGATAGCTAAGGTCCAGTTCATGCTAGCATAGTAGAAATGGGTGGTGATGAAACAAATCAAAGACATAAAAAACCAATCAAACTTGGACAGCAAAGCTAAATAGATATGGCAAGGAACATGAATGGTTCATCAAAGTAGAGGTCGATCAAAAGGAAAACACATATAACACCTGAATAAAGTATAGTAAGCAATTGTCAAATACCCCGCCAACTGAATCCAAATTAAACAATGAAAACACGGTGACATATGCTTAGTAAAGCAGTCCATCAATGCCTGAAAAGCAACTGTCACAAGCAAGCCAAGGTTATGGTATCCTGCTGGCAAGCCCAAATGAGATTATTTTCAATATAAATCTATGTAACAAAAAGTCCATGTAGTGTCGAACGTTATATACTTCATATTCAAATAAAACTAAATATAAAATACATAACAAAAAGTCCATGTAGTGTCGAACATTATATACTTCATATTCAAATAAAACTAAATATAAAATGCAAAATTATCAAATGCGGCATTAAAATGCAAAATTCCGAGTCCATGATATCATATGATCAACATAAACAATGGTATGGAGTTTAAAGAAAATAACCATTGTGAAAAACAATAAATATCCTCAACATTTGGTGTGCCTATTAGAACATGTTGCTATCTAGGAACAACGGGGGAACAATAGGCTAAAAAAGGAAAAAGACATGAACCAATTTACGAGTCCCGTAATGCAAAATAGGCCATAACCCTCTAGGTGAAGTGACTTAAATAGCAAGAGCACCAATGCAAAAATAGGCCATATCCCTCTATGGCGAAGTAACTTAATGTTGCAGAAATGATAACTTAACAACATAGCATCCAAAGAGAAAATACGTCTAGCAACAAAATTGACAAGCGCATGTTGGAAGTAGAAAAAACGCATCAAATATGCATCAGAAATAAGAAACCATATGACCATTGCAATGAAAAGTTTAAGAAAGGAGTGCTTAGATACTACAATGACCTATACCCTAATCTCCAAAGATACATTGGATTATATGCTACAAAATGCAGAAGACAAAGAATGGTAAGGCGATACAAAATATATATGGAGAAATAAAGAGGCCGATTAAAATTAAAATACCACAAGAACTTCAAGATAACAAACTCAAGGCATTGATCTATTGGGTTGAGAACGAAGAAGTTTAAATAAACAAACGAAGTGAGAGAGGCCAGAAAAGGCTTGATGACAAAAATGTTCGATACAATAGAAGGGTGGACGTGAAGCATGTTATGCCAAGCATATAACCAAATGCAAATCTCCATGAATAACGGTCGAAAGAACTATGCTAGGCACCTAACTAAAGCGCAGATAAATCCCTTTGAACAATAGCCCAGAATAAAATGTCAGTTAAGGAAATGGATACGGGTATAGATGGATGTATGGCATGTTGAGAAATTAAGATAGAAATGAGGAATTGTTAGTGATGCATCGAGATAAAGGGATTGCAGGGCAATACATTTGAAAACAATATGGAAATGGTAAATAACCAAAAACGACAGTTCTAAATGAGATGTCGTAAAGAAAGAGGATACCACATGGATAAAGTCAGGAATAAATCCCTCAATACAAGAACGAGGGACGAGGTAGTGTAGAAGTTGCAGATATGCGAGCACTAAATCAAGTGGAAGGTCATGAATAAAATTGAGATGGAAGTCGAAAACAGATTCCATAGCAAGGATGTTCATAAGGTCGGTGGAATGGTCCTGAACAGGACTGGGGGAGCAAAGATGAAGACTAAAATAGGTAAGGTAGGGGCGAAGCTAGCAAAGTAGAAAAGGATGGTAATGCAATGACGTCAAAAATAAATCCAGCTTGGACATAAAACCCAAATGAACATGGTAAAAAACATGAAGAAAATAACTCAAAGAATAACTCAGCGACATAACACCCTATATAGTAAATGATTATAAGGGCAATTCTCAATAGACCTCATGAATAGAATAGAATAGAATAGAATAGAATAGAATAGAATAGAATAGAATAGAATAGAATAGAATAGAATAGAATAGAATAGAATAGAATAAAATAGATTTTTTAACGTCCACGGAGACCAATAGGTCATGGGACCCATACAATGGGCTAGTACAATAATTACTACTAGGATTAAAAAACCCCTGTCTCGAAAGACTTTCAAGGGAAAAACCTTTGCAGTAATGATGATACTAGACAATCCGAGATAATGACTACTGAGGGCTCAGTAATTGACGACGTTCATCTAGAACCTCAAGTATATATAATGCCAAGTCATGCACAGATGGTGCTCTGACAATGGAGCAAATGCAAAAACAAGTAAATGTCCTTCATACAATCAACGAGTCCCAACAACATTACGAACACGGCATAGGGCAAAAAACTACAACACGTACTATATCAAGTAGGATCGTGATAGCTAGCCGAAGACATCGCGGGTCTTAGCAAAAAAGAAGCTCAAATATAGAAAGAGATAAGATGGCTAGGTTCGAATGGAGAAGTCGAAACCGGTGGGGTCTAAGGGAAATGTGAGGTTATGGCCAAGAGTCAAGAGGAGATGGAGGTCAAGGGAGCCAAATTGGGTTGGAATCGAATGAGATTAGCCAGATAAGAAAGTAAAACAAAATCACACACAACTATTGTAAAAGCCACCCCATGGTATACAAGTCAAAATCCCTGCAAATGAATGCCTCAGAACAATAACACTTCTAGAGAATAAATATTTGTATATTCAATAAACCTCAACTAGACGAGCAAACACAAATTTAAGAAAAAAAGTGATGTATACGAATTAACAGATTCCAACAACACCATGAACAAGGCATAGATCAGAGAGCGCAAAAGGGGAAAGAAAAGCACTCAAAACTATGGGGATGAATGCAACAATATCCCGGACGACCTATCACAAATATAGACTGCAGGTGCGTATGAGAAAAATATGAAAATGCCAAATGCATACATGATCACGATTCAATCCAGATGAGCCTGTCCAAAATCAAACCCCAAACCCATTGATATGAACTGGCCGCAAACAAATAAAGGGCAATACTAAGTGGGCAAATGTAGCATCTTATTGGAAAAAATGGCTAGAAAAGCAAGACCAAATATGAATCAACACCTCTCGCCTCAAAGAAAATAATGTCTAGAAATGCTATTCCAAAACAGATCATGCGCCCTTTATGAAGAATGCATAACATGAAAAATCTCATTAGATAAACATGATAACCTTTCAAACGGAAAAAAAATTGAGTTATAGCCAGGGTCAAAAATAAAAAAGTTAGCTAAGGCAAGGGTAAACGGTTAAGATGGCTAAGGAATATGTTGAATAAAATGATGTTATAGATAAAAAGGGCATCCTAAACGTGGCTAGGCCAAAAAATCTTAGGGAGAGAGAAATATAAGAGTAAAAAAAAGAAGCTTAATTGGGCGAACCCAAAGGGAGGAGCCAAAACCGTCGAACTGCTGCCCAAGAGCCGATTTGATTAGGTTGAGGCTGGAAATGCAGGGATTAGGAGTCGAATGATCAGGTTGAGGTCGGATATGCAGGGCTAAAGTTTGCATAGGGCCGGATCTACAGGGCGAAGACGGCACAAGATCAGAAATAGGACCAAGAGTGTCAGGTATAAGAAATAAAAACCCACTGAATTTTTGGATTACTGTAAGAATGATTTGAAGAATTGAGCAGGCGAAGCAGCCATAGAACTGGCTGGGCTCTTCAAACCGGAAGCTCAAATATGAAAGTAATAGAAATTTTTGCAGAGGCTAATCATTATGCAACTGGATGCAGGATCGAGCTATATGCCTTGGAATCGTTCTAGGTGCTTGTTCCAGGGCATACACACGATTTCAGTTGAGATTAACACAAGGGGATGCTGTATGTGCCAAGCTACAACCAATGGTCAGATGGAAGAACCAGATAAATAGAAAAGGATCCGAATCTGCAAAGAGCCCATGCTAAGCCAGTGATGGGAAGAGCCAAAGAAAAAGAAAGGGATCTGGAGCCTCCAATGACTGGAAAATGCAGTGAGCCTGTTACATGATCTAACATGCAACGGTTGCCTTCAGCAGCCAAGAATAGCCTGGTAAAAGTGGATGCAAGACAAAGAACAAAACCACGAAAGCAATTTAGAGTTTCTAAACCGACTGCTCCGGAACTCCGTATATATCATCCGGGATGTGGTTAATCCGGACAAAACAGAGTGGTTAATCCGGACATCCGGTATCAGCCAGGGTGGTTAATCCGGACATCCGATATCAGCCATGGTGGTTAATCCGGACATCCGATATCGATCAAATGGTTAATCCGGACAAAAAGTGGTTAATCCCGGACAAAACCAAGCGTAGAACTTTGCGCGGCGGGGCAGAAATTTTGATCGATCACTTGCTGTCTCGCGGGCGGTTTGATCCGCTTTAAAAAGCATGCCAATCGCTTTGTATGCCCCTTTTATGTTAGATTGATGAAGAGAGGAAGAGATTTAAGGCGAAATAGAGCAGAATCGATCAAAAAAAGGGGAAAAACAGTTAGTTTTTGGGCTTCAAACTGCGCAGGTCCGGATTAACCACAATGGCTCATAACGGGTGTCCGGATTAACCACATCCCGGATGATATATACGGTCTTCCGACTGCTCCTACGTTACGGTGCATGCAAGAGAATCCCCCGTCACAAATGTAAAAAGCATCATTAATCTGCACTGCAATAAGAAGATGAAAACCTCACAGAATTATAAATCAGTGCATCTGACGAGATTATGTGGCCAAACCTGAAAATTGCTGCTCACTCATGCAGAGAAAACTCGTGGGAAAAAGGATTAGAACTCGTACCTATGGCGAAGGCGAGGAAAAAGAGAACATGGTGGTGAAGGCAAGGAAAAAGCAGAACAGCTCGAAGCATGAATATTGTTGTGGAATCATGTGCCAGGACTACTGTGGCGAGGAAGAACATAACAACTCGAGAAGGAATGGACAATGAGGACGCGTAAGGAGGGTGGAAGGAAGAGGACCATGATGATGAGTATGAAGGAAAGAGATGATGTTGTGAGAAGACGGCGATAACGAGCCACGAGAAGGACGAGCACATATATAGATGCTCGTCCCATCCCAGAATAACGATCCGAGGGCTCGAATCGATGCCATTATTATTGTTGTGCCTCTTTTTGTTGTTGTTGGACCTCTAATTTCTAAGGTAGAAGGTCATCAATATCTTTTTGCAAGGAGATGGTACTGTCGAGGTTGATGTAGCTACCCTGGAGAATCGGGGCTGACGAGGAAGAAGTTGGTTGTGGTCTCACCGTAGTCCTATTCTAGAGCAGTCTGGCCTTAATGGCTTGTAATTAGTCCTTAGTTAAAGTATCTATGCTTGAAGTCTAGATCTGATTCTACCATAGGCATGCTTGTCTGAGATGGTTGCCTTTCATAGGAGATATGCCCGGTCTCTCTTCTTAGAAACTCTTGATATAGATAGTCCATGAAGTCATCCACGTTGTTGATGATGGAGCTATGACATAGCCTATTGATGTAGAGCCTTTTCTCGAGACAATATAGCACATGAAGAATATCTTTGACTCAAAGTTGTTCCTCCCTACTGTGAACAACAACATAAGTGCCTTGATGCCCTTGGCTGTTGAATAGCCCTTCTTGGTACTCATGTGTTTGTTCTTAATGTCTCAATTGTCCTTTCTGCATTATCTTCTTCATTGTTTGTGTTCAGGTTCCCTTGTTCATAGTCGCGTTCTTTGATCCGCTGAAGTTTCCTCCTCAAGGTAACCTCTGCTTTCGAATTTCTCGATGTGGTCAAGCATCTCCCATGTTGAGGGGTCAAAGACTGCAGCAAATAATAATAATAACAACAATAATAATAACAACAATAATAATAATAAATAATAATAATAATAATAATAATAATAATAATAATAATAATAATAATAATAATAATAATAATATTATTATTATTATTATTATTATTATTATTATTATTATTATTATTATTATTATTATTATTATTATTATTATTATTATTATTATTATTATTATTATTATTATTATTATTATTATTATTATTATTATTATTATTATTATTATTATTATTGTTATTGTTGTTATTATTATTATTATTATTATTATTATTATTATTATTATTATTATTATTATTATTATTATTATTATTATTATTATTATTATTATTAATAAATTGAGCCTCAATTTGGGCCTCAAAGGTCCATGGAGCTTTTTACATGTGTTTCAATTGCATTAGCAAGTTACGGTGTGATTCCACCATTTTGATATGTAGGCCAAGTTTTAGTGGCTCTATACCCAGCAATGTATAAAAACTTACATCAGGAATGACAAACTTCTCTCTATGCTTGGCAATACAAAAAGACATGTCTTTCATCTTCGATTTGTGATCTCTCACAGAAAGGGCAGATCTTGTATTCGGAGAATATGCCAGTCCATCTACCAGTCTCTATATCCAGATGATGAGAACATGTTCTATACCTTGCAATTATCCTTTTTAGAATTTTTGGAATATGAGCTTTCAAATAGTCTTGTTCTACATAAATTAACATTTGGTTTACTTCATCCTTCTATATTTCTCTAACCAGACTCTCTCTACAGCCAAATATTGGACCAGTTCACATGCCCCTATGTCAGAATTTGGCCAATTTTCTTCTGTGATCCCCCATCGACCAGCCCATTGCATCATATCTTTGTACCATCCAGATTCGGTTGTCTGGAGCAATGCTTGTCGAGAAAGCCTGTGGGATGGCGCCTGCATTACTCTGTTAATAAAATTTATAGTTTGATACAAAGCTTCCATTTCAAGTGGAAGCAAACCTGTTTCTGCTAGCATCAATGCAAAGGGGGTTTGTTTCTTGACCCCTAGCTCTTCCTGAAGAAATAGTTTTAGAATCATTTCGATTTGGTCCCCTTGTTTGCTCAAGGTTCCAGGTCCTCAGATTGGCGAACAGTACAACAGTCTGAACCAGTATTTTAAACAAGACTTCTTTAAGTGTCCAATCATCTGAAGAAGCCTTGTGAGACCTTGTTAATATGCCATATAATGTTGCCTTTCCTCCAACAACCCTTCTTCTAATACAATCTTTCCAGGTATATTATAAGAACAATACAATCCCAAGTATTTGAAGCTGTTGACCAGCTCCAATTCATGTCCCATATATGTGACAGAGGGCCTTTTTGTTGCGCCCACTAATATAATCTTTGTCTTACTCAAATTTATTGTTATTAATTTTTTTTTTGTAGAAACGGCAGTATTATATTACATGTAATACATGATAATACAAAAGGGCAGAGTGAAACTCTGCTATAAGGCCACCACAAAATGGCCCCGACACTCCAAAGGAGGAAATTTCAACTAAAGCTGAACACTGTTATAAAATTTAAGTCAAAACAAGAAATATAATAGATAAAGTTAAGTGCAGATCATAGTAAAAAGTATTTCCTGTTCTTCCAGGAAGCCCGCTTCTGTAATTTCAATCTTCATGCACTCCATCCAAAGTGATTATCGTGAAGGCCTGATCTGTGTGCTTATGGAGCAGCTCATCCAATTCAACTGCTCCACATGCTGTGGCATCCAGAATGTAGAGAATCCAGGACTCACGGGCTCCCTCACAAATGCCAAGCTTTTCCTCAAAATATGGTTTAAGCTCACTCTTAAACTGCCATATGTCTTCGTCATTCAGCACTCGCCTCAGAGTTTGAATCATTATGGTCTCAGTTTTAACCCAGAGAAGGGCCTCGAGAGTCTCCTTATCGTCATTGGTGTACCTTCCGAACCCTCTCGAGCATGTCCCCTTCATGATGTTTCTTCACCCGGATAACTGTTATGAGCATCGACAAATTGTTAAAGTAAGCATAAAGTATGAATAGAACCCTTTGAAAGAGCCCAAGGTATCCCATCCTCTATCATAGCTAGAGCCCTTTTTTCATTTCAGGCGCCTATAGCCTCGCTAACTCTAATTGAAGAGTTGTTTTTAGAGAGTTCAGATCTGGAGGAGAGTGATTGATAGCTACATTGTTTCTATGCTTCCAGATCGACCATAGGCAGAGGGTTCTAATTGTATCCAGAAAAGGAGAGCCATTTGCAAGAAATTCAAAAAGATCAGACTCTAGAGTAGGGGTTGCACCTATATGGGGGCCAATCCAATTCCAGAAAGAAGACAGCCAGGGGCAGAGAAAAATATGACTAGATGTTTCTGACTGACCACATCCTAGAGGGCATGTGTCCACTACTTGATCATTGTATCTGGCTCGGAATGCATTGGATTTGAGACTCCTATTCAACACCAGCCATCTAAAAAGGATAACCTTTTTTGCACATTGTAGTTTCCAGCCTTTTTTGATAGCTCGAACAGCTTCTACATCCGGGCAATTCCATTGAGTAGCAACTTTTGTCTCATGTGAATCTAGCAAAATAGAGTAGAGTTTGGCTACTTTATAGCCACCCTCCATCCATCCTAAGGTATGCAGATGATTCCTTACTCAAATTTACAACCATGTCTTTGGTGCTGCTAAAGATAACGAGACTATCAAGCAATTCCTGTAACCTTTCATGATTGTCTGCCATAAGAACGCCAGCGGCGTACAGAAGCAACTGGATTTGTGTACCTGTTAGATGCCGATGTTTCATCCATTCGACAAGTTCATCTATATAGAGGCCAAATAAAGTGGGTGATAATAGGCACCCTTGATGGACGCCGATTGTGCTCAAAGTCTCAGTATCCATGTTCTACGCGAGCTTAACAATGACTTCTTCATACAGTTTTGAGACTGCCCCTCTCAAAGATTGGGAACCTTGAGTTGTTCCAGAGGCACTCCCAAATCCCGCCATGGCAAGGTGTCGAAGGCTTTTGAGAAATCTACAAAAAGCGAGATACATGGCATTTTTTGGTCTTCTTGCTTGCTCAAATAGTACCTTTAAGGTCAAAGCATGATTTAATGTGCTATGGTATTCAACCTGACAATCTGATCGTTTGTCATGTGCTTCAGCCCAACTACTTAACTTTTGTTCAAGTAAAGATCCTAATAGTTTAGCGAAGACACTCCCAGTTAAAATGGTTCGATAATTATATGCATCATTCCTGTCACCTGCCTTGTATATTGGGTGTACCCTATTTTCTTTCCATAGTATGGGCAGACCTTCCCGGATTGCCATGTTAAGGTCTTGTTAGAACAGTGCTAGATTATTGCCCACCCCATGTAAGAAGTTCTATGCTTAGACCTTGTAGATCTACTGCCTTACTGTTTGCCATCTCCTGCAGGTGAGTTTGACATTATTGACTGTGAATAAGCTATCATTGTTGGTTACAGGTTGCATGGGCTTTGCATTCTGAACATGATATAGTTCTCGCCTAATTGGAGCAATGAAGTATCTAAATTTGTTGAAGCCAGTTTGCTCAAAATAATGTTCCAAAATGATTTAGGGTCTTCCCTTAGTTTATGGCATAGATCTTCCTGTCCTTTTCTGAAGTATGCTCTTGTGTCTAAGTAAGTTTATGTACCATTTGGGTTTCATGATGCAATCTGCTAGCAATTTAGCTCGTGCTTGATAGAATTCATTGTCCCACCATCCATTGATTGGACGAGAGGAAGCGTTCCTTGTGCAGAGACCAAATACGCTTGTGGCTGCGCTCAAAATAGCTTCAGTAAACATAGAATAATCTTTTTTGTAGTTTTAGAATATAATAGAATAGAATAGATTTTTTATCGTCCACGGAGACCAATTGATTTATAGGACCAAACAAAAAGAGAGAAGCAAGTGTATTACTGTCAGGATTAAAAAACCCCCGCCCCGAAGGTTTTTCGAGGGAAAAACCTTAGCAGTAATAAGTATGTTGCTACACGGTACAGTTGTATAGGACAATTCAGTACTGCCCCGGAGGACACAACTGAGTCTGCGTATCCATAACCTCCTGGAGGTATGATCCCAACAAGCCCACGAAGGTCGTATTCAATAACTCATGCAGGGGCTAGTCAGGCACAACTAACCGAACATACCGCGCCCGAATATGGGCAAATGCTTGGCAGATTTGAAGAGCGTGACATTCATCTTCAATGGTGCCCTGGTGGCAACACTGACAAAGCCTATCCTCCCGTACTTCCCGAGTTCATCACCATGTCTCAATGCGGAGACGATGTGCACCCGTGCAAATGGAAGCTATAAGTCTGCGCTTCTTCATGGGCAAATGGGTGCGCAAGTACTAGTGCGGGCCTCTTGTGAGCATGGGATTGACTCGCTGTTGATAGTGTGCCATCTTGACGTGTGTCAAAGCATATACATCCCAGAGCTTGCCAAGGAAGCTAGCAACTAGGTACAGCTTTAGTGCATTGTGATCCTTCTTTGTCCATACCTGCATGCATCTTTATGCATGTACATCCCATGAGAACCACTGAGTTGGCTTGTCCTTGGGAAACGTGTATCACCCATAGGTTCGATGTGGTAGGTGGAGTCATGCATGAATCCAAAACAACTAGCATGTGCCCCTGAGGTAGACGAAGACTATACATGAAGCAACCATAGAGCACACGCCAACTCCAAACAAGAAACCAGAAGAAGGCACTACCAAATGGACAAGGGAAGAACGTCAGATGCGGGAACACATCTACGCAACACACTCAACTTGGAGCACCCACAAACCAAAGAAGTGCAAGCACAAGGACAGAGAAGAACGTCAGACGCCAAACCAAGCATCTACGCGACACACCAAGCGCAAGCATCAAATGGGGAGTGGGAAGGGAACCGACTCTCAGGGTTACGGGATATAAACATGAAGCACGCACTCACCTCCCATGAACAGGATCCATCACAACCTAAGGGACATAGACCAAGCTTGGACTCTAACCAAAACAGGACTGACACTCAGGATGCTAGATGGGTATTAGATATAATCATTCTCATAACCACATCGGACCCTAATGGTCCTCATAGATTCCCCCCGAACAGGGGGTCAAAGGAAGTGGGATCTTCCCCCTTTGAAAGCCATGTCGCCACACTAAAGACCAAGGGAAACGTCAATATACCCCTCCTCCCTTAAAGAGAAGGGGTGAACATGTTAAGGGACATATGCTAATGTCGCCACACTAAACACCTATGGGAACGTCACTATACCCCTCCTCCCATAAAGAGAAGGGGTGAACATGTTAAGGGACATAGGCTAATCACCCATAGGTTCGAGAGATCTTCGGATAGCTGTTTTTGGTATGAGGCGGTTTTAACATATGGCAACTTTTTTTTTCTTCCAATGTGTTTGCGTATTTTATAAACTCTCATTTGCTTTGTGATATGGAAGAACAATGGGCTATGATAAGATTCGCGCAACTTTGCACCAATATAAAAACTGATGATCGAATTATTTACTTGTATCAGCAAGTAATCATTCACGCTGGCTCCTGTGTGTATGTGGCAAATAAACATACTTGAGCTAGAAAAGTGTTTGATCCCATTCAAAATCTTCAGGCCACATACTGTTCCAAACTCAACTAGCTTTTCTTTCTGATCTTGTTGCCAAAGTAAGAAATACTAATTGGTCATGTAGTAGCAGAGTCACATGCTAAGGAGGTCCAAGAAGAACTCACCGATTACGTTGAAGATGCATTCACTGGTTATACCCTACACACGTACCTTCCTTAATTTCATCAAGTTTTGTCTCTGAATCAGCTGCCAGTAATGAAAAGTATTATATTATAGCAACAAGAGAAAATGTGATTTTATTGGTAAGGTGCTCTTGAATGATCATGTTTCTACATCCTCTCTCCCGACAATGGCATGTTCTTAGGGATGACATCAAATGGCAGGGTGCACCCTAAATGATTTGATTGTTGGCCTCTAGAATAAATTGTATGATCAGTAAATGTTCTTTGTCTATGAAATTCTAAATTGCTTGTTTAAGAAATAGTCAAAACATTACTCTTTAGTAACTTTAGGATTTCCAGTTTTATAAAGCATTTTTCTTGGCATTTTTCTTTAGCATTTTCCAGTTTTGCTGGAATACTATGTTTGAATATTGGCCTTTGGCTTAAGCTTAATGCATCAGGATTTTTTTTTGGAAAAAAACTTCTTGGATCATAAGAGTAACCATGATAGCATGTCACTATTTTGAGTAATCAAGGTATCATGACAGCATATCATGATGAAAGCTATTGTTGTGGAATTAGGGGAGTACCTGTCATGGTCCTTCATTCACATCATGTATTTTGTGGAGCTGTTACGACTTGAGTCAATCAAGAACTAAAACTAACTTAATTTATATTAACTCACGGATCAGTGGAAAAGAAAGCTTTAATTATTTGTCCTATTTAACTTAACTAATGACAAGTGGGAAATAACCCATACATTACATATACCATGCGACGTTTATATCCAATTTATGACATACGAAACATATGTATGTATCACATGACATTGTTATATGTCATTTATGACATTACATACACCAAGTGACATATGTCATATATGACATTCTATACGCCATATTTGACTTATGGCATATAAGACATATGTCATATATGTCATTATCTATTTACTTAAAAAGTTTTTGGGCTTTCTCTTTCTTGCCGGTGTGCCCTTTTCAGGGTGTGACTTTTGGAAGAAAAAAACTGATTTTCCGGCCAAAATGCTTTTTTCGTCTATTTTTCCTCTTGCCTTCAAATCATCACACTTATATGAAAAAAATCAGTGGGCTTTTTTGAACGCTCAGGCAGCTAATTTCTCGGGAGAGCATCTATCTTTGATGATGGTCGGCTGCGTTTTAATGCAGGCTGCTTCTTCTTAGGGTTTGTGGTAGAAAAGGAGAGGATCGGGCAGGAAGCTTAGAGCAACAACAGTCGTTGGAGTATTAGCTGGAGTATTCTCTCTGATCCGACCTTCTTTGCCCCCATTTTTTTATCTTGCTGCAGTCGCTGGAGTACGAGCTGGAGTATTCTCTCTGATCCAGCCTTCTTTGCCCCCATTTTTTTATCTTGCTTACAGTCTCTTGCTCATTCTGTCTTAGGGTTGAGAGGCATACGAATATCTCCATTCTGTCTTAGGGTTGAGAGGCATACGAATCAGAGCTGTTGGCGGCTTATTTTATCTTCACAGGCAGCTTCAGGTTTTCTTCTCATGGATCTCCTTTTCTTTCCACGAATCTCCTTGCTTGCTCGATTTGTTGATATGTCCTTGGTCTGCTCGATCATTTACAAGGTCTGCGAATCTTCCTTATTTTTCAGCTTCAATGTTTAGGGCAGTGAATCTCCTTTTTCTTCCACGAATCTCCTTGATTGCATTCAATTTTTTATCTCAGGTTTTGGTTGCATTTAATTTGGAGTTTAAGATTCCTTTTGCCATTGCTTCTGTAGGCCTTCAGATTAGGACTTCTCAAGCGAAAAATATCTTGAAGCTGGGCTTATATCTTTGGAGAAGTGCAGGTTAATCCGGCATTTACAAGGTCTTCATGTTTACCCTGCTTTAATGTCTTCCTTCCCTTGGAAACAGGGCCAAGCCAAAGTGTTTTATTTATGTATACGAAAACCAGCTTTCCTACAGTACATGATTCAGTACATATCTTCAGATTTCCGATCCATTTTGTTTTACTTATATTTTTTGTTGCCCATTCTATCTACAGGAGTACCTCTATTCCGACTCGGGTCCTGTTCTTGGATTCACTCTTTATCAGGTTTTCCAGGGCAGAAGATCCAGGGCAGGTAACAAAGGTACAACGTACTACACGTTTCAAAAATTGCCACATCTACTATCTCAGTTTTTGACTAACCAGGTTTACTCATCTGGCACAGGGTTTCCATTAGCAGAGGAGTTTGGATCAGAGGAGTTTCAGACTCGATTTGCTGATGCTTTAAAAAATCTTCTGTCTACTTGCATTGTTGGTCTTTTTGTCTCTTCTCCAGGTATTGTAGTAAACTGAAGTATGCTGGCAGCAATATCTCATTGCATATTAAGCATTTAAACCCTCTCAATGATTTAAATATGATGGCAGCCAGATTGTCTGAAGTCTAACTGGACAGGCTGTCTGTCTGGTCTCTTGCATCACAGAGCAGAGCTTTCGGATTTGCCCTCTTTTGATTATGCAGTTTCCGACACATTTTGATTTCGGCCTGCTTTGGTTTACACATATTTCCCCTAACTAAGTTCCAGGATCTTCCCCTTCCGTTCCTTTCTTTCCTTGCTTTGTTTCCTTCTCTGATAATGATTCTGCATTAGGCTGGTCGTTACATGGGAGGATCATGGCGGGTAAAATACAGAAGGCTGAAGTATTATTCTATGTGGGCTAATCGGCTGTGCAAAGCAACAAGGGTTTGCCCTCTTTTGATTATGCAGTTTCCGACCCATTTTGATTTCGGCCTGCTTTGATTGACACATATTTTTCCTAACTAAGTTCCCTTATTTTTATTCACTAAGTTTCTAATATTTCAAGTAACCAAGTTCCCCTACTAAACTTAGCTTTAAAAGATATTTATGTTGGTAGATACTTTAACCCCTAAAACTATGGTGGAACCATATGCAACGTAGATATTAATCTGAAAGTCAATTGCTCTGTCATTACTCTTCCACTATTGCTTCACAACAACACAGTTTTAACCCCGTTATTTTAAGCTATATTAATTAAATAAACATTAGCATACAATTTGAATCGAATGAACGATGGGTGCATTTAACATAAACATAAAATGCCAAACTTTAACATTACAACACAAAGTTAATTGAACTTTAACTTAGATCACAACAAAAAGTTAAATGAACTTTAACTTAATATCACAACACAAAGTTGAATAAACTTTTAACTTAATATCACAACACAAAGTTGAATAAACTTTAATTTGGATCGCCACAACACATAAGTGAAACAAAGTAATTTGACAACATATAAGTTCTTTGATTTGAAAAGGACAAGGTCATACTGGCTTGCCAACATGGAAAATGAATTGACTTAAAATATCATTTCCATAATGCAGATGGTGATGGTGAATGTTTCATGGGATTCCTACCCAAAACTTGTGGCACAATTCTTTAGAGATGGACATGCCTTGCCACTATTTGATGATGATTTTGATGCATACTTTCAATATTTAGCAGAGGTGTGGAAGAGAGAATTGGAAGAAGCCGCAGAAAGTGTTGCACTGGGGAATGATGGAATGCAAGTGAACATTAAGGCTCTGATTTGGGTTTTGAGAGTTTTTGGAGAGTATGATGCTTTGGCATGTGCATATTAGGGTAACAATATGTTTGTGTGCACCATTTTATTTTCCATACATGGCTATATTTCATATATTCTTATGTGCTCTCATGTTTATGGGGACGCTTTGCACTTGAACTTTGAGGGAGGAACAAACTCTTACAGCGCTTGCGCATTTGCCAAGGGCGGCAAAATCTTAACACGTCAAAGGTCAGTCATAGGTTCTATCTTAGGTTAACTATCTTAGGTTAATAATTGTGTGATTATAGTTTGTTAGCTTTATTGTTGAATACTTAATCGATTTAGGGTTCCTTGCAATCATCTAAATTGTATAGATTGCAATGCAACATATCAGGATTTGTATGGGGAAGGCCCGTCAAAAAACACCACCTGTTGTGGCCAAGAACCCCTCATACATGACGCCCGTCAATGAAAGCAAGTCTGGTAGAAAGAGACGACTGGCATGTAAACGGGCTGCAAAGGCTAGAGCTTTGAAACTAGAATTTAACATGGAAGTCAGAGAGAGAGATCATGATGGTCCTTCATCTGATGTCGTTCCAATGGAGGGCCGGTCAGTTCAAACATCTTTTTGCCTCTTGCGCTTTGCAGACATTAGCTCCTGGCGGCTTGCGGTGTATTTTGATTACCCAACTCTTCAAGAGCGTAATCAAAGATTTGGTCGATACTTTGCTTTAGCTGTCTCTTGCTTTGGTACACGCGACTTGCCGGTGTTGCTCATGCTTTGGTAGGAAATCCTTTCCTAGAAATGCCCAGTTTGATGAAGGCGCAAGCAGCCTTTTAAAAACAATTGCGAATGATAGTTGAGCCGATACGCCGACATAATGCCATTCATAATTATAAGTCCGTTTTTGAACGCTAAGAAGGCACGCTTTGTTCCGAAAGCACCGTAAGCAAATGTTTGAATTATGCGCTTCATTGAACCCGGACCTTCCTCGGGCGCAAAATATTATATCGACCACCTCCTACCCTTGGACATATTTCTATGCAAAGAATGGGATGAGCGATTGGTCCACTTATATGATCATCTGGGGTCCTTAATTCATTGCCTCCTTTGGTAGGTGATATTCTTCAATTCGAGGAGGAGGAAGTCAAAGAAGGATTGGGCATCTATCTAATGGCAAGTCTCCTCGATCTTCAAGGTTTGCAAGCGTAATTGCTTAAATGGGGGTCCGCTATTGCTTCCAATCATCACTACTCTTTTAAATCAAGCTTTGCAAGAAGGCTTTGCCTTAAACTTGGGTTTGCCAAGAAGGTAATTACCAATTTACAAAGCGGTGTGATAAGCATGACCCTTCTAATTATCGCATGATCATGGTAAGTTCCATATTTTCAAAGCTCTTAGCCGGACCTCTTATCGAGAAGCGCTTGACATCATGGGCGTAACATCGGTGTATGCGTCTTTGTGAGGGAAAGGGTGCTTTCGTCCATGCCATTCTACAATAGACCATATTTTCACATTGGCGCATGCTTATTGAACATAGTCGAAGTTTGAAACAAGACCTCTATATATGCTTTGTAGATTTTACTTACGCTTTTGATACTGATTACCACGCGAGCTTCTTTGGCGCGCCGGCTATGTGCACTTGGGGTTCCACAAGATCTTCAAAATGCGAGTTTATCGGCTCTATGAAAGGGTTTTTTGCTAAATTTCCAAGATCGTACTCAAATCACTAGCAATATTGGAGTTAAATGTGGTTGCCCTTTATCTCCTACACTTTTGGCTTGTACATTGATCAATTGGAAGAATGGCTTGATAATCATGGCGGAGGTCCACATTTGGCACACTATATCATTAGGCAACTTATGTATCTCGATGATGTTTCACTCCTCGCACACACCGCTAGTATGCGGCAACATTTACATGCTCCTCGCGACAGTTGCCGTGAGAACATGTGTCAAGCGTGTTAACCGCAAAAGACCAAGCTTTTGGTAGTTCAATCTTCGTCACAATGTTCCCCTATGCACTATGATAGCCGCGAAGTTGAAGTTGTAGATAGCTACAAGTATCTTGGTGTAGAATTACCTCAGAAGAACACACTCTGGAACAATGTATTACCAAGCCGGGTGGTCTACCGGATGGAGAGCACTCTATGCAATGCAAAACAATTGTTTTCGCTATGAGAAATTCATGATTGGCCACGGAAAGCCCACTTGTTTCGGCTTTGGTAGAGCCCTGTTTTCTGTATGGTTCAAGTGTGGGGGCTCGCCATTAGTGCTAGTGCTTGGGAGAGCTTGAGCGGGTGCAAAAGTCCTTTCTCACTTACAGCCTTTGAGTTAAAAGAACGGTGCCCTATGCTATTCTTTTACAAGAGAGCGTGTTTTTGGCCTCTTCAACATTCTCGCCATGAAGCGCCATCTCCACTATATCCGCAAGGTGCACCACATGGACGATGTTAGGTATCCTGTTCTTGCACTTGCCATGGCTGAATCTCCTCGGCCGTTTGAAACGATGTTGAAAAGAGCATTGCACTACATGGTTTGCACGCTAAACTGCAACGATCGCCCGATGCTTGCCGCTTTGATCCTCGAAGCTTTTGCAACAATATCTTAATGGTCGTTTTTCTCAAAAGATATGGGACGCAGTTATTTTGGCCCAAGTGAAAACCGGTCATTATCATGCACACATAAATCCCACTTTGGCACGGGGCCCCAAGCTTATTTGCTTGCTTCATTGTCCAGAACAAGCTTGTAGCTATTGCATCAATTCGCACGGGTCCCACT
Source organism: Isoetes taiwanensis (assembly GCA_021234155.1). Lineage (NCBI taxonomy): Eukaryota > Viridiplantae > Streptophyta > Lycopodiopsida > Isoetales > Isoetaceae > Isoetes > Isoetes taiwanensis. The sequence continues at coordinate 2,699,919 of JAJEKV010000042.1, forward strand.
GTGCTACGGATTGAGACGGAGGGTAGATGGGAGCGGCCGTGCGAATTGCCGCAGAAGCGAGACTATGTGCCTGTTATTGCCATGTGTTATTGAAGATGAAAGCCATACTCTTCTCGAGGTTGCCCTCGCTTTTGAGATAGTCGGGAATCATTTTTCGACCTTAGCATTCCATTCCACGCTTCAATAACTTCTCAAGCGCACCATCCGTGCATGACTTGGCATTATACATACTTGAGGTTCTAGATAAACGTCCGCAAAGCCCTCGGTGGTCATTATCTAAGCTTGTCTAGTATCATCATTACCGCAAAGGTTTTTCCTTGAAAACCTTCGAGGCAGAGGTTTTTAATCCTAGTAGTAATGATTGTACTAGCCCATTGTATGGGTCCCATGACCTATTGGTCTTCGTGGACGTTAAAAAAACTATTCTATTCTATTCTATTCTATTCTGACGCCTAATAAGTTGAGATGCAACTAGTAATTGCCATCTAAAACAGATTTGGATTTCACAATGAACTTATTGAAATATCACATCAAATAACACCACCTATAATAGTGAATAACCCTCCTACATGATAATGATAATGATATAGAAATGACAAATATTGGACAAGTGTGTATAGCAGTAGCAGATGCTAATGTTGACCAATTATCAAGCTTAATGCATAACCCCTCTTATATGACATCTGAAGGTGAAAGCAATAGTCAAAGAAGAAGGTGGCTCGATCACATAAGGCATGCAAAGCATACAGCTGTGAGGTTGGATTACACTACTCCTATTGGTCGTAGAGAACGTCCTACTGGTAAAAGCGGTTTCAATAAGATAGCATGGACGTGGATTTTACCTCCTCCTCATGACTTTGGCAATATGCATTATAGATGTTTGTATTGTGGGGCTATGCAATGGATAGAAGAGCTCTCAGTTAAAAAAGAAATGTCGGGCATGTGCAAATGGAAAGGTTCAACTACCATTGATTCCTAAACAACCACAGGCATTATTTGACCTATATATGAGAACAGATAGTGTAGGTGATCACTTTCGCAAGAACATCAGAAAGTACAATAATATATTCTCATTTGCCTCAGTGGGCATGAAAATTGATGAGGCGCTGGCAAATGCTATTGGTGGGGCCTATACCTTTAGGGTCAATGGCCGCATCTGCCATAAGATGGGAACGCTATTGCCACCGTAAGGCCATCAAGAGCATGCAAAATTCGCACAAATATACATCATGGATGGTGATGACATGCAAGTTGAACGTAGGATGTCTATTTTTGATGGATTGAAACAAGAAATAGTTGTGCAGTTACATGCCCTTATGACAGAGCACAATCCATTTGTTAGCATATTTTTTAGTGCGGCACAAATTATGCGTAATCATCCAACCATGGATATCCGTTTGCGTATACCTTCTTGCAACGTGCAAAATCCTGTGAGAAGGCAATATAATGCTCCAACTGCAAATGAGGTGGCTGTCTTAATGCCTATTGATGATAAGCCCGAAGATGGTCAGAGAGATATTATTATACACTCTAAGGATGGTGGCTTGAAACTTATAGATGCATATCATTCAGCATATGACCCATTGCACTTTGTGTTGCTTCTTCCCTACGGTACAGATGGATGGCATTTTAAAATACCTCATGGACGGAGTGGTGCAAAGGAAGTAACTATTATGGAATACTACAGATATCATCTGTTCACGCGACGTGGACATGCATCTACCCTTCACATGGTTGGCCGGTTGTTTCAAGGATACATTTGCGATATGTTTGTGAAGATGGAACACGAAAGTCTACAATTCATTGTGTTGAATCAACACACCATTCGAAAAGACATGTTGCAGGGTGTTATGCACTTTGAAGGAGATGATGCAAGTACTATTGGCCGAAAAGTTGTGTTACCATCCTCACATGTAGGAGGTCCGAGATACATGACCCAACGGTATCAGGATGCCATGTCTATTGTTCGCGAACATGGCAGGCCGGACCTCTTTATAACCATGACTGCCAATGCGAATTGGGAAGAGATTAGGAGGGAATTAGTATATGGCCAATCGCCAAATGATCGACCAGAGTTAGTAGCCAGAGTATTCCATATGAAAGTAAAGGAGCTGGTAGATCTGATAACTAATCATGGTATATTTGGCCGCATAATCGCAAAAGTCTATGTTATTGAGTTCCAAAAGAGAGGCTTGCCACATGTACATTTGTTGACTATGTTGGATCAGGCCAACAAGCCCTTCACAGCTGAAAAGATTGATCAAATCATTTGTGCTGAAATACCAGATAAGGATGCATATCCCGAATTATATGAGGTTGTCACCCGTAATATGATGCATGGGCCATGTGGTACTGGATATCCGAATAGTCCGCATATGCAGGATGGTAAATGTACAAAACGTTATCCACGTGCATTTTCATATGAGGACAGTTGTTGATGGATATCCATTGTACCGAAGAAGGGATGATGGTCGAAAGGTGAAAAAAGGGGGTATACATTTAGACAACAGATGGATCGTGCCATACAATCCGTATCCTACTTCAAGTGCCATATCAATGTTGAGGTATGTGCTGCTGTAAAGGCCGTTAAATATCTATACAAGTATGTCTACAAAGGGCCGGATATGATCAATGTGAACCTAGAGGCAGCGAATGATGGTGCAACTACTAGCAGGGCAACCACCATAAACCACGATGAGGTTGAGCAATACTTAAATGCACGTTATTTTTCAGCTTTTGAAGCATCGTGGAGAATCTCATATGATATACAGCAGCAGTTTCTTCATGTCATTAGATTGGTTGTGCATCTCCCAATGCAACAAGATGTATACTATCGAGAAGGTATGAGCGTGGACACAATAAGAAGTAAGAATTACGGAACAACGTTGACAGCTTTCTTCGAGATGAATGCATCTGGAAATAGAGAGGCTACTCAATTGCTCTACCACGATTTTCCTAAAAAGTTTACCTATGATAAACCCAGTAGGACATGGATGGGTAGATCCAACAATCAGAAGTTTCCTACGATTGGACGCATGTACTTTGTTAATCCTTCAGAAGGAGAGCGATACTATCTACGTCTCCTATTGACACGTGTGACACGTGCAGTTAGTTTTGAAGATCTGCGCTCCTTTGATGGGGAGTTATGTGCAACATATAAAGAAGCTTGCATTCGTCGTGGGTTGCTTCGAGACGACACAGAATGGCTCGAATCTCTTCAAGAAGCAACAGCATGGGGTATGCCACCACAATTGCGACATATGTTCGCCATGATACTTTTAAATTGCGAACCATCGAATCCACTGCAATTGTGGGAAGAAGTTTAGCTTTCTATGGTCGATGACTTCTTACATGAAGCACGAAGGGTTGCAGAGGATCAAAGTGTGCAAGTGTGTGATCAATTTTTTGATATGGCACTTCTAGACATTGAAGACCACATGAATTCTGCTGGACGATCTTTGAGAGAGTTTGAATTCATTCTTCCCGAGCGTGCAATAGATCCATATATGATATTTCGGGATGAGGTGTTTCAAGAAGACATGGCAGAGGTACAAGAAGTTGTGGACCGCCTATATAACGATCAACGTATTATCTTTGATCGTGTGATCCATGAGCACGTGATGTTGGAAAAAGGACGGGTCTTTTTTGTTCATTGTGCAGGTGGATCACGAAAGAGTTTTCTTTTCAACACCATGTTGTCTTATGTTCGTGCCAGAGGTATCATTGCACTTGCAGTTGCTTCCTCCGGAATTGCATCCACTTTATTGAAGGGCGGGCGCACTGCACATTCAAGGTTCAAGATACCGATAAATATAGATGAGACATCAACGTGTAATATTCCAAAGCAGTCCGAGTTGGCAAAATTGATAAGAGCGACACGCATGATTATATGGGATGAGGTCCCAATGATGCATAAACATGTTTGTGAAGCACTGGATTAGAACGCTCCGTGATGTAATGTCATGTGACAAAATATTTGGAGGACTCATTGTTTTAGGAGGAGATTTTCGCCAGGTTCCACCTGTGGTACCACAAGGAAATCGACCCCAAATTGTGCAAGCTTCCTTGAAGTACTCTTACATATGGGATCATGTCGAGGAACATAAGCTCAACATAAATATGCGGGTAATGAACAATGTGGGAAGTGATCTGGAAGAGCAAAGGGCATTTGCTGACTATCTTCTACGAGTTGGAGATGGGCTCGAAACCACATTTCCCAACATTGGGTCGAACGTAATATGTCTTCCGGAAGAGCTTTGTGTCAAGTCACAGGACTTGAATGATTTGCTAGTCGTGGCATTTCTGGATGTTTCCACAAATTATGAAAGTGTGTCCTATTGGGTACAAAGGGCAATCCGTATGCCACTAAATGAGGATGTAGATGAAGTAAACAAGAGGATGACAGAGTGGTTGCCTGCTACGCCTATTGATTATTACAGTGTCGATCGAGCTGTGGATGAGAATGATGCAGGGGTCTATCCTGTTGAATTTTTGAATGCGCAAACTCCGAGTGGGATGCCTCCACATCAATTGGACATTGAAGGTTGGCATGATTGTCATGCTGTTGAGGTCAGTTTCTACCCATAAAGGACTCTACAATGGAACTCGCCTCATCATACGTTCATTGGGAAGACGTGCTATAGATGCCGAGATTGTGACTGGAAAAAATATTGGGACCAGAGTGTTCATATTTCGAATTTCTTTGGTGCCAAATAATGCAGAACTTCCATTTCAGTTTGAACACATGCAATTTCCGCTACGCCCAGCTTTTGGCATGACAATCAACAAGTCCCAGGGCCAAATGATGAAAATGGTTGGTTTGTATTTGCCAAACCCAGTATTTAGTCACGGACAACTCTATGTGACATTCTCGAGAGCTCAAGGAATCCAAGGCATAAAGGTACTCATTCTATCGAAGGATGGAGATGCTTCCGCAGACGTCGACCGATCAAGATATACAACAAATATTGTATACAAAGAACTCCTCTAATTGTGAGCCCAATACTTAAATGTCTCTACTTTTGATTTCTCTTTTTTTCATTGATTTCTTCTATTTTATTTCTTTTTTGTCTTACTTACTTACTTCTTCATCCATGTAGATGGTGCGTATTTTGGTCCCTTGGTATGTCTTTGGTCACCATATCGCCAAATGCCTAAAAGGTGACAGGAGTTATATTTTTGTCGTGCGTGCTCTTGGGTCATGGTATGATTGGGAACGAAAATACCACACTCATATGCATGGGGTAGCAAGCGTGGAAATTGAGGAACTTATTAGAAAGCTCAAGGAAATATTTTGCACTGACGAGGTTGTCAAGTTGGAGCAGTTCATCCAACTAATTGATGACTTCCTATTTGCTCAAGTCTATCCAAGGGAACACTGTTTACGCGGATGTACTTTGAGAGAGGTAAGTGGAGGATAAAGTGAATGTAATTGTTTGTCTTTTTTATCAGATGAGAAACGATACCGTGCACTGGCGAATTGGCGTCTTAGTAGCAAAAGAACTCACATGTGTTGGAATATGTAATGGAACCCATTTTAGGGTCTACAAATCATTCCGTCCTGAGGCAGTATCTGATTCCATTATACGACGGGATGAGTTGTCTCACGTGCTTGATAGTCGTGAGACGTCGTGGCCAGTTCAAATCAATGACTCGCCCATGCATTTCACTTTTACCCCGGCTAAGATGTTAGCTATCGGAGAAGTGAAGATATCACGAGAGCATCCAACAAAGTACAATATTAGGCCCTTGGTGATGTGCGCCATATAGAGATGCATATTTAGAGTTCCATCATGAACTAAAATACGTCAATGAGCTAGGATAAAATTTTGTGCTTTGTATTTCTGTACCTACTTTTTGTTGGTGTACTTAACTACTTCTAAGGCTGACATTTTGAGCATAAGTTTTGGATCCATCTTTCCAAATTTTTGTTTTCAGAGGTAGATTTAACACGTTTGTTATAAAGCATTATTTTCTGTTGAAATTGAAAAATGCAAAGTTAATACATCGATGATACTGTCATTAGACAATTTCAATAACAAAAATATTTACAAAAGAAAATATTGTCTAATCTTGCCTATATCATGCATATGGACGTTAAAGGCCGAGGAAAAACACATGCCCAGGACATTAGCCCGGCAACGCCGGGCACACGTTTACTAGTATATATTATAGCTCTTATATGTCTTTATAGACAAGTGGTTATACTATGTAGGGTCTATAAATTTTCTTAAGATTCTTCTAGATTTCCTTTAGATTCCTCTAAGCCCTTTTAGTTTGTACCAGGTTCTCACAGTGCCAGAAAATAAATTAAAAAAATAAGAACATTTCAAAAACAAATTAGGCTTTCTGGTATCTCTGGGTAGCAGAATTCAAGCGGGCAAGTAGCACCACAAGTTAGAAATGGTCAGATTTAGCATTCTTCGCCGCAACGTTCCTGCTTCAACTTTTAGGCACCCAAGTAACTCTTTGCTCTATTCTTTCCAAAGAAAAAGTAATAGTTTTTTTTCTACAATTTTGGTCCAGGTTTTTCATTTGCATCTCTTCTTCTTCTTTTATTGTATTTTGCTTCTTTCGTTTTCTTATTTTCCACGGGTCTGTAACATGTTGAACATAATACAAATCAGGTGAAATGAGAAGGATGGGGCCAGAATGAGATCATTGAAATTTTTGAATCTTTAACATGTTTATGATCTCTATAAAATTCTAAAATTCTAAAACTATATTCTCTATAACAACAGATTCAAACACCATGTGTACAGTGCAATTTTTTGCAAAAAAATGTGCAATTGAAAATGTTTACATTTGCTCCCAACACTGACCTTATTTTGTATGCTGTTTTATTCTTTTTAGTTGTGTAAAATAATTTTGTGCGTTGTTTTTTTTCTGTTTAGTTCTATCAATGGATTTGTCGCCTTATTTTGCACAAATATTGACATATAACTATGTTTTTTTTTTTTTTTTTTTTTTTCTGATTGATCTTATGGTCTTATTAATGAATTAATTGCTACACTGCATAGGAGTTTGGTAAAACATGTCACACATAGATTGGAACTTTGTGGGCTCTAAATTAACATGTATTGATGGAAATTTATGGATATGTGGTTGTTTGTTCATAGTTCACATGTTAATTTATTGGGCTTAGGGCTAGCATGGTTATTTACCTTGACAAGAAAAATATTCACTCATATGAAACCATTGGGTGATAGCGTATAGTGTAAAAGAATATATGTTTTAGTAGCATTTAGTTTATTTCCAAATTAGGGCGGACGTGTACTATGCCAGTCCGCTAGGTCAAGAACGTCACTAAGATACTCTGGCTGAATGATAAAGTGATACGGCTGGTGGTTGGTGGAAATTTGACGGTTCACTTAAGCTATGGCTTTTAAAACCTGACACAAGGATGTTGACATATAAATATGTTTTTTTTTTTTTTTTTTTTTTTTTTTTTATTATATATAAGCTTCGTAGTTTGTTTTTGGTATGCTATATTTTCGTCTACAAACCTCCATGTTTTCTCCTACAAATACCAAAGTTTCAAGTATGCCATTTTGTATTCTCACATGCTCATGGATACCAGTCATTTTTACAACCTCTTCCTCATCCTTAGAATTGCTTATATTTGCAATTAAACATGAATTGGATACAAAATTGTTGCTAAATAGAACTCATTTCAATTTCAGCCTCTTGCTAAGTTCACCTTCTTTGCTAAATTCATATATGACAAATTATTTTTTAGAAGTTAGGGTAGGATCTTCAAATATACATGTGAAGCTCACCGTGGACACAGGGGGTAGGACAACATGGATTGCTTATAAGCAATGGATATAACAAGTCGCCATGAAAAACTATATATTCAGTACCTTGCAATTGGGCTGCAAGTGTTCTTTTCGTTGACAAATAATGTTACTTGCACAGATAACTTATATCGCATTGTTGACATATGGGAAGAAAAGTGAGGTGAAGATACAAGTTATAAAAGATATATTGATCTTTAAAAAAGTATCACCACATTTTGTTTTTGGGTGTGGATATAATCATAGTGGAAGGACTGGAGATGGAATATTAGGGCTGAGAAGAACTGAATTGTTAATTATAGAACGAGCTTATTTTAATAAATAGAAGTTCTCACTTTGTCTTCCTTCTAAAAAATCTAAATCAAGTTCTACGCTGATATTTAATGACCCCAGTTTTCCTGATGACTATAATATCATGTCATTTTATATTAATCCTATCACATATTTATTTTATACATATTCTTCAAATCAGCATTGATAATAAATTTATTTCAACACCAAGTGATGACTCAGATTGAAAGGCAATGGGAATGGTAGTTTCAGTATAGACAACGCTTTTACTTTTACTCGATTAATGTATTATATTGCTGACACGTTTGCTTATACTTTTATCAAGCAAATTTCTCCTCCTCTTAGAGAGATTTTTGGAATTCTTAGAATGCCTGGACACAATTGCTTTGCATTTTCATCTGAAGTTGTTATGTATTATCCTGAGGTAGCAATACATTTCCTTCATTATGGATATACACTGAGACTTCCACAAAAAAAATCCACTAGTAGATGTCTTAGGACATACATGTCTAGCTTTTGCAGCAACATCTGAGAAACATAATACATTGGGCAATCATCAGCTGCAAAGTTTTAGGTTTGGATTTGATGTACATGAAGAGCTTTTTGGAGTGAAACCAACTCCGCAATGTTGATTTTTATTAGAAGATATTGATATTATTGTTATTGTTAGTATTATAGATTTAAAATTTGAAGGATCTTATTATGGCATTATATTATTTATTATTGTGACTTATATTATTTATTTAGGTGTTGGAAGCATCACTATGTTGTCATTTATGTTGCTGAATGACATACATTACATAAACATTGAACTAGAAGCAAAAGAACCATTATCACAGTAGATAGCAATGATAATTTATCTTTCTTTATATGAAGGCAACTTAGAAATGACTATTTCTTGCTCCAGTACAATTTTTCACCTTACTCCAAAATAAATTTGCCAAGAGAGCCTTCGATAATAGTTAGGGCCTTCATTCATGATCTTCAGTTTAGAAAATTCAGGATGTGGTGGCAGTTCAAGTTACTTTATTGTTTAAGGAATCCATCAGGCGCTTCATCTATTTTGTAGCGACTTTCAATGACTTCTCTGACAAGAACTGCACCTATTTTATTCCAATGCAAATGTAAGATCCTTATGACTCTTAAATCTTATCGATTTTTTATAACCAATAGGTCATTCTCAATCTTAAGTGGGTTTGCTGCCCTTCATGATTGGCCTTTGTACCATTCCAGTATGAATCTTTAATAAATTATTTTGCTTTCTGTGGGCAAAAGGTCCAATTATTAAGACTAGGAACAAGCATCTTTCCACTTTAATGCTCCAGCTTGCAGTATTCATCTAATCTGTTGTATGCTTACTAATGCACTTATTCACCTTGAGCTTTGCATGGACATCAACAAGTATTTAATTCAGAAAACCATCTCTATATTGGATGACAACAACATAATGGATAAAAAAAACATTGCAAGAGAAGGCTCACCTATTTGATCATGCCATTCCGAAGCATATCTTTAAATATGGTTCTTGCCTAGCTCATGCTCTTACATGTCTCACTCTTACATATCTCATGATTGTATCTGTTGTGATTTTGGCATGTCTGTTACTGTCTGACTCATCTTATTTTGTGGTCAATTTGTGAAGCAGGCTGTGTATGTAAATAAACCTTATGTTTCTAGCATAGGATAATTACTACATGTATTGATTTATGGAGAATGCTATTAGTGAGAGCAAAACTACGGAAGTGGGTGGCCAGTGCTCTTAAACATCAATATGAGTGTAGAGGGAAAATGAAGAAAAGCCTTTGCCTCATAGGGGTGAGGTTTTAATAGGTGATGCGCCACCATTGGCATTTGGCAAGTTGGAGGAGTTAGGATGTGTTTCATAGGTGCGATATCATACGAATGTGAAGAACCTAGACAAGTTCATATCTTAGGGTATTCAATAGATAGATAGATAGATAGATAGATAGATAGATAGATAGATAGATAGAAGCAAGCCCCCATGTTTGAACTTCCTCTACAATAACAACGCCAATGTTGTTCAAATATTCTCGGCATATTCGCCCTAAAACTGATTAGCTGGAGGCAAATATTCACGGTCAGGCAGCCCAAAAATGTGGTTTGCCAAATTACGGAGGCGACTTTTAGGGCAGGCCTTCGCTTAGTCTGGAGCTTGTCGGAAGTAGCCATGGCGACTACTCAAATTCTGGATCCCCCCTTCTTTCGGATCGTTTGGAAGCTTCTGTTCTCCACTTTAATCTTGTGTTCCTGGTGCGCACAGTCATCGGCAAATGATGTGAAGCCCAACAAGTACTTCATTTCTTCCTGTTTATTTAGTTGTTTGCATGCAGTAAAACGCATCTGAAAGTATTTCTCGCCCATAAGAGCTAAGAGCAGTTTAGAGTTTCCATTGTCATGTCTTCTGTGAATAACGTGAAAAAATCAATAAATTTACCATGTCTCAGTCTACTCTATCCGCCTTACAAACATGTGACAATCAGCTCCGTATCTATGACAATATGCGGAAACTTTTCGGTCTCTGTTTATGTGGTAGCCTCCTCACTTAATTATTGATGTCGCATCTCTCTGACCCATTCCCATTCTCACAGTAAACAAGGGCATTCACAAATTTATATGCGCATAAAAATTATGAAAGAGGCTGTAGATAATGGTAAGTTAAGTTAATTCTTATTTTGATGCAGGAATGGTGTACATGTTATTGAAGGCATTGTGAGAACTGAAGGTATATACACAGCTAATGTTAATATGGAATCCAGCAGTCAAGTATACCCTTTTTTATGCATATGTATCTGCAGGTTTGCTTTCTAAAGCTGCAGACATGAAAGATGTTAAGGTGATCTTAAATGGAGGAGAGAAAGTGACCTTTCTCAGGCCTGGTGGATATTTTGCATTGTATCCTTTGAAGTATTGGTGCAACTTAATTATATATGTGTAGTGTATAGTTGAATAGCGGTCCACTACATACCTTGACAAACAAAGCCAGAATGTCTTGCCAGGTACTCACCTGATTGAAGTCTATGCACCAGGGTATTATTTCTCTCCGGTATGTTTTCTCATTGGTCATTCAATATAAACACTGAGTTTGCTGTAGTGTATATGGCTTCACGGCCAGTTGTCGCCCTTTATGTCAGGGTCCTGGAGGTCTTTTCTTCACCTTTTGGGTGTCATACATTCGTCCTTCCTGTCACCATTTTTTCTGTCTTGGTTCTTGCCGGGGATGAATGCTTCATGGGATTGTTACCCAATCCAAATTTCTATTCTGTTTTGTCACTTTTATCTCAATACACCACTCTTTAAGTATCATATTATTATGCATCTATTGGAGTTTGTAGTGAAATTTAAAGTTGTAATTTTCCCTCTTCCTTGGCAAGGTACGCATTGATGTGAGTGCAAGACTTCATGGACAGATACGGGCTAGCTTAGTTGATACTGGTCGGGTGTTGTCAGATGCATTGGTGCTGGAGCCCTTGAAGCAAGAACAGTATTTTGAGGTTTGTAGTTATTTTGATATCTACTGCAGAAAAGTAAATACAAGACAAATATTCATTGAGCTCGATACAGAGACGAGAACCCTTTTCCCTAATTGGATTGCTGAAGAGCCCAATGGGAATGATGTTTGGGTTTATGGTGGTTTGCCTCTTTTTATTGCCAAAGCTAATGGAAAATATTGGTAAAGTTTCATCTGAAAATAGATTTCATTGTGGATTGCAAACAATTAATTTTCCCTTTTGTCTGTTGTTTTAGATCCGGAGGAGATGAAAAAAATTCAAGATGATATGCGCAATCGTCCATCTCCTTCAATTTCAAATCTGTTACAAGGAAGGAGTTAACACAAATGTTATTTTTATCCAAGAATTTAGCGCTACATAGATGCCTACTTGGTGTACATCCTATGGACACTTCATAGGATACTTGACATAAAAAAAAAGACAATGGGCATATTAACAAATTAAGTTCAATGGTCGCCACTCCCATGTTGGAAAACCCGGTGGGGTGCTCTTCTTGATTCTTGTTTTCTGATATGCTGGCCATAGCTATAAAAAAACCTACAAACGACACCATAGATTTCAACATAATTTGTATATCTTGTTTCAGAGGCGATGCTTTGATTTCTATGTACATTGTATATGTATTTGGCGCTGAAATTGATTTTTATAGATGTTTGATGCTCAAGCACATTTGAGTGTAATGCGTCAGAGTTTTAACAGGAAAATTCTAGATTCCTACAAACAACAATGTTCTTATTAGGCTACTTGCATATGCATATGCGGCGATGAGACATCATATTTTGTATCCTACAACTTAAAGTTGAACAAATGGAGTTTATCTGTCCTATTGCAGTTGAAATCCTTGTGGTTGCTGTTGGATTTATCATGCCATAGGCAATGGTCTAAGATGCATTTTTAATGGTTAATCTTGTTGGAAACACTTGTCATTTGAAATGCATGTCGGTGGAGATAAACTACAAAAGGGAATATCGAAATTGTAAAGGCAGGGAATATCGAAATTGTAAAGGCACACAAAAAATAGTTTTGTTGATCAGACGGATTTGGTGGAGGAGATTGTGAAGGAGATAGAGTTTTGGCATACTTGGGTTCGAATCCCAATCTCTGATTCTAAGATTGGTATCAGAGCCAGACAGAAGAAAAAAGCTTGTGAGAATCAAGGCATCCTGGAGTTCTTGTGTCCTGCCTTTGGACTCAGCAGTACTTGTCGGCACAGACACTAGTCTTTGAAATCGAAGTGTCTTTCTTGTTGAACAGATCGGATTGATTGACCCAAGTATAGCTGGGATGGCGCAGATGTGCAGACAGAGATAGAAAGAAAGCTTCTGTGAATTCATGAATCTGGAGACGGTGGCAAACCTTTTGAAGATTATTGTTTATTGGAATCCATGATTGTTCAAGAGCAAAGGAGTCGGCAAAGTGAAAATCTTGTATAGGCTGGGAGTCGAGTTGATTGTATGCTTTCGGCTGAAGCACCTATTGTGTAGAAGAATTGGATTCCGAAAGGGGTGGATTCTGCAAATTAGCTTTGTGTGCAAAGATATCTGTGATTTCGTGCCCAGAGATTACCTGAAGGAGGAGATGCAACTCAAATTTCGGGAAGAAGCTACGTTCAGCACTGAAACCGTGTCTTAAAGCATCTTGATTTGAAGGAGTGCCTAGTCTGTGATACAACACTGGCAAAGCCGGATTTGCTGGAGGTATAGTCAGCTTGGAGATCTGGTGATTGGAAGCCATCTTCGATTTTGTGATCCAGAACTGGAGTTGTATACAGAGCTTACAGCGTAATTGTTGCTGACTCTATTTTCTGTAAGTTACTGTTATTGTTTGTTGGTGTTTGGTGCTCTGGCTTTTCTAGCTATTAGAATTCAAGCTGTACATTAGAGTACATTTAGAGTACATTGATCTATATTAGATACATTGATGTACATTAGATACGTTGATGTACATTAGAGTACATTAGAAGTACGTCATGTACATCTCTGGCCTTTGGCCTTCTGTTTCCGGCTGTTGGCCTTTCAGTGCCATTCATTCCATGTACTTATAGATTACATGCAATACATAGAACATTCAGATTGTTCCTATTCTATTCCTATTGTGTCTCTTCCATTCTTGCTTTCGCATTGGCTCACTCTGTGCTGCAGGTTTGTATCAGTCCATAGCTGATACGTTTTCCAACATGGTATCAGAGCCTATTGGCATGTGAAGGGAAGTTCGATAATAGAGGAACTTGGGAGAACAATTCTGGAAGAATACTTATCTGAGCAGGAGAAGGTCATGGAGACCAGATTTGTATCAGCAATTCTGAAGCCACCTATGTTTGATGGCAAAGGGTTTCAAGGCTGGAAGAAATCCATGAAGTTATATCTAATGGCAGAGGATGTCTGGGATATAGTGGATGGGTCTGAAACTAAACCAGAGAATGTTGGGACAGCAGCTCAAATCAAGCTTCAAAAGGATTGGCAGCGCCGTGATAATAGAGCAATGGCTTGCATATGTATGTGTCTTTCCAGAGCCATAGTCATGCAAGTAGATGTGGATCAGGGCAGCTATTCTCTTTGGATTTGGCTTGAAGATAAGTATGGCACCAAAACAGAAGGTGAAGTTATGCATTTGTATACACAGATTAGGAATTGCAAGTATGTGGAAGGAGCTGATCTGAATACACACATAAATCAAATGAAGGAGATGTTTGATATGTTGGCAGCAGCAGATTCCAAGTATGCAGTTCCAGAGGGGCAATAAAAGCTCCAGTTATATGCTGTTAGAAGTTAATTATCATGTATATCTTTCATGAAGTTGGATGCAGAGACTGAAGAATGATGTGCCAGTTGAATCCAGATCTATAGACCTTGAACTAAATATGGAGATGCAATGGTTGTAGAAATAGATACAACTCATGACTAAGGCATGCATTAAAAGTTCGAATTTTGTTTCAATGGTTCCTAAGCCCATACCAGGAAGAATGCATGTGGGATAATTCAAGCCAAAAGCAGTTCTTTGTTATAATGAATGTGGGATATTTCGGGAGCTCTGAATTCTTAAGTTAGAAGGTTTATCCGACCGAAATCGACTGGGGATCATCAATAAATACTAAGAAAACATGTGCCTACGGTAACCCATTGCATACACCATTGATCGAGTGCCAGAAATATGGTTATGAGTTGAACCAGACTATTGCTATAGTGTTTTGAGTGCTGCCATTGCTACAGTGCACTTCGGCATTAATGACTAAGGTTTTGGTTAATGGTTAAGTTGCTTTAAGTTTACACCGATTAGAGACCAAATTGTGGCTCCCTTGAGTGTGTGAATTTGCTTGCCAAATCCATACTAGCTATCAAGTTGTGCTTGAAGATTAAGTCTAATTTCTATACATTTGGGTTGAATTGAATGAATTTGCATTCTTTGAACATTATATGAGGTTGGCATTTGAGTGAGAAGTTATACATCTAGTAGATTACATTTTTCAACATCGGTATCAGAGCTAAGTTGACTTAAGGCATAATGTCTACTAGATTTGCAGCCAATCTGTTAAATCAAATTGAAGTCTTTAAGGGAGACACTGGATTTCAAGTCTGGAAGGAATCTATTAAATCTATTTTGGAGTTTGAACATTTGTGGCATCTTATAGATGGTGGTCAAGCTGGAGGCACTAGTTCTGCTACTTCTGCTAGTTCTGCAAGTCCAGGTGCCAGCTCAAATAATCCAGGGGGAGGAAGTGGAACTCCAGAAGGACCTAGAGCATCTTCAGCTCCTGTTGTTACTGTGGCAGATGACACTAAAGTTATGGAAGCACAACAGATAATCCTGAGTAAGGTAGGAACTGCTTTTAAGTTGAGATTAAGAGGGTTAAAGCCACATGAAATGTGGCAGTATCTTATAAGCCAATATGAGGTAAAGAGTTCATCCCAAATAGACTTGTTGGAAAAGCAACTAAGAAAACTAAAATTATTTGATAAGGAATGATCTAACAGATTTTTTGGAGAAGTTTGATTCAATTGTGGCAGATCTTGAAGGAGCTGGAAATGTCTGAGCAATACCAAATATTGGCATTGTCTAGGGTTGTTTCTCACAACACTCAGCTTGCAACATTAGTGAGAAATTTAGCCACCTCAAAGGAGCATGCCTTGAGGATTATTCGTACTGAATTTGAGCAGTCCAGAGGTGTTCAAGAGGATGATCAATCTCCAGAGGTGCTGTTTGCAAGGAAGCAGAAAAGAGGAGGCAGTTCCAGCTTTGCAAAAGATAGGTTGGGGCCCTGCTACACTTGCAATCAATATGGACATCTTAAAAATGAATGTCCAAGTGAAGGTAAGCAATTTAAATGCTTTAATTGTGATGGTAAAGGTCACATATCTGCAAATTGTCCAAGTCCCAAGGGTATTGGAGGAAGAGGGAGAGGTCGAGGAAGAACTCAAATGGACTCTAAAAGGGGAAGGGGAAGATTTAGAAGAAACACTAGTGTGAATATCATGGAAGAGGCAAATGAGGAAAATCCTGATGACATTGAGGTAACACATGCACTTAATGTTTCTCAAGATTTTAACAAAAATGATAACAAGTTTCTCATTATAGATTCAGGAGCAGAAAGATCAGTAGTACATGATGTGGAGATATTGAAAGAATGTAAGAAAGAAAATGGTCAAGTTCAGCTTGGAGATGGTGGGGTGCAGAAAATTAGAGACTCTGGGATATTAGAGTTGTTTGATTTAAATGGAAAAAGTGTGATATTTAAAGAAGTTTTGTGTGTTCCAACTCTTGTGAGAAATTTAATCTCAGTTTGCCAACTTGTGGATCTTGGGTATAAAGTTGTTTTTGAAAAGCTTGAATGCAAAATATTTCTTCATAACATTTTGAAGTTTATTGGAAGGAGAGTAGGAAATTTGTATGGCTTTGACAAAGATCATATCTTGTCTATCAATCTTGTTGAGTGTCCATCAAAGACAACTTGGCACAATAGATTATGTCATACCAATTATGCCAATATTGATTTGCTTATCAAAAACAAGTTCATAACAACAAAGAATGATGGAAAACTGCTATGTGCAGGCTGCCAACTTGGTAAGCAGTCAAGGCTTGCATTTAAAGCAAATGGTAAAAGAGCTAAAAGAGTTTTAGATCTGATACACACAGATCTATGTGGACCTATCAATATCACAGGAATAGAAGGGCATGGATATTTTATGACCTTCATAGATGATTTTAGCAGAAGGACAAGGTGTTATTTACTGAAGAAAAAAAGTCAAGCTTTTGAAGCTTTGAAATTATTTATAGCTGAAGTAGAGCTAGAAACTGAAAGGAAAGTTAAATGTATAAGATCAGACAGAGGGGGAGAATATTTATCAAAGGAATTCAAGTGGTATTGTGCTAACCGTGGTATTAAAAGACAATTGACTTGCAGATATTCTCCACAACAAAATGGAGTAGCTGAGAGGAAGAATAGGACTCTACTCAATGCTGTTCGTTCAATGTTAAAATACTCTGGTCTACCAAATTTCTTATGGAGTGAAGCCCTAAAAGTAGCAGTACTTATTCAAAATATATTGCCCTCTGTAAGTACAAAAGGCACAGTACCTGAAATGATGTGGTCAGGTAAAATTTTTTTGTTTATGAACATTTAAGATCGTTTGGTTGTTTAGGTTTTGTTCATACTCCTGAAGAAACCAGAAAAAAACTTGATGATCGAGCATGTATTGCATATATGGTGGGCTATGACTTGCATTCAAAAGCTTACAGGTTATATGATCCTGTTCATAGAAAAATTCTGATTAGTAGAGATGTAGTGTTTAATGAAAGCAAGTTCTATCGAGCAATTCCCAATATTAATGATGATAATGATTTAAAGGCTCATCAAACAAATGCTGATGTGAAAGAAATAGTTGAGCATACTGCTCAAACTGAGGTTGAAATGCAGGATACAAGAGGAATTCTTGACAGTGATAATGAAGATGGAGATGAAGGTACAAGTAAATCACAAGATACTGGGAGTCTTTCAGAGTTTGAACCTGCAGTTGAACCTGCATTACCTGAGATTGAGACAGCAGAACCTGAATCTGCTGAACCTGTTGTAACTATGGCAGAACCTGAACCTGCTGTACCCAGAACAAGACCAAAAAGGAAAGCCAGAAGGACTGAAGCACAGATCTTGGCGGATGAAAGCAAACTTCAACTGGAGTTGCATGGTAGAACTGAAGAAGGTAAAAGTAAAAGGCATCATGGCAGCAAAGGAGAAATCCATTCTATATTTGATATTCTTGTCTTAGAAACTGATAAGTTGCCAAGTAATTTTGAAGAGGCTATTGAAAGTAATGATTCAGAAAACTGGAGAAAAGCTATGGAGAATGAGATGCAATCCTTCAAAAGAATAGAAACCTATACTGTGGTTGACAAGCCATCAGGTAAAAATGTTATTGGCAATAAATGGATTTTCAGAATAAAACCAGGTATTGATGGAAAATCAAAGAAATTTAAGGCAAGTCTTGTGGCACAAGGGTTCACTCAGAAGAAAGGGTTAGATTTTGATGAAACATTCTCTCCATTGGTCAAAATTAATAGTTTGAGAATGCTGCTAGCCATTGCAAACTCATGTGACATGGAAATTCATCATATGGACATAAGCACAGCATTTCTTAATGCAAAACTTGAAGAAGAAATCTATTTGAAACCTGCTCCTGGATTTGAGGAAGAAAAAGGGAAAGTATGGAGATTGAACAGGGCAGTTTATGGGTTGAAACAAGCACCAAGGGAGTGGTACAAATGTATGGATAATTATCTTTTAGAGCAAAACTTTGAGAAGTTAAAATGTGATGGGAATTTGTACAGATATAATGATGGGAAGCAGTGGTGTATTATAGCTCTTTATGTTGATGACAATATCATGGTTGCAAATGACAAATACATCTTGGCTCAATGCAAACAACTGCTCAATAAACGTTTCCAAATGACAGATTTAGGTGAACTTAAGAGGTTTCTTGGCATTGAAGTATACAGGGACAGAGAAAATAAATTGCTGACATTGAGCCAGCAAACTCATATCCTAAATATGTTGAAGAAATTTAATATGAGTGATTGCAATATAGCACAAACTCCTTTGGTACCAGGGCAGAAGATCTCAGCTAATATGTCTCCAAAAACAGAGAAGGAGAAAAAGCAAATGGAGAATGTTCCTTATAGATCACTGATTGGCTGTTTGTCTTATGTAGCAAATTGCACAAGACCAGATATAGCGTTTGGAGTAAATTTGTTGAGCAGGTACAACAATAACCCTGGTTTAGAACATTGGACAGCTGCTAAAAGAATTCTGAGGTATCTGAAGGGTACCTTAGATATTGGCATTAGATATAACTCATATGAGCTTAATCTGAAGGCCTATTGTGACTCTGACTGGGCAGGTGATTTAGACCAAAGGAAATCAACATCAGGTTATGTGGTTTTACTAGGAGATGCCCCTGTAGCTTGGAAATGCAAAAATCAAGGAAGTATAGCTCTGTCTAGTGCAGAAGCAGAATATAATGCTGCAACTTTGGTGACTAAAGAGGTGGTATGGGAAAGAAGACTGCTTGCTGAACTAGGGCTAGAACAAGCAAAACCTACAATAATTTTCTGTGATAGCACAAGTTGTATAGCCATGTCCAGAAATCCTGTGTTGCATGAAAGATGCAAGCATATAGAAATGGAAGTTCACTTTATTCGAGATATGGTTGAAAGAAAACTTGTACATCTTGCATATGTTAGTACAGTCAATCAAATGGCAGATCTTCTAACAAAAGCCTTGTCACTTGGAAGATTTAAGATGCTAAGAGATGTTGTACAGTACAATCATAGGAAAGATTACATGAAGGGGGAATGTTAGAAGTTAATTATCATGTATATCTTTCATGAAGTTGGATGCAGAGACTGAAGAGTGATGTGCCAGTTGAATCCAGATCTATAGACCTTGAACTAAATATGGAGATGCAATGGTTGTAGAAATAGATACAACTCATGACTAAGGCATGCATTAAAAGTTCGAATTTTGTTTCAATGGTTCCTAAGCTCATACCAGGAAGAATGCATGTGGGATAATTCAAGCCAAAAGCAGTTCTTTGTTATAACGAATGTGGGATATTTCGGGAGCTCTGAATTCTTAAGTTAGAAGGTTTATCCGGCCGAAACCGACTGGGGATCATCAATAAATACTAAGAAAACATGTGCCTACGGTAACCCATTGCATACACCATTGATCGAGTGCCGGAAATATGGTTATGAGTTGAACCAGACTATTGCTACAGTGTTTTGAGTGATGCCATTGCTACAGTGCACTTCGGCATTAATGACTAAGGTTTTGGTTAATGGTTAAGTTGCTTTAAGTTTACACTTGATATATTCAAGGGATTAGAGACCAAATTGTGGCTCCCTTGAGTGTGTGAATTTGCTTGCCAAATCCATACTAGCTATCAAGTTGTGCTTGAAGATTAAGTCTAATTTCTATACATTTGGGTTGAATTGAATGAATTTGCATTCTTTGAACATTATATGAGGTTGGCATTTGAGTGAGAAGTTATACATCTAGTAGATTACATTTTTCAACATATGCTTCTCTTCCCAATTCATAGGAAAACTTTGTTGATTTCTTGACAGGCAAAGTAGTCTTTCATGGGATGACGCCGTCTCTAAGCTTTTGCAGAAAGAGATGCGCTTGAAAGACAAAGTGGAGGATTCCAAGCCATCACAAGCCATGCTTGCACGAGGGAGGCAAGATACGAAGCCTCATTACAAAAAGCAATCAGATGGTAAGGTGGAAGGATCAAAAGGAGCACGTCCTAAGAAAGTTTATGCCAAGAGAGGGCAATGTAGAAACTGCTTTGAATATGGCCATTATGCAGTCGATTGTCCGGAGGGAAAGAACAAATCAGAGAAAGCACATCTAGTTGAGGCACAAGTCATCAAAGGAGAGGCTTCTCTTGTTATCCAATCAGACCGGAGTCTTAGAATTAAAGGGGAGGCTTCTGTTGTGGAAACAAGTGCATGTACTGTTGCTGGAAAGAAGGTTCTTACAGTGGATTCTGCATGCACATCGATAGGGATCTATTCTCAAGTTATCAAAATGACAAAAGTCTGGTGCAATTGGGAGATCATAGTGAAATTGAAGTGCAAGGAAGTGGTCAATATCATTTCACGCTATTGAATGGTGAAAGTACGGTGCTTCCAGAGACCTTACATGTCCCGGAATTGCGAAAAAACCTTTTGTCAGTTGCATGTGCAGCAGATGCTGGTTTGCAAGTTTTCTTTGATGATAAGGAAGTTCTTTTCTTGAAGAATGCACGGATTGAAGGGGATATAGTGGCCAAGGGCTCAAGGCATGGAAATTTGTATGAGCTGGAGGTGTCTGATCCAAATCAAGCCCTAGTAGTATCAGCCAAAGAAAAGGAGAAAGTGCTACTTTGGCACAAAAGGTACGGTCACGCTAATGTTCAAGCTTTAAAAATAATGCAGCGGAAGAACATGGTTCATGGCATGAAGTTACCTATGAAGGCAGACCCGGATCTTTGTGAAGCATGTATCCTTGGTAAGCACCCTCGCAGATCATTTGCAAGTGTAGGCAGCAGAGCTAAGCAAGTGCTGGAGCTTATCCACTCGGATCTTTGTGGACCAACAGAGGTGTCTGCGCGCCTTGGTAAGGCAATATATTTCATCACGTTTATTGATGATTTTAGTCGAAAAACAATTGTCTATTTTCTAACCAAGAAAAGTGATGCTCTTGAGGCTTTTAAATTGTATAAAGCATGTGTAGAAAATCAGACAGGGAGGAAGATCAAGCAATTGCGCACTGATGGTGGTGGAGAGTATCTTAGTGATCTCTTCCATGATACATGTGATCAGGCAGGGATTCAGCGTCAATGCACAACCAGGGCTACTCCTCAACAAAACGGTGTTGCAGAGAGGAAGAATCGCACTTTGTGCAATGCGGCAAGAAGTATGCTTGCTAAAAGTCATTTGCCAAAGTATTTTTGGGCTGATGCAATTGCTGCAGCAGTTCATGTGCAAAACAGATTGACCACAATTGCCTTGGATAATGAGATGACCCCAGAAGAAGCTTGGTCTGGAGAGAAACCGGATGTTTCTCATTTGCGCACATTTGGATGTACCACTTATGTACATGTTCCTGAGCATTTGCGCAGAAAATTTGATGCCCGTAGCACCAAATGCACTTTCATTGGCTATGCACCTAATCATAAAGCATACTTGTTGTGGGATCAAGAGCAGAGAAAGGTATACACCAGCTCAGAAGTAGTTTTTGATGAGTCAAATTCTATGTGTATTGATCCACTTGCAGATGGAAACTTCATTCAAGACAAATATCTTGTTCTTGATGATCCTCCACTCGTTGAGCTTCAAGATTTGAGGCTGGACCAGCAGCAAGATGTGCCTTTACCAGTGGATGTGCAACAACGCATCAATGATGATCCACCTCATGATCAAGTTCTTCCTGATCCTCGGCTCATTGGAATGCCCCCTCCGCCTGATCAACCGTTGTCACCACGCAGCAGAACACCTTCTCGTAAAGTTCTTGAAAATGCTGAACTTAGTTTGGTTGAATGGTGTTGCTTGGCAGTACAAGGTGAACCAGCAAGCATTGAGGAAGCATGGGCTTCCTCCGAAGCTCCACATTGGAAACGGGCAGCTGAGGTAGAGCTCGCATCCATGGATGCAAACCAGGTATGGGAACTTGCTGATTTGCCCATTAGGCGCAAAGCAGTGGATTGCAAATGGCTATTCACCAAAAAGTACAAGGCTGATGGCAACCTTGACAAGTATAAGGCTAGGCTAGTTGCTCGAGGTTTCAGCCAAGTCAAAGGTCTTGATTATGATGAGACATTTTCACCGGTCGTGAGAATGAATAGCTTGCGTGTTTTGCTTGCCTTAGGAGCCCAATTGGATTGGGAAATTCATCAAATGGATGTGGATACGGCATTTCTGAATGGAGATCTTCTTGAGGACATCTATATGCTGCAACCTCCAGGTTTTGAAGTACCCGGCCAGGAAAACAAGGTATGTAAACTCCGGAAGGCCATTTATGTCTTAAAACAGGCATCTCGGGTTTGGTACAAGAAGTTTGATGATGCACTTAAGCATGAAGGATTTCAGGTTGCTACAACAGATTCTAATGTCTATATCAAGTGCATGGGAGATATGTATTTGATTTTAGTGTTATATGTGGATGATATGCTTGCAATGGGCATCAATCTTCTTGATGTTAAAGCACTTAAATCTAAACTAGCTAGCAGGTTTAAGATGAAAGATTTGGGTGCAGCTAGCTCTTTCTTGGGTATGCAGATACATCGTGATAGGAAGAAAAGGCTAATTCATATCAGCCAACCTCGGTATGCTGAATTTCTGCTTGAGCAATTTCGCATGGCAGATTGTAAGCCTGTTTTCACGCCAATGGAAGCTGGCCTCAAATTGTTTGAAGATGAACCTGTTTGTGATAATGCGCAGTCATCTTCTCTACCATATAGGCAGCTTGTTGGGAGTTTGATGTATCTCATGACCATAACACGACCTGATCTTTGTTTTGCTGTGATTGCATTGAGTCAGTTTAACCACTGTTATGAGTTAAAGCATTGGCAGCTAGCAAAGCGTGTTCTTCGCTATTTGCAAGGAACAAAAGAGTATGGAATCTGTTATTGTGATAACGGATCAGCAAGTCTTCATGCATTTACTGATGCAAGTTGGGGCAACAACAGGGATTCTCATTCCACTACAGGTAGCACATGCATGTTTTATGGAGGTGCAGTAGGTTGGATAAGCAAAAAGCAATCTGTTGTAGCCCGATCTTCAGCAGAGGCAGAATACATTGCCCTATCTACTGGAGTTGCAGATCTTATTTGGTATGACCACTTGCTTAATGATGTCGGTATTTCTGCGTAGCAACCTATTCATGTTTATGTGGATAACCAAAGTTGCATGAAAATGGCAGAGCGACCATGACATCATCCTCGGACAAAGCACATTCCAATTCATTATCATTATGTCCTGATCTGGTGGAGAAAGCAATCATTTCATTAATCTATTCGCCCACTGGTGCAATGGTTGCAGATATCTTTATTAAGCCACTGGGCACACAAAAGTTTGTACATTTTAGATCAGCACTTGGTGTTATACCACTGCAGTAGCTTCAGATTATCCAGCTTGAAAGGGGAGTGTTAGAATTCAAGCTGTATATTAGAGTACATTTAGAGTACATTGATCTACATTAGATACATTGATGTACATTAGATACGTTGATGTACATTAGAGTACATTAGAAGTACGTCATGTACATCTCTGGCCTTTGGCCTTCTGTTTCCGGCTGTTGGCCTTTCAGTGCCATTCATTCCATGTACTTATAGATTACATGCAATACATAGAACATTCAGATTGTTCCTATTCTATTCCTATTGTGTCTCTTCCATTCTTGCTTTCGCATTGGCTCACTCTGTGCTGCAGGTTTGTATCAGTCCATAGATGATACGTTTTCCAACACTAGCCAGAAGGTTGAGCTTACAAGGTTGAGCTTACAGAGTAATTGTTGCTGACTCTATAAGTTGCTGTTATTGTTTGTTGGTGTTTGGTGCTCTGGCTTTTCTAGCCAGAAGGTTCATTACTGCAGCGAATCGCTAATTAAACTTCTGCTAGCTGGAGGTTTGATTTTAAGTAGGAGTGTGTTGAAGAAGTGTTACTTAAGTTGTTGGAGCTTGTGTATGGGAGTGCAGGTTGGCTAGATGCAGCAATAAAAAGCCGACCTCCAATATATGATTTCTTGAGTACAAAACCAAGAGCATACAAAGGCAATCAGGTATTACAATTAGACTGTAGGAAACTTGAAGTAGTATGGCAGCCAGTTGTGGACTATGTTATTATTGTCATAAAGCTGGACATAAGAAAATTAATTGTGCAAAATTGAAAGAGATATCTTGTTATAATTGCGGAGGATTGGGACATACCTTTGTTAGATGCTCTAGTCCTAAAAAAAATTGAACAATGTGGACATCAACCATCAAGGGGCATTGATATAACTCAAGAGATGGATGCAGAACACAGTTTTGAGAAGCAAGAAGATAATCAAGCAGTAAAATCATCTATTTTATCAACTTATGAGATTAATGAATGCTTTTCTAATCATAAGGTTGATGAATTCATAATTGACCGCGGTGCTGAACGATCAGTAGTTAACTCTACTAAGTTTTTGACTAATGTTTGTCCCAGTAAATACATAAGCCATGTGCAGTTGGGAAATGGAGACTTGCAGGAAGTAACTGGCAAAGGAATGTTGCAGTTATTTGATCTCCATGGAAATAGTGTTCATGTTGGTAATGTTTTGTGTGTTCCGGGTTTGCACAAAAATTTGATTTCTGTCTGTCAATTCGTTGATTTGGGATATGAATTAAGGTTTGACAAAGAAGGCTGTAGAGTTTTGCTTGATGGTGAATTGAAGTTTCTTGCAAAGCGAGTTGGCAATCTGTTTCAGTTCTCAAATAATGTCTTGGAAAGTGTGAATGTGTTGGAAGTTACTAAATCCTCAACATGGCACAATAGGCTTGCTCATACGCATATGAACAATATCAGATACATGATTAAAAATGGCTATATTCGTGGGGAAGATGATACTGTTGGGAAATTCATCTGTCCAGGTTGTATGTTAGGGAAACTAACCAGATTGCCCTTTAGCAGATCAAAGAAAAGAGCCATGGGTCCTCTTGATCTCGTACATACAGATCTTTGTGGTCCATTGAATGTGCAAGGAAGAACGAGTAAAAGGTATTATATATCTTTTATTGATGATTTTAGTAGAAGGGGAAAATGCTTTTTATTGTCAACTAAAGACAAAGCCCTTGATGCATTAAAGATATACGTAAATGAAATGGAAAGGGAAACAGAACGTAAAGTTAAATGCATTAGATCAGATAGAGGTGGTGAATATCTTTCAAGAAAGTTTAAATATTTTTGTCTTGAGCGTGGAATAAAAAGACAACTCACATGTAGATATACTCCGCAGGAAAACGGTATTGCAGAAAGAAAAAATAGAATAGTTTTAGATGCTGTAATAAGATCTATGATAAGTTTGCAGGTTTACCAAATTATCTTTGGGAAGAAGTAGTTAAAACAACATTTTTTATACACAGATTGCCATCAAGCAGCTTGGATGAAGGTATTCCAGAGGAGATATGGTCAGGTACTAAACTAAATCGTTCATATGATGGTTTTAAAGCTTATGGTTGTTTGACATATGCTCATGTTCCTGAAGAAATAAGACTTAAATTGGATAATAGAGCAGAAATAGGATTTCTAGTCGGTTATGATGAGGAATCAAAGGGTTATAGAATTTTCATACCCGAAACAAAGAAAATAGTAACTAGCAGAGACGTCGTATTTGATGAAAGCAAATTTTACAAAGATAGACATGAAATAGAAACTTCAGAAAAGAAAGGGGAAGTAGAAAGACCCATTGCTCATTATAATAAAGTTGACTTCGCTGCTGACTTTGACTCTGACGAAGAGAATGAAGATGACATGTACAGAACAGGTGATGAGGAAAGCGAAGACATCAATGGAGCAGGATCGGCACCACATATACCAGAAGCAGAAGCAAGGCAACGAAAAAGGAAGACTGAGGTGGAAAAGCTTAAAGATACAGGTATAGATTATAATCCTGAAATGTATGGCAGATATGGCATAGGGAAAACCAGAAGAATTGGGAAACCTCCAGTTAGATTTCCCTCGTTAATGGTTGTGTTTGAGCCTGATGTTCCCGCATCTTTTGATGAAGCAATCAATTCAAAAAAGGCATCTGAATGGGTGACGGCAATGCAAGAAGAGATGGACTCTTTCAAGGGAACTGGTACGTACGAGTTAGTACAATATCCTAGAAATAAGAATCTGGTTGGAAATACATGGATTTATAGAATAAAAACAAATGCTGATGGATCAAAAAGATATAAAGCTAGGTTGGTTGCTCAAGGTTTTTCTCAAAAAAAGAGAATTGATTATGAAGAAACATACTCCCCTATTGTCAAATTAACAAGTGTAAGACTTGTATTAGCAGTAGCAAATGATCTCAAACTTGATGTACACCATATGGATGTGAAAACTGTATTTCTGAATGCCAGCTTACAAGAAGAGATATATTTGAAACAAGCTCCAGGCTTTGAAACAGGTACTGGCATGATTTGGAAATTAAAACGAGCGGTGTACAGTCTAAGACAGGTCTAAGACAAGCACCTATAGAATGGTATAAATGCATGGATAAGTATCTGAGAGAACAAGAATTTGAAAAACTTAAAAACGATGGAAATCTTTACATGCTCAAAGAGGGAGATAAATTTTATATTATTGCTCTGTATGTAGATGATTGTTTGATGGTTTCAAATTGCATGGAACATCTAGATAGATGCAAAGATATTTTGAAGAAAAGATTTAAAATGACAGATCTTGGAGAACTGAAACCGTTTCTGGGTATTGAGATGAATACAGATAAGGAAAATAAAATACTCAGACTTAGTCAGACAAGAAACATTGAAAATATGATAAAAAGATTTGGATTAGAAAATGCAAACACAGTGAGTACTCCACTTGTAGCAGGTTATAAAATTTCAGCAGCTTTATGTCCATCATCTGAACATGAAAAAAAGGAAATGGAAAACATTCCATACAGGGAACTCATAGGATGTCTACTATATGTTGCTAACAGTACACGTCCAGATATTGCTTTTGCAGTAAATCTATTAAGCAGATATAACAACAATCCAGGCAGAGGACATTGGATTGCAGCCAAAAGGATCTTAAGATATTTAAAGGGACTAAAGATCATGGAATCATTTTTAATTCTGATAATTTGGTTTTATTTGTGTATTCAGATGCAGATTGGGCATGAGATCTAGATGCTAGAAGATCAACATCTGGCTATGCCTTGGTACTTGCAGGAGGTTTGATATCTGGTGGTGAAACTCTACCGCGGTGACAATACTGTAGGGGAAGCCCTGCGGGAAAATAGCTCGGCAGAAATTGCATGGGTAAGAAGACTATTAACTGAAGTAGGTATACCTCAGCCAAATCCGATTGTGTTGTTAATGGATAGTCTAAGTTGTATTGCTATAGCAAAAAATCATGTGCATCATGAAAGAACCAAACATATAGAATTACATATTTATTTCATAAGGGATCTTATTGCGAAAAATGAGCTAGTTATGCAATATGTGGAGACGTCATATCAAGCAGCAGACTTGTTTACCAAGGCAATGACAGAATGTAAGCTTAACTTATTCAAAGAAATTCTTGGAATATCTGGTGAAACGATATGACATAAAAGATTGAGGGATATGGTATGAAGGGGAAGTGTTGGATTTATCATGCCATAGACAATGGTCCTAGATGCATATTTAATGGTTAATCTTGTTGGAAACACTTGTCATTTAATATGCATGTCGGTGGAGATAAACTACAAAAGGGAAGATCGAAATTGTAGAGGCACACAGAAAATAGTTTTGTTGATCAGACGGATTTGGTGGAGGAGATTGTGAAGGAGACAGAGTTTTGGCATACTTGGGTTCGAATCCCAAGCTCTGATTCTAAGAGTTGCCTATGTTAAGGAACATCACTATGTAATCCTTGTGGTTGCCTATGTTAAGGAACATCAGTATGTTAATGAATGATGTCAATGATGCCAAACGTCACGTGATATCAATTTAAATGTGAATAGCTTAAAAGAAAGCTGGCAATAAAGTTAATACTAATAGTATACTAATGAAAAAGATAAGAGACATGGTGTATCAGATTATTATAAGTCTAACAATACATCCCAAGAATTGGATGATTTCTACTATTTAATTAGCTGCCATATGAGCAAATATAAATACATCTAGTGTTGTTTCTATTATCTTTTGCAAATAATGGTACCCCATCTTATAAAAAACTGAAGTTGCAAATATAAATACATCTAGTGTTGTTTCTAAAAAATACTTATCTTTTGCAAATAATGCTATTCGGTCTTGTGATGCTCCCCACCTCGCGGGAAATCCCCTATCCAGCACACCTGCTGCATGGGCCCTCCGTCTGTCTC
This sequence comes from Isoetes taiwanensis, assembly GCA_021234155.1. Lineage (NCBI taxonomy): Eukaryota > Viridiplantae > Streptophyta > Lycopodiopsida > Isoetales > Isoetaceae > Isoetes > Isoetes taiwanensis. Next base: position 2,728,610 of record JAJEKV010000042.1, read on the forward strand.
GCACCTGGGATGGGCATGGTGCGGGAAGGGGACATGAAGATGTCTTGCACGCCCTTCCCCTATGGGCTCCTATAACAGCAAAAGCATAAACATAAACATCAGCACTAGCAATAATAATACAACCAGCTACCTCGAAGGGTAGTACCATCTATCTATCCATCATAGATATCAATGCATCATAAAGCAAAATAGCTCATACCCAGGCTCATACTCATAAGGGAGGTACTGACGGCTGGGCCTCAAGATAGAGCAATCGAGATATAACAATGGCAGGGCTGGCTATAGACAATGGCTAGGGTTGACCATTCCACCCGCCCCTCCTGTGCATACTTTGCAGATGGGCTAAACCAGGCTCTAACGTGACTGTAACCTGCTGGGGATGCAGTCGCATGATATCACCCAACAAAGGTACTCCGGGTTGTATCTCCCCGGTCTGATGAGGTAGGAAGTGTTGCATCTCCCCTCCCGGAGAATAGTGGCTCACTGGGTGGCTAGAGGATCGTGGTGACACACGTCCATACCTGACTGAACTCTCCAAAACAAGAGCCAGGCCAACACCTGCAACTCTTGAGAGTCAGAGCGATACCATTGACCCAGGAAGTGTCGGACCCATACCCGGCCCACACGAAGTGACCGACTATAGGACTAGCTCGCTATGGATCCCTAGTACTTGCGCTCAGCAGGGAGCTCCCCCCACTTTGCCACTAACCCCGTTATGTAGTGCTCAGCCGCTCCATAGCCTCCATATCCTGGTGAGCTCTATGCACAGGCTGCAACTAATAGGAACTACTCCAAATAATGGGAATCTACTCCAAATACCTGCTCTGTAGGACTTCCACCTGCTCCCGGCATCTCAATAGCTCTGCAAGTGATTTGGAGTATGAACAAAGTTCTAGGACTGTTGGAGCCGGAAAATGGCCTAGGATTAGGGTTTGGCCATTAATAGGTTAGGGTTGCCATGTGATGCCACTTAGCTCCAATTGGATGCGTCCGTGTGGCGGGTGCCCAATAGGATTGGGCCATGTGGAAATGGTTCCATACCTAAGGTTGGCTAAGTTATGTAAATAACTTAGCCATGCTCCCTTATCCACACACTACGGTACACAAGGCTACTAAGGTAGGTTTGTATGGTGACGTGGCCTAGAAATATACGTATTTATACCATATATTTCAGGGGAACGTCATATGTCTTATAAAAAACTGAAGTTACAATCAGTACCTCTCTACCGGTAGCTAAGCTTCTTTACCGATGCCCTTCTCCTATATTTAGTACGGTAGAATTGCCATATATATAACATCGACAACTTTAGCTTCAGAAAGAAAACTTTATCCAACTTACTGAGTTAATAGTGCATAGATGTTATAATATATCATGGTTTGAACCTAAACATCCAACTTGTCTAAATTATTTCAAACTTGTTATAATACTCATACAGATCTTTCGTTTATCTGAGCATAATGAACATGGTTAGTTCCTTCATTATCTTACCCTTTTTTGTAACCGAGCTATCAAGCTGATTAAATTTATATGTATCGAGTATATCTTTGTTCTAAAGATGAATTGGCAGAAAATATAAGGCATTAACAATGAGAGAAGAACATGTTACTAGAAAGGATTATAATTTTACATTCAGTACCAATAGGAAGGACATGGCAGATAGAACTTGCCAAGCTAGAACACTTCTATTTCATTAAAGAACCGGCATCGTATCAGCCTAGTAAAGAGACAAAATCATATAATATGCAGATCAAATTATGCCTTTGCAAATGAAGATAACATCGTATGCAAATTTAAATGATCTTGATGCAGAACTAAGCAAAGATACAAAGCATGACATGCCACATAATAGTCAAAATAAATTTCCAACCTTCATGGATTCACCCAAGCAAAACCATTGCAGTTTCTATTTTGAAAAAAAAGGAGGCATTTTGCATATGTATTTGCTATTGACACAAAATAATACTCACTGATCCAATGCACATACACCTGAGTGAAGAAAGGAAGAATAACAATATATTAAAATGGAGAAGCATCATGATGATACCATGGGTTTGTAGATGGATCACAAAAATCACATAAGCAAACAATGGCACAAGATATCGGAATCACTACAGAGCATATCTATGATTATTGAAAGGAAAATTGTGTTGCGATGGATTTCTGTATGTTCCAGATTTGCTTCTAGGCTTCGGGTTCTCTAGTCTTGCCATGATTCACCTATGGCCGAACACTTTGGAGTAGCCAAGTCTCTTGAACTTATTATTCATGAGCATTGCTGGCCTGGACTCCGCTGCTCCGTCAAAGTTTTCATCCGATCCTGTGATATCTACTGACGAGCAAAGGTTTCGAGACATCTTCCTCATGGTCTTCTTCAGCCACTCCATGTCTTAGTTGGACCTTGAAAAAGTATTTTTATAATTTTATTCCAAAGTTACCACTCTCGAGGTGTCATGATGCCATCATGGTCATTGTTGATGCTTCTCTAAGATGGCTCATTTTATTCATTGCAACATCACCACCACCAGTAACAGAACATCTGATCTTCTTCTTCATGAAGTATTAGTCTTCATAGATTGCCAGATATTATTGTCAGTGATCGTGGACCTCAGTTCGTCGCAAGTTTTTGGAAGCGGCTTTTAGAGCTATTACATATTTACCGTTCACTGATCTCTGGTCATCATCCAAAAAGTTGGGCAAGCAGATCGCACTAATCAGACCCTGGAACAATATTTGAGGTGCCAGTTACTAGTAGGATGATTAGGTTGATTATCTTCTATTACTGAGTTTGCCTATAATAACTCAGTATGTGCTTCCATTGACCGGACTCCATTTTTTTTTAACACTCGGTCTAGCATCCTCATTGGTCCCTTGGTGACGCTGGAGGTGACTCTGCCAATCCTAGTGCCGTCTCAACTTGAGAAACTCCAGGCTCTTCAATCAGATCTTCAACACCATCTTCTCCAGGCACAGAAACTCTTTCTGTATTACGCTGATCTACATCGGCAGGAAGCTCTTACATTTCATATTAGTGACATTGTTTGGCTTCTGCATTTGGATCTTCCTACCTCACGTCCCTGCAACAAGCTTAACCACAGTCGCCTTGGTCCTCACGCATTCTAGCTCGAGCTACCTCCAGCTGTTCATCTACATCCAGTATTTAATGTTCCTCTATTGGAACCCTATACATCTAGTTTCCTCCGCCGCCTCCACCAGGAAAAATTGATGATCGGAGTTCGAGCTTCGAGAAATTTTGGACTCAGTTTCTTCGTCGATGGCTATATTACTTTTTTTTATTAGGACAAATATTCTCCAAGTCAATTACTTCTTTTATTAGGATGGATATTCTCCAAGTCATTGCACCTGGGAACCTGCCAAGAATCTGACCAACACCCTTGACAAGATTGCGGAGTTCCATCGATGTTACATGAACAAGCCAAATTCGAATACACTGACTCCAGTTTTGAAGACTCGGTGCCGTCGTCGGAGAGGGATGGTGTGACGACCATATGAATATTATATACAAATATGGTTGTCACATGGATGCAAAAGGATAGTTGAACAAGACTAAATTCGAACTTGCAACCTTTTAGTTGCAAATTATGAACCTTTGCCAAATACTACTAATACTTATTGAAGATATTTCCTTGCATCTTTTTTATATGTGAAGTTGTTTTTAGGAGATTCTAGAAAATTTTAGAACCTACATACATGAGCATTAATTGACGTAATCTCGTTCCCTGAATTGGCGCAATCCGAACCGTTGGACTAGATATATATAAAGAAGCCTTATTCTTATCGAAGCATTCCAGTTCAATGCCAATCTTGAGCCTTCTAGCTCAAGCCCTTATATTCTGCTCTTATCTTGTATAGGTCAAACGGTAGGCTCTAGGTAAGTAACGAATATCTTATGTACAAGTATTATGGAGAACAGAGAGTGCGATCGAATGTTACTATTCAAATTTGTACGCTTACCTGAGGTTATAGATAGTAATCCAGTGGATCCCAAATATATGATGATTCTTGATTTTCAAATATTTTAAGGGGTAAAACGGCTCCTCGTGGGACCGGGAAATAGAATAAAACTTAGGGATATCTAAAGACATCGGAGAAACAATTCAAGTGAAGACAGATATGGTGGTTATAAGGGGGAGCAATGGATGAGAACTCAGGTAATAATAGAGGAATTAAATGTTTTACAAGTAGAGGTTTTAAGGAAGTTTAAGAGGTTCACAAGATCAGAGTTTCATGATTGCAATTAGAGGAAGTAGGAGCTCGAGAGAGGATCGTAATGAATAAAGAAGAAGCCATAAGCAGGGAAAGGTTCTGTACGTACAAAATTCAAATTCCTGACGTATAAAGTCACAAAATACATATTTTTTCATTAAAATACGTATTTAACGTATTTAAAACTCGCCGGCCGGAAAAAAAAAAATTTTACCGTCGAAAAACGGTGAAAACACAGACGTCAACGCAAAAAAAAAAAAAAAAAAATTATTATTATTATTTTTTGGCGTCTGCGAAACCTTAAATCTTGCGTGCTCTATGCATGACGTATTTTCGGCGTCAGACGCGATCTGAGGAAGAATTCGGCGTCTGAAATTGAAAAAAAAAAAATTTTTTTTTTTTTGAATTTCAGCGTCTGTAATTCTTTCATATCGCTGACGCTAAAAATACTTTCAGCGCACGATCTGAAAGATTCAGCGTCTGTCGCACAGACGATTTTTTTTTATTTACAGACGTAAAAATTTTCAGCGACGCTTTCACGTTGTTTTCGCGTACGCGAAAATCTTCCGACGCTGGAATTTTTTTTGCCGTATTTTTTACGTTTTATACGGCAAATATGTGCCGTATCATACAATTCATACGTATTCTGTATAAAACGTACAATGTATTGAACCTATCCCTGGCCATAAGTGAATATGCATTGCTGGAGTTCTTGTACAAGCTCAAGAAAGAGGTTATTAGGTGTGTAGCATTAGAGAAATTATTAAGAAAGCAGAAAGGTGGGAAAATAACAGCTTGAAATCTTACTTCACCGCATGATATGAATTGTTTACAACATATATTATAATTCAGGAGAGGCAAAGCAAGGGGGTGCAAAGGGATAGCTGCAAAATGATGCACAAGAGGATAAGAATATTATGGGCATGAAAGGATGTTATAGCACACAATTTTAGACACCTCAACGGCTACAGAAGTTGGATATTAAAATTGATTTTTGAATCTATAATATCTTGATTATATAAATACATAAATATGCATAAAAAAATAAAAATTCAAAAAACACACCAAAACACACCAAAACAAAGATTTTAATTTTTTTTTTTTAATGCATACAAAATGGGGCTGCCCGCAGCCACGTTGATGAGCACGCACTTCCTTCCTAAGAAAAAATATGCATCGCCCGGGGATTGATTCACAGGCAGCACAACCTCCTTCAAGCTCCCCTTGTTTAGGGTCTGGGTTCGGGATCTCCTATAAGACAGCCCTCTGTGAGGACCCTTGGATCAAACAGGAGAATCCTGGCTGAGTGTCACGCGGGATTTTACAAAGGAACAGAAAGAGGGAAACAGGAAAGAACAACAACAACAACAGTGAAGATAACGATGCTTCCTTTGATATCACTGAGTGTACATGAGCTCTCGAAAATCGAGAGAAAGACTAGAGACAATGACTAAAACTCATCTAAAAACCTGAGTTCTAACTCTACTCATATATATAGTACAACGGCCTTGGGCCCAAAATAGATGTTTGGCAGCTCTCGCTACCAACTCCTGAATCAAAGCCTGATTTCCCGGAAATCTTGCAGTGCCTTCTTTATGTGCCTGGAATCACGCGAAGTGCTGACTGTACTTCTGCAAGGTCGTCATTTATCTGTTCTCTGTCTCTTCTTTGGCGTGGTCTTTGTCGTGGTCTTCGGCATGGTCTTCGGAGGGGGTCTACTTCCTGATGGTTGACCTTGACCTGGTGTCTTATTCCTGCCCTGATCCGTGGTGTGCATGAATAGTCCTATACCAGGACGTACAGGACTAACACTCCCCCCCACCAAATGACACTCAGGGGAGAGAAAAGGGGGAACAGATTCAGGAGGCGGGAACCCAGCAACAGAAAAATCATCTTGTCTGGTATGGGGGCGGTTGCCTGAGTGGTAGGTCGTGATAAGCTCCTGTCGTTCCTTAAGAGCCTCGGGAGTATTGAGGCCAATTACCGGAGTGGCATCGATGAGAAAGTCAGACTGCACCATGTCTTCAAGGGCATGGTGAGCCTCCGCATGGACATATTGGCACTCCATCAGAAGACAGGTCTGAAGGTCAAAGGCACTGGCACTTGCATTATGGTTGCAATAATAAATAGGGCGCTTCCATGCAAGAGAACACAACAGAAGGCACTTCAAAGCAGTACAAAAATCGGTTTGACAGTGAACATAAGGATTCGGGGAGGTGGCAGCATGCTCCAAGAACTGAGTGAGACCCCAGACAGCGTGAGTAGGCGTCTGCCAGCCTCTTTCATTGGGGATATAGATCCAATTGCTAGTGCGTTCCAAGCTATCCCCTTCTGGCCAGATAGAGCTGCGAACAAAGCGTGGATCCCACCTGAGATCAGTGGAAATCTGAGCGGGAGTCCAGTCAGCGTGCCCATCCAGAACCTTGGTCCAAAAGGGGAGACGCCAGTCAAAGGTGAGATAGCGACGTCGTGGTGGCGCTCCCAGAGATGCATACGGATGAGTATCTGGTTGGGGCTGCATTGTGGGCTTCTGAGCCTGCTCTCTAAATTCTCGAACTAGATCAACATCCAACGTTTGACACCATTGTTCCCAGTCGGAACAAGGAAGCATACTGTGTACAGGGGGGGAAACCCATTCCGTGGGGGCAGTGTGGCTGTCCAGATATACACGCAGAGTATTATATTCGCCAAGATGTTGCAAATAAATTTGGGCAAATTGAATATCCATGTCCTCGGACAAGTTCTTTCAGACTTGTTGCAGAGTTTCTGCAATCCAGAGAGGAAGATGATTAGCAAGTTCTGGCATATACTCCTCTTCGAATGATGTGGCTTGAGTTGGATCTTGCAAATGTTTGTTCTCTGGTAACAACAACCATTGAGCATGTTCATTTCCACTGAATACCCGGTTGGGTCCATCATTGAACTTGTCCATGGTATCCGCCAGATAGAAATCATGAAGGACATAAGACATCGGTTGTACCAGGCAGAAGATAAAAAATTTAGGATCGTCACAAGTGAGGAGGACAAAAGGAAGGAAATGGAGAAGATATATAGAGGGTAATTTTGGAAAAGCTGCAAGGGAACACCCATCCGACGCCACACTAAGGCCTTTTTGCAAGCCAGGCAGGCTGTAGCATAAGTCATCGGTGGGTGCAAAAGAAAAAGAAAGAAAGAGGAAGGGAAATTTTATAATCCAGGTTTCTAAGAATTTAACAGGAACCCTAGACGGACATATGTAATAGGAATGGAGAAACAGAAATATGTAAGGGCTTAACTCAATATTATAGCTAAACAGGAAAACTTTAATAAAAATATGTTCTTTCCAAATTTTGAGTTAAAATAAAAGTAAAGTATTCAACTGAGTGGATGAGTACAAACAAGGCAGATGCAGAGGTAAATAAATCAGAATAAGAAAAGAACTCTCAATAAGGCAACACCTTCAAATTATGATCTAGAAACTTGTTAAACAAGGTCTATGGATATAAGGGCATTAATGCCATCGATCCGAGCGATCAGATCGGAATTCTCGAATGGACGAGCATGCATCTCTCCCATGCATGCATGCATTGCATGCATTTTCTGGGGCTCTGGTTCGTTTGGGGATCACGATTTCTTGCAGGTTCTTCATCGACATCTCATCGGCATTTTCTCCTCTCTCAGCAGTTCCCTTGACTCCCACCTGCCCTCCCTTCATGTGTATATTATTATAAATGTTGTTTTTTGTCGTGTGGCACGCATGACCAGCCCCTCGCTTTTCGAGGTTTTTTCTCTATTGGTTTTTTGTTGGTGATATGCAGGTCCAGGGTGATGCGTGACTTCGGTATTCTCTGTGGAGCATGGTTTTTTTTTTTTTTTGTGGGAACGTTTAGCAGCCTTGCATTGTCCAGGCCCCTTGCCGAGATCTTATCCTTAGGGTTTTTCCTTGAAAACCCAAAAAGGCTGGGTTTTTTAATCCCGGCAATAAACTCTTGGCAGGTACACTAGGCAATATCTGTAGCACACAATTTTATTTGGGGTCCAGGTGCTATAGCTGGATATTCTCTATGTTTTTCATTTTTTGGGTAGCCTGCGATGTGCAGCTACCCACTCTATACCATTGTAGAAAAACTGTTGAGATGAATGAAAAGCCGCGAGCCCTTATTTGAGAATTAAATATATAAAGTCTCAATCGAGTATGGTGGAAGCTGAGCTCCCATTACTATTGGCACCAAAAAGATCCCGGGTCCAATGGGAGTAAAAAGACTCTAAAACTTCTTCCTTATTTACTTTCTACTTCTACCTTATTTTTGCATAGGTTCATGACAACTTCTACCTTTCATGCAATACCTCGTGAGCATCTTCAATAGAGATTGCAAGCACCTGCGGTTCCATAAGGTCTTTAAAACGCAGTTTATAAGCTCTATAAAGGAGTGTTTTCTAAGTTTTTGGCACCAGATATTCAAATGAATAGCAACATTGGAGTACTAGTAATGGTGCCTAGCTTTGCTGGGCATGAGTTGGAAGTCTGTAAATGTTTTGATCGCAATTATTATAGCTTAAAAAATGGAGCCCAATGTTGCTGGGCATAGTTAGGAACTATAACTGATACATTAAAGCAATTGTTAAATGAATTCACGTTCTTAAAATCACACAATTAAGAGCATTCGACCACATTTCCATTCCCCCTTCCTTTTTACCTTTTTTTTTTTTTGCCTTTCCCTGGTTCTCTCTCTCTTTTCTTTTTCTCTCTTCTTTCCATTTTTCCATTTACCTTTTTTCTTTTTCCATTATTCGATTTCTCCCATCTCCCTTTTCCCCTCTTTGTCTTCTCCTTCTCCGTTTTTCCTTTTCTGTTTTCGCATTCTTTTTTCTCCCATTTCTGTTTGCTCTCTCCTTTCTCTTTTTCCCCCTTTTTTTTCCTTTTCTTTGACCCTTTTCCATTTTCCATTCCTCGTTTTTCTCTTTTCTTTTTATATTTTCCTCTTCCATTTTGTACCCCGCACCTCCCCTTCCTATTTTCCCATTTTACCATTATTTTCCCCATTTTTCCGTTTGCTCTTCCCCACGCTTCCTTTTTCTCATCAATTCAATTCCTCTTTTTCCTTTTTTCCTTCCCTTTTCCTCTTCCTTCTTCTCTTCCCCCTTTTCCCCCTTCTTTCCTTTCCCTTTTCCTCTTACTCTTTCCCAATGTCCCTTTTCACTCCCTCCCTCTTTCCTTTCCCTTTTCTCTTCCCTTCTCTCCACCCTTTTCCTTTTCCTCATCCTCTTTTTTCGTGCCCTTTTTCCTTTTCTTTTCCTCCCGTCTTCGCCCTTTCCCTCTTCCCCTTTTCTTAGTATCATTTTTTCCTTCCCTATCTCCCTTTCTTTTTCTTTTATTTTTCCCCTTTCTTTCCCTTCACATGTGCTCTTTTCCCTTGCTTTTCCTTTTTCCCTCTTTCCCTCCCCCCCGGGCCTTTTTGCCCTTCACTTTTTTCTTCTCTCTTTCCTTTTCCTTTTTCACTTGCTCTTAAGAGATCAGAGCATGACCAATCACATTGGTGGGAAGTCGTGCGATAAATCTCGGTCTTCGGATGCAATTAGACGATCTCAGCCGTCCAAATTAAGGCTTGATTCATGACATACTTACTTACGCTATAACTTTATAATATAAGAAGATGTTAGGGTCAGGGACATCTGCTCGAACTTAAAACAAAGATTTGGGATTAACTCAAGTGAAGAAATTTCTGAAAGATAATCTGGCTTATCAGTGATGGATTTTGTATAACTATGATATTGTATTTATTATGTAGCATAATAATGGGGGTTTTTTTGTGTTTTTGCACGCTTTTCACAAAGGTTTTCCTAAGATTTCGGCGGCGATTGAATGGATGTACTAATGCATTACATCTAGAGTGCACCATTTCTTAGTCGATTGATTTAGCTTTTTTTTCAATGGCCCAACATCCAAGGGCTCACAACAAAAGCCCTCTTTTTTTATTTTAGGGCTGAACATGCAAGCCTCGTGGATAGCATTTCAAGGCAAGCAAAAACCATTTTAGGTTTTATTCCTTCTTGATTCTATTTTCTTTTTGCGAGGGATCGGCGGTGAAGGCAAAGGATGAACTCCTTTTCGGACGAGAGGTTGGGTGCAGTGGGTGTATGAAATCAAAGCGAGAAAAGGTAGCTCAAGTGCATATTCAGAACGTTTTGTTAGTATAGAAAAGAAATAATTCCGGTACCTTGCTCTGCAGAGGTCGACATCCCAAAGGAAGAACCAGAGAAATCGGAGTACCAAAGGGAAAGTTTTTGAGAAATCAAAACTCAATGGTTTGCCCATCCAGATTCCCGGGAATATACATGGGGAAGCGCGGTTGGAAAGGGAAGGTAGTTCAAGTCATTTTATAATCATTTGTTGTTTAAAGAAGGGAATAATTTGCGGTATCATCACACCGGAAGTCAACATACCAAAGGAAGAAGCCAAAGGCCGGGGCATCGGGGAGGATGTAATGGAGAAGTCCAAAATTAATTGTTTTCGGTTAAATTTTGTCGAGGAACGCATGGAGAAGTGCATTCATCATGCGAAAGAAAGGTAGCTTAATTGCATTCTATGATAAGTTAGTTTGAAGAGGGAATAATTTTCAACATCATTGCTCCTCTAGAAATCAATATGCCAAGCGGGGAAACCACCGGACATCAGAGTGTCAAGAGGAGGTGACCGAGAATATGCTTACCTGGTCTGGCTGCCGGGAATATGCATGGGGAAGTGCATTATCGTTTTGAAAGAAAGGTAGCTCAAGAGCATTTTATGATTTAGTTTAAGCAAGGAATAATTTCCATACTGCAGAAAATATACTAAGAGAAGCGGCCACGGACATGAACATCGCGAGGAGGTAATTGAGAAGTCAAAGCTTAATTGTTTGCCAATTACGCGCGGAATATGCATGGAAAAGTGCATTACTATCTGGAAAGAAAGGTATTTCACGTGCATTTCATGACTGATAAGATAGTTCAAAGGAAGGAATAATTGCGCGGGGTTTTTGCACTAGCAAAAGGTATTGGCTTCGCGGGGTGTTGGCCAGGAATATAAAGCTTCGAAAAATCAGTTCCGTTGAGGCCTTGCCTTTATGTAACCCGTGGAGAAACTTGTGTTGATCTGTTACAACCCCGATAACACATGCTTTGAGCTAAGATAATAGAAGGCAACTTCGGGTACAATACTCATTTAGGTGCTTTGCTTGTTTTTTTTTAAGACACCGTAGCTGTTAACTTTCACTATTGTTACGAGGGCTGTTATTTATATGCTGAGGATGATTTGTTTGCAATAGAAGATGGCTTCCAAGAAATGATGTTAATATTAGTAGGACCTATTATATCTTTGCAAAGGCGTTTGTTTACAAAATTTAAGATGGCTTCAATTCATATCGATAATTTGCATGACTCAACCAAAATTTATGTTGTGGTGAATGGAAAGTATTCTTCTTTCATTTCTAGCCTAGTTTTGTTTAACAAAATATACCACTTTCGCACATGATTATCCTATATTAGCGTGTTGTTGTGAAGGAGGGAGGCTGGGGGAGGAGAGCTTTTCCGAGGACTTGCTATAGGACTAGGTTGCATACTTGTTGGGACAAGGTTGCACCCATCTAGGTTATATTAATGAGGCACAAAAAGTACTTGAAAAAAATGGCCGAGAAGGATTGGGTATCATAGAATGTGATTCTTGCAGGGATATCTTGAACATGAATATGTAGCATAATAACAGGGGTTTTCTTTTGTGTTTTTATGCGCTTTTTCACAAAGGTTTTCCTAAGATTTCATAGGCGTATTGAATGGATGTACTAATCATTGCATCTAGAGTGCACCATTCTTAGTCATTGATTTAGCTTTTTGTTTTCAATGGTCCAACATCCAAGGGCTCACAACAAAAAGCCCCTCTTTTATTTTAGGGGCTGAACATGCAAGCCTCATGGATAGCATTTTAGGGACCGGGGGCTTGCAAATCTGCAACAACAAGGATTAGCAAGATAAAGAGCTGAGGAGGAGATGCCCTTTTTCAATCTAGCGATGAAGAAATTGGAAGTGCGACTTCTTGAGAGCCTGATTGTATCGAGAGAGTCGGTTTCTTCCTCAAGCATCATTCTGCGAGTTCTTAGCATGTCGGCATGAAGGATAACCTAAAACATGGGCTTCATTTTCACATTTGGATATGTTTTGGTCCTTATTTGGATATGTTTGCCTTGGGCAGAATGACCGTATTTAGGGCCAGCCTTTAGTCTCTTGTATCTGCATATTTTCCTACTAATTCCTTCTCAGATCTTGTGATATCAGCTCTTGAAGGGTATTTGAAGGGCTTTTCTTGTGATATTAGCTCTTGAAGGGTATTTGTGCGTCAAATTTTCTAGGGTTGGGCTCCTAAACTTGGTCGAATATTGGCAGGCATAGCTTGGTTTCGGCTTACTTTTAGCTTGATTCTTGGGAAGATTTGCCTTTTTCTTGGGCGATGGGGTCTTTGCACTCAAGTTTACTGCGATGGGTCTTTGCGGTCAGAGTTTTTGCAGTCCGCGGTTTTGCAGCCGACCCTCTGAGAGATACATCATGGGTTTGCGGGTTTACAACCCGGATATATGCATAGGTTTTTGCGAAAATGTGAGCCATGCACATTTCTCTGAGCACACCAAAGAACCGTTCAACGTACCCGCTATATTAGTTGCAAGATTTCGAGAGAGCAAGGCACCTTACTAAAATCCGACATGAGCATTATAATAGCTCCGTTATGGATATGGTTTCGGAGGAATGTTCATAGTGATCCGTTGTTTTATGAAGATTGGGAATCATGAAAAAGCGGTTGTGGAGTTCAGATTTGGAGTTTCTGCCAGGAGAAGCTTCCTCAAGATGTATTTTACAATGCATTACACTTGGCACAAAGGCCATCATAGAGCTTAATCGGATCCGGATGAGGCTCATAGGTATTACAAACAATGCTTACTCTTGGTTTTACGCTAACTACCCTTGCGTGTATCGGCAAGTATGAGGCGTATTTGAGCGGTGGTGGGTAGTGAATTCTATTCTTTGCATAGATTCGACATTCTCTTCACGGTTGGGTACCATCGTTTGCACATCTGATTTTGGTAATATGTTTACGGAGAGGATTTGAGTAAAGGAGCATCTTTTTAATATTCCAAAGAACAAATGAGAGGTCATGCTGTCTCTATAGATGTTGTGAGAAAAATACAATAACATCTACAAGTGAAGCTTGTAGAACTTCTTTATTGATAAAGAAGTGAAAAGGTAACCATGTTATACTTCCATTGCACATGGTATGAGTTTGTCTTGCAAAATGAAGGGCCCTATCCTTGAAACAACATGCAAACTTGGTTTATGACCATTATTAGGATGCAAAGCGATTTGCTAATTCTGATTTAGAACATGCATAAATGGATTATTAAATGGGTCAACATCGGACAATCTAAAGTAGGAGGATTATGAGTCTTGCATTTATTTGGTACATCTATATAATATGCTTTATTTGGATGCAATTCATATGCCATAATGAAGCTGATAATTGGCTCTTTTTCAGATGGCTAGATATTTTCATCGTGGATGCATTTTTTTTTGTACAATTTTATTCAACTTAGAATGTTTGTTTGTTGTTATCAACGAGATTGCTAAAATTTGAGCAACAAGTGTGGTGGCAATTATGTCCTCAAAGATGATGCGGCTGACAAGTATGCCTATACCCAAAGACACCATTTTGGCCTTCTTCAAGAGTGCACAAAACTTCAAGACCTGGAAGTCAGCAGGCAGGTGTATAGTTTGATGGTTTATAATTCATTACATTCTGTTTCTCTCTTGTCCGGACCATCTAATTTGATAAATTGGGGCATTGTATGTAAATTGGGTTGATAAATCGGGTTCCATTGTAAGGTTGATGGTTGATGTGCATTGATACTTGACACATGTTACCATATGCACTAGCATATGCATGACAATGTGCGGAGTTTACAATAGTTTACATGATTCTTGTATTGTTATATTGATTCTGAATGAATATAATGAATATAATGAATATAATTACACAAAATGTACTCATAGTTCTTTGCAATGGAAATAATTTGTTTGACATGATGTTATTGTGCTTTTTAGTAATTAATATTTATGCCCATAAAATTTACCTATGTTTGCTTTAGTTAGGGCCGAAGGGCCCAAAAATTTTAATATAACAATCGAGACAACTACTATTAACATTATTAACACGAACCATTGCATTTAACACATTTAAATTAAAATCCCCCTTGAACCCCTTTGGTTTGGGTGCATATTCACAGGGGGTTATGTAGGGCGAGAGCCCCAAAAATATATTTATAATACATGTACAAAATTAACACCATTAAGTATATTCTCTCAAACCTTATAGTATTTTGCAAATCTTAATATACGTATACAAAAACTTGTACATGCATACCCCACAAGCGAGGATCGCTATATGCGGTCCGGATCTTGGAATAAAGGGCAAATATGCCCATCTACTCTGTCCCGGATAGGTTCGGAGAGGGCTATATGAGGTTTAAAAATATATAGTATATCGGGGAGGCACAACAATCAATGGCCTCAAACCCTTAGTTGGGTTACTTCTAGCTGCTTCATGTTTTTGTTCTACTTCCCTCTTTTCTTTATTATTACAGGTATGATGTGTGATGGGGCATAGCTTCTAAATTCTGTGCGGGCTCATGCTCTTTGCTTTGTTCCCATCCCATGGCCCGTTGGAGTTCATGTGGACGTAAAACTTATTATTATTGTTCAGAGAGCAATTAATTATTAAACAACTAATGCAACAAGAAAGAAACTCATAAACAAGTTATGTAATAGAATAGAATAGAATAGAATATGATTTTATCGTCCACGGTAATGAAATGTGTGCATAGCACGCACTCATGGGCATAACAAAGTGCATCAAGATAACAAATCTCAAGGAGCATATTAGCGGCCAGAGTACTATTTTCAAAGCTTGAACTACGGACTCTCAAACAGGAAATGACCCAAATGAGGCTAGAGACCAAAGAGCTATGAGATTTACTTAGCTTTAAGAAGGGGGGGCAGCATTAGTGAATGCTAATGCCTGAGGGTGCACAAGAACCACAAAAGTAGCCAGTGCCAGCAGCACCAATAGCTGCAAAAGGCAACAAAGAAGCAGAGGTACCATAAGTCGTCTAGCTCAGGGTCAAGCTCCGAGCTATCAAAACCAGATGCTAAAACGGAAACGGAGGATGAGGAAGAAGCAAAAGTACAAATTGAGGGTGCTCCACCTGTCAACATAGCTGCCAAAGATATAGCTAAAGCAAAGGCTGATAAAAGCACGGGCTATCATAAAATGGGCTCTGCTATGAGTATGGAAAGCTAGGAAGCTGGAACAATTCTTGGGTATTAAAAGATCTAGAACGGAGGCAGAAGCTTGGCTTAAGTCTTCCATGCATTGCAAGTCCAGCAGAATGATCTCAGCTCCCATGAGTAACAGCTTGAGCAATAGGCACAGAGATAACAAAGCTTACAACAAATGAACCAAGTCCTAACTGCCACCATATATTCGTATCAACCATGTGTAAGCCCGAGAAAGTTTTTTGCAGCTCCAATTGTTTATCATTCGCCACTATCAGAGCTCCATCACATATGAATATCCCCGTACAAAGGAGATTCGTGCCATAAAATAAATTTGATTAATATCCGCTCACAGAGGCAGATTGGTGCCACAAACAAATGCAAATTCAATTGCATGAACATAGAACTGCTTTCTTGTGCTCAAACAAGCATTCTGGAATGCAACTAAGTCATTACTTCAAATGATAAACAAAAAAAAAAGCTTGGGAGGTAGTGAAAGACCGGAAGAACATGGTTGAAAGATCTTCAAACCAAGTCCGAGAAGATTCATGTGAGCTGCCTATTTGTCAATAAAAAGTACCAAAAACCGAAGCCATTGGAATTTTTCGCAAGAACACTCTAACTCTACTGAATCTAGTTCCCGTTGCCCTAATGAACCCTCAAAATTTCTTATTTGAAATAGCCAGTCCAAAGCCCCATTCCCATTGTATTGTTAAAACATAAAAACGGGAATTGTTATTGGTGTATTGAAGTGGTCGTTATCCACAATCCATGGCCAAATCAAATCAAATGCAAAATCTCAGAACCCTATTCCTCAGGGAACCCTAAACCCTAAACTAAAGCACCTCAATGCTTGCATGTGTTTCTTAGAATTTAGAAAATAATTGAATTATGAACCATAACATATAATGTTAGATAATGTGCTATTCGAATATAAAAAATATGGCATGCACTCTACATATATTAATTAGTAGGTCTCATGTAATACATCCATCAAATCATATGAAAACCATGGTAAAAAGCATAAAGAAACACAAAGTAAATCCCATGTTATTGTGCTATATATTCTAACATGAAATTTGAGATATATATTGCCAACAAAGGTTCACAGATCTATATATATTATGGTCCTACTTAGACTACAACATTTTAGAGCATCTACACATTGACTGATTTTATGATAGTAAGAATTAAGTCGGTTTCTTCATTTTTCTTCTAATAAGACCACATCAAAAACCTCTATATGGTTTTTAGGTTGCCCGAAGTGCCAATCCTAGGCATGGAGTAGCAGAAAGAGGCATATTCTAGACATGTACCAAAAGGACACTGAAGATCTTTGTTGAACTTAAAGAGGACGTATGGGATTGACTGCTGGCAATTTACCATGAAAAAAGCCATGAATGACGAAGAAGAGATGTAGTTGGGTTTGATTGCATGCATGCATGAAGAATAAAGTGGAATTAGAAAGCAACTGTAGAAAACAAAGCAAAGTAAGCGTGATTTCTGCTAAACCTTCTTCTCCTCAAACTTTAGTGGTTCAAATGTACAGGTCCATGGTTTTTCGCTCTCTTATCGAGCGTTGGATTAGTTGCATCTCTGATTTCGTCGAGTTTGGGCAAGTAGAGCAATCTGTAAAGAGACCTTATCAATTTGAATAGTTTGTTTGTTTTCATCTTAGCTTATGTTTGTCTAGCTTGCAAGGTTTGTTTCGAATTTGGGGCTTCCTCACCGCCTTTGCATATTCCTGCTTTTCTCTGGCTCATATGACTGCCGCTCGGATATCCTTCTTTAGTATCGTGCCCGTTTTGCTTCTAACTGGGTTGCTCAGTGATCTTTTGTTCAGATCTTTCCAGCTTCCAAGTCTCTCAGATTCGCGCTGTTCTATGATCTATTATTCTAGATCTTTTCAATTCCAAGGTCCCCCAGATTCAATGGCTTTTATTAATCTGATCTTGCCCGTTTCTCTCCTTTTCCTGAACTTGCCGCCTTAGTCTTTCCCTGCCGATATCGTGGATCCATGTCGCAGGGATTAGAAGTTCTCCCGTGTTTGCAGAAACAATCCAGTTATGCCCAACCAAGTGCGCTGCTATGTTGCTGCGTCAATTTTGCCTAGTCTATTTCTACGATGGGTAGGTTTTGTGTTCAACGAGAAGAAGAATGTGCTCTTCTATTGCACGCACTTCATACAATAAAGTTAGGCTTTCTGCTCTTAAACTCTATTGTCTTTATTCCAACATAGTATTGTATAATTTTACTCCTAATATACGACAGCTCAGTTTCATTCATCATTAATTTCCTTCTTTAAACATATAAGTATGCATTCGTGTTTGCTGCTTTTAACCTACTACGCGTAGCATAACATGTTCTTATGTTCTTTATTGCTTTTCGAGGCCATATTATGTATACTATTAACAAATTTCATTTGCTGGCAGTACTTTTTTCCATTTCTATCTCCCAGCCTCATCTTTGTATTTATATTTCTGAAAGTTATGAGAGTATTTACTTACAAACAACAGTATTTCTGCACTTTTTTTCCCAATCACTAATACTGTTCTCGAAGATTATTCCATAGCCTAATGCTTTCTCCTTTAGTGCAACCCCCTGTGCACCAGCACCTTGTTTTACATTGTATCATTTAAAAGGCTTACGGGAGAAATGTAGTGCAATGAGCTAATCTTTTAGATGAGCTAGAAAAATAGGTGTGGAAAGTCCTTTATCTATTTATTTATGGTTATGGCTAAACTTTGTGATATTGGCTTCCACTCATCAATAACCATCACTACCTAGATCATTGTTGAGTTTTAGGTCTATAATGGTGTAATAATGGTGTAATCAGTGCACCTTTTGAACCTTTTAATATGTTCATCATGTTATATTAGATCTTGTTTAGATCTAGATAATGCATGTCTATACCCTAGTTACATTATATTTAAGTTGATAAAGAAGAAGAAGAGATTTTAACGTCACGCCACAAGGCAGCGTCCTATCGGACATGTGACAAGTAAATCCCCATATAGAGTTAAGTAGAATGCATCATTAACTATGCTTGTGAGAGTTATAGATGGGGTTTATTAGAGCATTTTAACCTATATTTTTGTTTTGAATTATGTAAAATAATTTCTTTAGTTAATAACGATACTAATATAACATATGAACATCCAAAAATTCCTTGAACTATAGCTTGTATTATTTAAGAACTCATTGTCACAAGAATTAAGACAAAACTTGTAACAGTAAGAGAGAAATAATTCTCCAGCCTCATGCAGCATTTTTAAGCAAAATAGAATTTGGCAACTGAATCTGCAAAGTGGGCATTTGTTTAATGCCTCCATAACAATAAGAAAAAGAAAAGGAGCAAGAGGACAACCTTGTTTTACTCCCTTTTGATCTCGAAGAAGGGGCTACATTCTCCATTAGTAAGAACTGAAGATCTAGAATTCTTGAGAATAGCAAGGAACATACTAATAACATCCTGAGAGAAGCCAATCCATTGACAACACTTGATTAAAAAAAATCCAACTAACCGTGTCGAAGGCCTTAGTAATGTCAAGCTTTAACAAGGAGATGTCCTGCCTACTGCCTTTGGCCCAGTGCATACCAACAATAGCAGTAGCTACATCGTCAAGAAAACATCTGTCCTTAAGATTATCTAGTCCAAGATAGGCTTGAGTCTCATAGCAATCGAAGCAGTGATGATTTTGTATATCACATTCGTCAGGGAATTGGTCTATAATTCGAGAAGGTACTAGGTTCATCCACCTTAGGGATCTATTTCTTTTGGGGAGCAAAGGAGCCCCCCCCGACCGGGGGGGAGGGGGGGGGGGATGTAATTGCATCAATCTTTCCTATAATTTCTTTCTAAGGATTGTGTCAAAGTCCTTGGCAAAGTCCACAAAGCAAATCTTGTTGTCTGTTGCTGCTGTCTTCTATCAAGGTGCGCAATATCAAGATATGGTATATGGTGGAGCACTTGGACCTAAATTCTGCTTGTGCAAGTGCGCTTACCTCTGTTTCCTCTGCTCATGCCATCAATTACTGTTCAAGAATACTAACTGGCAGTTTTTCCAAAAATAATTTGACCATGATTTTGTAGTGATTAGCAGGGTATTGTGGATTTTCCACTTTATGTATTGGGTCCACTCGGCTGATGGTCCATTGTAAGGGGAAGCCTTCCAGAAGGGCTCTATTGAACATGGTGAGGACAATGACAATCTGTGGACCAGCCCATTTTAATAGCTCTTCCAGCATGCCATCTAAATCTGCAACCTTACCATTTGCGAGACATTGCAAGCCTTTAATGACATATGCCTCTGTTATAACTAGTGTTAGGCCTCTCTATGTTGGCATCTCACTCCGCACTCTATTAAGATCATAAAGCAGCATCAATATTGCTCCTATTATTTGAGAAAGGGTGTAGGCTAGAACCTTGATAGAAATCATTATCCAATGGACTCCAATCTTTACTAGGCTTTATTTATATCTACAAACCACATCAATTCATCCCCTTCTTTGAGATGCTTGCCTTCAAGCATGCGGAACATGCCAATGTTGCCATGAGGAATAAAACCTTGGCTTTGATACCAAGTGTTAGCATTAGCACCTCTAATGATAACCAACACACCAAAAGGGCGGATCCTTCATGAAAATTGTTATCCATTCCAAGGCTTCATTCCATACCCAGGCCATATCGTTTCATCACATCTGAAAGCCGGAGCTCATGCTCAATAAATCACAAAGAGAAGAGCAAAGTCGACAAACCATAAAAGCAGAAAAAACAAGTGAACTCCATGCGTGGAAACTACATAGGCTTCAAGCAAGTATCACAGTCTTCTATGGGATACAGAATTACAAAAGTACCAAAAGAGTGTGAAGCTCCTTCATAAAGGAAGACCCATTAACGAGACTGGTTTGAAAGGTATACAACAGTTCTAGGCTGAACTCTCTATTTTTATAAATCGGCATGGTAGTATTCTAGGAGGCAGCCAAGGCGTATCTTGTAACTCATTTCACCTTCACCCCAAGTTCTCCTCATCATAGATCTAATAACCAAAAGGTAGTGGCATAAGGAGGCAACCATTACCAGTCAATCCGATCCTTCAAAGTGGTGGATGCTAGGAAACGATGCAAGCCAACCGTGCTACCACGTGTAGCTAGACTCCTACCAGAAACACATAGTGCAGATATCAGAAGAAATGGATATGTCAAATGATTTGTGAATTCGAAAGAGCTTCTTAGAGTTTGAGCACCAGCAAATGATGCGCTTTGGAGTTGGGAGGACCTACCCGAACTTCTAAGCTTAGAGCTTTGTAACACACCGATCTTCTACAAGAGAGCTCGTGCCCTAGCTCCGGTTACGACCACGACAATCCATGACGAGCTCGACATTGTAGGGGCCGACAAGCAGTAGCGCATGAGATCCAGAAGATAAATTGGTAGTTGACATGGAGCACGTCATGTGTGTACACTTGGATTAGGATTGTCCAGCTTTATATGTGTACTCTAGATGTTGTTGACATAATCCATCGTACCAGATACGAACAATTGGAGACTAGATCTGGAAAATTTAGGCACCAAGTACGAAGAAATATGATGAATACAAAGCTTTGGCAAGAGAATTTAACATGATGTTTGTTGGCTGATCTGAAGAGCCAAGCTCATATATGGGCTCTATAAGTGGCTAGGTTACGAGTAAGAGATACAATACAATTCATCCAAATACATGGGTTGATAGAACTTGAATTCTATGCAAAGGATTACAACTATTTTTTATGAAGGATTTTTATGACTTCCACTGTTGCCAATCCCGAAAAAAACGGACCCGAAAAACGGGACCCAAATTACATGGGCTAAACAAAGAACTTTTTTATGCGAATTGAGTCGATTCCAACCGGGCCGCCAATATTTCCGTGGTTAAATTGGGAAAAAGCAAGAAAAAGACAAAATTTAGGGTCACCGTTTTTTCGTTGGCAAATTTTTGATTTTGATGGCGGGGACTTCCACTGAAAATTTCAGGGCGAAATTTTCAGCTCACAAAAATTTCGCCTTCCAAAATTGGACTTCATTCCACAGCT
Source organism: Isoetes taiwanensis (assembly GCA_021234155.1). Taxonomy (NCBI): domain Eukaryota; kingdom Viridiplantae; phylum Streptophyta; class Lycopodiopsida; order Isoetales; family Isoetaceae; genus Isoetes; species Isoetes taiwanensis. The sequence goes on from JAJEKV010000042.1 coordinate 2,750,237, forward strand.
GGCAGTTTAGGTGACGTGGCATGATGACTGGACTAGGATAAGCCGGCCTCTGCCCTCCATTAACGCTGATCTTGGCCGTCGATTATCTGTCTCGAGTTTATCGCAGCCGTTCATGTGGCCACTTTTGTTCCCTCGCTTTCCTCTGCTCTCCTTTGGTGCAGAGAAGGGGTGTATTCGCCGGAGTTGTTGGGGTCGAAGTCGACGATCGTGGCCTTAGCGGCGGCCCATCGTCGGAAGGTTTAACTGTGTTTTTTGGTCTGCCGTTTCCGTTTTAGCATTTGGGTTCTTTTTTTGGGGCGAAATCTTCTCTGCCGTTTTAGTTCGATCTTCTAGGGTTCGAAGCCGGCCACACTACTTGTTTTCAGATCTATCTAAGGTACCTCGTTGCTTTTGGGCTTATTGGCTCGTCTCTTGCATGTTTGTCATTTTAGGGCTAGCCAGGTGCAAAGATAAGTGACGCTATCTCTTTTTTCTTTGGCTTTGTTTGCAGTTTTTTGCTTGTAATCTGGCTTAAAGATGGATTCCGACATTGGAAAGCTTTTTATTGGTGGCATTTCTTGGGAAACTGATGAAAATAAGCTCAAGGACTACTTCCAAGCTTATGGGGAAGTAAAAGAGGTAGTTATTATGAAGGATAGGGCGACAGGACGCGCAAGAGGTTTTGGGTTTGTGGTTTTTGCAAATCCTGAAGTTGCAGATAGGGTATTACTTGACAAGCACACGATTGATGGAAAAATGGTAAGTTTGTGGGTAACTTAAATGGGAATTAAGGGTGAACCAATGGATCGGTCATCGGGGGTTGGGTATTATATATTTAGTTTATAACTAGTTTAGCTGTCTTTTTAACTTACTTAGGTGGAAGCTAAAAAGGCTTTGCCAAGAGATGAGCAGCAGAATCTGATTAGGAGCAGCGTTTCTAGCGGAATCCCTGGGCCAGGGGGCCAAATTAGGACACAAAAAATTTTTGTTGGTGGCTTAGCTTCTACTGTAACTGAGCAGGACTTAAGAAAATATTTTGAGCAATTTGGTACTATTACAGATGTTGTGGTTATGTACGATCATGCAACGCAACGGCCACGAGGATTTGGCTTCATCTCCTTTGACACAGAAGAGGCAGTGGAGAATGTCATGCAAAAGAATTTTTATGAACTAAATGAGAAGATGATAGAGGTAAAGAGGGCTGTTCCTAAGGAATTATCTGCAGCTAATAGGAGTCCTGGAAGTGGTGGTTTTCCAGGTACTGGTGCAGGGCGTGGTGCTATGTATGGGGGATACGGGCAAGGGTTTCCATCAACTCCTGCTGGTGGCTATATGGGCCATCCAGATGCTCGTTTTGGGCCAGCTCCTGCTGGGAGAGGTGGGTACCCTACTTATGGTGCAGGTGGATATACGGCTCCAGGTTATGGTGCTGCAGGGGCATATGGAGCGATGAACGGATATGCTGCCAGCGGTTATGGTGCCAATGCGGGGTATGGAGCAGCACCCTCTGGATATGGTAGTAGTTATGCTGGTGCCCCTAGTGGTGCATATGGAAGTGGTCCTGGAGCAGGCAGCTATGGTGCAGCATCGGGAGCCAGAAGTGCTTGGGGTGCTAACCCACCTGCCTATGGTGGTGCAGGTGGGTACCCAAGCGGTGCTGGCGCTAGTAACTATGGTGCAGCAGTTTGGGGATCAGGTGGAACAACTGGGCAGAATACTGCCAGTACACCAGGGTATAGTAGCTATGCATATGGGCAGACTGATGGCAGCTATGCGTCTAATCAAGGGGGTTATGCTGCTAGGGGGGCAGCTGGCTATGGAGCATCAGGTGCAGGTGCTGGAGGGTATGCTGGGGGTTTTGCAGATGGTTATGGAAGTACAGGATACCCTGATAACACTTGGAGGTCTGGCAGTTCTGAAAATTATAATGCTAATGCTGCCGCTGCTGGAGCTGGACCTGGAACAACTCCATCTGGAGGTGGCTATGTTGCAAGTGGTGGATCTGCTGGAGGGGATGCATCTGCAAGTGGGCTTGGTGGCTATGGTGGAGGAGGATATAATGTTCCTGGCATTCAAACCCAAAGAGGTACTTATTTTTAGTTGAATGCTTACTTTTCTTGCAGCTTGTCCTGTTCATTTGCTTGGCAATTTTAAAATTTACGGTTCTTTACTCGCTCTTACTTGTCGCTTCATGTTGCAGGGATGGCTGTTTAGAAAGTTGCTCTGACAGCCATGATATTTGTGGCGCACATGCAATATGTCTGACTCTGGATTTGGGCGAATGGAAAATGAACTTGTTGCCATGCTTGGAAGATGAGATACTGTGTACCTTATTCATTGATTAATTTGGGATTGAGAAACACTATTTGATCCTCGGGTTGTAATCCAATTTTGTCAAGATGAAAGATCCCTCTATGTTTCGTGTTCAGTTTCTCCAAGATATTTGTCATATTTGCTTGCCATGTGTAGATGAAAGACCCCTCTGTTCAGTTTTTCCAAAATATTTGTTACGTAATCTTCCGTGTTTATATTGGGATTGCTGGAGCACCATTGATAATCGGGTTCTTTATTGTGCTTTAGTAAATCGATAGCAAGAAGCATTGTTTCCTGATATGTAAGAATTCATGTCTAAAAATCTAATGCTTCCGAAACTTCTTGCTGCAACGTACATTAGTATCGAAACATGTGTTTAGGGAATAGATTTGCCTAGCTTTAGTCTGCCATGATCCATGGATCTCGAATGGAAATCGTAGGTGGCACCTCTGCGCTAAGTAAAAAACACTTAGGAGGCATTCTGCCGCGTCCACCACTAGCATCGTGCCACGTGGCACTGTTTCAAACCAAGAAAGTTCACAGAAATTTTTTTACTTCGACATCTTCTTCTCCGACGGCTTCCACCGCGACTCTGCTCCGACCAGCTCCTACTACGGCACCTTTACCCTTCATTCCGTAAACCACGAGTACCCCGTGGTTTCCGCTTTTTTTCCTGTATTTTTATTTCTAGGTAATTTCTGGGTTTCCCATTCTAAGCGGCTTCGGGCCAAAGCTTTCAAACCTAGGCTATCAAACCTCTTCAACCCGTGACAAGTTATGGCTATGGCGGCGACATCGAGATAAGTATGGCAAAGATTCATTTGGGCATTTTTTCTTTCTGGTAGCGAGAATCCGACTTCTTCATCGCTTCCTAATGGCGTGGACCCAATCCTTACGCAGATCGACAGCAACATGCTTAGAAGCGGGGGTTTTGTTGAGGGCGTCACGCTCACCGCTTTCCATCGCTGCGGAGCATCGCTGCCGCCATCAGCGAGCGCCCTTTTCTGAGCATGAGCATGATTCTTGCATGAAGCGGATTCTGCGGAAAGAGCATGAAAGCGATTCTTGGCGAGCGGCGGAATGCTTTCTGCTTTTTGCAGAAATTGGTTAGCTGGCGTGGACAAATTCAGGAAACCGCGGGTTACCGTATTGCTTCACGTTAAGGAGCGTTCCACCAATCGGTGGCTTCGGTGGGAACGGTACATTGCAGGAAAACCCGCGGGTACCGCATGAAACTGCGTTTAAGGAGCGTTCCACCAATCGGTGGCTTCGGTGGGAAGCCGGTGGCGGCACCGCCGATTCCACGGAAACCTCTTGGTGGAACGTTTCCCCTAACCCTGAAAAGCATTTAGCATTCTTGAGCATTTACCCAGCATTCTAGAGCATTTACTCAGCATTCCGATCATTTTTACTCCTGGCAGAATGCTTCCTAAGTGTTTCCACGTTACAAGAATGGCAATCTACTTGCCATTCCTGGGATGGAAACAGGGCGACGCTCCTGGGATGTCAACAGGGCTCCGCGCTTCGCGCTCCATCCCAGGAATGGCAAGTAGATTGCCATTCCTCTATACATAAATAACTTTACTGATGAAACATCTAAGTAACTAGAGGGGAAATAAACCGAGACTGGTTAGTAGAGGTGAAGATCCATGAATCCTCAATTGAAATCGTATGGGACACCTCTGCACCAAACAACATTACCGAACTGAAACAATTAAATAGCTAAAGGAGCTAAAAAAGAAGGATATCAATCGAGACTCCATTAGTAAGGGCCCATCTCCATTAGGCTCTTTTTGGGGCGTTCCTGTGCCACATGGCAATTCCGGCTGCATTATTTCCCGTTCCTATTAGTTTTACAGGAACTGAATTAGGATGACATGGCACAGGATCCGGCAAAATTTTGCAAATCAAGATCAAAATGAAGACGCTTTGTTCTAAAGGTATTCATTTGATTTCTAAAGAACACGACATAAGTTTTAGATGCTCAAGGGAGGGAAGATTAGATGATGTGAGCAATCTAAATGCAAACATGGAAGAAGACCTTTTTCCCTAATTGGCACGCCCTAAAGCGAGAGAAATCAGACTTATGGGATCTTTGTTATGACTTTCCGATGATGATCATGAAATGGTTCAACTAAGATTCTAGAAGGCAAAGAATAAAAATTTATTCATAAGCGTAAGTAAATATTATTGGAAATATCCCACCAAAGCACACATGAAGAGAAGAATTTCTCCTACAAGATTCAAGAACAAGAATAATCAAAGAAGATTAGAAGATGTAGGAAGGACGAGAAAATCGAGATATGAAGCCGTTTCTGGATCATGGGTGCGAAGTTGTTGGTTTGAGGGAGGGTGTTAGAATATAACAACCCTGCCAACTCAGCATGTAATATGATATGGCATCCATGTAGGCAAAGAGTCATGTCTGTTATGAAGAGTCGTGTCTAAATCTATATGAAGCTACGTGAGAGGCTTGTACTCACGATTTTCCTATTTCTATTCAATATACTATTTGCATTGTATTCATGTGTTGATTCCTAAACTTAAGAGTTTTTGCTCGCAATGGGCTATTTATGTAGGATTTATGGACCAAACAAAGCTAAATAGCGACAGAATCTATATTATTGCATCTGGAATTGGGTGAAACAATAAAAAGCAATATACTAAATTTGTAAGCCCATGATGACCATAATGTACGGAGTTCTAGCGAACTGTATTGAAAATAGTGATTTATATATGTACGAGTTGATCGACAAATAATTTGATCCACTCAACAACAAATTAAAACATGTTTTAATTTCTTTCTTCGCAGTGGGTACCAGTGGGTACCGCTTTCCTGTTTATTTGCAAATGATTCGTTAGTTCCAGAGCACAGAAAACAAGAATCGGAATTTGCAGCTAGATAAGCTATACCTCTGTTAGAATAGCCGCTCACAAATCTTTTGTCCAAGAATGTGGATGAATGGCAATCGACTACCGAGGGTACCTCTATAACATAACCTAAAAAACAATAAAACATTTTAGATTTTGATAGCTACTAAAGCAAGTTTTGTTACGTGGTTGAATCTCTTGGAGACTCAAGGAAGATTATGACAAGATGCATGGTCAGGAAGTCCTCAACATTGTGCTATCTTCATTTTTCTCTAGATTTTTTTTGGTATTAAGTTGGCGGAGCTTTAAGCTTCTCTTCCTAACTTCTTCAGGTCACTCAATTTTGAATATCATCAGATGCACAGAATTGACGAGTGGTTCACCTGAAAACATTCAAGAACGTAATGGACATCATCCTCAGATATCTGATGATGTGTGACAAGACGGATTCTGCAAAATATTAACAAAATTTTAAGCATAGGATAATACTGCTCTCAATCTCTGCAGGAAAACTCTGCTGTTTATTATTCCTTTCAAATTAGAGCTTGCATAAAAATATTTCTGTATTCATGTTTTTACTCCAATAAAGAAATACGTACGTGGTTTCCCCAACAGACATTGCAAGTATACCAAACTCTTTGATAGCTTCACAAAGTTCGTCCGCCCCAAGAGTAGAGCCACTTGTCAAATCAACGTTAACCTGATTTTGGAAGGCACAGTTAGTGAAATATTCATGTACTTGGGCACTTATCAAGCTCTCATGGACTATAGCTCACACACAATATTTGTCTCCACAGTTGTAAGATCAACATGGAGGCCTTTAATAGTGTTTAACCCCTCTGCATGCAAGCTAACAATACATAAATGACCTGCATAAAGAGGCGTGTATGCAGACAATTGCATAAGGACACTACTACCAAATGCAATCACCTGCAAGTAGCCGGGCATTTCGGTGGTCAGTCTCCAGTGTCCCAACCACGTCTTCAAGTGCAACAATACCAGCTGCAGCCAATATACCTACCTGCCGCATTCCTCCACCGAGGGCTTTTCGTAGTTTTTTGGCCTGCAAAACAAGCTCTCAAGCATAGCAAGATGAAGAAGAGAATAAGCTTGCTAAGAAACTTTTAGTAAAAGATGAGAGAAATGATGTAGAAGGCAATGGTTGACAATAAATAGTGATAATGACCTTCAAAATAAATTCCTGAGAACCAACTATTACAGTCCCAACTGGTGCTCCTAAACCTTTTGAAATACAAACCTGCAAGGAATAGTAAACGACTATCAAAATCAAATAGAGATAAGATATTAAATGTGCACCTGAATTATCTCGTACCTACAAAAGAGTGGCAAACATACACTCTTATACATAAAGGAAAGATAAATATAATGCAAAGATAGTGTAACTATGTTCAACCAATCTTGTAAGGGAATGTGGCAAAGCCATGACATGGGACAGGAGACCCAGCGAAACATTTTGAGTACATGCACAAACAACAGTAGCATCGGCATGCTTCATATCAGTTGGCATTTGTTGTACCCATTAGGCAAACGTCATGGAGCATGAGATGGAACTACAAGAATTTTCTAGACAGCATTCCAAAGCTAACCTACTACCAGTATAGGAAAAAAATATATATCTTTGTGGATCATATGCAATGCCACCTGGACACATAAGAATGTCGCACTTTCTGTGGGTCTTTCCATAAAAGCAACATAGTGATTAGAAGCAAGCTGTGGTGACAACAACCCCCCCCCAAACCAAAAAAAAAAAACTTGTCAAGTTTTATTCTTACCACCTAATTGGTACTCATTCAAATCGAGATTCCTGTTAATGCATGAAGCATGCTAGTTGCAGATTGGATTTACTTACAGAAACTGAATCGGCAGAAGAGACCAGCTTTTCTGGAGGAATGCCAAGAGCCTGAAATGTACTTCCCATTAAAATTAAGTTCATGGTGATTTTCATTCAAAAACAAACAGGAGAAATATTCCAGCATCAGTGCCAACATATCTAAGGATCCAACACGTGCAAAAAATGTAAACGCTTGGAAGTTCTTTTAGATGATCTTACAGTTGCTGCATTGAAAATTCGAGCACCATCAATATGCAGCTTCAGACCATAGCACTTGGCCAGCTGACCTATTTTGTTTGTATATTCTGCTGATATGCATCTGCCTCCACACCTTAAGGAAAAATATACGTAAAACAGGATCACAAGACTGGCGGTCTCTCAGTGAAACACAAGGCACATTAAAACTTAGAAAGATCTATCACAATGTCACATACAGTGTTAACTTTTGCTACCACATCATATGTTTTTGAGAAGATTCTCACTACAGCCTAGTAACTTTATCCGTAGAATTCACATTTGACTCACAGGCTGTGTGTATTTTCAATGCAAATTAAACGAGTTGTTGGATAACAATCATCATCAGGTGGCCGGATTGCTGCTTCCACTTCTCTTAAATCCATAGTTCCATCAGGCTTGTTTGGGACAGTTCTCGGATGTACACCACCAAGGGTTGATATACCTCCTTGCTCATAAACATGGATATGACTTTCTGAACCCAAAATGACCTCACTGCCCCGCACCTACAAAACTCAACACAGTCCAAAGCTTAAGCGATACCATTTAGAAATCCTATTTTGAATGCGAATTCATTATCCATATTATTTCTGTCTATTGAGAATAAACTACAAAAAAACTGCAGATCAGGTTGAATATTAAGCGGTGACAGTATCCAGAAAACATTAACTTGTTGCCTTATGCATGCATGTTAAAACAGCTTAAAATGCTGGATTCCATGAAGCAAGAAAGAAACTGAATCATGTAAGTACCTCACAATGAACAAGCACACAAATAAGGTTACCCATGGTACCGGAAGGAACAAACAAGCCAGCTTCTTTTCCAAAAACCTTGGCCATTTTTTGTTGAAGAGCAGCAGCTGTAGGATCCTCCCCCAAAACGTCATCATCAACTTCGGCAGCAGCCATGGCAGCTCGCATAGCCGGTGTAGGTTTAGTAACCGTATCAGACCTCAAATCCACGATCCTAGTTCCGATGCCGGAATTGATTTTGCAAGGCATGGCCCCATCCATAGCCGCCAGAATGTTTTGTCACTTTTTCCACCTTTTTAGTGGGGTTGATGCAGGATAAAATCTGCCATTTAAAATAGCGATAAATTTCTTGTCAAGAATGTCATGGTGTGCATGTTCCCTTTTCATCCCCCTCGGATCATATCCTTGTTGTGTGGTCCACATTCAAAATAGGAAAAGTGATGAATTATGTCCCATCTTTTAATCCTAAAGAACAGATCACCCAGTGTCACGTGACATTTTTGCTTTCCATGATGAATTAGGGGAGGGTGACCTTCCTCCGTTAAAAAACCATTATTGGCGTTTTTGGCGCCCGTTATATGCCATTTTTTTTCCTCATTTCGGCCTACCACTGAACCTTCATCCGACCAGCATATTTCCTCTGTCGGACGCTCCAGAAGCAGCTCAGAAGCAGCTCCAGAAGTGGAATCGATTGGAGAACGCGGCTCCGGGCAAGGGACGGTCACTCAGCCTGTCAAAAACAAGTATTTTGCCTTCCTTCTTTCTTTCTTTTGTAGCAATTTTGAGTTTCTTTATCTTGATAGGACATATAATTTAGGATTTCGCATGCTTTGAGCCGAATTTTAGACTTGTGCCCCAAACTTCATCCTTGCTTTGCTACTTGTTTGTCTGGAATTGCATGCTTATAGCTGACTGCTGGATCTGAGTACATGCAAAGCAAGATAAATGTTCCGATATGGATTGTAGATACATAACACAGGTTTTGAGTGGCATCAAGGAGAAAAATGATGTTAGCCAAAGTAACTATCGTTGAGGTGTCAAAGGTAATGTGTTCAAGACAGCAAGCATGTAAAGAAGAAGTTGGAAGGTAAGCTTTAGGCTGCTGGTGGGGTAAGATCATTATTGCTGCAGGGTGAGTCAAACACACAATGCAATGATTACACAACGTATGGTGAAATGGTAAGCATACTGTGGTTGCCCAATAACTCCTGGGTCAATTAAGAACAGTATGCATTAAATTTTGTTGTGGATGAGCATAAAAGAATTTTGTTGAGGCTCGGTTACATAAAAGAATTAAGGCTTACATGGAAGAATCAAGGCTTGCCGAAACAAGTTATACCAGGGTCTTGGGTGTTAAATTTTGGTATGGATGAGCATGAAGTAGACAGTCAGCTTTATAGAAGAATCAGTGGAATGGTGAGGTTTAATTCTTTGTAGATGTTTTTTTTGGAGATGGATCGAATCATAAAAGTTAGATATAAAAACAATAAATATGCTTCATAAATGGCTCCACTAATTCATAGCTCCCTATTTTAGCAAATAGCTTTGTGTGCATTAGAGGTAATTTGAGATCTCCTTTTGTCCCCATAAGAATCCACCAATAGAATGAGTACTCTACATCAAACTGCAATTAATGCAGCATTAACAACTTCATTGCTGTCATTTTTTCCCTATAACTTTTGATCTACTCATGAAAATGTTGCGGCGTTTGTTGCATTAGATGCAGAATGAAAAGATCTTTCAAGTGATATATGGTTATGATGTATTTCAATACAAGCCATATGTGTTAACCTTAAAAAATATGGTTTTTTGCTCTTTTCTTATATATTTACATCCCAAAAGATATAACAATGGGTTGTCATTAGAAAGATCTTGAGGAGACGAATCCATTGCCACAAATAGTGTTCGAATCGGAGTTTTTGATCAAAAGTTATACTAGAAAAATGACACTGCAAAAGTTAGTTAGAACTGCATTAATTACTGCTGCCACATAATACTGGAATAAAATACACTGGAGCTCTTCTCTTATTGGACAGTTTAAAAAGCTGATGTGGCTTTTTAAGCATCCCTTAATGGGACAAAATGAGATCTCAAATTACCTCTAATGTGTCTGATAGAGAACGTGCTAAAGGAGATCTTTCATGATCTAGATTGGCATCCTATTTGTTAGCATGCACCTAAAAAAATGCATGATAAGAATGCATGATAAGTAAGAATTCATGCTTTTGCATGATGAATAAGATATACTTTTTCTTATATTTCAGATTGCCAAAGAAATGGCCATCAGTAAAAAGAAAGGCCTCGTAAGAAATGGAAAAAAGAAATCTGTTAGGAAAAGAGAGAGAGGCAGCTGGACAGAGGAACATATGGTTGAGGCTATTAGTAGGATAGAAGACGGTGAGATCACAATTGGAGCAGCATCTAGAGAGTACGGAATTCCAAGATCAACTATAAGAGGTTGGCTATATGGCAAGGTTACCCGTAAGAAAGGCCCTGCTCCTCGCATATTGACACTTGAAGAGGAAAATGATATCGTGAGTTGGTGTTTAGAACGGGCGGAGACAGGTCATGGTGTGACATTAGCACTTCTAAAAGAGAGAGTAGCAGAGGTATGCGCTGAAAAGCCCACCGCATTCAAGAATGGCACTCCTAGTACCAAGTGGTGGAGAAGCTTTAAGAGAAGGCATCCACAACTTTCACTAAGATCTTGTGAGACACTAGATGTAGCAAGAGTTAATGCTATTAACAAGAACAATTTGGACTTTTTTTATAATTCTTTAGAGCCTGCACTATCTTTAGTCAAGTTTGATCCAAGAAAGATATGGAATTGTGATGAAACCGGAGTTCAAGCGGGCAAGGTTTCAGGGCTGAGAATTATTGCTAGGAAAGGCGCAAGAAATGTATCCGAAACTGTCATGCGAAATCGAGAATGGGTCACCATTTTATGTTGTTGCAATGCCGCAGGCCATTTGCTACCAAGTTTCTATATTTTCAAGGGCAAAAGAATTAGAGCAAATCATATTATGGGCTGCGAGCAAGGAGCATCCATGGCAGTGCAAGAAGAAGCATGGATGACGAAGGACCTCTTCAAGCAATGGGTGAATAATCATTTCGCAAGAAATGTACCGGGTGGAGTGTCATTGGATAACCCACACTTGTTAATTTTAGATGGGCACGCTAGTCATGTTGATTTTGAGGTGATTGAGGCAGCAAGGAGTATAGGCTTGCATCTATTTATCCTTCCACCACATACAAGTCACAAGCTTCAGCCTTTAGATGTATCATGCTATAGCCCATTTAAGACAGCATTCAAAAGAATGAGAGCCAAATATATGCTTGTGAATAAGAGAGTTGAACCTAGGAAAGAAGATTTAGCAACAATGATATGGGAAGCTATTCGAGATGCTTTAACACCTCAAAATATCAAGAGCGGTTTTAGGGCCACGGGGATCCATCCATTCAATAAGCTTGCTGTACAAGCTAATGGGAATGTGACAGTGGCAGCTAATGGGAATGTGACAGTGGCAGCAAATGGTATAGGCACAAATACCACAAATACTAATTGTGCAGAAACATCTAATGTTGATGTAACAAATGCTATTAATCTCACCACAAATGATCCACATGAAGACCATGTCGACATAGCAGCTAACATCAACTGTGTTCCAACATCTTATGGCTTGTCAAATGCAAACAATTTGCCTACCGTTGGTCTTCCCGAAGGTATGCATGATGAAGGTAGTTCATTTAGCAATGCAGCTAATGCTGATTTTGAACTAATGTTGATTTTGTAAAGGAGCTGACATTGATGCAAATGCAAACAATATGTCAACATCTCATATGGCTCAACCAGCGCGTAACATCATTGTAAACATTACCTCTCCTACCAGCAGTCTTGCTGCCCCTGCAAATGGTTCATTTCCATTGTCAATTACTTTTATTATCAATGGATTTTCGGCCTCAGCATGTGCTAGTAACATTGATCTTGTACCATCCACCTCTGGAGATGCTCTATTGCAGCCACAACCTTCACAACCGTCCATCTCTGGAGATGTGCAATTGCAGCCACAACCTGTGCCCCATGTGGCAAAAAGAAGGAAGACATCAGTTAACGTAACAGGGCTTGTAACTTCTGACGCATTTGTTGCTGCAGCAGATAAGGAGAGGGCTCGAAAACTTGAAGCAGAAAAGGTGAAGTTGCAAAAGGCCGAGGAGAGGAGAAAAGAGTCAGAAAGGAAACAAATTGCAAAGGAGATGTTACAAAAAGAAGTATTGAAGAGGAAGGAAGAGAGAGAGGCTAAAAGAAGAGCTACCCAATTGGGTAAACAAATTGGAGCAACATCAGAAGTTGGCACTGCTCAGAGGACACCATTGCCATGTGTTCCTCATGATTTGGTGCATGATTTTGTTGGTAGTGAGCATACTAATAACAATGAGCGTTATGTGTTAGTAGATGCGAATAGAAGAACTCCTCCAACAAGGCCTATACCATCAAGATTTGGTGATCAAATTTGGTCAAGAGATTTGTTTCAAGCATACCCAACAGACTCAATGGGAGTCATGGACATGAATTCACATGCATGGGTCAAATATAACCACCTTACAATGAGGCAAGGGAAAGAAAACAATGCTTAAGGTACTAACACGTTCTCTTGTTTATATAATCCCTCATTGGACTCATTCTTTAATATTGTTTTGTGGTGATTGCAGGGTTTACTTTGCAATTGATTTGATTGTGGAAGAAATTGATAAACATTGTACTTTCTATGGGAATACATTTGATTTGAGACTTGCTGTGTCTTTATGTTTTGGCAAGTGTGTTTAAGCGTGTCTTTATGTTTTGTATTAAGTGTGTTTTGTATTAAGTGTGCTAGCTGCGCTAAAATTGTCTAGTTTAAACCTAAGCTTGAAGGATCTCTACGACTTTAGTGGTATAAAGGCCTTGAGACAGTGGCCTTGAGCATTTTCTTGTAACATTTTCTTGTAACAGTTCATTTCTACTGGATTTCAGGTTGGAGGTCGATTTACAGGGTTGGAGGTCGATTTACAGGGTTTCAGGTGGTTTCTTATTTCTAAGTGTTGTTTGATTCACCCTTGGCAGTTGAATCAGGAGCTTGAATCGCTCCCAGCTATTGGATCTGATAAAAAAGGCAGGCCTGCCCCTTGCATCTCTATGCAAAGCTACTGGCGAAGTTCCTGCTCAGCCAACAAAGCCTTTCATGCAAGAGATTGTTACCAAGTATAACTTGGTTGCTGCTCCCTCTCAAGCCAAGAGCTTTTGGATCAAGAAATTCGTAGTAAGTAGTGCTGAAGGTGACTGCTCAGAGGTGCCTAATCAGGTAACCAATTCTGCTCAGGAATGCACGTATGGTTCTGTCTGAATTTCATGTTTGCTTAATTATTGCTGTGGTAGACCAAGTTTTTGTTCTTGTGGCAGCACAAACATACTTAAAATGATACGTAATAGGCATTAAGGCTGAGCTCTCTTGATCTGCATGCACATATAAAGAAGGGGAATTAAAAGGGAATAGACTTGGCAATAAAGTACGGGGCATGCAGTTAAATTTCCATGCATTGTATGGACGATGCAACTAATAATGGTATTCAGGTCTGGGATAATCCATGCTCTGCAAAAAAGGTTAGGTAATATGGCATAGTTTGCCCAAATAATATGGCATCGAATAGAGCACATACATGACAGGTCTGGCATACTCTAAACGATCTGAAAATGACATTGCTGGTTGCGTGGTTTTTTTAAGGCATAGTTAAATAATTTACACATCTTTATTTCTGGCATTCCTTGTTGTCTAGAATGTCTGAATTATGCTGGAAGTTATTTTATACGGATTAAGGTGTGTTCTATGGGCAATCCAAATACAAAACAGTTTGCTTTTGATTATGTACTAACACTTTCTTTCTAGATACACTGGTGGAGGAGCTGGGAACTAGAAATCCTAAATGTCGATTATAAATAACCTTTGAGCTATGCTCTGAATGTGCAGGTTGCATTTATGAGGCATCTATCTTGTAGGCCTGTCACAAGAGCTGACTATTTGACCCTCAGAACAGGCTTTCTTAGGGCAAGTTGTGTTTTCTTAAAGCATCTGCTGTAATAATCAAGATACAGTCTCTTTATAAGCCTTTTTTTGTTCATTGTGCAGAAGTATAATATCAAGAGGGATTTCGACTTCCACAAATACATAACTTGAGTGTTGGAGGATGATTTCAAAATGGTGGTTGGAATCAGGTTGGCAGCTTACAGCAAAACTCTGCCTTTGATATTTTTGAATCTTTATCTGTAACTTAAGTCCATAATTTTAACATTGCAGTGGTTATTTGTGGGCATTTGTTGTCAGCTTTCTCCTTATGAATGTTCATGGTGAGGGTAACCGTAATTTGAAGAAGAGTCCTTGTCTGTTGTTTGTCTTTCATCAGCTTATGTCTATTCGGTAATCACAGGATGGCATACATATTTCTGGATGGCCTTCGTACCTTTGATTGTAAGATTAGCTTGGTTTCGTCATAGTTCAAATTTAAATTGTTGCGTGAGATTTGTAGGAACATAGAGTTCTAATAACTAAGTCTGCATTATCATGAGGTCACTAACCAACCAAGATATATATAACATGTTTCCTTCAGTTGATCCTTATTGTTGGGAGTAAGTTACAAGGTATTGTCACCGAATTGGCTTTAGAAATTGCAGCATTGGAAGATGAACATGGAAAGGAAGTGGTAGTTCAACCAAGGGATGAACTTTTTTGGTTTAATCGTCCATACTTTGTTCTTCATTTGATCCACTTCACACTTTTTCAGGTAAGTTTTCTTGTCTACTATCTTATTTCATGACAAAATTTCCTTGTGTTTATTCCATTTCAAATTTCAACATATAGCAAATACTTGTCAGTAAGATCATGGAGGCTTGTACCAACAAAAATAACAGATTGTATGAGTAATATAAACAACGTAGTTGCTAATTGTCACAACTAAAACTCTATGCCTCTAGGAAGGATAATCAATTTTTAGCAAATGGGGGACTATATTTTTAAATGCTTGCGGCTAACTGAAACACCAAGTTTGACTGTTAGCTTTTAACCTGAGAAGCACATATTTTTGTTAGTGTTCATAAGCTTAACTCGATCTTGGAATTAATAACCTTATTAGAACTTCAGAAGATGTTTTTGCTTTGGAAGCTTAATGACACAACATTTTTTGCAATCTTACAGAATGCTTTTGAGATTGCCTTCTTTTTTTGGATATTGGTAAGCTTGATCTGTCTACTTTGTCAAGGGATTAGTACAGCTTCAGGAAAATTCCAAAGGTTTCTCTGTTTTGCAGACTAGTTTTGGGCCAGATACTTGTTTCCTGGAAAATCGCATTTTTATTATCGTTCGTCTCATTGTTGGGTGAGCATCTTCAACTTGTGTAATGTAATCAGAATTTCTTATTTTGTGGCCTCACAAAATCAAAAGCACATGCAGGATAGGTGTTCAGTTTATCTGCAGCTACAGTACACTCATCTGCAGCTACAGTACACTCCTGTTGTATGTGCTTCTTACACAGGTAAAGCATCAAGGATGTTATGCATTCCACATAATCTGAAGTTTTAAGTGTTTATGCAGATGGGATCCAATTATAGGAGGGCGATATTTAACAAACGAATCACTAGAAGGATGAGGGATTGGCACAAAGTAGCCAAGAAGAATGTCAAAGCTAATCAAGGCAAAAGTTCAAATAACATAGGTAGAGGCTTTGAAAATCCAGCTTTCCAAGATTCACAAGAACTTAGGACCAAATCTGATGGAGTCACACTGGAGTAGTACGAGTAAAGCAATAGACCAACTACAAAAAATTTGCTTACAAGAAGGCAGCTCCAACACCTGCCATGGACTCGTTGGATGGCCACATTATTTGTGCATTATGTAGGAAGTCAAGCAACTCAAATATTTCTGACATGAAACATGGTCTAGATCGAGACACAAATGGTCACACTGCAACAATCCATTCCAGCTGAAAATAGTTTAGGACGCCTGTTGTACATAAATTTTGGAAGATGGTTTGCTCTTAAAGGTTCCAATATAGTCCATTGAAGGTCCCATGTGGTCCATTGAAGGGTAATCAGTGGTCCATTAAAGGGCACTTTGTGGTCCATTGAAGGGTACGTGTGGTCTATTGGGGCTGAATTAACCTCCTGACTTAAAACCTTCCTAGCCAACTCCAAACTTATCGAAAACTCTGTTGTGTGGGATCAATTGAAACCTAAGGACTTGAGCTTCAATATGGTATGCTAAAAAGAGGACTTAAAAAAAAATTTGCCCATCATAATAAAATATGTTTCCTTAAGTGGGCGCTTCATGGGCACCCTCCCCTATGTCCCATCTTTTAATCCTAAAGAACAGTTAGGTATTATTCATGTGCCTATCACCCAGTGTCACATGACATTTTTGCTTTCCAAGAATGTTAACAAGGAGAAAAAGAAAACACAGTCGTCAAAAGTTTTTCTCGACGATCTGGACTCTACTCTATAGGTTTCTACCCGACATTCTACGACTTGTACCTAGCATTCTGCAGTTCTACCCAGTATTCTGACCCCTGAATTTCACCAAACTATTTTTCACGTATACAGGAATGGCAATCTACTTGCCATTGCTGCAGCATGAAGAACACTTAGGAACCATTCTGCGCCCAGTCAAAACCTTCGGAATGCAGGGTGAGTCCTTGGAATGTTGGGTAAAGAGGTCGGAATGCTGGGTAAATCGTAGATAAGTTCTTGGAATGCATGTAGAAACTGCAGCAGCGGCCGGCCATAGAAACTCCGTCGTTCAACAAAAAGTTGTTAACGTTCTTGGTTTGAAACAATGCCACGTGGCATGGTGCTATTGGCGGATGCGGCAGAATGGTTCCTAAGTGTTTTTTTACGTTACAAGAATGGCAAGTGGCATGTCCAACTCTGACATGCGAGATCAGAAAGACTGAATTATAGGGATGTTGTCGTTCCTAGGCCGTTGGCTCTAGAATACGGATCAGTTATGTATCTTCATGTTTGCTTTATTTATTTATTTATTTATTTATTTGGTCTTGCTCACTTAGGGCCTTGAGAGGCCATGGAGCACTAAAAAACCAGCAAAGTACATCATAGTTTTAATATCATCATAGTTTTAATATCAAAGTACGATGACTATCTACCGCCTTCAAATATAATCCTAACTCATAACAAGAGTTAGAAAACAATGATTGAAGATCTGACGCTTGGATTTCAAACTGTTCCCTGATCTCGTTGTAAGCCATGCAGTGCAGGAGTACATGTGTCTCATCTTCTACACTATAAGAATCACAAGCTCTGCATACCCTGTCTTCAAGTGGAGTATTTGACCATCTGCCTGTCTCAGCTCCCAATTTATGCGAGCTTGTTCTATAACAAGCTATGACATGCTTTAGATGCGTCGGCATTTCTGACTTCAAATACTCTTGGCTCTTATACTCGCCCATGTGATTTATCTGAATTCTGTAATGAAGCATTCTACTACCTTGGTGTTGCCATAAGCGTTCAATTGCAAGTCTTTCTAATAATGCTCTTGCATCTGTCTTATATTCAGGCCAGTTTTCATCATTCAGACCCCATTTTCCTGCCCAGGTTTTGAAATCATGCATCCAACCTTGCTGCTCTGAAACCATCATTGCTTGATGGGATAAGCGTTCTGGTGATTAATCTCTAATCCTATTAATGAAATTTACAGTCTGAAATAATGCTTCCAATTCTAATGGAAACATACCTGCCTCTGCAAGCATAATTGCATATGGTATCTGAGCTTTTATGCCAAGCACATTTCTCAAAAATAGCTTCTGAATTGTTTCTATTTGATTCCATAACTTGGCAGAGATGCTAGGTCCCCATATAGGAGCCCCATACAATAGCACAGTTTGAACCAATATCTTAAACAAAAGATTTCTAAGCCCCCAATCATGCAGAGAAATTCTAGAACATTTAGAAAGCATACCATGGAGCGCCATTTTCCCGCCTGTGGATCTCCTTTTGACACAGTCCTTCCCGTTGTATCATCTATCTCCAGGTATTTAAAACTCTCCACGGTTTCAATTTCCTGCTCTAGATACATGAACTTTGGTCTCTCCCTTGTCCCGAACACCATAACTTTGAATTTTGCAACATTTACTTTCGTTTGCCTTGCTGCACAAAACGCCGCTAAATTATGCAAATGCTCTTGTAGCACATGTTTCTTTGATGCAAATAGCACCACATCGTTAGCATACAGTAATAACTGTACTATGTAAGCTCCAAGTTGAGTCCCTGCCAAAGAGCATGCATGTAGCCATTCTTCAAGCCTGTCGATAAAAAGGCCGAATAATGTAGGAGATAAAGGACATAGTATTCTGTGTATAATAGTATAAAGAATAATGTGTTGAAGTTCTAGTATTCTGTGGACGACATGACCAAAGCCAAAAGTATCAATTCGAACAATTTAGCTGAAAGCAAATAATAGAGGAGCATGCACCTTCTCGTGTTTGACTTCAAATGACAAAGATTGGATGAAGTATCTGCTAGATCTTCCCCTTGGAATAGTTCAAAAATGCTACCCAGCGAGATTGATGAACCTGGATATAAATGAAGGGAACGACGATTTTGTATTGTGAGGGAGATAAAGAGGGGGTTTTGAAATTTAAATATAGTGTACTTTAGCATTAGCATTTGAGTAGGATGAAGATCTTGTTTAGAAACTGACCATAATTTTTTCTCGCATTGATGTAATGCTTGATGCAGAGAAAACCCAAGAGAGAAGAGCCAACATGCTGGCACAAAAAACTAGCAAAAACGTTAGTGAAGCAGCCTTGCTAACTAAACGTCAACGATAATGCTTGGCTACCAATTAATGTCCACCCAAGAGGCCTTGCATCCTTCACAATGGTCTTACCTAATGTGCTTCAAATCCATGGAAAATAAGAAAACCATTTTATTTACCACAAAATGCATATCAAATAGGCCCTCACTCTATGTCAAATAACTATAGTGTGCACGGAAAAATTGGGGAAGTCTTGTAATACCGGTCAAAACTAAAAACTTCCGTTTGAGATTTTATGTAACAAATTTAAAAAAATGAGTTCATGTAACAGACTATATAATAATGATTAATAAGTGCTATATTATCTCTACTATATAATTGTAATATGAGGGTAAGGGGCCAGCTTAACTAACTAGTGTTTTTGAATGTTAAATATTCATATCTTTATAGTTTAATACGTGTAACAATGAAAGCAACCTCTGGTAGCATATAAAAGATGAAGAGCGGTTGTTGTTGCGTCCAGTTGCATTTTTTTTTTTTTTTGCGACTGGAAATTTCCAGATGACTGGTTTTTTAGATTGGTGTGGAAAAAACTCTCTGGCTGTTAGGACTCGTGGAGAATCATGGTTTTTAGAGAGTCGTGGTTTTGTAGAGATTCGTTGCTCATCGGTCGGCTACACCTTCTTCTAACTCGATCTATGTAGGTTGAGGTTTGTGAAAAAATCTCAGGGTTTGGACAGGTAAGATAACATGGGTGTCTTTTAAGAAAACAAACTCTGAATTAGATCTGCTTACTCTTATTCTAAGATTGCCTTTATCTAGGGTATATAGGGCCATTGCCGTTTCCGAGCATCAACGGCACAAATGGAGAACCAAACAGAAGTCTGAATTTCATGAAGGGGGGTGAAGATGTAAGGATTCAATATGAAAGCGAGGGATTACTACTATGAAAGCTTAGTCTGCTTGGATTTATATCAGATCGTGGCAAGAGCTAAGATTTTTGCTGACAAATCCAAAATATGCTAATTCTGGGTCTTTGATTTGCACGTGGATGCCACATTAAGAATGG
This sequence comes from Isoetes taiwanensis, assembly GCA_021234155.1. NCBI lineage: Eukaryota > Viridiplantae > Streptophyta > Lycopodiopsida > Isoetales > Isoetaceae > Isoetes > Isoetes taiwanensis. Next base: position 2,770,100 of record JAJEKV010000042.1, read on the forward strand.
CTTCGCATGATAACTCCCCTTTTTACATGTCTCTGCTAGAAGCTGATAATTGTTCTAGAAGCTTTTAGACATTCAGAGTAGTAGTAACCGGCTCTAGGAGTTTCGTCGCAGGATAAAAGGGAAAGGCGAGTGCTATTGTGCCGAGTTGCATTTTTGAAGGACTAAATATTGGCCATTGCAAAAATCCTTTGTCAAGGCAGTAGATACTGATTTACTGAGGATTTGATGGCAGTTTTGATTTGTTGACAAGAAATCTGCCACAACTGAATATCAGCTCAGGTTGTAGTTCATGGGAGCGGATAAAGCTCATGCAATTTTATTTTTATAGGGCCTGCATTTTGCAAGCTCCCATCCAGCTTTGAAGCAATGTTTTGTTAGCTTCACCTGTCAAACTTCATCTGTTTTTTAAAGCTGGAAAATTCAGCGCAGCTTTTTCTGCAAAAAAAGCTTAGACAAGGGAATCAGAAGCATCGAACTCATTTGGTGGAATAGACCCATTCATGCTAAGTTTTGTCTCGATGTCTAGCAAGCACAGTTAGGCTTCAAACTTTACCGCTGTGTTCTACCATATCCATGGCAAAATCATGTGATACAACAGTTTTCTTCCAAGTATGGTTACATCAGACTAAAAGCACAGTGAAAGTTTGCCCTTCCGGACGATAACAATTTACTCATCTAACTCGGCTTTTTGCTTGCATTCAACTTCGTTTAATGCTCTGATAGGTAAATGATCATGTGCTTGCCTGGATAAATGATACTTTATTCCTACCTATGCCACATGCTACCTCCGCTCCACCTACTTCTCACTCAGCCTCTGCTTCCCGTCCTCCCCCCGCGACTCAGGCTACGCATACCACGGCTGCTGACAAATAGGAATTGTGCCTCCGGGTGGTCTCATGGAATTGTCGAGGCTTCCCTTGGCAGAAGGGGGACAGTCTCAACTCCGTGGCAGCCGATATGGATCTCATCTTTCTCATGGAGACATGGGAGCATGCTGGGCACATGCTACCTGATCTGCCGGGTTACCAACATTTCTCGGTCTTCAATACCTGTACAAAACAGAGGGGTCATGGTGGGGTTGCTTGCTACTACCGGACAACCTTGGCACATTCGGTTACCCTCCAGAAGACAGACAGACACAACCGGTACTTGTGGGTTCGTGTGCATAATACCAGTGGCAACCCTCTTTTTCTGGCCGCCTGTTATTTCCCTCATGCAGAGAGCACCTTCTATCGCAGCCACCCCGATGCGGATAGGATGGACCCTTATGTCGATCTATATGATGACATACAGCAACACAAGCAGTTGGGTAGGGTCGTCCTTCTTGGGGATTTCAATGCACGGACAGGAGTAGAGCAGCCCATGAGACTGGACCCCTCACGACGATGTCCTGCAGCTACGTCCATGGCCGAAGCAACCCGCCGCGATCCGATGACGGCCGGGTCACTCGCCAAGGCGGTTGCTCCCGCTATGTGGTCTTTTGACTTGATAATTTGCAATGGCACATCACAAGTGGCCCGCTTCACCATAAGTGCACATGCATGTGACAATCGGGGAGGGTCTAGTGTGGTGGACTATGTGCTCAGTAGTTGCGCCAAGATATGCATCTCATCGGTCGTTTCGGGTGGGCACCCACGGTCGGGATGAGGAGGTCGACTTGAGATCACCTCCCACTTTATTTGGACATGGTTTGGCAAGCCATGAGAACCCCCACTATGCCACCCCTCGCCATCCACGGTTGCGACTAGATTATGAGCGAGGCAGAGGACTACGCCAGATGCTCATGGGACGCCGACAATTCTGCGGACCCCCACACTAAAGCGTGAGATGCACGGAACCCGGTTGACTTCGCTATTAGGGGATGCGGCCGGGCCAGTGCTTTTGGCAGACACCCCGCCGCCTTCAGTGGTCAGCAACATTTCCGCAGAACCGATGGTTTGATGCGGAGTGTAAAGAATGCAAGCGCCCGGCTCGATTACATTCGGATCCAGTACAGCTTGCAGGCCACCACACGCGATGCAGCGCCCATCCGAAGGAGACAAAGGCGCACCTTCTTGTCGCATCCGGGGAGATGTTGGCCTGCTGGACACTCATCCTCGAACCTTTTGGCCAGAGTGCCGAAGGCCAGCCCGACCCTACGGGGGGACATCACACCGAGGCGGTGGGAATAGTACTTGCAGCAGCTCTATGACCCACCAGGGACGCGTACGCCCATACCCCCACAGGATGGCCCCCATTGGTTCTCGCGGAGGAGGATATTGTGGAGGGCCCGCAACTACCGGGCTAATGGGAAGGCGGTGACCTCGATGGTATGCAGGCGAGTTACTCAAATGGGTAGCCGCTGGTGCCGATCCTCACTATCTGTTCAACGAGCAATGCAGAAGGTTTCCCGACAATGGACCACAAGCGGGGTTGTCCCCATTCACAAGGGGGCGACCCACCTTCGTCCGCCAATTACCCGGACGATCATGGTCGATTCGGTATTTACCAAACCGCTATCGGCATTCTCGGCGATAGTTGACCCATCGGGCAGAGGCGGTAGATGTGCGAGCCCTCACACGCCCGGGCTTTAGACCCCCGCCACTCAACGATTGACCATATCTTTACTGCGGCACGCGATTGAAGACAAAGGAACCATCGGCGGGACTTGTATTGTCGCTTTTGTGGATTTCGTGAAGGCTTTTGATACGGTCCTTCGGGAAAAGCTATGGGCTAGACTGCGTCAATGGGGCTGCACTGTCGTGCGTAATGCCATATACGTGCCGTATGAGAGTTGTTTTGGCAGGATGTAGCCGCCGGGCCAAGCATTCACCAGTAGTATCGGGGTCCGGCAGGGCTGCCCCTCTCACCAACACTATTTGGCCTCTACATTGATCAGTTAGAGCCCTGGCTTACTGAGCACGGGGGGGATGGTATACAGCTTTTGCACCAGGTCATCTGCCAGCTCATCTATGCGGACGATGTTGACCTTCTGGCCCACACCCCAGAAGCTATGCAGTCTCATCTGAATGCCCTAGACACATTCAATGGCCGCTACGACATGGGCTAAGACCGAGTGGTTTTCATATCCCTTCACGCCACCCCACGCCTCCCCGCACTCATATATGAGGGGGGACTACCAGAGGTCACGTCCACCTACAAGTACCTAGGGGTGGAGTTCCCCTCCTCGCTCTGTTGGGAGGCGTCCATCCACTTGCGGGTGACAGCAGGCTGGAAAGCGCTTTATGCCATGCAGAACAACAGTCACCAGGCAGAGCTCTATGATTGGGGCCATCAATCACATCTGTTTCGGGCACTGGTCGAGCCTGTCCTTCTGTATGGGGTCGAGGTTTGGGGCTCGGTCGTCTCTTGGCGACCGGGCCCGACTTGGAGCAGGTGTAGAAGGCATTTTTGGCACGGGCACTTGGGGTGAAACCTTCAGTCCCCTATTAGATTCTCGCTCTGAGGCCCCGGATTCTTGCCACTCGGTGCGGGCAGCTCTTGATAGACACATCGCCTATTTCGTAAAAGTGGTTAATATGGGTGATGCTTCGGCTCCGCGACCGCTTACGCCGCGTGGCAATGGGGCCCGCAGTGGCTCAGGCCTGTTGGAGTGGTAAGAGAGATCGGTGGTTCGCCCGATGGAGCGTCGCGTGAGCACAGTGCGCGCAGAGATGGGACACAGAGGCCGATCGTGGCGGCCTGGGGAGTACACGGACTCTTGCTTCCTTGGCAAGCTCGGGACCCCGGCTCTAGAGTAGGTCAAACGGCCCATTACAAGGAGCACATCAACCCCGCGGTTAGCGGGGCCTGCAGCTCTACATGCGTTCCCTAAATGCTCAAAAAGCGCAGACTCATTACCTCCATTCGCACGGTGCCCACCATCTTCGCGATCGAGGCGCGGGTGGATTGGGGAGCCCCGCCAGGCGTGTGCTCTATCGGTCGTCAAACGGATGCCATTGAGGATGAGTCTCACACTTTCCGAGTTGCCCAACATTGGCCGATCCGGGGGCGGACGCTCCCTTAGTACGGCGGACTTGCCCCTACATTTGCCGATGAACACACCGCCAAGATGCGTGCTCGGGGTCGTTACATTCGGGAGGTACTAGATCTGCGAGCTCACCTTTGCCCCCACTGCCGCCACGATCGGGCACTACCAAAAGCGGTGCATGTGTATATATTTGTGTGTTTTTGCATTTTGTATATTAGAACAGTTTGTCAGCAGGCTGATTGCTGCCACGGTTTTTCCCTCGAAAACCCTTCGGGGCGGGGGTTTTTTAATCCGGGTAGTAATCTGCTTGTTGCACTTTTGTATTGGGTTCCATAGACCGATTGGTCTCCGTGGACGATATAAATACCTTCATTCCTTCCTTCCTTCCTTCCTTCTTATATCACCAGTTTCTGTTGTATCAGCGACATATTGCTTGCTGTATATGGAACTCAAGTTGCAAAATGCACCCTGTTTTTTATGTATATAGAGGGTTAAACTGATCCACAAGGTTTATGATTCCTCCATGAAATTCTAGAAGTTGCAGCATAGCATGTCCATTACCAAATGCTAAATTTGGACCAGAACCAGGGAACCGATGTTTGGAAGATTGTTACTGCATTTACGGATTTGCCTTATGGGCCGTGTTTTCACATTCCTATATCTCTGCATATATTAACCTACAGAACAAAGCCAGACTCTTCTTATAGTAACCTACAGAACTAAAACCAAGCTAATACGAAAAGTTGAACTTTGGGTCCTGGATCAAGTTAGAAAAGTTTTTTTTACATTCAAATTTAGGACTGATCTCAAAAGCCTGCAGATGTTCGAGATTTGCATCTTCTATAATTTATAGACTGTCTGCAAGCAGTTACTATTTTCTTATTTTCATAGTCTTAGATAAATATGACACCTGTGACACTAACGGTCTCTTCATACATTCCTATACGTTCCTTGGCACTACAACCAAGTCTTTCAGCTTTCGTAGTCGCCCGTGGTACATTTCTTGCCCTAATCTATTACCAACATTTGTAACATATTTTTTCCATCAAACATCATATCGTTACTGCTCTTGCTCTTGCGACCACACCATCCTATATAAGTTTTACATCATAAAATTCTACATGTTATCTTTGGCAATCATAGTAATGACTAAGTTTTTTTTGTCATAAATCTTACCATTTAGTTTCACCTACATCGCGGATCTAATTAGTATTAATCGATATAAATTTCTTGCAATTCAATCTCAACCCTAAACCTTCAATCTCACTATCTACAAACCAACAAATAGCGGCGATGAAGGCCGCCGCGATAAAGTCTTATAATAGTAAAGTCCTTGCAGGCAACATTCAAACATGTTTTATAGTGCAGACCTCCAAATTTTATAGAATGAACATGAAATGCCTTGAAGGATCAAATTTACAACAACAACAGCAGCAGCAGCAGCAGCAGCAACAGCAACAACAACAACCACCGCAGCAGCAGCAACAACAATTAGAAGGTGTCAACAATACCCAAACTTTGGATTATACGTCCCATTGTGTGTGCAAGTGTCAATTCAAAATTTATATATACATATGAGCTCAGCAAATCTTTTACTGCAGTTAGACTTATGAAATGGATTTGAATCACTGGGGGAATGTTTTAATCTATCCCTGCATTCTGTAATGTGAATGTACCTGTTTAGAGCACCTGATATTTTTATATTAGCCCTATATAAACATACCCGTTAGCACACTGATTAGCAGCAAAAGAATAGAATATGTTTTTAGAGCATTTTATTCTAATCGTACATGAAAGTAAAAAATACAACTTCTAAAACGAGGTGCACCCTGGACTACCACTCTCGTCGGACTCGTCGATCCTACGTCCCAGATCGTATGTTGGGGCCTCTGGGCACCTCTCGTTTCACTTATAGTCATTTATGATTGGAGGCGCCTATGATTTTGAAATATGAAATACGATTTTGTCTAAGGTTTTGAAATACGATTTTGTCTAAGGTTTTGAGGGAATATCAAACCTCTATATGGCTTTGCGTAAGATTTTAGAATATGAAATACGGGGGCTCGAACCTCTACCAAAATAACTCAATGTCCTAGTAAGACTACTTTAATCAATATACCCAGCGAGCTAATGTGATTATTTTTTAGCTTGATACTATGTTTTTTTATAACAACCCATTCAATTGTTTTAGAGATATATAGTCTATGGTTTCAGGAATTATTATTTTTACATCCATATCAAATCCCCCTAGAACCCCCGGTTATTTTGCCACAATTTCTAAACGATGTGCACCATGGACTACCACATTTATGATTGGAGGCGCCTATGATTTTGAAACATGAAATACGATTTCGCCTAAGGTTTTGAGGGAATATCGAACCTCTATACGGCTTGCCTAAGATTTTAGAATATGAAATACGGGGGCTCGAACCTCTACTAAAATAACTTAATGTCCTAATAAGACTACTTTAATCAATATACCCAGTGAGCTAATGTGATTATTTTTAATCTTGAATCTATGGTTTTTTTTTTTATAACCCATTCAATTGTTTTAGGGATATATGGTTTATGGTTTTAGGAATTGTTATTTTTTACATCCATATCAAATCCCCCTGGAACCCCTGTTATTTTGCTACATATAGGCACTCATTGAAAGTAATTGCATTTGTCTAAAACGTGACTGATCCATTATATCCATACCTTCCTTTTTCATATTATAAAAAGTCATTATTACAGATCCCACCTTCATATGTTACATGCATACAAAAATAAAATGGATGTCCTGAGCATCTCTGTCATATAATGTGCATCTAAAGCATGTTTATTTCTTGTCACTCTTAAAATATCATAATTCCTTGTAGTCTGCACATTTGGACATAAAATAAATTAGCATACATATCAAATTCAACACATCCCTCAGAAAATAACTATACCTAATGCTTGTAAAAAGATCATTCCATATGCAAAAAGATCCTCCTCTTGCCCCTATTTCAATTTAGCAATGTATTCTCCCTATTCTACTTCATGCTTGCCTACAATAGAATTCTACTTAGGCCCAACAACGACGAGCACTATTACTAGTCAAAGTATAGTTCTAACTGCCATTTTCTAATAGATGTGACAAATCATGTTCAATTGGGTCAGTTTATTTTGTTATTACAGAGTGTTTGTGAGTCATATACAACTAAGAACATTGCCAACCAGCATGTACAACATAATAACCTACACATGAACCATTGAATACAAACAAATAATGACAGAACTTCCTATTTCATCATTGTATAGTCACCTCGAGCCGATGCCGCATCCGTGGTAGGGCAAATCCTTTTGGGGCGCGTATCGGGGATATGATTCAAGACCGGTCGATAACTGGTAGTCCCTGGAAAACTTCCCCTAAGCTTGATTTCGTCTTCTAAAAGCTTATGACAAAGCATGGATGTGCTTGACTCACACCAGCTCTAAGAGTTGATGGGTGGCAAGAAATAAAATCATATATTCCACTCCGACTAATGTATTTTTTTATAGTCAAAAGTACCGTGAAAATACCAATATGGGGCTTTAAACATTTTGGTAGAAAATCTACACGCCACTTTTATGGTATATTAGAGAGACAATTGTCATTTGAAATTTATACCAAGTTTCCTTTGGAATCCACGCAATACCCACATACAACAAAGAAAGCTGTTGGAACTTTGACTATATTGCATGGGTTCAAATGCCATGAAGAAAATAGAGTACTTGAATTTTCAATAGTTGCAATTGTTTGACCTTTCAATAGTCGTAAGCAACACTTCAAGAACTGGAAATGACACTTGTTGCATCTCCAAATCCATAAATAACACAACATGGCAACAATTCAACACTTCATGAATTGCAAGGAGCACCATTTTATCACCGTACTTTATTGAGGCGAAAATGTAGACTCATGTACGCATGCCAACTTACAAACAAGTAAACATTATCTGCACATATCCAACACATCAAAAGTACACGCATAAACACCTGTCAACCATGTAATGCCACATATACACAACAACAATCTTTATTAATACTAAAAGGATTATGTGTGTAAGTGATCAACTTCCATTATAGATCGTGGATGCATATGATTAAGAAAATTTAGGCGAAATCTCCATAACTTGCGTTGTAGGCAGTTAGATCACAATTTTTTCTTGCAACCTCTCTTTGAATGGGCGCACAAGAACAAAAGCCGGAGAATAGCCGGATTGTATTCAAAGCCGGTTTAGGTCAATTCAAATTTTCATTCTCCTCGGTCAATTCAAATTTTCTCTCTCCCCATTATTGGCATTTGATTCTGCAATCTTCAGATGGTGGAGGCAGCCTAAATTCTAGACACAAGCAGACTTCTATAGAACCACCGTCTCGATCTTTCCAGAAGCTTAAAGTGGATTGATCTGGTACTTGGGTAGCCTACCGGAAAACAACTCCCATTTGTGGCTAATCAAATTGAATAGATTTAAGCTTCAAGGTACACCTGAGCAAAGCTCTCTAATCTAGAGGTTCTTATTTTTCACACACTATCACAAGCACTATGATGCAAGTAGCCAGAGTCAAGATTATGCTCTAACCGTCGCTCTGATAACACCCGACAATACCATATTGCAAATTTTTTTGGTGATGCTTCCACATCGACCCATCAAAATATATAACAATGCATACAGAAAAACCTCTAAGTGTGAGTTTATTACTTCAAAATGCCTGCTTCTTTTGTTCTCATTTATGGCAAAAGACAATGTGCCCAGTGAATTGGCGTTTTAGTGGCAAGAGAACCCACCTGTGTTGGAATATGTAATAGAGTGCATTTTAGAGTCTACAAATGGTTTCGCCTTGAGGCGGTATCCAATTCCATTATAGAATGTACATTTGGGATGTTACAGATGCTCCCAAGGGCATAGCCGGAATCGGGCCCTTGACGGACGTCCATGAGCACGGGGGTACTATTGGTCGCGATTGCCGGGCAGTTGTGATTCAATGGGCCGTGTTGACTGTAATCAGTCTACGGTGACGAGATGCGGGGTAAATGGAAATAAAGGCTAGCGGAGGGTAATGGTCCGCTAGGGGGCGCTAATAATATTAATATTAGCGCGGCAAGAGCTAGCAGGGATTGATCGAAGCAGAAGACCCATAAACTTACATGGTTAACATTAGTTATTAATGTTAATGTAAGGCCCTGGGGGCAAATGTTATTTAAATGTAAGTTATAAAGTTAGCTATGGTTTTTAATGGTATTAAAAACGGACACATGGCATCAAATGGTTCGATGGGTCTTATGAACCTGTTATATATCAGAAACAGAATCATGGAACAAGTCCGGCTGCCAGATCTTTAACAGGAGCTCCAGTGCATGAAACCGGATCAAATAAGGGCCTGATCTGGCGGGTTTTAGGCATGCAAGACTGCCTGTGAACTCAAAGAGGAGTTCTATAAAGTCTAGAGATGGAATTCGAGCAGAATAGATGAACCGGGTTCTTGAGATTGGAAGCCGACTCTGCCTAAACCATTTGCTGTAGGATTCATAGGTCAGGCCCTGGGTTCGGAATTGGATTCCGAATCTGATAGTGTGGCTTTGAGGGCAGTCTGATTCTGCCAGAAGCGGGACCAGCACTAGACCCATAAGGTCGGTTTGCAGCCCAAGGCTGTGTAGAAGATCAAGAGCAGTTTGATACTGTCAAGGATCGGTCAGGGTGAAGTATCCAATAGGTACTGATCTCTGGGGGATTCTCTAAAGGAATCCGGGCTTGTGGGAGTATTCTCTTAGCAGCAAGCCGATAAGACTAGTGCGGGGGATCCGGGATCCAAAGTGTGGGTGGTAGCTAGTCGGCATCAACACGCAGGCAGAGATTGTTTCTAAGGAAAAAAATTTGCCGTGTAACAGTGGTATCAGAGCCACACTGAACCTATACCTGATATGCCGGCTAGACCAATTGACAGTATGCCTGAAGTGAAACCTCCAGAAGACGGCATAATACCTGCTCTCGAGGACATTCATCTGGATGATGAATTGCCCGAATTCGAGATGGAAGGGGGGGCACCCTCAGAAGCTGCTCCTGAAGCAGCTATTCCTGAAGGTGCCGATCACGTTAATACTGCAAGTGCAGCTAATGTGAATGCCGGGAATGCTTTGGGAGCAAGTACTGAGCGGGGTCCGGTAAATGGAAACTTACCTGACGAAAGTATAAGTCATATCAACCGTCTAACTAGGGAACTGAACGAGATAAGGGCAGAACAAGCCAAGTTTCAGGAAACTCTGGGGTTGATACAGGAAAACTTGAAGAAATGGGCTGCTGAAGGGAAGGCCCGAGAACTTCGCTTGAGTAGCGTAGTAGAGAAGTTTCTACAGGTGGCTGGGGCAGCTCCCACTGCTCCAAGGGCAAGCCAGGGTGTTTCTCACGGGTTGCACGACCAGGACCTAGTGCGCCACCGAGATTAAACACAGGTTTGGCCGGGGAACCAGCAGCTCAGAATGTTATAGAAGGCATTGCTCAAGCAGAAGTGTCCCTGGGGGAACTTTCTGAGGAAGAGATTAAATCTCTAGAGCGTGTAAAAATGCCAGATTTCTATGGCAAGGATGTAACTCCAGAGCAGGCAATGCGATGGTTCAATAAAATGAAATTATATTTTGCAACCACGAAGATGGGCGATAATGCTCGACTTATGTATGCCACCCTGAAGCTGAAGGGACCGGCGGCTGCGTGGTGGAATATTCACACCGAGAATGGTCAGAAGCTGCGTACTTGGAGGGAATTTTGTCATTTATTCCGACAAGAGTATGCACCTCATTATGACCGACGGCATGCGCTCATACAGCTGAAGGAGCTCACTCAGACAAGGTCTCTGTGGGATTATGTGACGGAGCTCAGGGCGCTCTTTTTACGATTACCCGATATTACTGCAGGGATGCGCGTGGATCATTTTATAAATGGTCTACGGGATGCTAGCATTCGCACGCATCTACTGCAAGCTGAACCTGCTAATTTTGAGTTGGCTGTTGAGATGGCCAGGAAACTGGTGGGTAGGGAAGAATCCAAAAAGCTCAGAATGTTGCTAATTGGAAGGCAAAAAGGGCCGGAGGAAATTCCCAGGTATCTGCTCCTACTAAGAAGCAGAAGAATGATCCGAAGGATAAGGATAAGGCCGCCGGGGGCAAGGCCAAGGATGGTGACGCCAAAACGGATAAGCCTAAAGGGTGTTATCGTTGTGGGGTGGTCGGACATTTTGCCCGAGAATGCACAAAGCCTCGCAAGAAAGTTTTGGCCAGCACTGCAAAGGTAAATGATAAGCCGGAGGTAAAGGCGTTATCAGTTATCGCTCGAGAAGAGATGATAAGCCCTACTTCACGCTCTTATGCCGATAAAGTTATCAGATTGCTAGGTAGAATCAATGGTAGAAATGTGGTTGTTTTGGTTGATTCTGGAAGCACTCATAACTTTATTTCTACAGATCTAGCACAAGATCTAGGGCTGGAATTGAACGAGGTGGCTCCGTACAAACTCAGTATCACAATGAGCAAGCACGGGGTGTTTGTTTGGAGTTGTTGGACAAGGAGTCCGGGGTTGTAACATCTATGTCCATAGATCTAGACATCGCTCAGTTGAAGCGATATGATGTCATTCTGGGCATGAAATGGTTGCAGCAAGTTGAGCCACAGATTCTTTGGCTAACACACACCTTGGTTTTCAATTTACAGTCAAATGGAGTAGTTAGGGTTCAAGGTTTACCGCATGTAGAGCCTAGTAAGCTCATGTCAGCCACTCAGGCTAAAAAGGTTTTCAAAGTTAACACAAATGTTTTTTCTTTGATGTACTTGAGAAAAGATGATTTGATTGTCAAATCGTGTAACTCATTGGTGGTTAACACCGGGGTAAACTCTGAGGTAGACCAAAGATTAAACGATCTTTTGCATGCCTTTAAGGATGTTTTTCCGGAAGAGTTACCTGAGGGACCACCACTCTCACGGGGTGTCGAGCACGAAATTGAGCTTGAACCTGGGGTCAAGCCCATAGCACATGCTCCCTACCGATTAAGTCCTCTAGAACTTGAAGAGGTTAAAAAGCAAGTGAGGGAATTGTTAAGCAAAGATTTTGTACGACCAAGTAAATCACCTTTTGCGAGTCCCGTTTTACTTGTTAAGAAAAAGGACGGTACTATGCGGATGTGCATAGATTACCGGGCGTTTAACAAGGTAACTGTAAAGGATAGATATCCTTTACCCCGGGTCGATGATATTCTGGATCATCTTGGGGGTGCCAAATGGTTTACCAAGATTGACCTCCGCAGTGGATATCATCAGATTAGGATTCGGGAAGGGGATGAACCAAGACTGCGTTTAGAACTCATCAGGGACATTATGAGTTCCTGGTTATGCCGTTTGGGCTTACAAATGCGCCCGCAACCTTTATGCGGCTAATGAATCAAATGTTCTCTGAGCAGTTGGACAAGTTTGTCGAGGTCTTTTTAGATGATATTCTCATCTATTCGCAAACTGTTGAAGAACATTTCGCTCATTTGGAACATGTTCTTCGGGTTTTGCGGGACCACAAGCTCTTTGCTAAGATTTCCAAATGTGATTTCTTTAAGCAACGAGTGGCTTATTTGGGACATATCCTGCCTGTTGACGGGGTATCCCCAGATCCCGCTAAGGTACAAGTGGTACAGCAATGGCTTCCGCCGGAAAATGTGACAGAATTACGCAGTTTTTTGGGATTAGCCACGTACTATCGTAAATTTGTACCTAAATTTTCTAAAGTTGTTGCTCCTCTCACCGATCTTCTGAAGAAAGATCACGATTTTGTGTGGGGGAGAGAGCAGCAAGAGGCATTTTGACGCATTAAAACCATCATTCATTTAAATTGGATTTATGTCTGTTCCAAAAGCACGCCACTTTTGCATACCCTTTTTTCAATATAGTGTTGTGTTGTGTGACATGCTGTTTTGCATTATAGTAGTGGGTGGTTTAACATCTTCTTGTTTTAGTGAGAAGAATGTGGTGTTTGATTAGCATTTGTAGATAACAACACATCAATATACACAGAACACTTTTTACATTGTATTCACTTGATATGAAGATTACATCATGGAGGGACTAGTCCTTTCTTTGTCAAATGTTAGTCCTGTGCCTCCTGGTACAGGATTCATGCATACGACGGACCAGGTCAAGTCCAAGGATCCTCAGGCAGGCACGGGTCAGTCGTCAAAGGCCCAGCAGAAGACCAAGCAGCAGACCACGCAGCCAAAGCCTGGGTCTGCTACCAAGAGGCGCCGCTCAGACAAGTGACGGCCCGTCACCGCCCGTGTCAGCGTCAGCGTGATTTCAGGCTTTTCAAGAGGCACCGCCAGCATTCCTGCAAATCAGGCCTCCTTCCAGGAGTCGGCACCGAAATCAGTCAGAGTGTCTATATTGGGCCAAAGGCCATTGTACTATATATATGAGTAGAGCTAGCACATGATTTTTAGATGAGTTTTGGGTCTTGTCTCACTTCAGTTTTCTCTCGGTTGCGAGAGCTCATGTATCATCATCATTGATATCAAGGAAGCTTATCATTGTTGTCTCATTGTTCTTTGTTTTCTCTTCCCTTTCCTTTGTTTTCTTGCAAATCCCGCGTGACATAGTCCCCGGATCCTCCTGTTAGATCCAAGGGTCCTCACAGAGGGCTGTCTTGCAGGAGTTCCCAAACCCAGACCCCAAACACTGTCGCCGCTGCCGGGTCTGATTCGATTTTCCTTTCTTCTGTCGCCATGTCTGTCCGAAACTTCACGCCAGAAGAACTCCTTTCCCAGACGGCGTCTCGCTTGGAGCGCCATCATCGAAGGGAAGCTGTTCGCGACATGTATGGATCTGCTTATGACATTGAGGGAGGCCACATTCGGTCTAGGGCTTAGTCGGCGCCACCCACCCCTCGTGTCCTGTCTCGTCCCAGTTCTCTGCCTCAAGCGTGCAAACATTGCTCACAGCCTCAGTCACCTCATCACTATCAGGAGCCCTATCCGGCTCAACCTTCTCAACCTTACTTTCAGACCCCCGCACATGCCTACATCCATCATTTTTCTGGCCATACGCCTCTGCCTTCACAACCATCATCTCCTACGGGTGGACAGGGCTATCCACAAGTCTCTTTTGCTCCTCCCCAGGAATTTCCCTTCCCTACATTTCCCACCACTCTTCCTGTTTACAACCTTACCGACCTCAAAACCAATGATCAGGCACCTTCAGTACCTCCCCCTCAGTTACCCCTTCATCAGGGTCTTTCAGGCACCATGCCACCTCCAACTCCACCTCACTATCATCCTTATCCAGTTCCTGTCCAGCCCAGCACTTTCACCTCTACCTTTCAGACCCTAAAGCTGACTTATCCTACCTTTGGCAACACGAAAGGTAAATCATTAGACCAAAGTGCTCAGGCCCACATGGAAGAATTTGAGGCTCTGGCTGCCCTAAATGGTCATGCACAACCTCAACTGAAATTCCATATCTTTTCCACCACACTGCGTGGCTCTCCTCACCAATGGCTTATGTCCAACAAAAGCCACTGGAAACAAGATTGGTCCGAAATGAAAACTGCTTTTCTTTCACACTATGGAACCACGGATGATGATCAACTTCATCTCAAGCAACTCAATGATCTTCAACAAGAGCCCACGGAGTCCGCCAGGGATTTTGCAGATCGACTTCACATCCTGCTCAGCAAACTCAAAGAGTACCCGACCCGCCGAGCGGATCTTGGTTTGGTTTCTCCAAGGACTTCCTCCGGCTATCGACTCATGATGAATACTCATACGAAGACTTTGGAGCGGGGCTATCGACCTTGTCAATCACTCCGTCAATGTTTCCTCCCGTGGCGTGGCTCTTCAGGAGCTCCCTTTCATTCCACCAGTCATGGTTCCATGAGGCCGTTCCTAACCTCAACACGCCACTTTCAGAAATAGCAATCGGATTCGGTGCCATATCTGCAAATATCAAGGCCACTTGGCAAATGAGTGCAACTCCACCAATGGCCCGCCTCATTGTAAAAGATGCAACATGTGCAATCATGCCACGGAAGAGTGCACGCGCACTCATCCTACACCATTTCGCAACAAACTGGTTTATCAAGTGCAAACAACACCACAGCAACAATCGCCATATCAGCCGCAACCACTGCAGGCTCAACCCAATCAACTCTATCAGCAACAGGAGCAACAACGGGGACCCAACACACGCCCCCCTTTTGATCCTTCTAAAGCTCAGTGTTATCACTGTCACGAATGGGGTCATACCACCACGGCATGTCCTCAACTTCCACAAGTTCAGGTGCAACTTCCTGGCACCAATCAAACCACCTCAGTCCGCCTCACGGCTTACCAACTTTGGATTGCCAATGGCAAACAAGGACCACGTCCAGTTCTTCGGAAGCCACCTCGCGCGCCTCAGCAATCACGCTATCAACCAGCTCCTGCCAATCAACCTCCGCTGGATCAACAAGCACAGGAGGAAATTTTTCAGGCTCTTAATCCTCCAGTCCAGCCGTCCAATTGGGTTGGTTTGGTTTCACGCCAGACCAGGGCGTCACATCCCTTAACCATTATTCCTAATGGCACGCAACCTGCCTTTGCAGTGGACACAATCCCCCATGAAGAGGACAAAAAGGTTCACTTTGCACCTGACTTGGAAAAACTCATGCCTCATGTCATGCCTAAAGTACGCCAAAGCATTTTGAACCTCATGCAAGCTGCTGAAGGCCGCACGTTGGCTAATGTTCATGCCACCACCAGAGCTCAGCAAAGACAAGATGCACCTTCCACATCTCAACCTCCATGCTCTCAGACATATCCGAACATTGCTGCCGAGGTTGACCTTCTCAAAGAAGTTGCTGCTTCATTACCACGCACTCCAGCACCCGTGGATCCAGCAGATCCTTTTTCTCATGTGCCTCTGGAACTCCAAGAGGAGCTGGCCAAAATCAAAATTCCCTTAAGTTTAGCAACAATTTTGAAACTATGTCCTGCTCTCAAGGACCAGTTACCACTCCCGACAGTTTTGGTTGGGGCTGTTGCTACCTCTACACCCATGGTCCATGCCACGGTGGGCAATCAACAAGTCAATCATGTTCAAATTGACGGAGGTAGCGCGGTCAATCTCATCACGGATAAACTCCGCAAACAAATGGGCATTAAACAACTCTATCGTGCCCCCTATGACATCAAATTGGCTAATGGCCATATCACGAGACCTCAAGGCGTCACACCTCTTCTTCACATCAACATTGGTGATCTCAGGATTCCCCTTAGAATTTGGTGTTTGGAAGGCGGGGAGAGGATCCCGGTGATTATGAAATGTTGGTCGGAGACCTTTTCTCCGCCGAGCCAAGAGTATCCATTATTGGGCCACGGATGGGTTAGTCATCACGGATGGTCACCTCAATGCCACTATGGACTTGGAAGCGGGTAAAATCATTTCGGATTCGACAATCTTTGAACCCCTCTCTCCGACACCGATTCCGAGGGCGCCCAGAATATCTATCAAAATTCGGGCTCCACCGGAAGTACGCCTCTGTCATCCTACCCCGAATATGATGATCCTTGGGGAGAAATGACTCTTGATCAGGACCAGGCTGTGGCTGCCTTGCTTGACCCCTACCTGGCTCCTTGCAATCGCATCCAACGTGTTGATCACTTTTCAGACACTGAACTTCCTCCAGATCCTGTTGATATACACGCTGTCATGAAGCAACCTTTGCTTGATGAAAATCAGCAACCTCTCTTTTTCACCACGCAGAGCGCCACTCCTCCTGTCATGCTTCAACCTCCTGCTCATATTGTCAAAGACACGGAAGTTATCCCATATATTCAGACTCCTGAAGTCGAGATTGTGGACGTGGGCAACAATCAGCCTGTCCGCATTGCTGCCAATCTTCCGACACCCTACCGTCACAGGGCCGTCACGCTTTTCAAAAAGTTCAAACACATCTTCGCCTGGAGCTATAGAGACCTTCGGGGGATCAACAAAACCTTGGGGGAACTCACCATTCCTACCAAATCGGATGATGCGTCCGGTAAAGATAGCAACGATGCATCGGCTCAACCCCAATTACGCGTGATCGCGTCAAGGCAGAAATTGACAAACTCCTTGCTGCAGGTTTGATCTATGAGGTCAAACATTCTGAATGGGTGAGCCCCATTGTCATTGCACTCAAACATAATGGAAAGATCCGTGTTTGTGTGGACTACAGGAAACTAAATCAGGCCACGGAGCGTGATCATTTTCCACTTCCTTTCACGCACCGTGTTCGGAAGAGGTCATTTGGACATGAGATGTACTCCTTCATGGATGGTTTTTCGGCTACAATCAGATCTCAATCAAAGAATCTGATCAACTCAAGACAACTTTCACCACCCCGGCTTTTTTTTTGCCTACAAGGTGGTTCCTTTTGGATTATCAAACTCTCCATCAACGTTTCAACGCATAATGCTCTCAGTTTTTCATGATTTTATGAAGGAAAATCCCTTCTTGCAAATTTTTCAAGATGACTTCTCTGCCTACAGTTCCATGGCTGACCATTTGGATAAATTGGAACTCGTCTTTCAGAAATGTGATGAGTCCGGCATTAGTCTCAATCCCGAGAAATGCACCTTTTGCGTCACTTCAGGTGTTCTGTTAGGACACGTTGTCAGCAAAGCAGGTATCACCACGGATCCTGCCAAAATCAGTTGTGTGCTCAAGGCTCAAGCACCAGCCAATATCAAGGAGACACGCTCTTTCCTGGGCAAGGTTAATTATTACTCCACCTTCATTCCTGGACTTGCAGCCATTGCAGATCCCATTCATAAACTCACGGGTGATGAATCCACCTGGGCTTGGAATTCCCAGGCGGATGCTGCTTTCCAACAGTTGAAGCTTTTGCTTACTCAGGCCCCGGTACTTGTTCCTCCTCAATGGGACAAGCCCTTTCATGTCCATGTAGATGTCTCTCTGTTAAGCTATTGAGCTGTTCTTTCTCAAGAATATGATGCGCATTAATCGACAAACCAAACCGATATACGCCAGAGAAAACTCAATCTGGCTGGCGCCAACTACTACGCTACTGAGGCGTGAAGCCTTGGGTTTAATTTTCTGTGTCCAACGCTTCCGTCACTATCTTTTAGGTAGTCAGATCAAATTCTTTGTTGACCACCAAGCACTCCTTTATTTGATCAACAAATCCACGCCCACGGGCCGCATTGCTCGTTGGGTTCTCCTTCTGCAAGAATTTGCACCTTTTGAAATTGTTCACAAGGCAGGCGCAAATCTCATGTTGTCCCGGATTATCTTTCACGCATCTACGGATGATCCCTCCCGAGGGGGCGCCTTTCACGGCGCTCAACTCTTTTCGGTCACGGCAGCGCCACATTGGTTCCACCACTTTCAGCAGTATCTCCTCACAGGTGCTCTTCCACCAGAGGACGCCACGCTCTCTCCAGCCAAGCGTCAATCCCGTCGACACCAATTTCTCCGCGAGGTCCATGACTACACCATGGTTGCAGGCCATCTTTACAAGAGAGGCAAGGATACCATCCTTCGACGCTGTGTTCTCCCTCATGAGGTCCCAGATATTGTCCGAGAAGCCCATGAAGGGCTCGGTGGTGGTCATTTTCATGGTGACACCACGGCACGCAAAATCCTTCTTGCAGGTTATTTTTGGCCACGCTCTTCAAAGACGCCTCCCCGCGCCGCGACGCGTGTGATGTTTGTCGGCCCGTGGAGGAAGGCCCACGGCCCGTGACGCTCTTCTATTGACGCCGGTTGCCACGCCACTTCCTTTCAGCAAATGGGGGATGGATTTTGTGGGACCCATCGATCCTCCTGCGCGGCACACCCGTGCCCGCTACATTCTGGTTCTCACGGACTACGCTACCAAGTGGGCGGAAGCTTGCGCACTTCCAGACAACACTGCAGCAAGCACGGCCAAGGTCATCTATCAGCAAATCATCACGCGTTTTGGCTGCCCCACGGAGCTGGTCAGTGATGGAGGTGTCCATTTTATCAATCATACCATAAAGGAGCTAACGGATTATCTACTGATCCATCATCACAAGAGCACACCTTACTATCCTCAAGGGAACGGTTTGGCTGAAAGCACCAACAAAACTCTGGTCACAATTCTCAAGAAAATTTGTGACGCTTCGTGATGTGATTGGCAAAACAAGCTTCCCCTTTTGTTCTTTGGGCTTACAATACTTGTTTCAAAATAGCTACTGGTCACACTCCTTTCAAATTGGTTTATGGTCAAGAAGCTCTCATGCCTTTTGAATACATCCTTCCAACTCTCCGTTCTCAACTGGCTATAACCCATAATCCGCCTGCTGCACTCAAAGAAAGGGTTTATCAATTGGAACAGTTGGATGAACTTAGGCGTGATGCTTATATTCGTGTTCTTCATGGACAACAGTTGCAAAAGTCTTTACATGATAAACATATTAAGACAAAAACATTCAAAGAAGGTGATTTAGTTCTCCTTTATGATTCCCGTTATAAAAATTTTCCGGGCAAGTTAAAGTTTCGATGGCTTGGCCCTTATCAAATTGTTCAAGTGGTGCAACCCAGCGTTTTCAAGCTGGCGGAATTAGATGGAACTCCATTACCTACACTAATTAATGGTTTTCGCCTCAAACAATTTCATACAACAGAAAGTGACAATCATACCACAGATGCTGTTCCGGACACAAACACAACAGATAGTGACTAACTGGCGGCATATTTATATTATATAGGTGGAATTTTTTTACAAAATGTGGGCAGAGCCCATCTGTTTCCGCTATGGGCAGCGCCCTATTTACAAAAACGGGCTCAGAGCCCTATCCACTAAGTCCTAAGGAGAAAACTCCTCTACTCCGGGTTCGGAGCAGAGGTGATACGCAGGATGTGGTAGTAATTCTGCTCAGGGTCCCAGCGCAGGTGCAGAATCACCTCCATCCCGTTGGTATGGGGATCGGCATGCTCAGCCATGCCGGCACATCACCCGTCCATCGCAATGCCACGATTGTGGCACCGCCAGAGGTCCAGGCAGTCCATTTTACAGGTGATCCACTCCAGACAGTTAGACGGCATAGTGCACTTGTCGTGCAATCCAGCAGCAGACATACTGAGCGCCATCGGGTGTCTCCGCTTCGCTCACTGTTCGTCTTATATAGCCAACAGAGGACCTCCCTCTCGACGTGGACCAATCAGAAAATTCGCCAACGTGGTTGCAATGCAAGGCTGTTACTAAATGAGGAATCTTTTCTCTTCTTAGGAAACGTTTTACACACGACACCATTCAGATCGAAGACAATGATTTTGTCACAAGCAGGTGGAGCCCTGAACCATGGAAAACAAAGAGTTAGCCATGCAAAAGTGGTCTGCAATACACGCCAAGCGCGTTTTGTCCGTCATAAGTAAGCTACATATCGCGTCTGGCGTGAATTACCTTTCAGCATCGCCATCAGCCCCAGCAGTCGTAGCGTCTACTTCACTCCCCGGATGCTTACTGCCAGAAGCATCAACTCCACGGTTTAGTTCGGACACGTTCTCTTCTATGAAAGCTACCACAGGGGTTTGATTCCTAACCTCAGTGGTTGCACTTGAGCTTGCATGATCATCCCGGCTGGTATCAGGAACTACCGCAGTCGTACCCCCAAGCTGGACATTACCAGTTGCAATGTTATCAAGCATATTTTTCTCCATGATCTCACGTTCCCGCGCTAGCAATGCGGCCTTCTCCTCGGGGGTTGCATTGCTTTTTGAACATTCTGGAGTTGCACTTGGAGGCTTTTGTGAACTAGTAGTCTGCTTCTGCCCTTTGTAAGGTACCAAAGCCAACGGGTTTTTATCTTTTACAGGACCCCAATCAGCCGTGGCTAGTACCTTTTCGAAAAACACTTCAAGGAAATCCCTGGACTGGTCATCGTTGACGAAACTTAAACATCTTCTTGATGTCTTCAGGGCTTCTCTACCAATATAGCCTCCAACATGTAATTCACAGCAAGTGGTATCAAGTGGCGCAAATACCTCAACAAGATAGCTTGCCAGATTGATTACAAACCCATGTTTATTCAAGGGCCCCTTTTCTTTTGTCAGCAATTCCAGAGTGATGTCTTTCCGGTAGAGGTTAGGAACATCAAATTCCTCGCTTTCATTTGCTTCATCCTCATCATCTGCTTTGTAGAAGACATTTTTCAAGTTGGGTTCATCCAAAAGAAAATACTACCATGCACCTTTATCTGATGCCCCTTTGCTCTTAGCTACCTCATAGTCGTCATCTGGCACAAGGGATATCATTATGAAGATTAGACAAGCGCTTTTAAAATGCATCCTCAAATCAGTATCCTTTGTCTCAAAGAGAAGAGAACCTTTCCTAACGACCTTTAGGCATTCCAAGTCGTATGAAGCCACCAAAACATGCATATGAGGCTCTCCTGGGGGGCATATGATGACAATAGTAAAGAGCTTCTGAGTTGTTAAGCCTATGGAGCTACTAAAAAAACTGCTGTACTCCTGTTGAGTCATCCCCTTCTCTCCTTTTGCAGTCCTGCTATCCAATACAAACAGAGAAATATTACGAGGGCCTATTGTTGTATCGGGTAGGAGACCTTTATAGCCAGTAGAGACCAGGTATTGGAGTGCAGGTAAGTCACCACCAACATCTTTCAGGACGGCAATCTTTCTTCTCAGCTCAGCCATCACCTTATCTGATAGTTTTGTGGTGTGCTGTTGGTTCTTTGATTTCCTGTTTTGCAGAAATTCCTTCGACCAAAAGACGTATTTCTTGATGTCATCAACAGACACGCCATACTTGTCTAGCAGGCCGAGTTCAGACAATGTTACATCACCAGATAGCTTCTGAAGTTCTTCACCTACTGCTACCTTCATAACTCGCATGTTCTTTATATGAGTGCAACAATCAATGAAGGACATTTTGTCCTTAACTGAAGAAGCCTTCTTGTACAGAACTTCTTTGTTTATGCATTGATTTAACAACCAAATACTTTCATCATCTTGAAGGCCCTGTACTTTTCTCATCTCGGTAGTCTTCAGATCAAATATTGAAGTATCTTGAGGAGGCACTCTTCCCATTGGGTCTGGTAGCTGTTTCTGACCATAAGCATCCCAGAACTCGTTCCACTTCGCTCAGACTTCGTCCTTAGTGAAGACGATCTTGTAGGCATCTGTAGGACCTCTGGAAGCTGCTTCAGACGTCTTGCCTGCTTCCTCCCCAGTTTTTTTCCCTATTGTTTTTGCCCTTGGTTTCTTATCTTGGATGATAGTCTGAGCCAAGGTCTTTTCCAATGCCTTAAACTCCTCAGACTTCGTTCCTCCCTGTTTTGTTTGCAGGGGTCTTCCATATTCTATCCATTGCTGATGGGCATGACGGAGTTGTTCCACGTAAGGGCTGCACGAATAAGGAAAGCATGTCAGCCAATATGAGCAGAGCATACAAAAATGAACCGCTTTTTAGATCAAGCAAACAGGATAATCAGGAAACGACAAAGCCAGGCGTACCAATTTGCGCCAGGCGCGAATTGCCGGCTGAATACACGCCAAAAGCGTTTTGATCAGGCAGTACATTGCCAATTCGCGCCTGGCATGTATTCATGCTGACAATTCGCGGATGAATACACGCCAGGCGTGAATTGGCAGCATGGATACACGCCCGACGTGAATCCACCTAATATACTAACCTTTTATAAAGAAAGACTTCGCCTAATCTCTGCCAGGTCCTCTGCAGGGGTATGGGGGCTTAGAAACCAACATCTCTTGTGGTTGTAATGTAGCAGATACATTGTTTGTCCTGTTTGCTTAGCCTGGTTGGATAGGGATCGTTGTGCCTCAATAGAATGTTGTCCGTCAATAATAAGGAAGCATACATTAGGGTTCTCCACTGTAAGCTCCTCTAGTGTTGTCCACTGGAGTGGAGCATCGTTTTTCCTATCCCAAGGAAGCACGTCTGCTGGCATAGGAACTTGGCCTGGATTCCTCACTATCGCCCTCAAGATTGCTCTAGCATGGTCAGGGTCATACCTCCTGCTAACAAGACTTGACTTATGTGATCTCACCAGACGGTCAACATGGATGGGATGTGTAAAAGATTGGTCAAGTGGGTAGTTGTCTGCATACTTGACTAGCCTACTCATTGCCTCCAGCTGCGATTTCTTTTCGGAGTCATTTTCTGCCAAAATGCCATCAACTGTTGCAGTTGGGATGTCCTTTCCTAAGTCCAGCAATCTTCGTACATCCTGATATCATTTTGATGCTTTAACTCTTCCAGGTAGTAACTTGGAGAAGGTCCTCGCAAAGCTCTCCTCACTGCAGACACCCCTTCACTTATAGACACTGGAGTGAGAGCAGTATTTTGAGGCCATCCATACTTGAAACATGACTCAGCACTCACGTCCTTCTTCATCAGACCATCTTTGAAAGCAGTTGCCCTGGCATGTGTAAATCTGACGAGATCTTTCTTGTGGTTCTTCACAACCTCCACTAGGAGTTGACAATATATGTCATCCTGCTCCTCACAAGTGATAAGAATACCTTGTTTCTTCATAAGATCGGTCTCTTTCTTTCTGGAGTGTAACACAAGATCCACCTTACCATTTGTTTTGCCTACATCAACATACCACTCCGCACTGGCATCCATCTTCTCCTCAGGCCATCGAGGGTCTGTGTCTGCTCTAATAATGGATCCGCTATCATTCATCGACAATGCATAGGATACTGCATCCTCATTAGGCTTTCCCTTCTTCTGTGAGCTTGAACTCGCTGGAATATCTTCCGAGCCTCTTGCTTTCTTAGGAGGAGGTGTAGCAATTACCAATCGGTTTTGTCTCTTCTTCCCTGCAAACGAGGGGGCAATACACGCTTAGCGCAATTTCGAGTGGTCATCCATTCCGGCCAGGCTAAACTACAGAATGGCATACAGTCGCCAATTACAGACATGCACTCAAAAGGCATGACAATTACAGCAGGCCGAACAGTCACTCGAAGGCAGGCCAACTAAACACGGTCATACTAATTTACACACAGGTGGACAAATTATAGACAGAATAGTTAATCACGAGCAGGACAATTTAACACAGGAAGGACATTAATTATGCAAATGCAAATTTAAGTCACTGCTATAAAATTAATAGACAAGAGTATGAGCAGCTATAGAAATGATAGATAGGAGTATGAGCAGCTATAGAAATTTAAGTCACTGCTACAGAAATAATAGACAGGAGTATAAGCAGAAGATTTATTGACAGTAAACACAGAACAAATACTGCACACTAATCAGAGCAATGAACAGAAGCCTAAACACTTGAACAATACTGACATTGAGCAGCTTCTCTCGTGGCCCGGCCTGAGTTTGGAGTAGCACGACCTTTGGGCGGCATCTTCGCGACGATCTTGAGCGCCTCGGAGTTCTTGAGTTCTTGAGCGCCTCGAAGTTCTTGAGCGTCTCGGAGCAAGTCTGCAAAAAAAACCAAGAAATGAAATTCAAAAACTTATATAGATTTCCATAAAGCCGAGTCGGTCGACTTTAGATCGACGGGTTTCATTCGGATTGACTTTTGATCGACGGTCCGATAGAAGCGAGCGGTTATTTAGATTTTGTGGATCGACTTTTAATCGACGGTCCGATAGAAGCGAGCGGTTATTTAAATTTCGCGGATCGACTTTTAATCGACGGTCAGCAATCTTACGATTGGGCCTAATGGATGGGACGCGATTGTATGAGCATTAAATGGCTCGACTGCCGTATTGTGAAATCCCATAATTAGATTTCACTCAGCCGGTAAAAAAGCAGTACAATTAATGGATAATTTGAAACTACCACCTAATCTTGCCGCCAGCCTTTCTTGTCATTTGAACTCGAAAGAACTGGGAAGAATAGGAAGAACTCGAAAGAACTCGGAAGAACTGGGAAGAAGCCGGCGCCTTAGCGATGTCGAGCGCCTTCATGTAAGTTCATCTACTCTTCCAGATCCCAAGCTCCAAATTAATCCCATAATCTTGCGAGATTGAACAGCGTTGGAGAAGAATGTTACATGCTGACGACAAATTTGAAGAGGAGGGTGGGAAATTGCAAGATAGAATCAGTCGATCCGGAAGCAGTATGCCATGGAGTTCCTCTTGGAAATGATCATGTGAAGATCCTAGTAACCAGTTGCCATTTCAACGACGAAGCATTACCCAGAAGGCATCCTGATGGAGACACAGTGGGTGAAAGTATCGGAACCTTTGTTGCATGGCCAGTAATTCGCTTAAAGAAGGTGAGTTTCATTTTCTTGGAAGAAATAGAGGAAGATACATCAGAAAAAATAGATTGAGTGCTTATACTAAGATGCACAAGCTGATTCTGTCATATGTATGAAATTAAAACGCTTGCATACCAGACCATTCATTCAAAATTTCAAAACTATAAGGCCTGCAGACCAGACCATTCAGGAATTTAAAAAACACTAGACACTCTTTACATTGTTTTAATTACATCTGTGTGTTATTCATCTGTGTGTTGTTCCTCAGTAATCTCAAATGCTGGCACAATAGTCTCAAATGCTGTTGTAACAAGATAAGCTGGCACACAAGAATCTGGCAAATAAGATGGTGCAGCTATTGGGATATTACCCAAAATGGCTTCGAGGTCTACAACTCTCATTCTCAGCTGAGCATTCTTCATTTCAAGCCCCTCCAGAGCACGACACAACTCATTGAATAAGCCTATGCTTGTAGCCTATGCTGGCACAGGAGGAACTTCAG
Organism: Isoetes taiwanensis; assembly: GCA_021234155.1. Lineage (NCBI taxonomy): Eukaryota > Viridiplantae > Streptophyta > Lycopodiopsida > Isoetales > Isoetaceae > Isoetes > Isoetes taiwanensis. Next base: position 2,795,821 of record JAJEKV010000042.1, read on the forward strand.
TTGAATACGCGCCAGACGTATGTTCAGTTGAATACGCGCCAGGCGCAAATTCATAAATCTGTAAGTTATAGAGAAAAAACAAATTAGTGATTTCGCGCCACGAGCGAATACCATTCATTTGTAATTTAAATGCACTACTGGCATTAGCAGAAGTCTTTTGAATTGTAAACTCATTTAATGCATTAATAAAATTGGCATTAGGAAATATTAAGATACGAAAGCTAGTTACTGTATGCAATTCACGCCATGCCTGTATCCTGTATTGTGCTTTAAAGCAGTAATGTAATTTATTCATAAGCTGTTTTGAATTCTGGCTTTTCTCAATTTTGAGAGAGCTGAAGTGAAATCACGCCAGGCGCGAAATATGTTTGTGTGCAAAATGTTTAAATTGTACAGCAGTCTAATACACGCCTGGCGTAAATTGCATACAGAAATTAGCTTTATGCAATTCACGCCAGACGTGTATTGGACCTGTACAATTTAAACATTTTGCACACAAACATATTTCGCGCCTGGCGTGATTTCAGTTCAGCTCTCTCAAAATTAAGAATGAAAGAGCCAGAATTCAAAACAGCTTCTGAAGAAATTACAGTTCTGCTTTCAAGTTAGAGTTGACACTAAAGAAACATATTGCAGTCATTAAATTCTTGTATTGCCATTGAAAAATTTTACATAAAGCCTTTTATTAGAGTTGCCCAGCTCTGTGTTACAAAATTATAAAAGTTCTAGGCAGTTTAAGGAGATGCCTAGCTCCATTCATAATCATCATTTGAGGCCTTTTTTTGGGATGCCCAGCCCGCTTTTCTGAACCAAAAACCTAATAACAAAAACAAAAAACAAATTCAGCCCTCTACCTCCTCCTCCTCCTCCTCCTCTGAGCTTTCATCTGCCATCTCTTCAAGGATGGCTTCTGCAATAACTTCATCATCGGAGGAGGAGAGGGCGTCCATTATAATATGCTTCTTCTCTTCCTCCAATTTATCTGCTTCCTCCATTTCTTCTTCTTTTTGAACCTCCTTCTCCATCTCTTCATCAGAATCTGCTGGTGTATGGGGGAACTCAGGGCTGCTAGTGCTGGTGCTGAGATACTCCTTTCTCGGGCGAAGCTTACCCCGAAGAAACAAGTCCTCACATTCATCCGGTCTGTGGTGCGGAAGGCAGCCACAGCGGCATCTGCGGGATGGGGGAATGGATTTCTTGATCAGTTTTTTGATCTCTCTCTTCGCCTCACGGAGGCGAGTCCGGCGGGATGGAGCGGGACGAAGCCGGGCAGCATGGCTCACCATGGTAAGGAAGAAAATGCAGGGCGCTAGAAGAAAGAAAGGATGGGCGGTTGAAGGAATGGGGGGTTTCATGCAAGATATAGTAGTTGCATGCAAGGTTTCGTATAGGCGCGGTTGTAATTATGATTCCATCACATCATATACGAATTATATCCTATAGGAATTAGCTATCATTACTTCTATTGAATTAATTACGCCCTAGGTTATCATTAATTCTCTATAGAATTACTCACATGTCAGCTATACTTAAAACCTATGTTGTCATTAATTTTGTATAATTACCTAGACCTCAGCTATACTTACAAGCAACTTTGGCCTATCTAGAATTACGACCTATACTTACCTCATTAGTACTACTAACATACACCCTATGTTATCATTAATTTTGCATAATTACCTACACCTAAGCTATACTTACAACATATTTTTTGCTGCACTTACAACATATATTTGTCCATTTAATGGTTTTTTTTTTGTATTTTTTAAAGTTCCCTTTAATCTATTCTCAAAATTACTTTGTCCTTTTTTCGAACTAATATTAAGACATTTAACTTTATATAGATGAAGCGTGTGGATCCTAAAACGGGTAAAAATGTAATACCTATCCCCCCCAACATGTTTCTACATTGTTACCACATGTTCTTATCACATTGTTACCCCATTGTAAACATTGTTCTTGTAGGTCAATGGTGTGGACCACCCAAAGGATGTTGAGGCTGAGACTACAAAGCAAATTATCCTCTACAGTAGGTTGGATTGGAAGAATAAGAAGGTGAAAAATGCAATAAGGAGCTAGTAGGTGAAGGAACTATCATACTAGCTGATCCTATCCAAGCTGTCAATGATGAAAGGTTAGGAGAGGATAAAGTGGGTGTGGCCATAACAAGTTTAGAAGAAAAATGGAAGGAAAAAGGGTCAAATCACCAGGATTGCACTGCTTGTATTAAACAATTGGAGGTTCCATGCATCATGCCATGGCCTATAGCCTGCATTGAGTTTATAGGAGAATTCCTTTTACCAGAGCCAGAGGTTGTGGATGACACTGATTTTCTTAATGCACCTCCAATAGCTGCCAGGACCACATTTTCAGAGAAGGGGGCACACTCAGTGGTGAAACATTATCCTAGCAAGAGGTCCAAGTCAAGTAGTGATTGTTCACGTGAAGCTCTGACTAAGGTAAGGGGAATGGAATGTTGCTGGGCTAATTGTGTTCAGAAGTTTAAAATTGATGAATTGGTGGAAGCAAGAGCCACCTTCCAAGAGTATACTTGTGATGAGAGGAGGACTTACATGTACTCCATTCATGAGCTTGCACTTCAAGATGAAAAATTTCCAAAGGAAAAAAAATACCCACTGCTAGGGACATGGATATGTAACGTTGCATTGATAAATATTCATGGCATTCCAATTTCATCTTGGCAAAATTGGCAAGCAAGTCATGCAAAGGGGAGTAAAATTGCATTACATGGAAATAATGGCATGTTGAGGCCAACTTCTAGGATCCTGGCTGCTAGGGAGGTTTTTGAAAAATATGTTGAATTGAATATGCCACATAAAAGTACGAAAGATCAACAGGGAAAAATAGTTGTCGAGAAGAGATTGCCATCCCATTGTACCCAGAAGAGCATATTGGAGGAAGTGAATGCTTTGCTTCGAGAACTACAGGTACCTGCAATATCTCAACCCAGCTTCAGTAGACTATGGAGCAAGCACTTTAAGCATGTCACTATAGACACTTCGAACAACTTTGCAAAGTGCAACTTGTGTGCTAAGTTGAAAGAGATTCTGGATAAGACCAAGCAACCAAGTAAGATAAGGGAGCAAATGAAAGATCACATGACAGACCAACTATCATGTAGATCCACTTATTGGATGTGGAGAACATTATCGTGTTTGGAACCCAATAACTATGTTTGTATTATACATGACAAGATGGATCAATCGAAGACTTGTTTGCCACAGTATAGTTACATACCCAAGCAAATCAATAGAGCTTATCCTTTGCAAGTCTCTCCGGACAGTGCAATAGTGCATGGCTCGGTGCCAATTTATTATGGCCATTTTAGTTTGCAATTGTGGAGTGATGGTCCTGATTTTCATATTGGAAGTGTGATGAGGTGCTTGAGGAACTATGAGAGTGGTTATTCTGGTGACCTCCATCACAACCCTGGAGGTGGTAGCCAACCACTCTTCAATGCATTATTGGATAGAAAGCCTAATAATTTAGAGAAGTTTACTAAGGCAAGGTTTAGGAAGTCAGGTGCTTCTAAACATGTTGGAGCCTCAAGTTCACGTCCCCAACCTCGAGATCTACCACCAAGGTTCCTCCTTCAACTTGACAATTGTGCTGGACAGAATAAAAACAGGTATATGTTCTCATTCCTATCTTATTTAACAATTGTGGGTGTATTTGAAAGAGTGAATTTTTTGGGTTCTTAATGTCTGGACATACTCATGAGGATGTGGATGTGGATGCATTGTTTGGGAAGTATAGTGCGCAGTTGAAATCTCAAACTGTGACCAATCTTCCTAGACTAATGGAAGTTCTTAGTGAATGCATTTCACCTTCTCCTATAGGGTTGATCATACAAGAGGTGCCTGATTGGAAGAATTTTATCGAAGGTTATGCTCTTGATATGGAAGGTCAATCTAGACCTCTTCAGTACACTTTCTGGGTCATGGGAAATAAGCCAATAATGCAATGGAAGATGAGACCTTCAGATGATAAATGGAGGCCAGATGAGGGAGTACCTATATGGCACGAAGATGAAAATGGTAAACCTAAGATTCCAAGGGGTCAACCAAAAGCTCTTAAGCCTTTTGCAGAGGTGGATTCATTGCAAAGCACATTGGAAGGCATTTCTGAATACGTCAAAAATAACCTCGATGATACCAATCTTGCATTGATAGATTATTGGACACAGGTACATGGATTATTGGGACAAGTAGACACATCCTCTGATGAACTGAAAGATGGATGGCTAGCTAAGACTAGGTGGAGAGACTTGATAACACTTGAGGAAGTTGATGATGTGGTTAGTAGTATTCGCAAGTCGATGGCTCCTCCAGCTGCTGAAAAATATTATGTTGGTCCTAGGAAAGGAAGGCTTAAATATCTCGGGCTGGAGGATTATGATCCCAAAGATGACTTGCTTTGCCATCAATTTGCACTTATAGTACCAGAGCGCAAAGAGATATACCCTGTGTGGATGGGTTACACCATCTCAGAGGTTTGCAAAGAAGTAGGTGACCGCAACGTGAACAAAGTTCGTGTGGAGTGGTGGTGTCCAGTGCACCAGTTAAATGCAGTGGCAGAGGAAGAAAGGTATAGAGACTGTTGGACAAAGAGATGGAAGAGAAACCCTATTGAAGGGGATGATTGGGTTGAGTTAGATACTATTTTATTTTCATGGACCCCAAAGGTCATCCCAGCAAGACTGCTAGGGTTACAATACCTGTGGAAGTGAGGAAGAAAGCTATGATATCTCTAGGGGTCACTTCTGAGAAGTAATTGACAATATGTAACTCGACATGCATATGTAAAATATTTTTAATTTTTAATGCAATCATGTTGTGCTGTTATAAAAAAAAGTCACATTCTCGATGCAAATTTACTAACCCGGGAAAAAGTTGCAGTGCCAAAATGGTCCAAAATCCTGACATAAATCCAATTTAAATGAATGATGGTTTTAAGGATTTGCTAGTAAGCAGTCCTGTGCTAAAAGTGCCTGATTTGAATCAGGCATTTGAAGTTTATGCTGATGCTTGCGGACAAGCAGTAGGTGCAGTATTGATGCAGCAGGGTCATGTAGTGGCTTATGAAAGTCGAAAACTAAGTCATGCAGAAAGGAATTATGCAACTTATGAGCAAGAGTTGCTGGCCATTGTGCATGCGTTAAAGACGTGGAGGCACTACTTGCGTAGTGGGACGAGCCAAGAGCCGCGCAAGTTTATTGTCTATACCGACCATAAACCATTGAGGTTCTTGCAAAGTCAAGCCGAAATTAGCCCGAGACAGGCTAGGTGGCTAGACTTCCTCCATGAGTTCCATTTTTCCATCGAGCATATGCCGGGCAAAAATAACCCGGTTGCCGATACATTATCAAGGGTTAAGCATATAAATACCTTGACGACTTTGGCAAATGATCTTATCGGCTGCACCGGAGGAAGGTTATTCCCGGTCACAATTCCAAAAAGCTTTTCACTTTGCAGGACGAGCTCCATCTTGATCTTCCAAGCTGGATATCCAGCTCCTGAGAAAACATACAAAGTTTTTGTCCCAGTGAGCCCTCGAAAATTCACAACCGCTCTAGAACCAGATGCAAGCTCTGATACTATGTTAAACTTGCTAGTTTACTAAGAAAGCACAAGGGAGAGAGGGGTATGCACCACAATGGAAGACACGTATATTGAATGATACGTGTTACAATATATAGGTACCATAAAAGGTACATACAAGGAAAAAGGTAAAAGGAGCTCACGTTGCCTTTTTTTATCTTGCACACACGATTCGGTCACACACTATCTTGGACACACGATTCAGTCACAAGTACATCAAATAGGGCAATAGCACGTGATGCCTTATAATATAGCACTAGCATTGAAGACATGTTATATATAGAGGGCGGAAGAGAAGATACCAAGATCGGGGGAAACTCACTGAAGGAGAAGCAAAAGAAGATGTAGACATAAGAGAAGAAGTGACAGAAGTTGAAATTGTAGGAGAAGCACTACAAAATTAAAGCCCTGTTACGACGTCTATTACGACGTCCAGACGTCGTTTAGACGTCGATGATCGACGTCAAAACGTCGATAAACGACGTCTATTTCGACGTCGGAGCGTCGATAAACGACCTTTATGCGTCGCTATATGCGTCGCAACCGCGGCGTCTTAAAGCGACGACCTGACGTCGTTCAACGGCGCCGCATTACCGCGATACGCCACGCTGGCCGGGCGGGCCGGCGTGGCGTCGACGAAGCGGGCAATGGCGACGTGGCAGCCACGCGTGTTTGGCGTCGTTTAACGACGTCCACGTACATCGCGGGCCACGCTGTGGCCGCCGGCGGCGGGCGGCGTTGCCGGCGTCGTTGTCGGCGTGGCGACCACATAAGCAACGTCGTTTAACGACGTTGCTTACGTGTATTAAAAAATTTTTTTTTTTTTTTTTTTTTTACAAATTGAAAAAAATAATAATAACACATTTATTATGAATGAAGTTAATACATTTAATTTAAAGCCTATAAAATGAATTTAACCAATAAAGAAATATAAGATTTTAACGTCATTAAATGATGTCGCTTAAATATATTAAAAAAATACAAAAATAAATGAAGCCCCAATTTTTTTAGCTAAATACATTAATCAATAAATTAAGCTAAATACATTAATCAATACATTAAGCATATTGAAAATTAAATACTTACCTGGTACAAGGTGGCAAAGTTGTTTTGCACAAACAACGCATTTGCTAGGAGTGTACATGCAAAACAATAAATTCAATGATTAGTAAAATATTAGTATAAATAAACAACTTAAAGGAAAAAAAAATATGGAAAATCAATGGGGAGGGTGGTTTCAATGACGCCCCTTCTTGGATAACAATTTAACCTAAATAAAGCATTAGTATTTTATTAGCGTATTGAAAAAAATTAAATCCTTACTTGGAATAGGTGCCAACTTGTTTTGCAAGAACAACACATTTTGCTAGGAGTGTACATGCAAAACAAAAAATTCAATGATTAGAAAGAAATAGTATAAAACAACTAATAAGGAAAATTTTTGGAAAGAAGAAGGGTCTCTCTTTTTAACGGCGTCTTCTTAGATGGGAAAAAATTAGAAGAAGAATGGAAGAATCAAGAAGAAGAAAAGGCTAAGAAGAAGAGGAGGAACCTTAAAAATGGGGAGGAAGAATACGAAGAAGATGAAAGCAAGAGGAGGATTAAGAGTAAGAATTTGAATAAGAGGAGGAAGAAGTAGTATAAGAGGAGGAAGAATCGAAGAAGAAGATGACAAAGGGAATGGAAGAATATGTATGGAAGAAGGATGCAAGAATGGAAGAAGAAGAATGAAGGTTGAAGGAAGAACAAACAACAAATACAAAAAGCCCTAAATCTACCCAAAAACAAGTTTAGATTCAAAAAACGAGTTGGTTGATCCGTGCACATACCTTATGAAGCTTGTCTTACACTTAGAATAGACCCCAAAGTAGATCCGCGCCGAAAATCGCCTCAAAAAACGCTCCTCCATAAGCTTTGCTTGCTCGAAAATAAGCGGCGGGATTGCCGCCTGTTTTCGATTTAAATCACAGGTCGTGACGTCGTTAAACGACGACAAAAAACGTCGTTGAACGACGTTTGTAACGACGTTTTTTTTTTTTACGACGACCAAAAAAAAAAAAAAAAAAAAAATTAAATAGTATAGAATGCATGTACACTTGATACATGGGTTTATTTAACTGGATAGGGGTTTATTTGACTTGCTACACCCGTTAAAGTTATGAAATATACCACCATGAAAATGTTCAATGTTTTGTGGTACATCCGTTGAGCTATGAGGTATATAATACGATGATGATAACTAGTAATACCTTACCTGCTACGATAACTAATACCTTACCAACATGCAAAGATGTAGTTTATCTTAAAATTTTATTTTGTTAGATTTAAAAAGGTTAGGTTTCCACCAATAGTATATGTAGCTACGTGTTCGCTTGTTACGACGACATATATATACAAGAAAATTAATGCGTCCTACGGCGCATTGTTCTAGTTTTAGCATGTCCTTATATTCCCTTTAATTCTACTGGATTCCCTTACATTCTAGAAGTTTCTAGGACATTCTAGAACTTTCTGGAACATTTTGAAACTTTCAAAACATCCTAGAATATTATAGTCTATGTTAATTAGAACATTACCCTTAAGTATATTTGAAACATAAATTATTCATAGAATTAATGCTTGGTCTAGTGGTTAGAGTGGGGGGTTTAGGAGGCTGAGGACTAGGGTTCGAATCCCCCCAATAACATAAAAAATTTTAAAAGCCTTTCCTTAAGGAACGAGCATTCAATATGAGCCTTAGGATCTTAGACTCGATCAACGATCAAGATCTCACCATATAAAAACAATATGAGCCGTAGGATCTATTACATATAATTCCCAAAGCCACGTGGACCGTAGGATGTGTCCCCAAGCCACGTGAGCCGTCGGATCTCGGATCCGACCCGGTCGGGGATCAGATCAATCTGGACCGTAGGACCGCGGTACACATATTATATGTAAACTCCCAGGCCATCTGGGCCGTAGGATACGTCCCAAACCCACGTGAGCCGTCGGATCTCGAACGGACGGTCGGATAAGTGCGACAAACATAAGAACATATATAGAGTAGATATATATATATATATATATATATATATATATATATATATATATATATATATATATATATATATATATATATATATATATATATATATATATATATATATATATATATATATATATATATATATATATATATATATATATATATATGTACACTTGATACATGGGTTTATTTAACTGGATAGGGGTTTATTTGACTTGCTACACCCGTTAAAGTTATGAAATATACCACCATGAAAATGTTCAATGTTTTGTGGTACATCCGTTGAGCTATGAGGTATATAATACGATGATGATAACTAGTAATACCTTACCTGCTACGATAACTAATACCTTACCAACATGCAAAGATGTAGTTTATCTTAAAATTTTATTTTGTTAGATTTAAAAAGGTTAGGTTTCCACCAATAGTATATGTAGCTACGTGTTCGCTTGTTACGACGACATATATATCTATTATATATATACAATTACTTTATGGGTCCTATGGGGGGTTAAAGCTATGTAGAGATTATGTAGAGATTCATCTCGGCCGTCCATTTTTTGAGGTGGCACGACAACGGCCTTTGGATTTGATGGGGGGCATGCATGGGGCATGCATGGGGCATGCACCCCATCCCTGGACCGTGGATCGGGCACGCGAGAAATCTTGGCCCTTGATTTTTTTTAAGAGAAGGTGCAAGGAAGGTCCCTTAAAATGTGTTTTTTGGTGCAGTCAATCTTAACCATTGGTTCAAAAGGGGGAGGAGAAATCTTAACCATTAAATTTTTTATTAAATTACAATTTCTTTATTAAAAGAGGTGAGGTGGCATCCTTATTTAATTTAAAAGTTAATGAGGTGACACTATCATTAATGAATAGACTTTCTAGGAAGCTTCTTTTTTATAATCAGCTTCAAGGGCCGAAAAATTGCAATAGAGGGGTCGGATGAAGGTGGGACCTACACCATTGGATTCCTCTCGTCGAGAACTTTCCAATGAGTGGTGCTTTGGCATCGTTCCGTCGCAGTTGGAGCTAACTTGATCGTATTCTTAGAGAGTCTATGAAAATCTACATAGAATCTATAGAATCTTGGGGAGTTCATATGAATCTTTAGAGAATCTTTGGGAATCTAAGAGAATCTTGATGGAATCTTGGAGAACCTAAAGGAACTTCATAAGATCTAAAGGAATCTTCATAAAATCTTTAATAATCGAGGGGAATCTTGATGAAATTTTGGAGAACCTAAAGGAACTTTATAGAATCTAAGGGAATCGAAAAGTATCTACATAGAATCGTGGGAAATCTAGGCGGATCTTGAAACAACCTTTTGAAATATAGGGGAATCTATGGGAATCTCATGAAAATCTTTGAGAATTTCGGCGAATCCAAAGGTATCTTCATAAAATCTTTGAGAATATAGGGGAATCTTTACAAAATTTGAATGAATCCTGGAAATTTTGAATGAATTTACATAGAATCTTGGTGAATCTAGAGGCATCTTGGGATAATTCCCAAAAAATTAGGAGAATCTTTATAGAATCTTAAGAATCTAGGGAAATCTTTGTGCAATCTTAGGAAATCTAGGAGAAAATCCAAGAGGATCTAGGAGAATCTTTGATATTAGGTTTGCTTTGCAGAGAAATCTTCATAGAATCTAACAGAATCTAGGAGAATCTAGCTGGCATCTTGGGCAATCTAGAGGAATCTTGAGATAATTTTTAGAAATCTAAGGAAATCTCAAGAGAATCTTTAAGAATCTAAGGGAATTGTGTCTAAAGAAACCTTGATAGAATGTTGGGGAATCTAGAGCATCTCTATGGAACCTTCATCGTATGATTTTGAATTGGAGTTCTAGTCGAATTTGTACAATCACTGTAGTACAAAATGGAACCTTCATAAAATATTGGGCAATTTAATAGAATGTTTATCGAGGAATCATTAATGGGATCTTAAGGAATCATCATGGGATCTTAAGGAATATAGGGGAACATTAATGGCATCTCATATAGCCTAGGGGAATATTTCCAGAGCCTTGGGGAATCTAGTAGAATCTTCATTGGATAGCTCTGCATTTTGGCTTCTAGTTGGATTTGTACAGTCTCTCATAGTGCAACCGCTCATAGTACAAAGACTTGTATATATATATATATATATATTATATCAGTTATATATATAAAGGTATATCATAAACTTTTCTATATAATGTGTTTGATTCTTACATGCCCGGATGTCGTCCGTTTAAAGTGGGTCCAGTGAGGTGGCAGCATCAGAGCCATCCATTCCTTATGGGCATGCATGGAGGCATGCATGGGTCATGCATGGGGGCATGCACCACATCCCCGGACCGTTGGATCAAAAGGGGAGGATAAATCCTAGCCCTTGGTTTTTTATGAGGAAGGTGCAAGGAAGGTCCTTTAAAGTGACTTTGGTGTAGCAGATCTTAACCGTTAGATCAAAAGGTGAGCATAAATCTTAGCCATTGACTTTTTAATATTAAATTGATTTTTTTTTTTTTTAAAGGAGGTGAGGTGTCACCTTCATTAATAAAAAAAAGGTAATGAGGTGGCAAAGCATTTATGAGTGGACTTTCTATGAAGCTTCCTTACGTTTTTAATCGCATTCAAAGGTACATAGCTTTGGTAGAGGGGTGGGATGAAGGTGGAACCCGCCATTGGACTCCTCTCATCGAGAGCTTTCCAATGAGTGGTGGTTTGGCACGCCCGTTGTAGTTGGAGCCAATGTGATCGAACTCTAAGGGAATCCATAGGAATCTCAGAGAATCTAAATGAATCTTCATAAATACTTGGAGAATCTAGAGGAATCCTGATGCAATCTTGGAGAATCTAGGTGAATCTTCATAGAATCTTAGAGAATCTAAAGGAATCTCAAGAGAATCTAAGGGAATCTATGGGAATCTCAAGAGAATCTTTGGAAATCTATGGGAATCTCAAGAGAATCTTGGAAATCGAAGGGAATCTCAAGAGAATCTTTGGAAAATCAACGGGAATCTATAGGAATCACGAGAGAATCTTTGAGAATTTAAGGGAATCTAAGGGAATCTTTATAGAATCTTTAAGAATCTAGAGGAATCTTGATGGAATCATGTCAAGTCTAAGGGAATCTTCATAGGATCTTAGAGAATAGAGGAATCTTAAGAGAATCTTTGGGAATCTAAAGGAATCTTTCTAAAAGCTTTGAGAATCTAGTGAAATCATGATGGAATCTTGGAGAATCATGGAGAATTTTCCTATAATCTAAAGGAATCTAGGAGAATCTTCATCAAATCTTAGAGAATTCAATAGAACTACATAGAATTTTGGGGAATCTAGAGGAGTCTTGGGATAATCTTTGGGAATCTAGACGAATATCAAGAGAATCTTTGGGAACCTAGGGGAATTAAGGGAATGTTCATAAAATCTTTAAGAATCTTGATAGAATCTTGGGAAATCTAGGGAAATCTTCATAGAATCTAGGGGAATCTCTATAGAATCTTGGAGAATCTTGGCATAATCTTTGAAAATCTAGGAGATTCTAAAAAGAATCTTTGTTAACATAGGATTCATAAAGAGCCTAGGGAAATGCTTATAGAATCTTCATTGAATGACTCTGCATTGGCTTCCGGTCGAATTTGTGCAGTCCCTCATAGTAGAACCACTTGTATATATATATATATATATATATATATATATATATATATATATATATATATATATATATATATATATATATATATATATATATATATATATATATATATATATATATATATATATATATATATATATATACTAAACTGAACAAATCCTTTTGACTTGTCAAGTCATCCAAATCTATAACTAGATTGGACTTATCAGACCCCAAAAGGGGAGGCCTTAGAGATTCCCAAATTAAACCTAAAAAACCAAAACTACCAGAACAGATTACAACCTCGGGTTGCTTCAAGAATCAAAACATGTTGAACTAAATATGAAGCAGTAAACAAAAAAGGAGAAAAGACTATACTGGGAAAAAATTTCATGAAAAAGCCTTTGAATAAATTGATCCTAATAAGCTATCAGAACATCAGAACTGATTACAACCTAGGGTTGTTTCAATAATTAAAACCTGTTGTAACAGTTATGGACCAGTAAACAAAAAAGAAAAAAGAGTCCTATCCTTAGACAGAATTTAAATATGCTTTATAAGAAATTTGGACAAGAAAAAATGACAACCATCAAATAGTAATTTAATTTCATAAAACTATGAAGTAAGAGCCAAAACCATTGAAGTATACTCAAAGGAAATGAATATAAAAGTGATAAAAAATAAAGTACCATGTGTTCGGCTGCCAAGAATACAGAAAATAATCTGGTAAGATATCTTACCATAAAGCTTTTAAAACAGTATAATAATTGTTCATATCCGCAAGCATGCAGAATGCCTAGAAAACCACAAGACAAGGGAGAAGGAGTTAGGTTACAAAGAAAAAATGCACTTGTTAGCCTAAGAAGGGTAAAAATGCATATGCTAGCGGAGTAAGCTATATGAACAACCTTGGCCTTCGACCCTTTTACCCTCAGATTAAAACTGAATTTCAAATTCAAAAATTAGAAACAAGAACAAGAGCATTTAAGTGTAAGAGAAGCTAAACAATTTAGGAAGAGCAAGCATGTAATAGTTACAACGTCCCATAAGACTTAAGAGAAGATGCAAAAGGGGTACAACAAAAACAAGGCACAATGTCAAAGGGTTCCAAAGAACTGGCCAAAGCTGCAACAGTGAAACACCCAGGCTCATGGTAGTATAAAAAAGCTAGAGAGCGGTTAAAAACCTCAAAAAGGTCAAAGGACACATGCTGGCATGGGTTAAATCAGAATATGTGCAAATGCCAGTTACCAATTACTGAACAAAATTGTATCGGACCTATCTAAATCACTTATCCAGCAGCTACTTCTACAATCATACAGGTCACAGGATAAATAGACTAAGAACATAGTTAAAAACTTAAAAGGAGTGGTACAAAAACATAACAAGCAAGTTAACATTGCCATCAGTGGCCACAAGAAGAGTATAAGATATCATATGGAGACAACATCCTAGATCTAAGGGCTGCACTAAGCAAGACTAAATATTAACAGCATAAGATCAAAGTTCATGGTGGGAATAGGTAACCGGGGCAAAAAATAAAAAATCCGGAGCTGTTAATATCATTAATGCAGTCAAATATACTAGGCTAAACATGTAAAATTATATGATTACATATATATGCACCCAAAGTTATAACACACCTGTTCTAGCAATTAAACGAGCTACAATAAAATGCTTATAGCATCAAACAGTCGTACATGGTAGGGCATAGAAGCAAGACAAATCTAACCACATGAATTTGTTAAGTAAATAAACAGTATGGAAGTGCAATCACAGTCTACTAAAAGTATTGAAAGCCCTTAAGAAATTATGTAATAACTGCTACAACAAGGAGAACTGAGGTTCAAAAAATTGGATCCAAGACATGCCGATCCAAAAGTTAGCATGACTCCCTCTATAGCAAACTACAGAACATAGAAAAAAGAAAAAAGAAAGGAGACAAGGGCCAAATCAGAGATCAGGACGAAAAATTAAAAGGAAGGATTATGGCATATGTAGAAATAGGTATACAAGCCAAACAGGAATAAGGTTGGTTGTAGAAGATAACAGAGGCCCATTCCAGTAAAAAACATACATATCAGGGAAGAAGGATCTTCATAGAACAGATTGAAGCCAAAGGGAATTTTAGTAAGAAATGCAGCATTAGCAGTAGCTTTGAATGATCAGCATAATTAACATCTTAACCTGTTCAGGTTCAAATCGTAAGCAACAAGCAAATATCAAACGAGCCTACAATTAGCCCCAAAAAAAACCAGAACCAACAAAACAAAACCCAATAGATCATTAGAAATACCATAAACAAATAGAACTAAAGCTGAGCATTAATCAGGTGGGGGATAATTGTAGATAAATGCTAGAGTGCAAGTTCCAGATTACTAACAACTTGTAGAATAGTAAAACAGACCACCAATACCTCAACAGCATAACCAGATAAATATTCCAACAAAAATAAACTGAGGGAAAACCTGATTAGGCTGGATCTCCAATTCGTCTTGTTCATCATCCTCCTCTGACTCAGAGAGAGGAACTACCTCCCGTTGCTGGCAGAAATCTCCAGCCCTTTGGCTAATTTTCCAGCAGGTTCCTGCCCTGGTATGAACTTCTTAATGCCAGGGTCATTCCTATCTCTGTTAGGATCAAGTCCATGTTGCTTGCAGAGCTCAAGCAATTGGGATTTAGATGGTTGAGAGGCACCATGCTCCAGACCATTTCTCCTGAGAAAATCAATCAGCTTCGCCCTAGTGTGACCCTTGTTGGGGGCACCTTCAGGTCGGCCTGCCTTCGTCATAGCATGAATTGTAAAGACTGAGCTCCAGGGTATAAGTACTGCCAGCAAAAACAGATTAAAAATTGCTTTGAAGTTCATTCTACTAGAGATTAGCCTAAACCTTATTTGCTTACAGGAAACATCTTTAACAGGGTCGGATTGCCAGATAGGAATGCATGTAACTACCAGCATCATGTATAATAACATGAAATCTGTTAGACGTCCAGCCATAGATACAGGTCAGCAGTGCACGATAACTTGTAGCCGTGATCAGATTGAGGTCGTGAGCCGCCGTGGGAAGCAGACTCCGCTTCCAGCCATCGCTAGGGTTTCTGGGAAAATTAGGTTAGGTAACAGTTGGAAAAAACGTCCATGAAGCAAACAGAATATACCATAATGGTGGTAATGAAAACATGAATTAACAATTCGCAACTAACAATAGGGACAAGCCTAGGGATACAATTCTGGCCATGTAACAATTCCAATGGACTTAGCAATGAATATCATCCACGTCACACTATTCAAGGTATAACATATGTTAATAAATTTGGCAACAATTAACCCAATGGGTTATATTATTAGGTGTCAGAGATCCATGAAAACAGTATTACATAAGAAGTGAAAAGTAAGTATAAGAGCCAAAGCAAGACCAACAATGTCCAGAGCAAGAAACTTCCTTAATAATACCATTGTTAATGTTTAAGAACATAGCCAAAAGAGTAACAGGACCAAATCCTCGAGCCTGCATGGGCTCCCAGATCAACCAACTGAAGAGAGATTTATCATTTAACAAAGCAAGTTGGATTCCAAATAAGAGCACTTGCCTAGAAAAGTTGTGAGTTAAGTCAAGGATAAAAGGACTTGGCCATGTAACATGAATTATGGGCACATAGTGATTCCCATTTAACATCAACCCTTCAAAAAATATGAGGGGTTAAAAAACTAATCCCATGTAACAAAAATATCAGATATCTAGGTCCCAAAAACAGGTGACAAAGGCACAATAAAAGACGTGAAAGAACTACAAATATGCCCGGAAGGAAAATACAGTATAACAAATAAAAACCACATTGATTATGATAGAGTGTCAAGTATTCACTACATTACTTCTGCATGGGTTCCCACATCTCCAATTAAAAGGTATTAACCATGTAACAGGCCAGGTTGTACCATACTGAAGGAATCTAGATTAAAGAAATTCAAAAAGTGACCAAGTAACTCAACTCGGACTTCGTATATATATATATATATATGTATATATATATATGAAAAACCTGCCTCCTACCGGAAGGCAAGGTTGGGTCCCATCAAGACATAAGGACAGGGGGTCCCTATGTCTAGGGACCCCCTTGCCAACTAAGTTAACAAGGAACAACTATCATACGTACCAGACTTCAGTGCAGAATATTTGTACTTATTGAGCTCGATATTAAAGATGTTGATATCAAACCTGAGTCCCGGAAACTTTTCCTGTTGCAGGACCCTAGTAACCTTGTGCCAAACATCTGATTTTCTGAAGCCTTTAGAGATAAACACCTCAATGAGACCAACAATATCCTTGGCTGCCATCATAGGATTACTATGTACGTATAGATATGGCTGAATCTGTGAAATGATATTGTTGCATGCCACAAGGTAAGGGCGACAGCTGTCTGCATCAACAAATCTGAATACATGAAAAGGTAATTTATTTCTCTTGTCGAAACGATAAGTGATATATGTTCCATTGTGATGTGCTAAGATCTCAATACTCATATTGAGAAAGTCTACTCTTTTACCCAAAGATGAATTCCAACTGCAGTAACCTGTTTCATCCTTAATCACCAAATGATTAAGATCATAAATGGTGTCATCATGCCCAGAATTGAGAAGTCCCAAATGCTTTCTGATACAAGGATTATTCAGGCTCAAAAGATCATCAATATATCTAAAGGTATCCTTAAAGGACGCTGCTTCAGCCAATTTACCATCCCTAATCAGTTTGGAAATAAACCTTAACTCAAACCAGCCAAGATATAGGTTACACCATGACGGGCTAGATGCGAATCCCATTGGGATGCCCTTTGTTTGCTTCCAGATACCATTATGCATCAAGAGATAACAGTTATTCAGCAGCCAAATGTTTAGTTTTACAAAGAGATCCTTGTTGATCATATTCCAAGATTTACCAGCAGGAGCTTTATCCTTCCATTCAAGTATAATATTAGAATTGTCAAGCATCTGGTACCACATCTCAAAGCCCTTATGCACTTTCTTTTTGTATTTCCATACCAAATCAATAATTTCAGTCATAACCATGCCAATACCATCAGGTCCGTCCAGCGGAATATTTTCATAGCATTTGGTAACATCCGCAACAAAAACATCATTAATCTTAGCTGGTAGATTACATACCACATCATAAATCGAGTTGATTATCCAGGAAGCTTTGATTCTGTTTTGCTGCCATAAATTCCCAGCACTGCATTTATCATGACAAATGCTAGGCCATACCTCAAGTAGCAAATTTAGACCAGCTGCAATAATGGAAGCGGCAACAGAGAATATGGTACTGTGTGCATTTGTAATCCACCTGTATTCCATTTTGTGAGCTTTAAAGATGCCAAGTAAATATGGTAAAGAATCACTAGCCAAAGGCACATCCCCAAGTAAATCAAACAAGTCCTTCTTGATCTGTGCCACAAGTTCATCCAGAGAAAAAGAGCATTTAAGGAAATCATTACTGTTCAACCTTTTATCTGCCTCATGTCTGATATGTAATGGACAAATGAAAGCGGGATTATTAGCCGCCTTGTCAACCCCGGACGTATATAAGTTCATTCTCAACCAGTCAAGGTTCTTAACAACTTTCTCATCCTGGATTAAAAACTTTTTTCTGTTATCCATATTGCTTTCAATAAAAAATTTTGCTAGCCACTTTGTCTCTTTTAGTAAGATCCTCTTACATTCTGAGATAATTTCAGAGTCAAAGTTGTCCAAGGCAAACCTATGGACATTGAAGAACTGTTCAACAGTGATCAGCATTTCAGACTTAAACTGTTCCAATGTGAAAGGGCGGTCAGGGATGTAGTTTAAACCATGAGCAAACCAATTTCTAAGGCCCTTGCTGTGTATAATGTTAAGGTCCATAGTTCTAATGTGTCCAATTGATGGATCAATGTATTTCTTGAGTCTTGGTATAGAACATGGACAGGGTGGTTCCTTGATTTCAGAAAATGTTGCCTTTGGATTATAGCATAAATCTTTGAGATTGGAAGAAAATTTCCACCCAAAAGTAGTGTTATTCCAAATATCATAACCCTCTTCCCCGAAAAAACGACACAGAACTGTTTTAAAAGTGCTGCTGAATTCAATCTTTTCTACTACTTTGGAAAAGTAACAGAAATGAACAAATTTACTTTTGGAATTTTCTTTAGAGATCATAAGACTGAGTCTTCCATCAACTTTAGTCGAGATAAACCTTCTTTTAGTCTGTTTAAACAAAAAATACCAATGAGAAAGGTAGGCCAGTACAAGTATTTATTGGAACAAGTCCAATTATAGTATGGCACTGTGGCCATTTTAGAAAAAAAAACAGTAGTATGCCATGCATCAACATGTAAGCAGTAAGAAACAGAAACAGAAAGTGTAGGAAGGCTGACCAAGTAATATTTGATTACTGCATCATTCTTGTATCCTTAGGGTTCCCAGCAGTAGTGCATTTAGCAAGTTTAGGAGGCCTAAGAATGCCAGCTGTAACATTGTTTGGAACTGACCTTTTCTTGTAGCTTGGAGCAAACCCCATGCTGCTGTTGTCATGTAGATGATCGATTAAGAACTTCTTAGACCTAATGGTCTTTTCAATGATATCCACAGCCCTTGACCTTCCAAACTCATTCTTAAGATTAAAATTCACATTCTCAGCCAGCTTGTGAGTCATTCTTATCATCAGCTCCCTAATGGTGAGAAAACCTATGTAGGATAGAACCACACCTTTGACAGGTTCAGTGGCCAGAAAATTAGAGAGCAGAGCAAACCTCATTTGCATTGTTTCATTAGGCCAAATTAATTCCAAATTATTGGCCATAAACCATACCAAGTGATCAAACCAAATGATGTTGTCTGGGCACTTCTCATCACAGATTTTATCACAGTCACATTTAAAAAACGGGCAGTAGGTCCTGAAAATCCTCATAAGATAGAAACTATTTCTCTTTTCTTCAATTTTCGCCATATGGCCTTTTTGTCCAATATACAGTGATGTACCAATCTGACAAGTTCTACTAAGCAAGCTGAGGTCAAATGGTAGCTTCAAATCAATTTTCCTGATATGTTTCGTAAAGGATATTGCATCAGCTTCAGCTTTAGCCACTTCTTCATTTTTCAGTCTGGCAAGTAAGATAAACGACTCTTTGCTGATTGGGGCTATAATTCCCAGATTTTTGCTGCTCCAAAGTGACTGCCCAAACTGTTCCCCATGGATCTCAATATTACGGTTAGACATAATTGGAAATGCTCCACAATTGAAGAAGTTAAGCTCTTTAATACTATATTCAGCCAACATATCTTCCAGACCATAATCTTCTTCAGCAGCATCATTAGCATCAACAACAGCATTGTCCAGTCCATCCATGTCAAATAAGCAATTATCTAGAGCAGGGGGTTCAGCATCTATATTTTCAGATTTACCTTTGTCATTCTTGACAAAAGTCAAAGGTTTGATATTGCATTGGGACTCAAGGACAGTAAGGCCTTTAATGAAAGCCAGCAGGTTTTTTGCATCATTTTTGTCTTCAGTCATATGAAAATCAGGCAGTCTATTATATGCATCCATAATCAGGCCTTGACAGACATCAAAACTAGCTTTCTTGAAACCCGAAACCAGTTCCAGCATTCTATTGAACCCTGAGAAGAGAATAACTGAAATTTCACCTTCAAAAAGAGAGCTCTCTTTCCGTAGGAACACATTGTGAATTTCCTGATTTCTGATACAAGCTAGCACTGTTTGAACAGCTTTGTTAGGAGCTACAATTCCTGCAGCAGCATATCCGAAATGTGCCAGGTCTGGATACCAATCCGGTCTATTCCCAAAAGGATTCTGATTATTCACTTGTTGAGCATTTCCAGAGATGTTGTAGATTTGGCGTAAGCCCACATTACCTTCCTGAAGACAAAGAAAGTTTAGAATAATAAAAGGAATAAGGCTAATGAAACAAAAAACTTGTTATCTCTTAAGGCCCACTCTGGTAAAACCAGAGACCTGAAATAGGGTATATATACTAAACTGAACAAATCCTTTTGACTTGTCAAGTCATCCAAATCTATAACTAGATTGGACTTATCAGACCCCAAAAGGGGAGGCCTTAGAGATTCCCAAATTAAACCTAAAAAACCAAAACTACCAGAACAGATTACAACCTCGGGTTGCTTCAAGAATCAAAACATGTTGAACTAAATATGAAGCAGTAAACAAAAAAGGAGAAAAGACTATACTGGGAAAAAATTTCATGAAAAAGCCTTTGAATAAATTGATCCTAATAAGCTATCAGAACATCAGAACTGATTACAACCTAGGGTTGTTTCAATAATTAAAACCTGTTGTAACAGTTATGGACCAGTAAACAAAAAAGAAAAAAGAGTCCTATCCTTAGACAGAATTTAAATATGCTTTATAAGAAATTTGGACAAGAAAAAATGACAACCATCAAATAGTAATTTAATTTCATAAAACTATGAAGTAAGAGCCAAAACCATTGAAGTATACTCAAAGGAAATGAATATAAAAGTGATAAAAAATAAAGTACCATGTGTTCGGCTGCCAAGAATACAGAAAATAATCTGGTAAGATATCTTACCATAAAGCTTTTAAAACAGTATAATAATTGTTCATATCCGCAAGCATGCAGAATGCCTAGAAAACCACAAGACAAGGGAGAAGGAGTTCGGTTACCTGCAGCAAAAATGCACTTGTTAGCCTAAGAAGGGTAAAAATGCATATGCTAGCAGGTAAGCTATGAACAACCTTGGCCTTTCGGCCCTTTACCCTCAGATTAAAACTGAATTTCAAATTCAAAAATTAGAAACAAGAACAAGAGCATTTAAGTGTAAGAGAAGCTAAACAATTTAGGAAGAGCAAGCATGTAATAGTTACAACGTCCCATAAGACTTAAGAGAAGATGCAAAAGGGGTACAACAAAAACAAGGCACAATGTCAAAGGGTTCCAAAGAACTGGCCAAAGCTGCAACAGTGAAACACCCAGGCTCATGGTAGTATAAAAAAGCTAGAGAGCGGTTAAAAACCTCAAAAAGGTCAAAGGACACATGCTGGCATGGGTTAAATCAGAATATGTGCAAATGCCAGTTACCAATTACTGAACAAAATTGTATCGGACCTATCTAAATCACTTATCCAGCAGCTACTTCTACAATCATACAGGTCACAGGATAAATAGACTAAGAACATAGTTAAAAACTTAAAAGGAGTGGTACAAAAACATAACAAGCAAGTTAACATTGCCATCAGTGGCCACAAGAAGAGTATAAGATATCATATGGAGACAACATCCTAGATCTAAGGGCTGCACTAAGCAAGACTAAATATTAACAGCATAAGATCAAAGTTCATGGTGGGAATAGGTAACCGGGGCAAAAAATAAAAAATCCGGAGCTGTTAATATCATTAATGCAGTCAAATATACTAGGCTAAACATGTAAAATTATATGATTACATATATATGCACCCAAAGTTATAACACACCTGTTCTAGCAATTAAACGAGCTACAATAAAATGCTTATAGCATCAAACAGTCGTACATGGTAGGGCATAGAAGCAAGACAAATCTAACCACATGAATTTGTTAAGTAAATAAACAGTATGGAAGTGCAATCACAGTCTACTAAAAGTATTGAAAGCCCTTAAGAAATTATGTAATAACTGCTACAACAAGGAGAACTGAGGTTCAAAAAATTGGATCCAAGACATGCCGATCCAAAAGTTAGCATGACTCCCTCTATAGCAAACTACAGAACATAGAAAAAAGAAAAAAGAAAGGAGACAAGGGCCAAATCAGAGATCAGGACGAAAAATTAAAAGGAAGGATTATGGCATATGTAGAAATAGGTATACAAGCCAAACAGGAATAAGGTTGGTTGTAGAAGATAACAGAGGCCCATTCCAGTAAAAAACATACATATCAGGGAAGAAGGATCTTCATAGAACAGATTGAAGCCAAAGGGAATTTTAGTAAGAAATGCAGCATTAGCAGTAGCTTTGAATGATCAGCATAATTAACATCTTAACCTGTTCAGGTTCAAATCGTAAGCAACAAGCAAATATCAAACGAGCCTACAATTAGCCCCAAAAAAAACCAGAACCAACAAAACAAAACCCAATAGATCATTAGAAATACCATAAACAAATAGAACTAAAGCTGAGCATTAATCAGGTGGGGGATAATTGTAGATAAATGCTAGAGTGCAAGTTCCAGATTACTAACAACTTGTAGAATAGTAAAACAGACCACCAATACCTCAAAGATAACCCGGATAAATATTCCAACAAAAATAAACCGAGCGGGGAAAACCCGATTAATTTTGGATCTCCAATTCGTCTTGTTCATCATCCTCCTCTGACTCAGAGAGAGGAACTACCTCCACGTTGCTGGCAGAAATCTCCAGCCCTTTGGCTAATTTTCCAGCAGGTTCCTGCCCTGGTATGAACTTCTTAATGCCAGGGTCATTCCTATCTCTGTTAGGATCAAGTCCATGTTGCTTGCAGAGCTCAAGCAATTGGGATTTAGATGGTTGAGAGGCACCATGCTCCAGACCATTTCTCCCGAGAAAATCAATGGGCTTAAGCCCTAGTGTGACCCTTGTTGGGGCACCTTCAGTCGGCCTTACGTCATAGCATGAATTGTAAAGACCGAGCTCTGTGGTATATAAATCGCCGAAAAAAAGCAGATTAAAAAATTGCTTTGAAGTTCATTCTACTAGAGATTAGCCTAAACCTTATTTGCTTACAAGAAACATCTTTAACAGGGTCGGATTGCCAGATAGGAATGCATGTAACTACCAGCATCATGTATAATAACATGAAATCTGTTAGTAGTCCAGCCATAGATCTGAGTCAGCGAAAGGCACGATAACTTGTAGCATTTTTGATCGATTGAGGTCGTGAATTGGCAGGTGGGAACAGGCTCCGACCATCGCTAGGGTTTCTGGGAAAATTAGGTTAGGTAACAGTTGGAAAAAACGTCCATGAAGCAAACAGAATATACCATAATGGTGGTAATGAAAACATGAATTAACAATTCGCAACTAACAATAGGGACAAGCCTAGGGATACAATTCCGGCCATGTAACAATTCCAATGGACTTAGCAATGAATATCATCCACGTCACACTATTCAAGGTATAACATATGTTAATAAATTTGGCAACAATTAACCCAATGGGTTATATTATTAGGTGTCAGAGATCCATGAATACAGTATTACATAAGAAGTGAAAAGTAAGTATAAGAGCCAAAGCAAGACCAACAATGTCCAGAGCAAGAAACTTCCTTAATAATACCATTGTTAATGTTTAAGAACATAGCCAAAAGAGTAACAGGACCAAATCCTCGAGCCTGCATGGGCTCCCGGATCAACCAACTGAAAGAGAGATTTATCATTTAACAAAGCAAGTTGGATTCCAAATAAGAGCACTTGCCTAGAAAAGTTGTGAGTTAAGTCAAGGATAAAAGGACTTGGCCATGTAACATGAATTATGGGCACATAGTGATTCCCATTTAACATCAACCCTTCAAAAAATATGAGGGGTTAAAAAACTAATCCCATGTAACAAAAATATCAGATATCTAGGTCCCAAAAACAGGTGACAAAGGCACAATAAAAGACGTGAAAGAACTACAAATATGCCCGGAAGGAAAATACAGTATAACAAATAAAAACCACATTGATTATGATAGAGTGTCAAGTATTCACTACATTACTTCTGCATGGGTTCCCACATCTCCAATTAAAAGGTATTAACCATGTAACAGGCCAGGTTGTACCATACTGAAGGAATCTAGATTAAAGAAATTCAAAAAGTGACCAAGTAACTCAACTCGGACTTCGTATATATATATATATATATATATATATATATATATATATATATATATATATATATATATATATATATATATATATATATATATATATATATATATATATATATATATATATATATATATATATATATATATATATATATACAAGTCTTTGTACTATGAGCGGTTGCACTATGAGAGACTGTACAAATCCAACTAGAAGCCAAAATGCAGAGCTATCCAATGAAGATTCTACTAGATTCCCCAAGGCTCTGGAAATATTCCCCTAGGCTATATGAGATGCCATTAATGTTCCCCTATATTCCTTAAGATCCCATGATGATTCCTTAAGATCCCATTAATGATATATATATATATATATATATATATATATATATATATATATATATATATATATATATATATATATATATATATATATATATATATATATATATATATATATATATATATATATATATATATATATATATATATATATATATGTACACTTGATACATGGGTTTATTTAACTGGATAGGGGTTTATTTGACTTGCTACACCCGTTAAAGTTATGAAATATACCACCATGAAAATGTTCAATGTTTTGTGGTACATCCGTTGAGCTATGAGGTATATAATACGATGATGATAACTAGTAATACCTTACCTGCTACGATAACTAATACCTTACCAACATGCAAAGATGTAGTTTATCTTAAAATTTTATTTTGTTAGATTTAAAAAGGTTAGGTTTCCACCAATAGTATATGTAGCTATATATATATATATATATATATATATATATATATATATATATATATATATATATATATATATATATATATATATATATATATATATATATATATATATATATACAAGTGAGTGTACTATAAGGGAGTACACAAATTTTGAGCCATCCAAACTTAAGATTCTCTTAAGATTCCCCTAGATTCTCAAAGATTATCCCAAATTTTCTCTACATTTCTTAAGATTCTATATAAATTCTCTTAGATTCCTTTAGGTTCTATCAAGATTCCCCTAGAAAAACACACCTAGTGTAAAAGATTCCCTAAGATTCCCTTAGATTCTTAGGATTCTACAAAGATTCCTCGAGATTTCAAACGTTATCACAAGGATCCTCTAAATTCTTTAGAATTCTATGTAGATTCTCCTAGATTTTGTTAGATTCTATAGAGATTCCCCTAGAATCTTGAAAATTCCATCAAGATTCCCCTAGATTCTCAAAGATTTTAGCGCTTAGATTACGCTAGATTTCGAGCCATTCAATGAAGATTCTATAAAGATTCACTTAGATTCTTGAAGATTGGGAAAAAGTATCCTAGATTCTCAAAGATTTAAGGAAGATTTCCTTAAATACTCTTAATCCCATAAGTTACTTAAGATTCTCTTAAGATTCAACTAGATTCTCAAAGATTATCCCAGATTTTCCAAGATTCTATATAGATTCTCTTAGATTCTATCGAGATTCCCCTACTAAACACACTTATTAATGAAAGATCCCTTAAGATTCCACAAAGCTTCCCTAGATTCTTAAGATTCTATAAAGATCCCTCTAGATTTTCGAACTTATCACAAGAAACCTCTAGAGTCTCCAAAATTCTATGTGGATTCTCCTAAATTTTGTTAGATTCTATATAGATTCCCTTAGATTCTATAGATTTTCAAGGATTCTCAAAGATTTTATGAAGATGCACTTGATCCTACTAGATTCTCTATGATTCTCTTGAGATTCCCATAAATTCCCCTAATTTTGTTGGGGTTCCTCTAGCCTCCTAAAGATCATCTCAAGATTCCTCTAGATTTCCCATATTTCTATGTAGATTCTCCTAGATTCCCTTAGATTCTATGAAGATTCTTCTACATTCTCAAAGGTTTTATAAAGATTCCTATAGAATCTCAAAGATTCCCCTTGCGATTCTCATAGATTCCCAAAGATTCTCTTGAGCTTCCTTTAAATTCCCTAAAATCCTATGGAGATTCCCTAGATTCTTTTAAATTAGCATAGATTCAGTAAAATTCTAAGTTTCCAAAAGAAACTTAGTATTCGATCACATTAGCTCAAGCTGCGAGGGAGCGATGCCAAAGCACCACTCTTGGGAAGTTCTCGGCGAGAGGAATCCAATGGTGTGGGTCTCACCTTCATCCAGACCCCTCTCGCAAGTTATCGGCCTTTGAAGTCGATTATAAAAAGAAGCTTCCTAGAAAGTCCATCTATTAATGTTGGTGCCACCTCATTACCTTTTTATTAAATAAGGATGCCACCTCACCTCTTTTAATAAAGAAATTGCAATTTAATAAAAATTTAATGGTTAGGATTTTTCCTCCCCTTTTGATCCAACGGTTAAGATTATTTGCAAAAAAAGCACCTTTTAAGGGACCTTCCTTGCATCTTCCTTTAAAAATCAAGGGCCAAGATTTCACTGCGTGCCCGATCAGCGGTTCATGGATGGGGTGCATGGCCCATGCATGGCCCATGCATGCCCCCCATCAAATCCAAGGGCCATTTAAGTGCCACCTCAAAAATTAGACGGATAGGATTAATCTCTACCCACATTCAACCCCCCATAGGACCCATCAAATAATTGTATATATATAAGAGATAAGAGATAAGAGATATATATATATAGATTCTCTTAGATTCTCTAAAATTCCATCAAGATTCCCTTAGATTCTCTAAACTTTTAGGAAGATTTCCCTAGATTCCCAAAGATTCTCTTGAGAAATACCCCAAGATTCCTCTAGATTCTCCAAGATTCTATCAAGATTCTATGAGATTCCATTAAGGTTCCCATAGATTCATTTAGATTCCTTTAGATTCTCCTAGATTCCCAAAGATTCATTTGAGACTCCCTAAGATTCTCTAAAGATTCCCCTAGATTCCAAAAGAATACCCCAAGATTCCACTTGATTCTCTAAGATTCTATCAAGATTTTCATAGATTCTTCTACATTCTCTAAGATTCCATTAAGATTTTTCTAGGTTCTTAAAGATTTTATCAAGATTCCCCTAGATTCCCAAAGAAGCACATGAGATTCCTATAGATTCTCTTAAGGTTCCTCTAGTTCCCATATAGTGTATGAAGATTCCCCTAGATTCCCCAAGATTCCATCAAGTTTCCTCTAGGTTCTTAGAGATTTTATCAAGATTCCCTTAGATTCCCTTACATTCTCAAAGATGCTCTCTTAAGATTCCCATAGATTCTCTAAGATTCTCATGATATTCCTCTGGATTTCCTAAGATCCTATAAAGATTCTCCTAGATTCCCTCAACTTACCATAGATTCCTTGAAACTCGAACATTCCAAAAAGATTCTTAATGTTCGATCATGTCGGCTCCAACTGCGACAAAATAGTGTCAAAGCACACTCATTGGAAAGTTCTCGACGAGAGGAATCCAATGGCGTAGGCCCCACCTTCATCCGACCCTTCTACCGCAAGCTACGTGCTTTTGAAGACGATTAAACAAAAGGAAGCTTCCTAGAATGTCCACTAATAAATGTTTTGACACCTCATTACTTTTTTTAATTAATAAGGGTGCCACCTCATCTCCTTTTAAAAAAAACTTATTTAATATTAAAAAGTTAATGGCTAGGATTTATGCTCACCTTTTGATCTAACGGTTAAGATCTGCTACACCAAATTCACTTTTTGGCACCTTCCTTGCACCTTCCCCATAAAAATCAAGGGCTAGGATTTTGCCTTCCCCTTTGATCCAACGGTTCACAGATGGGGTGTATGCCCCCATGCATGACTCATGCATGTCCCCATCAAAATCCAAGGGCTTAAGCTACGCCACCTCATAAACTTTTTTATTCAAGGGCCAAGATCAAAGATTTATATACGATGTGCTATTTTGTAACCACCCCCATGAGTTTCTATATATATATTATATATATATATATATATATATATATATATATATATATATATATATATATATATATATATATATATATATATATATATATATATATATATATATATTTATTTTTTTAATTTTGTCCCCTGCTATGAGAACTAATACCCTACCAACATGCGAAGATGTAGTTTATCTCAACAAGCTAGCTGACTTAGGAAAAAGTCGACAAAAAAGCAATTTAAGTCAGGTACTATGCATTAATTACGAATTTCTGAATGTCTTACTCTTGCAAAAGCGGGCCTTGACTTCTAAGCGCCACAGCGGGAGGTCACGAGGTCCAAACTCCATTCAGTCGGTTCAGCTTGCCCGGCGTTCTCAATTTGCATGTGATTATTGCGTCCCAAGTGCAAAAGACCAAAACTTCGGCACCCAAAGCGCCAAACCCTGCTAGAACACGGCAACTCATATGGTTTACGTTTGGAGGCTCTATGCTTGTCGATTTGACTAGGACCTAGCCTTGCGTGTCTTGACATGGGGGGGTGTTGGCCTTGGACCACGGACCCTAAAAACCACCGGGAAGCGGCTTGCCCCAAAGTCCTCTCGAAGGCCGGCAGCGGGCGGGCAACTTCCCCTCTCGGGCAAGTGATCTGTCTCTCGAACGTCAACATTGCCCTAGGGACCAAGTTTTGTGGCGAAGCCCACCCTTCTCGAAGAAGCCAAACTATCTCATGTACGCCTTTTCGTAGATCAATTGGCCTAGGAGGTGGGCTGGCGAATCTTTGCAATGTAAGGCGTAAGTGTTTCTTTCTTTTGCAAAACTGGCCAGGTGTAACTTGGTCCCTAGGGTAATTTTGGCATTCGGACGATGTGGCGAAGTCGGATCGGCATTTGAACCTCCGCAATGTCCAACGACAAAACACTTTGGTTTCTACCGTCGCCCTTGGGGCGGGGCCGGCGGTTTGATATGTTCTCCCGGACGGATGTTGGATTTTTGGACCTTCTCGGACCGGGTTCCCGGAACAAAGGATTCAACGGGGATCACGAGGAACCGAGATCCGGGAGTGTGGTCTTTAGCGTCGCGCCCGTGAGCTTTTGCCGAGAAAAGGCTGCCTCGGGGAAGCTTTTTGGGGCTCGCCTCATGGGGTTTGGACTCTCCCCTCTAATGAGGAGGCCTTGCAAGGTCACGGCCTTGTTTGACTTGGGGAAGTGTGCGGCTTGGCTGCCCAACAACAGGCTGCGGGACCGTTCTAGTGCAAACTATTTGATCTAAACCATATCAAAATTTTTGAAAGTTGGCTGTATGTTGGTGATGACTTAGGAAGCTAGGCGACAAAAATCAGAATTTAAGTCCGTACTATGCATTAATTACGAATTTCTGAATGTCTTGCCTCTTGCTAAAAGCGGCCCTTGACTTCTAAGCGCCACAGCGGGAGGAGTACAGGTCCAAACTCCATTCCGTCGGTTCCCCTTGCTTGGCGTTCTCAAGCGCATGTGATCGGCCACGTCCCAAGTGCAAAAAGACCAAAACTTCGGCACCCAAAGCGCAAACCACGCTAGAACACGGCAACTCATAGGGTTTACGTTTGAGGCTCTATCCTTGTCGATTTGACTAGGACCTTGCGCCGTGTCTTGAGGTAGAGGGGGTGTTGACCTTGAGAGCACGGACCCTAAAAAGCACCCGGAGGCGGCTTGCCCCAAAATTCCTCTCCGAAGGCCACGGCGGCGGACGGGCAACTTCCCTCTCGGAACCGTGATCATCTCGCCAATGGACTCTAAGCGTCGACATTGCCCTAGGGACCAAGTTTTGTGGCGAAGCCCACCCCTTCGAAGAAGCACCAAACTATCTCATGTGCAACACACTCGTAGTCAATTGGCCTAGGAGGTGGGCTGGCTGAATCTTTGCAATGTAGGGCGTAAGTGTTTCTTTTTTTGCAAAACCAACCGTGTAACTTGGTCCCTAGGGTAATTTTGGCATTACGGGACGATGTGGCGAAGTCGGATCGGCATTTTGAACCTCCGCAATGTCCGAACGACAAAACACTTTGGTTTCTACTAATCGCCCGCGCGGGGCGCTTGCGGTTTGATATGTTCTCCGGGGCCGGATGTTGGATTTTTGGACCTTCTCGGACCAGGTTCCGGAACAAAGGATTCAACGGTGGGATCACGGGGAACCGAGATCGGGAGTGTGGTCTTTAGCGTCGCCCCCGGCGGGCTTGCCGCCAGAAAAGGCTGCCTCGGGGAAGCTTTTGGGGCTCGCCTCATGGGTTCGGACTCTCCCTCTAATGAGGAGGCCTTGCAAGGTCGGCCTTGTTTGACTTGGGCAAGTGTGCCAGCTCGGCTGCCCAACAACAGGCTGCCCGGACCGTTCTAGTGCAAACTATTTGATCTAAACCATATCCAAAATTTTTGAAAGTTGGCCTGTATGTTGGCGATGACTTAGGAAGCTAGGTGACAAAAAATCAGAATTTAAGTCCATACTATGCGTTAATTCGAATTTCATTGAATGTCTTGCTACTGCAAAAGCGGCCCTTGACTTCTAAGCGCCACAGCGGGAGGAGTACAGGTCCAAACTCCATTCCGTCGTTCCCCTTGCTTGGCGTTCTCAAGCGCATGTGATCGGCCACGTCCCAAGTGCAAAAGACCAAAACTTCGGCACCCAAAAAACGCAAAACCCCGCTAGAACACGGCAACTCATAGGGTTTACGTTTGGGAGGCTCTATCCTTGTCGGTTGACTAGGACCTTGCGCCCGTGTCTTGAGGTAGAGGGGGGGTGTTGGCCTTGAGAGCACGGACCCTAAAACCACCAAAGCAGCTTGCCCCAAAATTCCTCTCCCGAAGGCCACGGGCGACGGACGGGCAACTTCCCTCTCCGGGAACCGTGATCTGTCTCGCCAATGGACTCGAGCGTCGACATTGCCCTAGGGACCAAGTTTTGTGGCCGAAGCCCACCCTTCTCGAAGAAGCGCCAAACTATCTCATGTGCAACACACTCGTAGTCAATTGGCCTAGGAGAGGTGGCGAAATCTTTTGCAATGTAGGGCGTAAGTGTTTCTTTCTTTTGCAAAACCAACCGGGTGTAACTTGGTCCCTAGGGTAATTTTGGCATTCTGGACGATGTGGCGAAGTCGGATCGGCATTTGAACCTCCGCAATGTCCGAACGACAAAACACTTTGGTTTCTACATCGCCCCCGCAGGCGCTTGGCGGTTTGATATGTTCTCCGGACGGATGTTGGATTTTTTGGACCTTTCGGACCAGGTTCCCGGAACAAAGGATTCAGCGGCCGGATCACGGAACCGAGATCCGGGAGTGTGGTCTTTAGCGTCGCCCCGTGGGCGATTTGCCGAGAAAGGCTGCCCGAGGGAAGCTTTTTGGGGCTCGCCTCACGGGGTTCGGACTCTCCCCTCTAATGAGGAGGCCTTGCAAGGTCCTGGCCTTGTTTGACTTGGGCAAGTGTGCGGCTCGGCTGCCCAACAACAGCTGCCGGACCGTTCTAGTGCAAACTATTTGATCTAAACCATATCCAAAATTTTTGAAAGTTGGCATGTATGTTGGCGATGACTTAGGAAGCTAGCTGACAAAAATCAGAATTTAAGTCCATACTATGCGTTAATTACGAATTTACGAATGTCTTGCTCTTTGCAAAAGCGGCCCTTGACTTCTAAGCGCCACAACGGGAGGAGTATTGGTCCAAACTCCATTCCGTCAGTTCCCCTTGCTTGGCGTTCTCAACTGCATGTGATCGGCCACGTCCCAAGTGCAAAAGACCAAAACTTCGGCACCCAAAGCGCAAACCCCGCTAGAACACGGCAACTCATAGGGTTTACGTTTGGAGGCTCTATCCTTGTCGATTTGACTAGGACCCTTGCCGTGTCTTGAGGTAGAGGGGGTGTTGACCTTGAGCACGGACCCTAAAAAACCACCAAAAGCAGCTTGCCCCAAAATTCCTCTCGAAGGCCACGGCGACCGGACGGGCAACTTCCCTCTCGGAACCGTGATCTGTCTCGCCAATGGACTCGAGAACGTCGACATTGCCCTAGGGACCAAGTTTTGTGGCGAGAAGCCCACCCCTTCTCGAAGAAGCGCCAAACTATCTCATGTGCAACACACTTTCATTACTCAATTGGCCTAGGAGGTGGTGCTGAATCTTTGCAATGTAGGGCGTAAGTGTTTCTTTCTTTTGCAAAACCAACCGTGTAACTTGGTCCCTAGGGTAATTTTGGCATTAGGACGATGTGGCGAAGTCGGATCGGCATTTTTGAACCTCGCAATGTCCGACGACAAAACACTTTGGTTTCTAATGTCGCCCGCAGGGGCTTCAGCGGTTTGATATGTTCTCCGGGACGGATGTTGGACTTTTTGGACCTTCTCGGACCAGGTTCCCCGGAACAAAGGATTCAACGGCGGATCACGAGGAACCGAGATCGGGGGTGTGGTCTTTAGCGTCGCCCCGTGAGCGTTGCCCGAAAAAAGGCTGCCTCGGGAAGCTTTTTGGGGCTCGCCTCCTGGGGTTCGGACTCTCCCCTCTAATGAGGAGGCCTTGCAAGGTCCTGGCCTTGTTTGACTTGGGCAAGTGTGCCAGCTCGGCTGCCCAACAACAGGCTCCCCGGACCGTTCTAGTGCAAACTATTTGATCTAAACCATATCCAAAATTTTTGAAAGTTGGCTGTATGTTGACGATGACTTAGGAAGCTAGCTGACAAAAAATCAGAATTTAAGTCCGTACTATGCATTAATTCTGAATTTACGAATGTCTTGCCTCGCAAAGCGGCCCTTGACTTCTAACCGCCACAACGGGAGGAGTGCAGGTCCAAACTCCATTCCGTCAGTTCCCCTTGCTTGGCGTTCTCAATCGCATGTGATCGGCCACGTCCCAAGTGCAAAAGACCAAAACTTCGGCACCCAAAAGCGCAAATCCTGCTAGAACACGGCAACTCATAGGGTTTACGTTTGGAGGCTCTATCCTTGTCGATTTGACTAGGACCCTTGCGTGTCTTGAGGTAGAGGGGGGGTGTTGGCCTTGAGCACGGACCCTAAAACCACAGGAAGCAACTTGCCCCAAAATTCCTCTCCCGAAGGCCCGGCGACGGACGGGCAAATTCCCTCTCGGAACCGTGATCGTCTCTCGCCAATGGACTTTAAGCGTCGACATTGCCCTAGGGACCAAGTTTTGTGGCCAGAAGCCCACCCCTTCTCGAAGAAGCGCCAAACTATCTCATGTGCAACACACTCGTAGTCAATTGGCCTAGGAGGTGGCTGCTGAATACTGCAATGTAGGGCGTAAGTGTTTCTTTCTTTTGCAAAACCAACCGTGTAACTTGGTCCCTAGGGTAATTTTGGCATTCCGGACGATGTGGCGAAGTCGGATCGGCATTTCGGAGCCTCCGCAATGTCCGAACGACAAAACACTTTGGTTTCTACACTGTCGCCCGCAGGACGCTTCGCGGTTTGATATGTTCTCCCGGACGGATGTTGGATTTTTTTGGACCTTCTCGGACCAGGTTCCTGGAACAAAGGATTCAACGGTCGGATACGGGAACCGAGATCCGGGAGTGTGGTCTTTAGCGTACGCCCCCCCGGCGGAGCGCTGCCAGAAAAGGCTGCCTCGGGAAGCTTTTTGGGGCTCGCCTCCTGGGGTTCGGACTCTCCCCTCTAATGAGGAGGCCTTGCAAGGTCCTGGCCTTGTTTGACTTGGGCAAGTGTGCCAGCTCGGCTGCCCAACAACAAAGCTGCCGGACCGTTCTAGTGCAAACTATTTGATCTAAACCATATCCAAAATTTTTGAAAGTTGGCCTGTATGTTGGCGATGACTTAGGAAGCTAGCTGACAAAAAATCAGAATTTAAGTCCGTACTATGCATTAATTACGAATTTACGAATGTCTTGCTACTGCAAAAGCGGCCCTTGACTTCTAAGCGCCACAACGGGAGGAGCAGGTCCAAACTCCATTCGTCAGTTCCCCTTGCCCGTGTTCTCAACGCATGTGATCGCCACGTCCCAAGTGCAAAAGACCAAAACTTCGGCACCCAAAACGCAAACCCCGCTAGAACCGGCAACTCATAGGGTTTACGTTTGAGGCTCTATCCTTGTCGATTTGACTAGGACCTTGCGCCGTGTCTTGAGGTAGAGGGGGTGTTGACACCGAGCACGGACCCTAAAACCACCCGAAGCGGCTTGCCCCAAAATTCCTCTCCGAAGGCCCCTGGCGACGGACGAGCAACTTCCCCTCTCGGAACCGTGATCCGTCTCGCCAATGGACTCGAAGCGTCGACATTGCCCTAGGGACCAAGTTTTGTGGCGAAGCCCACCCCTTCTCGAAGAAGCGCCAAACTATCTCATGTGCAACACACTTTCGTAGTCAATTGGCCTAGGAGGTGGTGGCGTCAAATCTTCGCAATGTAGGGCGTAAGTGTGTCGCTTTTTTGCAAACCGACCCGTGTAACTTAGTCCATAGGGTAATTTTGGCATTCCAAGCGATAAGCGGCGTCGATTATTAAATTTTTTTTCGCCGTTTTTTTTTTTTTTTTTTCAAAAAAAAAAAAAGTGACGTCGTTAAACGACGTTGTTTACGTGGCGCTCTGGCGACAATAGCGTGGCGGACGATGCCGCCACGGCCGGGCAAAACCGCCACGTCGGATATTCTAGGCGTCGTTTAACGGCGTCCACGTCGGCGTCGGCGGAGGACACTTTGGCGTGCCCGACTGGCATGTCAACAAGCCACGGGCCGCCCGGTCGCGTCAGATTTTTAGTCGTCGTTCAACGGCGTCATGTCGGCGATGGCGAGAACGGTGGCGTGCGGCTGGCATGTCGGCCAAGCCCACGCGGCCGGATGTGCCACGCCGGATCCACGAGGCGGCGTTAAACGGCGTTTTGTGCACGCGTGGCACGACGCGCCGCGCTTACCCGGCAGCGGCGGTACCATTACGCCACGAGGCCAATCCGACACGCGTCGCCACGAAGCGTCGTTGAGCGGCGCCGAAGCGACGTTGTCGTCGTTGAACGACGATGTCGTCGATATTCGACGACGACCCGTCGTTCTTCGACGTCGCGACGTCGTTGGACGTCGACTATCCCTTGTAGTGAAGTACTAATAGATTCTATGCCTGATGGCAAAGAAGCAAGTGAAGGGTTAATAGTGGGAGATGCAACATGTGGAGATATGACATGCACAATACACCAATATTGCTTTGTTAGATCCTACTCCCAACCACTTTATATTGAATGTGACTCTGGATAGCCTTGAGCTTGAGTCATATTTATTCTAAGACTAACCTATCCATATAGGGTTGTGCCCGAATGAACCATACTGTACATGTATCAACAGAAAGTTTTACTGTGTCAGAGTTCATCATCATTAATATAACCCTTAGCAAATCCCTTGAAGAAATGACACTAATGCAGGCTTTGAAACCCTGATTAAAGTACATAAAACTTAGGCATCACTATGTCGATATCAACTCATACACATCCACTATTGAGTAAAAAATTATGTAATACTACATACACGCTTTGTAGGCTCGGATACCTCCGACCTTATGAAGTTAGATACTATAGTGCTGCAACATTACGCAGTCGAGTCCATGGTTCCATTGAATTTTTCATTTTTATTCTTTTGTTTAAGATTCACATTGAGGAACTCACCAGAGACTCAAGTCTAGTAGACACTTCTTATATATCCTATCCATATTGGGTTGCACCAAATGGACCTAGTGTATATTTATCAACACAAATTTTTACTATGTCGAGGTCCATCATTAGTATAAGGGAAAGTTCTAAACATACCTAGCAAGTTTCTCAATATTCCAAAAATACCCTCCAACTGAAGAGCATTTTTGTAAATATGGTAATCTAGTTTTTGTGGCTCCTCAAATTTAAAAGTTATCTTCACAAATATTATAGCTTCGAAAAGGATCTTTTCAAAAAGATCAAATTCCATCACATCGAAGTTCAAATCCAGAAGTTAATGCTCATTTGAGTTGTTTCTTATAACACTTCATTAAAACACTGTAACTTGAAGATTCCAACTCCACTTTAGATGATTCTATTGCTGTTGGATAGCTTTCTTTCTCAACTATAAGTTTCATGATGGTACTTGTTGATTTGATCGGTCACAATAAAAGTCATTTCCATTTGGCCAATACCCATTTCTGGGGCAAAATTGCCCAGAAACAAGGTATTAGTTTAAATGGCAATGAAGTATTTTACCCCAAAAATAGGGTTTTCCGATCAAATGGCAATGAAGTTTTGTGACCGATCAAATCAACAAGTGGCCATCATTAAATTTATAGTTAAAAAAGAAAGCTATCCAGCGGCAATAGAATCATCTAAAGTGGAGTTAGAATCTTCAAGTTACAGTGTTTTAAAAAAGTGTTATAAAAAATAACTCAAATGAGCATAACTTATGAATTTGGACATCGGTGTAATGGAATTTGATCGTATTGGAAAGATCTTATTCTAATCTATATTGTTGTTAAGACAACTTTAAAATTTGAGGTGCCACAAAAAACTATATTATCATATTTACAAAATTGTTTTTCATTTTGAGGGTAAATGAAGAATATTTTTGAAATAGCAAACTTGAGGAGTATGTTTAGAATTTTCTATTAATAAAACTACAAGCGACTTTTTTTAAGAAATGGTATCTAAAGTATGGTTTGAACCCCTGACCAAAATACACAAATCTTAGGTATCACTAAACCAACTCCCGTTGATCACTAAACCAAATCCTGTGATACATGCATACTTTGTAGGTCGGCCTAGCTTAAAAAGTTAAGCATCATAGCATTGCAGCGTTAAAACAGTCTAGTCTATAGTTCCATCAAAATTTTGATGTTTTTTGTTTAAGGTCCACATC
Source organism: Isoetes taiwanensis (assembly GCA_021234155.1). Classification (NCBI taxonomy): domain Eukaryota; kingdom Viridiplantae; phylum Streptophyta; class Lycopodiopsida; order Isoetales; family Isoetaceae; genus Isoetes; species Isoetes taiwanensis. The sequence goes on from JAJEKV010000042.1 coordinate 2,832,675, forward strand.
AAGGAAGTCACCAAACAGCCAAGTCTATTAGACACCTTTTATGTATCTTATCCATAGTGGATGCACTATATCAAGGAAATCACCAGACATTCAAGTCCAGTACATGCCTTTTTTTAGATTCTATCCATACCAACTCCCTTCAAAAAATGACATTTAAGGCATCCTTGACCAAAGTGCACAAATCTTTGGTCTACAAACTTGCCACATATCCATTGAGTAAAATTTTGTGATACATGCATACTTTGTAGGTTGGGATAACTCTTGTCTTAAGAAATTAGACACCATAGCACTGCAAATGTTACAGTGGTTCGAGTCCATGATTCTATTGAACATTTAATATTTCTTGTTTATTGTCCACATCAAGAAGGAGGAGGAGGAATAATAATTTTTATGTCATGCGCCATTGGCAGCATCCAATTAGACATACAACACCCACACCACACCAACATTGTTTTATCAGGTCCTGCCCCTGACCACCTTATTTTGAACGGATGTGTAGCAAGTTAGTATAGACCTAGTGATGCCTAAGATTTGTGCACTTTGGTCAAGGGTCCAAACCATGCCTTAGATGTCATTTCTTGATGGGAGTTGCTAGGGGTTATATTAATGATGAACCTCGACGTAGTAGAACTTTCTGTTGATACATGTTCACTATGGTCCATTCGACGCAACCAGAGATGGATAGGATACGTAGATGTCTACTAGGCTTGGCTGTTTGGTGACTTTCTAATATAGATCCTAAACAAAAACATAAATGCGGCTTGAACGACCCCAAACTCGAGACCAAATGCCCACACGTTAGATAATTCACCAAACAGTCAAGTCTAATAGACACCCATATATCATATCTATATTAGTTGTAGACACCTTTTATATATCATATCTACATCGTGTTGTGTCGAATTAACCAGAGTGTACACATACCGAAAGAATTTCTATTACTTCAAGGTTCATCGTTCATCATTAATATAACCTCCAACAACTCTTTTCAAACAATGGCATTTAAGATAGGATTTGAACCCATGATCTAAGTGCACAAATCTTAAGCACCATCTCATCACATGTCGGTCGAGTAACACTTTTGTGATATATGCACACTCTTAGGCTGCAATAACTCCCGCCTTAGTAAATTACAGTGCTGCAAAGGTTACAATAGTGAAATCCATGGTTCCATTAAATGCAGACGTTCCAGCGGTCAAATCCATAACTTCATTGAGTTCAGGTTTTTCTCATTTAGGATCCAGATCAGAAAAAGTCACCAAACATTCAAGTTTAATAGATACTTTTTATATATCCTATCCATATTGGGTTGTGTGCCAAATGGACCATCAAGTACATGTATCAAAAAAAGGTTTACTATGTAGGAGTTCATCATTAATTTAAGCCCTTGCAACTTCCTTCAAGAAAGATATCTAAGGAGAGGCTGGGAAACCTGATCCAAATGCACAAATCTTAGGTATTACTAGGTCTATACCGTCATGTTACACCTCTCTTAAGTAGCACTTTTATGGTACATGCATACTTTGTATGTTGGGACAACTCGCGTGTTAGAAAATTAGGCACCATAGTGCTGCAAGTGTTACAATGGTCGAGTACATAGTTCCATTGAATTTTTTATGTATTTATGCTTAAAATCCACATCAAGAAAGTCACCAGATAGTCAAGTCTAGTAGATATCTTTTGTATGTCATATTCATATTGAGTTGCGCTAAATGGATCATAGTGTACATGTATCAACAGAGCGTTCTACTACGTCGGGTCATCATTAATAGCAACTTCCTTGAGAAACGAACATCTAAGGTATGGTTTCAATGCATGAAAAGTGCACAAATCTTAGGACTCACTAGCATCTGCTTTGACGACCCAATTGGGCATAGATCTGAGTACTCTAAGAGGAACAAGCGATCGGTACTCTAAGGTACAACTCACTAAGGAGAGGAGGCGGACCTATCTCCAAACCTCCACATCAGGAGCTACTCCAGGTACTCTGTCATCAACATGGGATTTGCGAGATCATATTGCCAAATACCCACATTGATGCTAGACGTGGCTAGATCTTGCATCATAATGTTGCTTGTGCCTAATCTTCTATAAAGCTTGTGAAACCACATGTGGACTTGACTTGGGAGTTGAGGCCTGATAGGTTTAATAAGAGCATGGCACATGATACTCTTACCCTGGTCTCGGGGATCCTAGAGGTGTTTTCCTGGACTATGAGATTCCTTCTTACTGCACAATAACCCTACAGAAATCTCAATCCTTATAAGGATTGGATGGGATCGTCTCCCATTGGCTGGATCAGAGGGTAGAAACGAAGGTGGAATTGAGTGCCTCCGTAATGAGGGAGCTCCAATATATGGCCAAAAAATGGCCGCAAACTGCGCAGTAAGAATTTGACTTGCATACTGGGAGATCAAGAAGGGGGTAATTTTTTTTCGGAGATGCCAGAGGACGGGATCCAAACCAAGGTAATGATATCTTCAACCGGCCTCGACTAGGAGCATACTACTCAAATGCATCATACTAATCTCTAGGCTAGAGTTTTAAGGACTGAAAAGTTCTATCCTTCAATGAAATGCAACGAACAATACATAAAACAAAAACGTACATCCCAAACACGAAATGACAACATATACGTTAGCTAGTAAATCTCCAAATGGAGGGTGAATGCATACCTATTGATGTCCATAGTTGCTGGTACATATAGAATGGAGGAGCAGAGAGCACAGATGCAAATGAAGGGCAGAACTAGGACAAAACTTCAAATTGAAGATCTAATATTTAACCTTGATATAAATGGCTAACTAGACAAATACAATCCATTCACACAACATCAACTATTTCAAAGATCTTCTAAGTCAAGTGTTCATAATGAACTTCTTATAAAATATAATGACCATAACATATTACTGTTCATATGGTATTACCATATTGACTGTAGCATTAGACTAGGTCATGCCCAGACAGCTTCAAATCAACAACTGTATATCACATCATTACCTTCGTCTTAAGAGTCATCTACATTCTTAACCCAAGCATCATATGCAGCACCATTTAAAACAAGATTGCCGGTAGTTGCATCAACCGGCTGCACCGGCGGAAGGTTATTCCCGGTCACAATTCCAAAAAGCTTTTCACTTTGCAGGACGAGCTCCATCTTGATCTTCCAAGTTGGATATCCAGCTCCTGAGAAAACATACAAAGTTTTTGTCCCAGTGAGCCCTCGAAAATTCACAACCGCTCTAGAACCAGATGCAAGCTCGGATACTATGTTAAACTTGCTAGTTTACTAAGAAAGCACAAGGGAGAGAGGGGTATGCACCACAATGGAAGACACGTATATTGAATGATACGTGTTACAATATATAGGTACCATAAAAGGTACATACAAGGAAAAAGGTAAAAGATAAAAGGAGCTCACGTTGCCTTTTTTATCTTGCACACACGATTCGGTCACACACTATCTTGCACACACGATTCAGTCACAAGTACATCAAATGGGGCAATAGCACGTGATGCCTTATAATATAGCACTAGCATTGAAGACATGTTATATATAGAGGGCGGAAGAGAAGATACCAAGATCGGGGGAAACTCACTGAAGGAGAAGCAAAAGAAGATGTAGACATAAGAGAAGAAGTGACAGAAGTTGAAATTGTAGGAGAAGTACTAATAGATTCTATGCCTGATGGCAAAGAAGCAAGTGAAGGGTTAATAGTGGGAGATGCAACATGTGGAGATATGACATGCACAATACACCAATATTGCTACCTTATATTGAATGTGACTCTGGATAGCCTTGAGCTTGAGTCATATTTATTCTAAGACTAACCTATCCATATAGGGTTGTGCCCGAATGAACCATACTGTACATGTATCAACAGAAAGTTTTACTGTGTCAGAGTTCATCATCATTAATATAACCCTTAGCAAATCCCTTGAAGAAATGACACTAATGCAGGCTTTGAAACCCTGATTAAGGTACATAAAACTTAGGCATCACTATGTCGATATCAACTCGCACACATCCACTACTGAGTAAAAATTTATGTAATACTACATACACGCTTTCTCCGACTTTATGAAGTTAGATACTATAGTGCTGCAACATTACGCAGTCGAGTCCATGGTTCCATTGAATTTTTTCCATTTTTATTCTTTTGTTTAAGATTCACATTGAGGAACTCACCAGAGAGTCAAGTCTAGTAGACACTTCTTATATGTCCTATCGATATTGGGTTGCACCAAATGGACCTAGTGTATATTTATCAACACAAATTTTTACTATGTCAAGGTCCATCATTAGTATAAGGGAAAGTTCTAAACATACCTAGCAAGTTTCTCAATATTCCAAAAATACCCTCCAACTGAAGAGCATTTTTGTAAATATGGTAATCTAGTTTTTGTGGCTCCTCAAATTTAAAAGTTATCTTCACAAATATTATAGCTTCAAAAAAGGATCTTTTCAAAAAGATCAAATTCCATCACATCGAAGTTCAAATCCAGAAGTTAATGCTCATTTGAGTTGTTTCTTATAACACTTCATTAAAACACTGTAACTTGAAGATTCCAACTCCACTTTAGATGATTCTATTGCTATTGGATAGCTTTCTTTCTCAACTATAAGTTTCATGATGGTACTTGTTGATTTGATCGGTCACAATAAAAGTCATTTCCATTTGGCCAATACCCATTTCTGGGGCAAAATTGCCCAGAAACAAGGTATTAGTTTAAATGGCAATGAAGTATTTTACCCCAAAAATAGGGTTTTCCGATCAAATGGCAATGAAGTTTTGTGACCGATCAAATCAACAAGTGGCCATCATTAAATTTATAGTTAAAAAAGAAAGCTATCCAGCGGCAATAGAATCATCTAAAGTGGAGTTAGAATCTTCAAGTTACAGTGTTTTAAAAAAGTGTTATAAAAAATAACTCAAATGAGCATAACTTATGAATTTGGACATCGGTGTAATGGAATTTGATCGTATTGGAAAGATCTTATTCTAATCTATATTGTTGTTAAGACAACTTTAAAATTTGAGGTGCCACAAAAAAACTATATTATCATATTTACAAAATTGTTTTTCATTTTGAGGGTAAATGAAGAATATTTTTGAAACAGCAAACTTGAGGAGTATGTTTAGAATTTTCTATTAATAAAACTACTAGCGACTTTTTTTAAGAAATGGTACCTAAAGTATGGTTTGAACCCCTGACCAAAATACACAAATCTTAGGTATCACTAAACCAACTCCCATTGATCACTAAACCAAATCATGTGATACATGCATACTTTGTAGGTCGGCCAAGCTTAAAAAGTTAAGCACCATAGCATTGCAGCGTTACAACAGTCTAGTCTATAGTTCCATCAAAATCTTGATGTTTTTTGTTTAAGGTCCACATCAAGGAAGTCACCAAATAGCCAAGTCTATTAGACACCTTTTATGTATCTTATCCATAGTGGATGCACTATATCAAGGAAATCACCAGACATTCAAGTCCAGTACATGCCTTTTTTTAGATTCTATCCATACCAACTCCCTTCAAAAAATGACATTTAAGGCATCCTTGACCAAAGTGCACAAATCTTTGGTCTACAAACTTGCCACATATCCATTGAGTAAAATTTTGTGATACATGCATACTTTGTAGGTTGGGATAACTCTTGTCTTAAGAAATCAGACACCATAGCACTGCAAATGTTACAGTGGTTCGAGTCCATGATTCTATTGAACATTTAATATTTCTTGTTTATTGTCCACATCAAGAAGGAGGAGGAGGAATAATAATTTTTATGTCATGTGCCATTGGCAGCATTCAATTAGACATACAACACCCACACCACACCAACATTGTTTTATCAGGTCATGCCCCTGACCACCTTATGTTGAACGGATGTGTAGCAAGTTAGTATAGACCTAGTGATGCCTAAGATTTGTGCACTTTGGTCAAGGGTCCAAACCATGCCTTAGATGTCATTTCTTGATGGGAGTTGCTAGGGGTTATATTAATGATGAACCCCGACGTAGTAGAACTTTCTGTTGATACATGTTCACTATGGTCCATTCGACGCAACCAGAGATGGATAGGATACGTAGATGTCTACTAGGCTTGGCTGTTTGGTGACTTTCTAATATAGATCTTAAACAAAAACATAAATGCGGCTTGAACGACCCCAAACTCGAGACCAAATGCCCACACGTTAGATAATTCACCAAACAGTCAAGTCTATTTCTATTACTTCAAGGTTCATCGTTCATCATTAATATAACCCCCAACAACTCTTTTCAAACAATGGCATTTAAGATAGGATTTGAACCCATGATCTAAGTGCACAAATCTTAAGCACCATCTCACCACATGTCGGTCGAGTAACACTTTTGTGATATATGCACACTCTTAGGCTGCAATAACTCCCGCCTTAGTAAATTACAGTGCTGCAAAGGTTACAGTAGTGAAATCCATGGTTCCATTAAATGCAGACGTTCCAGCGGTCAAATCCATAACTTCATTGAGTTCAGGTTTTTCTCATTTAGGATCCAGATCAGAAAAAGTCACCAAACATTCAAGTTTAATAGATACTTTTTATATATCCTATCCATATTGGGTTGTGTGCCAAATGGACCATCAAGTACATGTATCAAAAAAAGGTTTACTATGTAGGAGTTCATCATTAATTTAAGCCCTTGCAACTTCCTTCAAGAAAGATATCTAAGGAGAGGCTGGGAAACCTGATCCAAATGCACAAATTTTAGGTATTACTAGGTCTATACCGACATGTTACACCTCTCTTAAGTAGCACTTTTATGGTACATGCATACTTTGTACGTTGGGACAACTCGCGTGTTAGAAAATTAGGCACCATAGCGCTGCAAGTGTTACAATGGTCGAGTACATAGTTCCATTGAATTTTTTATGTATTTTGCTTAAAATCCACATCAAGAAAGTCACCAGATAGTCAAGTCTAGTAGATATCTTTTGTATGTCATATTCATATTGAGTTGCGCTAAATGGATCATAGTGTACATGTATCAACAGAGCGTTCTACTACGTCGGGTCATCATTAATAGCAACTTCCTTGAGAAACGAACATCTAAGGTATAGTTTCAATGCATGAAAAGTGCACAAATCTTATGACTCACTAGCATCTGCTTTGACGACCCAACTGGGCATAGATCTAAGTACTCTAAGAGGAACAAGCGATCGGTACTCTAAGGTACAACTCACTAAGGAGAGGAGGCGGACCTATCTCCAAACCTCCACATCAGGAGCTACTCCAGGTACTCTGTCATCAACATGGGATTTGCGAGATCATATTGCCAAATACCTACATTGATGCTAGACGTGGCTAGATCTTGCATCATAATGTTGCTTGTGCCTAATCTTCCATAAAGCTTGTGAAACCACATGTGGACTTGACTTGGGAGTTGAGGCCTGATAGGTTTAATAAGAGCATGGCACATGATACTCTTACCCTGGTCTCGGGGATCCTAGAGGTGTTTTCCTGGAGTATGAGATTCCTTCTTATTGCACAATAACCCTACAGAAATCTCAATCCTTATAGGGATTTTGAGGGTTTTTTTTTTCGGTGTATTTTTCTTCCCCATCTCTCCACGGGATTGGATGGGATCGTCTCCCATTGGCTGGATCAGAGGGTAGAAACGAAGGTGGAATTGAGTGCCTCCGTAATGAGGGAGCTCCAATATGGCCAAAAAATGGCCGCAAACTGCACAGTAAGAATTTGACTTGCATACTGGGAGATCAAGAAGGGGGTAATTTTTTTTCGGAGATGCCAGAGGACGGGATCCAAACCAAGGTAATGATATCTTCAACCGGCCTCGACTAGGAGCATACTACTCAAGTGCATCATACTAATCTCTAGGCTAGAGTTTTAAGGACTGAAAAGTTCTATCCTTCAATGAAATGCAACGAACAATACATAAAACAAAAACGTACATCCCAAACACGAAATGACAACATATACGTTAGCTAGTAAATCTCCAAATGGAGGGTGAATGCATACCTATTGATGTCCATAGCTGCTGGTACATATAGAATGGAGGAGCAGAGAGCACAGATGCAAATGAAGGGCAGAACTAGGACAAAACTTAAAATTGAAGATCTAATATTTAACCTTGATATAAATGGCTAACTAGACAAATACAATCCGTTCACACAACATCAACTATTTCAAAGATCTTTTAAGTCAAGTGTTCATAATAAACTTCTTAAAAAATATAATGACCATAACATATTACTGTTCATATGGTATTACCATATTGACTGTAGCATTAGACTAGGTCATGCCCAGACAGCTTCAAATCAACAACTGTATATCACATCATTACCTTCGTCTTATATTTATAGGGCCAAATCCAATTGCTTAAGCTCAGATCCGGCCGAGAAGGAGCTAGAATCGGTCACCGAAACTGCTATGGCATCCTTGTTAATTCAAAGTGCATTTACCTCGCAACCTTCCCTATTTAAATAAGTAACACTTATAGTAGTTTGTTTTTTCAACAAATATTATAAGTGCCTCTCATATGTTTTAAACCTTAGAAAATTATAGTGCAACTTCCCCAATGGTTAACCTTCCATAATTCCAGAGTCTCCTTCAATTCAGTAGCTGTGTAAAAGGATTTGCATTAATAACTTCTTCATTCTCCTTTCATGTGAATTCTACTGCTTGTGTTTCTACTGTCTACAGTCTAGGCAGCTGCTTAGATTATATTTCTTCTTCAAATTTAATGTTCTTGCTAGAGCTCCCTTCCAGTATGCCTAACTTATCCTTGAAGTTAGAGAATTTAATCTCAGATAACCCCTTTGTTAGAATGTTTGCTATTTGCTAAATTGTACTTACATACTCCACTGTAATCAATCCCTTTGCAACCATGTCCCCTAATAAAATGCACATGGAGCTCAATATGTTTTGTTCTCTGATGTAGAACTGGGTTTCTAGTGATGGCAATACAACTTAAACAATTTGAATAGAGCACTGTAGGTTTATCTATCTAATAATCGTCTTACCCAGGCAATTTCTTTGGCAGCTAAGGTTGTGGAGTTATATTCAGCTTCAGTTGTGGACATGGCTACACATGATTGCTTCTTGCTTTCCCATGTAACTGCTGCTCCTCCCAACATGAGACAGAATCCTGATGTTGATCTTCTAGAGTCAACATCAATTCCCCAATTTGCATCTGCATAACCTTTGGGTATTAGATCATTATTGCAGAAAGTTAAACCATGATTTGCTGAATATTTGAAATATCTTAGCACTCTTTTCCTGCCTTCCAATGCTGACAACCAGGGTTATTACAAAACCTGCTAAGCAAACTTACAGTAAAAACAATACCTGGCCTAATACTGTTTGAAACAAATAGAAGACAACCAATTAGTTCCCTGTAGGGAACATTTTCCATCTTTTGTCCAGAGGCTGTTTTTGGACACATGTCTGATGACAGCTTGAGACCTGTAGCAATTGCTGTCTTAGACACATTGCAATCCACCATGTTGAATCTTCTTAGCATTCCCTCAATATTGCATATTTGTGTAATTGTCAGTCTATTTTCTGTCATACTCCTGTTCATCTCCATCCCAAGAATCTTTTTCAACCTCCCCAGGTCTGTCATTTGAAATTTGTTCTTCAAGAATTGTTTGCAGTATTCAAGTATATTCTCACTACTTGGCACCAAAAAATTATCATCCACATAAAGAGCCAAGATACAAAATTCGCATTCCTTGTTTAGAATGTACATGTTCCCATCATTCAAGAACTTCCTGGAATCTTGTTCTAGTAAGTACTGGTCTATACACTGATACCACATTCTTGGTGCTTGTTGTAGACCATAGACAACTCGGTTAAGTTTCTAGATAATTCCTTCTTGTTTAGCTTCAAACCCAGGTGCCTGCTTCATATACACTTCTTCATCAAGTTCTGCACTCAAAAATGCAGTGCTCACATCCGTGTGATGCACATCTAATTTATTTGCATTTGCAAATGCCAATAGTATTCTTAGACTAGTTAATTTTACAATAGGGGAAAAAGTTTCATCATAATCCATACCTTTCCTTTGAGTAAATCCTTGTGCCACTAGTTGAGCCTTGTGTTTCTGCTCACCATTTGAGTCTTCAATTTGAATATCCACTTGCTCCCTATTACATTTTTGTTTGCTGGTTTATTTTACAAGCTAATAGGTATTAGTTCTCTCAAATGCATGCATTTCTTCAACCATTGCATGTCTCCAACTTTCAGCTTCATGTGATTCCATTGCTTCTTCATAGCTTAAAGGCGCTTTAGGTTCTAGAATAGACAGTATGTAATTTATATCTATCTCTTCCCTTTGCAGCCTTTTACTTTTTCCATTATCCACCCTTCCATAGTCAGATACATCATTCTAGGAAAAGGTCCTTATGCACAAATATCAGAAGTGAAGTGGTGTTCCATTGAGCTAAATGAAAAAATGAGTACAATGACCCATAGGGGAACAAACTGATGAACCCCAAAATGAGTAAAGAGGGGAACAAAATGATAAACCCCAAATGAATAGAATAGAATAGTTTTTTAGCGTCCACAGAGACCATAGTGATAAAATATGAAATGTCTACTAGCAATATTTGGAAATCTCACAACTTCAAATTCAATAACTTTCCTGGTGCTATAAGCCTACTACAAATTCTTCTTGAGGTTTTTGCATTGAAACAAGAGAGCCAAATTGTCGTCTCTAATCTCTTGATCAACTTAAACCCCTATACCTTATTTATTTACAACCATTGGAATAAATCATAGTCATAAACAATTGAGTTACTGTAGCAGAGTGATCGAAGAAAACACTGTAGCATGCCGGATCTACTTAATCCATTGATTCACACTCAACGCCAGGAAGTATATCTCTGCAATGAATTCTTCTTGGCTTTAAACATGGATCCCCGGCCGTTTAGGCATAGGATAAGAATTCCTAACTGGGAATTCGTGTTCTCCGAATTATCCCACAGGCTCAACTATTTTTCGTCAACATATTCAAGGGTTCCATGGTATATCGACATTTAAACCATTGAGCCTTATATTTAAATCATTGAAACCATTGAATATCATTTACCCTAAGTAACCATTGCAACTCCAACCAAGGTTTCAAGTGATTAACATACCATATGGCAACTGGGTTTCAGTCTTCAGTCTCTGCATTCAAACATCATGAAAGATATACATGAGAGTTAACTTCTAACATTCCCCCTTCATGTAATCTTTCCTATAATTATACTGTACTGCATCTCTTAGAATCTTAAATCTGCCAAGTGGTAAGGCTTTTGTTAGAAGATCTGCCATTTGATTGACTGTACTAACATATGCAAGATGTACCAGTTTTCTTTCAACCATATCTCGAATAAAATGAACTTCCATTTCTATATGCTTGCATCTTTCATGCAACACAGGATTTCTGGACATGGCTATGCAGCTTGTGCTATCACAGAAAATTATTGTAGGTTCTGTTTGTTCTAGCCCTAACTCAGCAAGTAGTCTTCTTTCCCATACCACCTCTTTAGTAAGTAAAGTTGCAGCATTATATTCTGCTTCTGCACTGGACAGGGCTATACTTCCTTGTTTTTTGCATTTCCAAGCTACAGGGGCACCTCCTAGCAAAACCACATAACCTGATGTCGATTTCCTTTGGTCTAAGTCACCTGCCCAGTCAGAGTCACAATAGGCTTTTAATTTAAGCTCATTTGAGTTATACCTAATGCCAACATCTAGGGTACCCTTTAGATATCTCAGAATTCTTTTGGCAGCTGTCCAATGTTCCAAACCAGGGTTATTGTTGTACCTTCTCAACAAGTTTACTCCAAAAGCTATATCTGGTCTTGTGCAGTTTGCTACATAAGACAAACAGCCAACCAGTGATCTATAAGGAACATTCTCCATTTGCTTTTTCTCTTTCTCTGATTTTGGAGACATATTAGCTGAGATCTTCTGCCCAGGTACTAAAGGAGTTTGTGCTATGTTGCAATCACTCATATTAAATTTCTTCAACATATTTAGAATATGAGTTTGCTGGCTCAATGTTAGCAGCTTATTTTCTCTGTCCCTGTATACTTCAATGCCAAGAAACCTCTTAAGTTCACCTAAATCCGTCATTTGGAAACGTTTATTGAGCAGATGTTTGCATTGTGCCAAGATATTTTTGTCATTTGCAACCATGATATTGTCATCAACATAAAGAGCTATAATACACCACTGCTTCCCATCATTATATCTATACAAATTCCCATCACATTTTAACTTTTCAAAGCCTTGTTCTAGAAGATAATTATCCATGCATTTGTACCACTCCCTTGGTGCTTGTTTCAATCCATAAACTGCCCTGTTCAATTTCCACACTTTCCCTTTTTCTTCCTCAAATCCTGGAGCAGGTTTCAAATAGATTTCTTCCTCAAGTTTTGCATTAAGAAACGCTGTGCTTACATCCATGTGATGAATTTCCATGTCACACGAGTTTGCAATGGCTAATAGCATTCTCAAACTATTAATTTTGACCAATGGTGAGAATGTTTCATCAAAATCTAATCCTTTTTTCTGAGTGAAACCTTGTGCCACAAGCCTTGCCTTAAATTTCTTTGATTTTCCATCAATCCCTGGCTTTATTCTGAAAATCCATTTATTGCCAACAACATTTTTACCAGGTGGCTTGTCAACTACAGTATAGGTCTTTGTCCTTTTGAAAGATTGCATCTCATTATTCATAGCTTCCCTCCAGTTTTCAGAATCATTACTTCCAATAGCTTCTTCAAAATTACTTGGCAACTTGTCAGTTTCTAAGACAAGAATATCAAATATAGAATGGATTTCACCTTTGCTGCCATGATGCCTTTTACTTCTACCTTCTTCTGTTCTCCCATGCAACTCAAGTTGAAGTTTGCTTTCGTCAGCCAAGATTTGTGCTTCAGTCCTTCTGGCTTTCCTTTTTGGTCTTGCCATGGGTATAACAGGTTCAGATTCTGCCATAGTTACAGCAGGTTCAACAGGTTCAGCAGGTTCAGGTTCTGCTATCTCAGCCTCAGGTAGTGCAGATTCAACTGCAGGTTCATACTCTGAAAGACTCTCAGTATCTTGTGGTTCCCTTGTACCTTCATCTCCATCTTCATTATCACTGTCAAGAATTCCTCTTGTATCCTGCATTCCAACTTCAGTCTGAGCAGTATGCTCAACTGTTTCTTTCACATCAGTATTTGTTTGACTAGCCTTCAAATTATTATCATCATTAATATTGGGAATTGCTCGATAGAACTTGTTTTCATTGAACACTACATCTCTACTAATCAGGATTTTTCTATGAGCAGGATCATATAATCTGTAAGCTTTTGAATGCAAGTCATAGCCCACCATATATGCAATACATGCTCGATCATCAAGTTTTTTTCTAGTTTCTTCAGGAGTGTGAACAAAGCCTAAACAACCAAATGATCTCAAATGTTCATAAACAGGAATTTTACCTGACCACATCATTTCAGGTACTGTGCCTTTTGTACTTACAGAGGGTAATATGTTTTGAATAAGAACTGCTGCTTTCAAAGCTTCACTCTAGAGAAAATTTGGTAAGCCTGAGTATTTCAACATTGAACGAACAGCATTGAGTAGAGTCCTATTTTTCCTCTCAGCTACTCCATTTTGTTGGGGAGAATATCTGCAAGTCAACTGTCTTTTAATACCACGGTTAGCACAATACCATTTAAATTCCTTTGATAAATATTCTCCCCCTCTGTCTGATCTTATACATTTAACTTTCCTTTCAGTTTCTAGCTCTACTTCAGCTATAAATAATTTCAAGACTTCAAAAGCTTGACTTTTCTTCTTTAGCAGATAACATCTTGTCCTTCTGCTAAAATCATCTATGAAGGTCATAAAATATCTATGTCCTTCTATTCCTGTGATATTAATAGGTCCACATAGATCAATGTGTATCAGATCTAAAATTCCTTTAGCTCTTTTACCCTTTGCTTTAAATGCAAGTCTTGATTGCTTACCAAGTTGGCAGCCTGCACATAGCAGATTTCCATCATCTTTTGCTGTTATAAACTTGTTTTTAATAAGCAAATCGATATTGGCATAATGGGTATGGCATAATCTATTGTGCCAAGTTGTCTTTGATGGATACTCAACAAGATTGAGAGACAAGATATGATCTTTGTCAAAGCCAAACAAATTTCCTACTCTCCTTCCAATGAACTTCAAAATATTATGAAGAAATATTTTGCATTCAAGCTTTTCAAAAACAACTTTATACCCAAGATCCACAAGTTGACAAACTGAGATTAAATTTCTCACAAGAGTTGGAACACACAAAACTTCTCTAAGCATCACACTTTTTCCATTTAAATCAAACAACTCTAATATCCCAGAGTCTCTAATTTTCTGCACCCCACCATCTCCAAGCTGAACTTGACCATTTTCTTTCTTACATTCTTTTAATATCTCCACATCATGTACTACTGATCTTTCTGCTCCTGAATCTATAATGAGAAACTTGTTATCATTTTTGTTAAAATCTTGAGAAACATTAAGTGCATGTATTACCTCGATGTCATCAGGATTTTCTTTATTTGCCTCTTCCATGATATTCACACTGGTGTTTCTTCTAAATCTCCCCCTTCCCCTTTTAGAGTCCATTTGAGTTCTTCCTCGACCTCTCCCTCTTCCCCCAATACCCTTGGGACTTGGACAATTTGCAGACATGTGACCTTTACCATCACAATTAAAGCATCTAAATTGCTTACCTTCACTTGGACATTCATTTTTGAGGTGTCCATATTGGTTGCAAGTATAGCAGGGCCCCAACTTATCTTTTGCAGAGCTGGAACTGCCTCCTCTTTTCTGCTTTCTTGCAAACAGCACCTCTGGAGATTGATCATCATCTTGAATACCCCTGGACTGCTCAAATTCAGTACGAATAATTCTCAAAGCATGCTCCTTTGAAGTGGCTATATTTCTCACTAATGTTGCAAGCTGAGTGTTGTGAGAAACAGCCCTAGACAATGCCAATATTTGGTATTGCTCACTTAAAACATTTCCAGCTCCTTCAAGATCTGCCACAATTGAATCAAACTTCTCCAGAAAATCTGTTAGACCATCCTTATCAAATAATTTTAATTTCCTTAATTGCTTTTCCAACAAGTCTATTTGGGATGAACTCTTTACCTCATATTGACTTATAAGATACTGCCACATTTCATGTGGTTTTAACCCTCTTAATCTCAACTTAAGAGCAGTTCCTACCTTACTCAGAATTATCTGCTGAGCTTCCATAACTTTAGTATCATCTGCCACAGCAACAGTAGGAGTTGAAGATGCTCTAGGACCTTCTGGAGTTCCACTCCCTCCCCCTGGATTATTTGAGCTAGCCCCTGGACTTGCAGAGCTAGCAGAGCTAGCAGACCTAGTAACTCCAGCTTGATCACCACCTACAAGATGCCACAAATGCTCAAACTCCAAAACAGATTTAATAGATTCCTTCCAAACTTGGAATCCAGTGTCTCCCTTAAACACTTCAATTTGATTTAACAAATTCACTGCAAATCTAGTAGACATTATGCCTTAAGTCAACTTAGCTCTGATACCAATGATAAAATATGAAATGTCTACTAGCAATATTTGGAAATCTCACAACTTCAAATTCAATAACTTTCCTGGTGCTACAAGCCTACTACAAATACTTCTTGAGGTTTTTGCATTGAAACAAGAGAGCCAAATTGTGGTCTCTAATCTCTTGATCAACTTAAACCCCTATACCTTATTTATTTACAACCATTGGAATAAATCATAGTCATAAACAATTGAGTTACTGTAGCAGAGTGATCGAAGAAAACACTGTAGCATGCCGGATCTACTTAATCCATTGATTCACACTCAACGCCAGGAAGTATATCTCTGCAATGAATTCTTCTTGGCTTTAAACATGGATCCCCAGTCGTTTAGGCATAGGATAAGAATTCCTAACTGGGAATTTGTGTTCTTCGAATTATCCCACAGGCTCAACTGTTTTTCGTCAACATATTCAAGGGTTCCATGGTATATCGACATTTAAACCATTGAGCCTTATATTTAAATCATTGAAACCATTGAATATCATTTACCCTAAGTAACCATTGCAACTCCAACCAAGGTTTCAAGTGATTAACATACCATATGGCAACTGGGTTTCAGTCTTCAGTCTCTGCATTCAAACATCACGAAAGATATACATGAGAGTTAACTTCTAACATATAGGACCCAAACAAAAAGAGGGCAGCAAGCGTATTACTGACAGGATTAAAAAACCCCCGCCCTGAAGGGTTTTCGAGGGAAAAACCTTAGCAGTAATAAGCATGCTGACACACTGTACAATGGCATAAGACAGTTCAATATTGTCCCGTAGAACACAAACGAATCCGTGCATCCATAACCTCCTGGAGGTATGACCCCAACAATCCCACTGATGCCGTAGTCAGTAACTGATGCAACGGCTGGCCAGGCACTAGTAATCGAATATATCGCTCTCGGATATGGGCAAATGCTGGGCAGATCTGGAGGGCATGACATTCATCCTCAATCGCGCCCTGCTGACAACACTGGCAAAGCCTTTGCTCTCGTGGTTCCCGAGCCCAACGCCCTGTTTCAATGCGGAGGCGATGTGCACCCGTGCGACTGAGTAAAACAACAAATACAACCCCGGGTTAGACCACCTGATATATAAGATAATTGTGTGTGTTAGGAGCCATCCACGAGCCAAGAGTCAGCAAGCTATAAAGTTGGACTAGAAATATAAGAGCACAATATTGAAAATTGAAGAGATGATCCATGAGGATCCTCGGAAGCCACGGGGCTACGCCCAGATAGGAAAATATAGGCTCGACCCAGGGGGGCTTTCCTTTGGTGCCCTCCAAAAGCACCACGTGCTACACTGGAAAAAATGCACAAGCCCATCCGCCAACATTGAACGAAAAGTAAAACCCATATAGTAGAGTAAGAGTTGGGAGGGGGAGAACTCCGTACAACAACAAAATTCAGCTCAGAGGAAACGCCGATGAGGAATGCAGGAAGACACAAGGCTTTTATGGGAGAAAGGGCCAAAGAAAGCTTGTGCTATAGCAGGCTTGTGCCAAAGAAAGCTTGGGTCCAAAAAGAGAGCTGGCGCTAAAACTGGCGTCCCTATCCCTAGAATGATGGTTCTCTTTTATATAAGAAGAGAAGCATTCTAGGGAAAGGTCCTTATGCACAAATATCATCATCCGACACAAAGAGGAACCTCCCTCAAACTTCCATCATAGATTGAGACCACGAGAGACTGTAAGGCGCAACTCGATGCCAGGAAAAAATGTAACAATCATGAGACGAGGCAAGATGCCAATGCAAATAGAGGGGAAGAGGCCCAAGAACCCCGGGACAACTGGACTGCATAAGGCAAAGAAGGCATGAAAATCGAACACAAACAACAACTATGGCCGCCACCATAACCAGTAAGAAAGCATTTCACTGATCTGTCATCAAGCTTTCTTCTAAGTTCTTTTGGAACATGTACATATGCCATATAACCGAATCTTCTAAACATATCATATGAGGGTAAGTGTCCATTCCACATCTCTTCAGATGTCTTGGGTAAAAGCACGCTGTCGTGTATCAAAAACGCTCATTTTGACGCCACATTTTGGCACCACCTTTGTGGTAGAATCGGGTGGTGCATACCGAAGCGGAGATTGCGGAAGTGCGAATTAATGAGCGTCGGTTATTTTGAATTTTATGCCACGTCATTGTCCACCTTTTTGAATTAAGAAATAATCACCTCTTCTTCTGTTTTTTTGCCGCTTCTTGCCGATTGAACCCTAATGGAGTCAGAATTGTACGCCACTGGTTACACGATGAAATCTCTCCTCAAACAAGAGTGCCCCATGAAGAACTAAAGAAGCTTTGGGGTGACAGAGTTCCAAATAAATCTGGCTACAGGTATTTTCCCCCAAATGTTTTGTTCAAACTGAAAAATTAAGGCATATATTTTCTTGTACAGGTTGAAGAATCTGAGCAATGAACAATACAAAGAGTTCATGCAAATTTACAAAAGAATTACAGGGAAACCACATACATGGGGTGGAATGGCTCCTGGAACCTGGGCAGTGGCTTATTATCTGCATATAAAGGGGGAGGCTGTTAATTGGAAGAGCTTTTCGGATTATTATAAAACTCCCGATGAGAAAGCAGAGGCCAGTTCTTCTAGACCCAGGCAAATCCAACCTGACGAGGAGGAAAATAGTAAAAGTGACAGGGATGATGAAGATGATAGGGAAAAAAACAAATCAGGTTCCTCTAGACCACACATTCAATCTGAACTCACAATCAAAACAGAAAAGCAGAGCAATGTTCTGAGACCAAAACATGCCATTGCAGGTATGTTCAATTATTAGTTGTGTTACAACAGAAAAAAATCTCAAGCTTGACCTAGATTGTTTCTATCAACACAGAAAAGGTAACATCAAATCCACTTCAAGAATCAGGTATGTCTACTACCATTTTGCATCATGTTGGCTGTATTGTCATGTTGTGTCTCTATGATGCCATCTGTGAGGCATTTCGTGCAACGGATGCCAGAATGATAGATGAGGTATGTGTGGTCTGGTGAGTGGTGAGTTGTTGGCATCCACCATGTCCCACACCACACCCCACCATCTCCCACCACGACACTCTACCATCTCCCACCGCCACACTCCACCATGTCCCACACCACACCCCTCCACCACACTCCACCACCACCACCACAACACTCCACCACCACCACCACCACCACACTCCACCACCACCACAACACTCCACCACCACCACCACCACACCACACCACACCACACCACCACACACCACCATGTCCCACACCACACTCCACCTCCCACACCACACTCCACCACCACCACACCACCACACCCCATCACCACACTCCACCATGTCCCACACCACACTCCACCACCACCACACACCCCACCACCACCACCACCAAACCCCACCACCACTACCACCACTACCACCACCACCACCACCACGCTTCATCACCCTGCACAATGTCCCACCACTCCTTGCTACCACCACAGCGTGTTGTGTGGTGTGTCTTGTCGTGGCGTATGTTGTGGTGTGTGTGTGGTGGTGTGTAGAGACTACCTTGTGTTGTGTGGTGTGTGATTGTGGTTTTCCATCAGTACGTGGCTTACTATGTTAGGAGGCTGACATATACGTAGTGTTTTGTTTTGGCAGAGGGTGTTCGGGTTGTAAGCGAACTAAAGGATGAAGAGCTAAATGATACAGTGTTGCCTGGGCTGAATCAATTAAATAAGGAACTAGCAGAAACTGAAATTGAGCTAAAGGCATGTGAAGACTTACTGCTGGAGCTGCAACCTCGAATGCAAAGATTTGAGATTTTTTCTGAGCGTAGTGGTCATGACACTCCTTTAGATCCTGCACTTCCAATGCTTCCTGAGGCAGAAGAAGACGGTGATGAAGATTGTCCATTTTGTGGACGTTGTCTGAAATGGGAGGGTAAAATGTTGCCAGTTGTGATAGCAGAATGCAGTCACCAGTATCACATTCCATGTCTATCACACCATTTGAGGTAAATATTATCATCTCTAACCCTCGTCTAAAGACTCTATTGATTTTGAATTTGTTTTGCAGACACTCTAGAACCTGCTGCAGCCTCAGTTGTGCCCACATTATGACTGAGACATGGCTTTTGGCTTTTGGTGTTCGAGTGGTACCACAAGAACCAATAGACACAAGTAAGTGCCTTAACTAATGTTTTCTCGATGTTGTCCGCGTGTCTCATCGACTTAGTGTTTGCAGAATTGCGTAAATTTGAGACCAAGGATATCCAACAGTTATCCACACCTTGATCAGTTATGAGGCGCAAGATACCTCCGGTTGTACCTAGAATTCACCCCATTTGATACTCCTAAGTCAATCCCATTGACGACGGGCGTGGAGACTCCAAAACGAAATTTGGATAGTGAACTGAATGCAGTCAGTATCAAGTAAGTACCGATGCCACATACATGATTTATTTTTTTGTATTTTTACGTGGTCTTCCTCATTTCAATTATGTTCTGAGAGATAAATGCTAATGCAACCGGAAGCCATCACGAAGAGATTCCTAGTGCATCTGTTTTAGGGGGATTAATTCCCTTGAGATTCATTCTGCACGGGGTCCTTCACCAGAAAAAAGTTTTGGTGCTGAACATGAGCCAAATGCGGATGCAGGTGATGAAGTTGATAAAGAAACCCCGGATCCTGGACAAGATGCAGACTGCTCAATGAGTCCAATACAACCTCAACCAAGAAAAACCAAGAGGTTAACTGAAATTCTCCTTATTCTAGATTTTAATGGGGTTTTAGGCAAGTTTTATGACTTGAAAGAGAGGATCCCTGCATCGGCCGAGCCAGAAGTGACCCTCTAAAAATTGAACCATCAAAAGGCAGCAGTTTCCAGGCCTGGATTACAGGAGTTCTTAGAATGGTGTTTTTTAAAATTTGAGATTGCATTGTGGTCCAGCATGGCTAAGAGTAATGTTGACTTGTTGATGAGAAAGTTGCTGCAGGAATATAAGGGCAGATTTCTTTTTATTTGGAATGAGGATGACTGCACCAACACAAAATTAAAAGTGGTTAATAAGCCAATTTTCCTTAAGGATCTGTCCAAAGTGTACCAGAAATTTTGGAAATACCAGGTGAAAAACACATTGTTGATAGATGACAGCAGATATAAGGGTTCTGCTAACCAGCCGAACACAATGATATGTCCAAATATTTTTGCTCCCGACAGGTTGGATTTCAATTTCCTTTTGGAGCAACTCAAACCATGGCTGGAGGGACTTCTGGCTGCAGAAAGTGTACCAGCTTATGTGAAGGAACATCAAATGTGAAACATGTGGGATTCTGAAGAGTCGCGCAACTGCATGAAAATGCTCGACAAGTATTTTCATAAATGAATCTTGTAAAACTCTTTGAAAGTCAATATAAGTAAAAAAATTTCTATGATATGTGTTGTATATTTGAATGGATTGTGAGCAAATGTTCTCGTGTGTGTTTAGAATTAGAGATGACAAAGCTTCGGCAGTCCCTGTCTATCTAAAGCCAAATACACATTTGGAAGTGGTGCTGAGTGGAACTGAAACTGTCGTGATTAGCTCCACCGACATCAAAATTTTGGAAGCTGATACGCAGTGGTTCAATGATCAATTGATCCTCCTCTTCTCAAGGTGATACTTTCATCTGATTTGTGATCATCAGGATTGTGCCATCATATGCATATATTTGCAGATACATGGAATACTACATGATGCTCCAAGGAATGAGCCATCCCTTTCATTTCTTTGACCCTCTTTTTCACTCTACATTGTCCAAGGACACAAATCGTTACAAAACAATAAGGAAACATGTGAATCTGGATAAGTGCCAGTACATATTTTTGCCTGCTTGTGATGGACATCACTGGACCTGTTTTCTGATTGTAAGCCACGCGTGTCTCGCATAGAGATATAAACCAGGGATATATCACTTTGATAGCTCGGGCTTGCATGGCAGAAGCAGACATATTGAGAGGTTAGTGCTTGCTCATTGCATTTTGTTGTTGTGGTACAATGACAACAAACTTTGAATGCAGGTTCCCGGAATTGCTTGGACACAATAATTTTAGCTTTACAACCTCAGATGTTGTGAAACTTTCCAGAACGCCTCTTCAAACCGATGATCATTCATGTGGCCCTGCCGTATGTTCGTTTATGCACAAATTTGTGAGGGGGTACTTGAAAGGAGTGAATATATTGTTGCCTGATCTAGTAAGTCAACTCAAATGCAGCAGACAAACCAAACTCTGTTATTGACAAAGTGTGGTTAACTGCAGATTGTGGACATTTCAGACCAGGATCTAGTTGATGTTAGAGTGTTCATGCTTGAAATTTTAAGATTAGAAACAACAAAAGCTGAAACTCAGAGGAACATATGTATTGGAAAGTATGTAGGTGCATGAGTCACCTCGTACTTGAAATCACTGTATATCTTTCTTATGTACATAATTGTTATTGTAATCTCAATTCATTCGAATGAAAATTCATATTCAATTCATCTCACAAACAAAGGAATCAAGTGTTCAGAAGAATTCAAATCTTCAAAAGAAATCAAGACAAACTCATTTTCACAGCTGAAGCACAAAACTTCACATGAGTTCTGAAAACTACAAAATGGTTTTACATTTCATCATCATCAGAAAGAACTTCGGGTAAATTCTGTAAAATTTTCTCCTCATCTAAAGGATCCAGCCTATATACAGTCCTGTTTTGACGTTTAGTTGGTGGCATGTGAAGTCGATTGCAATGGATCCGTGTTGTGAATACTATGCCTAAGGTGTCTTTACTGCAAAGATCATAGCTGACGGTTGATCTTGCGCCCTTCTTGTAATACATACCTTCTATGACACTATCACCGGCGAGGTACCATGTTCCATTGAGTTGGAAGTCTTTCTCCACTATCCATTTTGGTTTTGTGCACATCAGAATCCAAAATTCAGAACACTCATCATTCCCTTTGAGACAACAACAAACAAAATTATCACCAACTCTAAGTGCCTCTGCTAACATCGTGGGATTGGAGGAGAACAAGGACTCTCTGGATTTATGGTCCTCAATGTCAGCATGCACATTGGAGGATGGTACAATAGCTTGAAGTTTCCAATCATCAACATAGTGCTTGTTCACACAACTGTCCCACATGCCATCCAAGCGATGAAATTTGCAGAAGCATGAAAGTTCCCTCGTGTGCAACTGCAATGGAGATTCAGGATTGAATGCATGTACACAATGGATCTGCCTAGTGTCCAAAATCCTTTCTGCACCCCATGCTTTCTTTCTATCTATATCCTCCACCTTGACTTCCCAAAAGAACCTTTTTATATTCTTCCTCTTACTGGTTTCAGATGTGTTCATCCACTCGGATGTTCCACAAGTAAACATCTCTTCGGCAACTTCTACCACTTCATGAGC
Organism: Isoetes taiwanensis; assembly: GCA_021234155.1. Taxonomy (NCBI): domain Eukaryota; kingdom Viridiplantae; phylum Streptophyta; class Lycopodiopsida; order Isoetales; family Isoetaceae; genus Isoetes; species Isoetes taiwanensis. Next base: position 2,855,709 of record JAJEKV010000042.1, read on the forward strand.
ATTACCCAATTTTATGCTGTTGTATTTTAATTGCAATTGTCTTAACCATCTCTTCAACTCAACAGCTTTGCCATCGTGTTCACCTTTCCCGTGGTTAGAACCAAAAAAATTCTACATCATATAGACATCAGTGTCGTTTGTGTACCTAGCCACAAAGTAAAATGGTCTAGAAGCCTTGAATTGAGATGCTGCACCATCTGAAAATACATAATGTCTCTTTGGCACCCTTCCTTTATGCTCCAGATATTTGTGGTGCTTCATGAAGCAGTGTTGCACGAACAAAGTATCGTGTTCCCTATCATCTGATACATAGTAATGTATTTCCTTGATAATCTCATCTGCCACTGAGTCGTACTGATATGTTATTTGAACCAAAATGGTAATCTAGTTATTGACCCAGCGCATCGACTGCACCTCCTCTTGTTCCTTGAATGTATAGTTCTCTGCAAAATCCACTACCGAAAGACATGCATCTGCTGGGAGATTCTCCAGAAGCTCCTTAAATTGTTTTGCCTGCCATTGGTACCTGAAATTATGCAGTGGAAAGATTTTTAGACGCTCTTTCAGTTTATCCAGAAGCTCCTTGGGTTTTGTCTCATTGTACTGATGAGTCAATCTCCTACCAGAACTCGAGACGTTGTCTTTTTCATAGTCAATGTACTCCCATTTCACTTTCCTGTTACTGCCACTTTCTTCCATAGGACAGGTCTGAAACTTCTTGATTCCACACAGCTCACAATCTCCAAGGATGCACGCCTTCTTGTGAAACTCATCTAATTCACTCTTTGGACACAATATAGATCTCCACAAGCTTCCTGTACTTGCAATTTTATGCTGGTGTGCCCTGCATTGACCAAATTCATGTGATCTACAAACGTCGCAGGTGCAAGTGTAATTCTTCGGATGTTTAATTCTCATCCCATTGAGTCCATCCACTAGCATTTGCATCCTCACGTGCTGAATACAACAGCAACTATTGAAGTCCTTCAATTTCACAACAAACCAGGGTTTTAGCTTCTCAAAAGCTCGAAGACGAATCTTAATTTCTGGATGTTGGTCCAAAAACCTCTTGAACAATAGCAACTGCATGAAATGAACACTAAACTGTTAGGATGTGTATACCACACCAAACCATGCACCATACCATGCCCCACACTCATCATATTCACCAGAACGAGCACCTTAGTGCTGTGTACATTACCACACACCACACCACACCACACCCCACCACACATTACACCATTCACCACACACCATACACCAAATGGTGGAGTGTGGAGTGGTCGTGGAGTGTGGTGGTGGGGGGTGGTAGTGGTGGAGTGTGGTGGTGGGGGATGGTGGAGTGGTGTGTGGTGGTGGTGGGAGTGGTGTGTGGTGGTGGGTGGTGGTGGTGGTGGTGTGTGGTGGTATGATGTGGTGTGGTGGAGTGTAGTGGTGGGGTGTGGTGGTGGTGGTGGTGGTGTGTTGTGTGGTGTGGTGGAGTGTGGTGGGGGGTGTGGTGGTGTGTGGTGTGGTGTTGTGGATTGTGGTGTGATGTGGTGTGGTGGATTGTGATGGGGGGTGTGGTGGTGGTGGTGGTGGTGTGGTGTGGTGTTGTGGATTGTGGTATGATGTGGTATGGTAGAGTGTGGTGGTGGTGGTGGAGTGTGGTGGAGGGGTGTGGTGTGGTACATGGTTGAGTGTGGTGGTGGTGGTGAAGTGTGGTGGAGGGGTGTGGTGTGGGATATGGTGGAGTGTGGTGGAGTGTGGTGGTAATGGACAATGTGGTGCATATGGTGGTAATGTGGTGGTCGCAAAGATGTGGTGGTAGTCTATGGTGGTGGGATAGATGATGGGGTGTGGTGGGGTGAAGGGGGAGAATAAATAAAATTGAATCCACACATATCATACATTAACATGCACACACCCACATGACACCATGGACATAACGCACCCCACACCGCACCGCACCGCACCGCACCGCACCACACCATCACGACACCACACCACACATCACATCACATCATTTTTATCCTATTTTGTCTGACATAAAAAATCTGCCTAGCCTGCTCTCATACACATTTCTGAAATTCGTACACCCTGATAATAATTACATTCCTCTTCTAATCATTAGAAAAGGATCTGGGCCCTAAATCCTGTTCCTGCGTCTGATTTTTGGCATTTCATTCTCAATCGAACAAGTTCATTCCGGCAATGGTAGGATCCATGTTCAGAGATCACTACGGCTATTCTAGGGTGAGCGAGGAGGGCATTCGGCATGTGTTAAATAGGGCTCGTGATAGATCTCTGAAGGTGGAAATGCGTAGATCCACCTTCTTTGCTGATTTCGAATCCAACCTGAAGGCATACAACAGACTGGATGTTGGGCCTTCACTGGCTATGCTTGGGGGCAGATTGACAGGAAGTGAGCTCTTAGACAAGGTCCATGACCTTATGTTACATGTTGCTGCAAGGTCAGCTGGTTTATTTGTTCTCGCTCACTTGTCCGCTCTGAGTCTGCAACAGCGGGAATTACTGGCGGACTTGCGTTCTTACCACCAGGGGATGCAGGAAGCACTGGAAAACCTCATCCTGTTAAATTCTGGGATGACTGCAGAAAGCTTAGATGCTTTAGTGCAGAAAACAATAATTTTGGATGCACCAGTTCTCGAGCCAGTCATACCAGCATTTCCTGCTGCTTAGGAAATGCATGTAAATTTAGTTCTCGGGTACAGAGCTTTCAATGGAAAGCCAAATTTTGTAAAGCCAAATTTTGTAAGATCCTTTTTTTAATATATTATACTTTCCAACAGAGCTGTGCTTGAATCTGACAAAAATTTGTCTTTATTCAACAAAAAATTGTACTTCTTAGGATCAGTTAGTTATCTATCATTCTCAAATATTTTTAGACTGTACACACACCCAGTAAAGGAGTACTCAATTCTGTCATGTTCTAATATTCCAAACATTAAATATTGCATTTCAGACTAGAGTCAACTACACACAATTCACATGCTACATACAGTATACCACAATCACTGTACAACACAATAACCACTACATGCACCACCACACTAAGCACCATAACTAAGAAAACATGAATAACAGAAATAAACTAACCTATGATTCCTCCAGATAGTGGGCAGCATGTTCTTCTCTTACATTTCTCTCAAATCTTCTAGTTCTAACATCCTTTGTGTTAGGAGACACTTTGGTGTTCTCAATCCAAAAATTTTGAATCTTTTCTATATGTTCATCTGAAATTGCATCGAATCTTTTAGCCCTCTTGTAAGAAACTCATTTCCCACCATTGTAATCGATCTCTTCCCTCTTTTTCTTTGTCTTTTGCAGGTTTCTTGGGTGAACACCTAATACCTTTCCAAGATCTCGCTGGCTGATTTTGTCACTTGTTTTAGAATCTGCACGACGTGGTACAGACATTGCAAGGCAGCTATTCTTGGCTGCTAGGCAGTCATTGCTGGTAGAGAGTTTGACAGTCTGCATGGAGTCCCAGAGGCTCCTTATAACAATGCTCTTGGCTTCCAAATCCTTTAATTCTTCACCTATGAATTTTTCCAATGTTTTATCCCTCAAAAACTCAAGTAAAATTTCTTTCTTCATGCTATCCTCCATTCTTTTGGTCTGTTTATGGAAAGACGTTAGCAAATTAAGGACAATACGGCGTTTAATGCTTGCACTTCTTGATGAACCGGATCCTTCTGCCAATTCTGCAAGCTCCAATTTTTCTTCTCTTCTTCTTTTCCTCTGGCGTCTTTTCTTCAACATTTCTTGTTCCTTGGTTCTTCTTCATTTTCTCCTGCCTGAAATGCTGGTTTGTGGACAGATTACCTCATTGACATCCATATCCACAATGGATTGGAGCTTGCAGCAGGGAGGGAGCCAAAGAACAGGAAGGGGCCAAAGAATAGGAATTTGAATTTTAGTTTTTGAAATTAGAATTTCCACCACAAATTGGGACTCTATTCTTAAATAACGGCAGTTGAGCAGTGCCATAATTATACTTTCATACCACAAAAGTGGTGGATGCACGCCACATTTTGGGGGGACAGGGGGGACAGCTGAATTAGAACACCACAGCGTGCTTTTACCCTCTTACCATTTATAGATGCAGATGGCAATTTGTTCTGAGTATAAACAACACATTTTACAGCCTCGTCCCACAACAGATTTGGCATACCTGATTGTTTAAGCATGGATCGAACAGCATCCAAAATTGTTCTATTCTTCCTTTATGCAATCCCGTTCTGCTGAGGTGTATATCTCCATATCAATTGTCTCTTGATCCCATGGTCCCTGCAATATCTTTTAAACTCATTAGATAAAAATTCACCTCCCTATCAGATCTAATGAATTTTATCTTCCTACCCGTTTGTCTTTCAACAAGCTCAAATATCTTGTATGCTGAGAATGCTTGATCTTTGTGCCTTGAAATATAATATTTGGTCTTTCTTGAGTAATCATCAATAAAGAACCTTTTTTCAAACATGCTTGTGACATTAATTCGCCCACACAGGTCTGTGTGTATAAGATCAAGAGTTCCTTTTGCCCTTTTACGAGAATTTTTGAATTGCAGCCTTGTGTGCTGCCCTAACCTGCAGCCTTCACACACAATTTTTCCTTTCCCTTGTTCTTCAGCAATTATCAGGTTATTTTTGACCATATAGTGAATATTGTTCAAGTGAGTACGACTCAACCTTTCATGCCATAGTCTGATAGTAGGAGCAGTGACCATATTTGTTGATTGAATATTTTCTTTATTAAGAGCAAACAGATTCCCAACTCTTTTTGCCAAAAACTTCAACTCATTATCATAAAAAATGTTACAATGGGTTTTCTCAAAACAGACTTTGTATCCTAGATCAACCAGCAATTGGCTGACAGAAATGAGATTTACAGAACATTTTTCAGTTTTACAGGCTGTCTAGCCAAATCATAGATTTCGAACATGCCACTTTCTTCTATTTGCTGCAAATTGCCATCTCTTAGTTGAATAAAATTTGAATTGCTTTTAGTTCTCTCCTTCAAATCCTTTGCTTGTTTAATCACGCATCTCTCAGCTTCTGAATCTAAAACAAGCATATCATTGATATTTTTTAGTCTCATGCACAAATAAGGTTTGTAATATTTCAATATTAGAACTAACCTCAGCATTTTCGTTATCTTCCTCTATTTCTTTTCTAGTCTCTTTTGCCAAATTAATGGTGCTTATGTTTCTTCCCCTTCCTCTTCCCCTAGACCGGTTGATCTCCGTGGACGATAAAAATACCTTCCTTCCTTCCTTCCTATTAGATCTCCCTCTAAAGTTTCCTATGTAATCATTTCTGCCTCTCCCAATCTTTTGGACTGGGGCAGCTTGCTACTTGATGTCCATAGCCCTCACAGTTAAAGCACCTACTCTCTTTTGCCATCTTAGGGCAATTATTCTTGAGATGGCAATAGCTATTGCAGTTAAAGCAAGGTCCCAACTTGCTTTTGTCAAGGTTAAAATTTTTATCTTTCTCTTTTCCAACAAATAATATTTCAGCATGCTTATCTTTATCACTCATTAATTTAATCTGTTCTAGTTCATTTTTTACCATAAGCTCAGCATCTTCCCTACTCTTAGCAACATTTCTAACAAGAGTAGATAATTGATCAAAATCAGAGAATGCTCGCGCAATAGTCATTACCTGGTGGTCCATTGTCACAACCACTCATGCAGCTTCCAAGTCAGGTTATGTGATTATCAAATCTCTGGAAAAATTCTATTATATCATCTTCCTCATGATATTTTAGCCCCCTTAGTTCCCTATCAAGAACATCTAGTTGTGATGAAGCTTATTCTCATAGGTCTTAATTAAATACTTTCAAATAGACCTAGGATGCATGCCTCTAACTTTCAGCAAAATACTGGAACCAGGCTTGACAGTAATTATACTCTGCTTCAATCAACTTAGCAGAGATATTACTATCACCAGTACTTACTATAGTTCTTGCATCTGTCTCGTCTGCTTCTCTAGCCTCTGCTGTGTTGGAGCTATTTGCTGCAGGACGTGCAATTCCAGTCACTTCCTCAGTGTTGTCATTAGCTCCCTCCACATAGGACCATAGTCCCTTAACCTCAAGAACCTCCTTAATATTCCCTTTCCAAACTTGAAATCCTCCTGTTCTTTTAAAGACTTCAACTGCACTTAGAAGAGAACCACCCAGTCTAGTAGCCATTGTGGTTAGCTCTGATACCAAATGAAGATTTAATATTTAACCTTGATGTAAATGGCTAACTAGACAAATACAATCAGTTCACACAACATCAAATATTTCAAAGATCTTCTAAGTTAGGTGTTCATAATGGACTTCTTATAAAATATAATGACCGTAGAACAAAATTACCATATTTACTGTAGCGTTAGACTAGGTCGCGGCCAGCCCAAGCTTATTTCACATGAACAGCTTCAGATCAACAACTGTATATCACATCATTACATTCATCTTATATTTATAGGGCCGAATCCAATTGCTTAAGCTTAGATTCGGGCGAGAAGGAGCTAGAATCGGTCACCGAAACTGTTGTGGCATCCTTGCTAATTCAAAGTGCATTTACCCCGCAAACTTCCCTATTTAATTAAGTAACACTTATAGTAGTTTGTTTTCTTCAACAAATATTATAAGTGCCTCTCATATGTTTTAGACCTAAGAAAATTATAGTGCAACTTCCCCAATGGTTAACCTTTTATAATTCCAGAGTCTCCTTCAACTCAGTAGCTATGCAGAAGGATTTGCATTAATAACTTCTTCAAAAATAGGGCAGATTAGGGTTAGGCGTACAAAAGGTGGGTACATGTAGAAAAATGCCATATAAATGTATAAAAAATATAAAAGTGGCTTATGAGTTATAATGAAGCATGGCATTCCAAAAGTGGCTAAATACTAGCCTAAGTCCCGATAACAAGTGAAAGTATTGGTTCATAACAAGTGAATACTCCACAATTTATAAAGGCATCTATTGTACGTTACATGCCATGTGCATATATGTACTCTCTTCAGTACTAATACCTTAGTTTGGGAAGTTTTTTAGGCATAACCGACAAGTTTTCTACTGGATCTCACCCAGCCTACCAACTACTTACTTCCCCTCCAGTATCAAGCAAAATCACTATTTTTAGCAGGAAATTTTCTTGCTCATTTTGAATTGTAGGCTACAAGGGTTTTGAAGAATTTCCCAAACCAAGACCAACACCCTTATTTGGTAACAATCCCTCTATTTAGCTATATAGTGGCAACTTCAAACATGCAATGTCAACAAAAGGAAAATTAACAACCCCAGGCCACTAGGATGTGGAGGCACATACCCTAGTGGGTCCTTCCTCCAATCAATTTGCATCATCTTCCAACCAATTTGCACTAGCGGTACCCTAGTGTGTCCTTCAACCAATTTAGTGGGTCTTTCAACAACCACTAATGAACACAAGACTTCATCCTAACCAAACCTAAATGAGTGTAGTATGAAATCTCCAATCATGACCTCCACACATGTCACTCAAAGATAACCTTATATATGATATTCTCCCATTTGCACATAGACACGTCTTTGTCCACACTCATTGGCCTATATTTTATTTATTTGACGTAATCATATCCGTGTCCCAATACATCCTTGTCCCAATACGCAAAATGCGGTCGGCATGACTCAATTAGATATAGTCGGTCCCTGAGTTCAAGTAAAAGATTAGCGTACATAGTCATTTTAGAAAAGAAAAATGGGTGCTTTCTGAACTGCGAAATATATTATAACATTGTAAAGACGTTTGCTGTCGTTTGTCTCAACTCTTAGAGGTAAGGTTAATATCTTCCGTATCCAGTTCTTTTTCAATGAGAAATTGAGGAATCCATGTAATTGTATTTCGGTAAAAAAAAATCATAAGCATACTAGTTCCAAACTGAAGTTTTGGCAACTGTAACTGTGCCCCTGGGCTGTAGCATTTGTTCAAACTGTATGGGCTTTATTAACGAATTGGAGCAGTGCATGAGAAAAGAAGAGTCTGCTTTGGTTGGGGTGAAGTGTTCAATTACTCCTTGCAAAGTTGATTGAAGAGAAAATACGAATCTTTTTTATTCTCTCTTTCACTATCTTGCACTATTGAGCACCAGTTCATTCCAAGCAATCTCCATAGACTCGGTGAAGTTGGGAAACTTCGTGCATCAGATATAGTCGAACGTATAAAGCAACTTACAAGTAGGACTTTATTCAGACAGTGGTGTTTGTGCCTGCAGGTTGTACCTTCTTCATGAATAGATCCGCTCTTCGTCCGCCTTTCAGCTCTTCCAACAAGCAATGAAGGCCATCTTGGCAAAGCTTTTTGCCTAGTATCTCAAGGCGCTTTCTCTCCTGATATTTTTCTAATTTTTTATTCCGCCTTACCCGAACCTCGGTATTAATCTTATGGGAAGCAGATGGGCCATCATAACTATTAGGTGCCTTTGACTTCAACCTTTGCTGACCATATTCTGTACCTGGATGATGATGTTGTGGAGAGTTGTTCTCTTCAGAGCTCCAAAAGCCTTGTAAAGCACCTGCTTGGGAGGAGCTAAAAAATGGGAACATTTCCCTCACAGCTTCTTTTACTCCCTTTCCTGTTAGATCCAGAGGCATCAATAATTTCTCCATAAAAGTCATTCTAGGTGCATTTATAAATCCAAGCCCATCAGTTCTCATTGTCAATAGTTGGGTACCGCTGAAACTTGGCTCTGGTAAGCAGTGTATGGGCATTTGAAATGCACTCGGTGTTGCTATATTGTTTGATAATGACCTATCTTGATGAAACCTGGAAGTTGGTAGGCTACAGGAAGTCCCAACTACATTCTGTGATTGTTCCTTGCTCCTCTCAAACTCAACTCTAACTTGAGATAACTTTGTGGCTTCAATATCGCTGGAAGTTTCTTGACCTTCATCAACTGCACAAGCATACAAGTAGCCATAAGAACACTAGAGATACATTATAAAACAACTGTGCACAAATGCCCAAAGCAAAAAAGAACATACCTGGATCTTGATTAAGATTTAGAAGAGGACGTTCTGTTTTCATAGAAAACATTACTGCTGCCTTCTTTGTTTCACCATTGCCAGGCACCGGTGAAAGAGCAGGCAATAATGGCTGAGTTTCTGCCAGCCTAATGGATTCCAAGGCTATTGGGGCAAAGGCATCCAACGGCTTTCTTATATCAGTTTGTGCAGTATCATGGGTGGTCTGTTTGCTACTCTCTGTCTGGGAAGGTTCATCACCTTTGAGCAAACTTCTATCACCAATTGTCTCCTTAATCTTCAAGCACTCCAGAGTAGTCTCAGAACCAAGACCAAAGGGAGCTTGGACAGATCTTCTACATAAGCCGAGTTCCAACCAGTTTTCTTGAGCATCATTTTGTTTAATTGACATCTGCATGGATGAACTTGGAGTTGCACCCTTAGATGATGAAGGATCCGCTCTAGACCTATACTTTTTCTTCCACCTGGGAATTTCACCAGTTTCTAGGTATTGCATGACTTCAATTTTTGAACGAAATCGTCTCCGTGTGCTGGATTCCATATAATACTGCATTTCATCAAAATTCCATATCATTAATAGGGATTCAAAAATGGATGACAGATAGACTGGTTATTTTCCATTCTACTTATTATTTGCTACAGAAGCCAAGCTTATGGTTAACTTGTGCAATGGAGAGAATAATTAAAGAAAAGACTTGAAACATACTTTATCCTTTGTCCCTGCAGTGTTCCCTGCTTCCCGCGTCCTAACCTCTGCTGTCCATCCCTCTGGCAACCAATCAGGTTTCTCAATAAAAGTAACGGGCCGTTGACGTGGCTTTGAAGCTGTGTTGGAGCATTCTTCTGAGCCTTTCTCATATGTACATACAGCCCCCTCTTTTAGTGGGTCTGAGATTTTAGACTTATCATAACATCCTACTTCCCCATGGGACTCTAATTGAAAGGATCTGGTAGCTGAATTTTCTAAAAAAGCTGTACTATCTTTGGGTTGGGAGTGATTATACACTCCAATATCTGTATTTCTCTCTATATCCCTTTCTCCAACATCTACAATTTGAACGTTTTCTACCATTTTCATTGCTCTCAGAAGAACAGGTCCCTCTGTTTTGTCATCCAAAACAAAATTAAGGCCCAAAGCCTCAAGGGAAAGTTTCTCACCATATCTGTTGATGCCTGGATATGGATAGTCTAATCCTCGAGTACAAGATAGACACTGAACTTCCATAGATTGTTCAAGTTCATCAAGACGTATTACACTATCTCCTTCCAGATTAGTCCACCATATCCACAAAGAAAGTCATTCCAATTGATAAGTCTGATTGACTATTTACATGTCTAAGCTGCAAAAATGTCACGTTTGAAGAATATGTACATGAACAAAATGGCAGGAGGAGTGCTTCAGGAAGAAGCAGCAAGAGACATGGCTAACCTTTTAGTCGTCCAACTTATAGAAAACAAATAAATGCTTCACAATAAGCTGCTGAAAGAGAAAACCTGGATCATGAAAAACGTATCGGCAAAGAGTGCAGGGGCATTTAGGGCGCCTTTGCCGCTGCTGCAGCGGCACGCAGCTAGTTCTTAGGAAGGGAAAGTGAAGCAACATCGGCCAAACGAAACCTCCATTTTTTCTATTGGATGGCTAGGATGTTTGGCAAGGATCGTACGGCCACGAATGTAGTACGACACGCGTAGATGTCACACAACCATAGCCGTACATGAGTCAGCCAATAGCATTTGCCGGCATATTCCGCAGCATATTCCACAGGGTACTCGGTCCCTCTCTAGTCGGGTATATTACTAGGATATTCTTGGACCTCTGGCAATGGATCACATGGCAATGGATCACCCACTGCACTCCTTGGTCGGGTATATTACTAGGATATTCCTAGACCTTCGGCCCAAATCACTTAGCAATGGACCATCCACTACGACTGGCACTTGGGAGTGGAATAGGACAAAACTATATGGAGGAAAAGGAGGAGTAAGTTCTCTTCGGTGGCCTTTCTGTCTACCTTATTCTTCATAGTTCGGTCATCTTAGTTGCTAGAATGGGTGATGTCTTATAATAGTGATCGCCTGCATTACTTGCCATTTATTTTAGGCATGGGGACCCCCTTCTAGCATCGACAAATCCATGCCCATGACTCTGGGTGCAATGAGGCTGACTAGTTGGCATTAAAGGGCTGATGCTAGAAGGGATGTCAGTTCCATGGATGCCATCTTTCATTGAGTGTCTAGTGTTGTGGGTTGAATGCAATGCATGCCATCGACCTACTTGGCGCTTACTTCGAATAGCCATTGTCAGCCGCTGTCATGCTGCTTGCTTTGCCACATCTCGCTTGGCTTGCTAGCATCGCAACTCTCAAGCAAGTAAGCCAACAGGTAAACAACTGCAGTCCCACATATATCGCAGGTCCACGAGCATGGTTGACCCATTTCCATTCCAGAGGATAGAATGGCAAGCTGTTGTGGTTGTGCTAGAATGCACACCCCATGATCACGGGGTGCGCATAGTGATAAACATTAGTTTCTACACATCTTAAGTGGGGTCATTTGCCTCGATTGCATTGAACTTCCCATCAACTTCTCTTGCATTGTAGCTCAAATCGTGATGTGGAACTTCACCTAGTTGAGACAGTCTTTTAGTACATATGGACAGTCTGGACTAGACAAAATTCTCCAATATTCCGTGAACATGATATTTGCATATCTTTTTCAAAGCAACAAATAAGTTATGTGTTCCAAACGGATCCTTCATTGCAAGATCACCTATAGGGAATAGTGTCCCTTTCATCCCCACATCCGCTTGTATACTAATGCACATTTGCAAATGAATGTTAGACAAACCAGGCAAAGTTCAATAGTATAGCTAGCAATTAGTATTTGCAGTTGGTATTTGTGTGTGTCTATTACTAGAGATTTTAAATGTTGTAAAAGGCATACCAAAGCGTAGAGGCATTATTGGCATACCAAGAATGTTCAGTAAATGATCAATGGTTTTAACCTAGATGCGAGGTAAGAAATCATCTTAACCGACATCTCATGCATCTAATGTTGAAAAGAATGCAAATTCGAATAAACATACCATGTGGCAAAACACGATTGTTTAGAAGGCAGAATGACATTTAACTCTCTTGTATGTATATCATGACTGTATTTGTATGCATTAGGGCAAAAGTATGCTGGTGGGTATCAAAAGCATGCATCCGGACGTATGCTTATAGTAGGGTTTTAGCCCGCTTAAAGCACCCCTGCTTTTGCTTAATTTGGGTGCTGATGGGTGTAACCGCCCGTCATTTTTTTTCACGCCCTTCATGTACTCACATGTCCACCTCAGCAACGAACCGTTAGGAAATGATTGTGGGATTTTGGCTGGATTTTCACGCGAGTGGTTGTACGTTGCAAATTCGAGCCCAGAACTACTTCGAGCTCATGGCCCGCGCAAATTCTCCCTCCAATTCACTTATTTTCCCTCTGCCAAGAAATTCATGGCGCTCCCTGATACCGGCCTGGAGGCAATCACACGTTTAGCATTGGATTTTTGGCCTGATGAATTCCAATACAATGTTCCAGATTTGTTGGATCTTACTGAAACACAGGAGGTGTCGCGTGAAGATCCAGTTTCCTCTGCAATTTACAAGAAATTGGATGCACAAAGAAAGAGAGATGCCAGAATACGGAATAAGATGAGAAAAGCAGCGGTTGAACGGAAAGATCTGAGCATAAGACGCAGACAAGAAATAGCCAAGTTTATAGTTGATTACTTCAACAAACTTACCAAGAAACGTTCACCCGAAATCAAGGCCGATGTGATGAAGAGGGTGATTCATCACCATGAAATAAAAATCTCAGAACCTGGAATTTTACCAAATCCAAAGGAGTGCAAGGCAGTGGGGGTGCTGCTCAACAACTTGAAACAGACAATAGTAGCCACAAAGAAGCAAGGGAACCATGATATTTGGAGAGCCAGAACCTCGACACTGGTGATGGCTTCGTCCACAAAATCGAGATGCAATTCCACTATGGCAGGGTTGTTAGATACATCTATTCTTGATTTCATGTCTGTGGTTCTTTATACGTTTAAGTGCTTGTATCTGCTGAGTGCTCGAAATCAAGTCTGTGCTTCTATGCTTTTAAATGCTTGTATCTGCTGAGTTCTGCTGGCTGGGAGAGGTTCATTGATTAATGTGCAATATTTCTTATGATAGGTTCCAAAAGGGCAACAATTGCAACTGTTGCATTAAGAAAATTGGAAGTCGTCTTTGGATATGGTCCGTGGTCTAGCTTCCAAAGAGGTTGAGGTGCGATTCCCTCACCCCTGCTTGCAAGCAAAGCATTACAGAATTCTGGAAACAAAATAGCAGAGTCTCTCCTTGCAAGAAGGATGTTGTGAACACTGTTGGAGACTCAGACTTTCAAATTTCCTATCACTTGCACCTTATGGAGGTCACACAGGTATAAGTTTCCATGCAAAAGCTCCTTGCAATTCTTCCATAAATATTTCTAACCAAAGGCCACTATTCAGCTGTAGCTTTTTCAACAATACAAAAAGGCACATCCTGAATACCCTGTTTGCTTAAAGGCTTTCGAGAAGTTGAAGTCTATTTATGTAAAGAAAGTATCAGAGGGGGAAACCTGCTGTTGCATATACCATATAAAGTTGGAGCATGCCAGAGTAGGCCTGAATGCTTTAAGGTCAGTGAAAACTGGATTTCATGGTGAAGAGTGCAAGTGCTATTGTGAGGTTTGTGGACCTGGTGAGAAGTGTATGGCCAGCCAACATAAATATGACTCAATCAGCGAGCTCTGGAGGGCTATGGTTTGCAACAAGAGCGAGGGTGAAGAATGGTATAAACATGACTGCTTGATGCAAAAATGTTAGAGCTGTGGCATAAAAAGTCTTCCTATATGTCCAAGAGAAATAGAGGATCATGAGTTCTTGCTTGAATGGAAAATATTTGAAAAGGTAATACTCTCTTTAAACATGCTAAGATGTGCTGGCATCCGCTGAATCCTGTTTTTCTGCTTTCAACTTGCACTAATCTTCTGTTTTATGCTACAGATCTTGCTACAGATTCCAGTGGAGATAGAAAATGCTGGTGGAGTTGCAGACTTTGTTACCAAGGAAGTACCAGGTGGCAGCAGAAAGAAAAGATTCAATGCGACCAAGAAAGGAAAAAAAAGTAAGAAATCTAAGGTAGCTGGTGGGACACACTCTGAAACTGCAGCACAAGACGAGACCTCAACTGGCAGCGGGAAAAAAAAAAAGAACCAAAGCCAGTTCTTAGATTGTCTGTGCCACATAATTACAGGGCTAAATGGTAGGCCCTGCAATTCAGGAGTTCCCTGGACAATATCCAAGATGGCACCGTTGTTTCTATGATTGATTTTCTGAGAATTACAACATAAAAATACAAAGGGAGGTTCAGAGCTAGCACTGGCACAATGACCAGATAACAATTCTCGTCCACATCACGTATAGGATAGACAAAAGCTCTGGGATCAGAAAGCTATTGAAGGAAATCCATTTTTACTTAAGTGATGACAAGATTCATGACACTCTTTTTGTGCAGCACTGTCTTAGAAAGCACAATTCGTGGCTGGTATCAAATGGAGTAGAATTCTCCAGGCATATAGTTTGGTCAGATGGTTGTTCTAGCCAATTCAAATCTGCCCGGCCATTCTATTTCCTGCCAAGATATCACAATGAGATAGGGAAGGAAATGGTGTGGAATTTCTTTGGGACAGCCCATGGTAAGAGAGAGCACGATGGACAAGGGGCAGTCCTTAAGGGGGCATTCACTAGAGAGCAGCTCAAGTATGATGGAATGAGATTTAGGGGTGCTGCTGATGCCTGTGAATTCGCAACTCGTTGGAATGAAGGTACTAACAACGGGGACATCAAAAGGTATTATGCTTTCATCTGCTGTATTCTGCTGAGTAGTGCTGCCTGTGATGTGCTGAGTAATGATGTATCGTGCTGTAATGTACTGAGTAATGCTGTCTGTGAACTACAATACTTGTTGATGTCTCTTTGCAGGTACTTCTGGTTAATTGGAAAGGACGATGTTGATAGGACAGACCGGCTGGACTGTGCCAGGATGGAAAGGACCAAAGAAATACACAGCATCAGGACATATATGGCCAAATCGACCACAAGGGTGGCTCATAGAGGTTTACGTTGTTTCTGTGGTAATTGTTTGAAGGAAAACTGGTCATGTTGTGTGAATAGGCACAGGTTGAAGAATTGGAAGTATGTGACACTGAAGCCTATGAAGTCTACTAGCGAAACACTTGATGATGAAATTGACGAGGCATTTTTTGAAGGTGATGGCGAATGGCTTAGTGGAAACATAGAGGAAGGTGACAACTTTGCAGTTGAAGCCGAGGAGGGCAAAAGAGAATGCAGACTTCTATGTGGTGAAGTGTGTTGAGCTGAGACATATACTTGACAAAATTGTACATGACAGTTGGGGTCAGACTTTTAATGTCGATGAACATGTGTTGGCTGGTTTATACTATGCTATCCAACCCGATGGTAGTTGGGAGCTACTTCAAAACAAAGGTCTTACTTATCAATACAGTCATCATGTCACAACAATCAATGAGATGAATCAAATTCCTGACACCAACAGGTTTTCCCTTGAGGAGGCTACCCATCAGATGATCCTTGACAGCCTACCATATGAAGGTTGAAAATGGTTTCACCTAGTTGTTTCATCATTTCAGCATTTATCTTAAAATTTGAAGACCTTTATCTTATATTTTGATGTTGTATTAGATACATTACTTGGAATCAATACTCAAGATTACAAAAAGTAAGTCATATATATTACAAAAGATGTACAATGGTATTTTCAGGAGTCTTTGGAGTTTTCAGAGTGGTTAGAGTCTTCAGAAGTGGTGCCCAGCAATTGCCTTTGTACCTCTTCTGGAGCATTGAGGACATAATAGGCCGAGACAAGATAGTTATTGAGACAGTAATCCAGCACATTACGTCTCCTTCTGCAACCATGCATCAGTGATGTCTAACTGTGAGATTGTTTATTCAACTGTATGAAAAGACAAGTAATCCAATGCTGGACACACAAACTTCTGCAAAAAATTGTCCTCTTCTTGAAAGGCATAACAGGAACGGTTGTGTGTGGAGGGTTTATAAACCCTTTGTGTAGATTGTCATCTACCAAGAAAATCATACCATGATATTCAAGAAAATCATCAAGTACTACCTTCAACTCCTTGAAAAAAAGTTGCTTTGTTGTATTGGTTGGATGCTCGCATGCACAGCACTGCTCTTGACCATATATCTTTAAGAATTTGGTTCACAATTCTGGGAACAATGCATCCACCATATCCCTTGTATTCCGAAGTAGAGAAGCACTCTAGATCACAATATCAAACCTCTGCAGTGCCCACTCCACAAACTCATGATACCCTGGTCTGCAAATGAAGTACTTCTTTGCAGTTTCTTTTACAACATGGTTCGTATGAGGTGGAGGTAAGATTTTTTGGCCCACTCTCCTATGTTGTGTCTGTGCCAGTACACCATTTATGTCCAGCACCATCAACTTCCGTCTGGGTTCCCATCCCTCAACGTTTGCACCCACTGTCGAGGTGTGCTGAATTGTGCTGGACTGTGCTACGAGTTATGCTAGACTCTGTTGTACTGTGCTGCCATATTGTGTTGGACTGTGCTGGACTGTGCTGCCGAGATGTGCTGGACTTTGCTGAGATCTGCTGGATTCTGCTTTAGCTTTGCTACCCAATGATGGAGAGTGCTGATACCCATAGTTAGATACATCTGTATTAGTATCTCCCTGCCCCCAATGTATTGGCATTTTCTGGCTATCAGTAACCCTTGCAGTGGCCTTCCATGCTTAATCCTCCCTTTCATCATTAACAACCTCCTGCAAGCAAGGGTGGTGCTCCAATTACCAACTGAAATACAAGGTGAACAATCCTAAACCCTAAATCCTGGATGGCACCTTTTGTATGTTAGAGGTTGTGCTGACACTCATTGTCTTCTTCATCAGATTCACTAAGTATAACCCTTGGATGCCTTCTTTTTCTGCAGACAAGTTTTTACTCAAGCCTAAGTTGAATGAATTAACTAAACAAAATTTACACATTTATGGTGGAAGAAAACAGGGATGAAATATATTAATTATTTAAACAAAAACCTTTTGGCTGATGATTTAGGGTTGTCTTGAGCAATCAAAGTTTGTCTGCGTGAAATACATATGGCAAAATTACATTAGCCTTGTTTTTTTTTCCAAATGCTATTTCTATAGGGACGTCTTCATCAAGATCAACTTCTGACTCATCCTCACTCTCTTCTTCCACAACCTTCCTAGTCCTTGACCTTGTCAACCTGTTGACCTTGGAAACGATTTTAAGAACCTGCTTGTCGACATCTTCACCCTCGTTTTCCTTCCCTGCAGCAACAGTGTTAGAGGTGGCCTTTGTAGAGGCAACTGCAGAATTTGGAACTACAATATAATTGGCAGCATCACCAGTACTACTTGAATCTCCCTTAGATTCTGCATGGATTGGTGTCTTCAGCACTGTGCTGTCAGGTGCTGCAATGTGCTGCAGACTGCTGATAGCTTGATATCCAATGAGGATCTTCTACTGTTACCAATTCAAATTGAGACCCTGAAAATAGGCATGTATTTTTTTTTCCATGTCTTAGCTGTGGAGTTTGTACCATTGTAGACTTGTGCTTTGCTGATCCTGGGGTCCTTTCACTTCTTGGTGTATTAACTTGTTTCTTTTGCCTATTGCTATCGGGAGTTGTGGCTAGATGCTCATCAACATCAATTATCTCATTCCCAGTTTTGTGAGATGCTCCAGCATATAACACTTCCTGCTTTACCGTTCCCTGCTTTTCCAATTCCTGCACTAACCCTGTAGGAATAGTCTCTGAACACTCGAGGCAGCATGTTCTTTCCATGAGCAAACTGAGGCAGCTCACATTATAATGATGTCCACATTTCATCTGCAGGTTGAGGATGTAATCATCCTGGAATGCAAGTCCACATGTGGAGCATCTCTCCTCATCTCCAATTGGCAATCTGAATGGTATTGGAGTGATGCTGACCAGCTGATCATTTCTCTTGGTCATTTCTCTCAGCCTGGTGACATTCTGTAAGTGTTGCTGGGCTTTTGCAAGGAGGGACTCGTTATTGGCAATCTCAGCCGTTAGAGCATCCACCTGTTGTACCATCGTTTCATCTATTGGCCCACCCCCATTTCAAGGAGGGACTTCAACATATACTCTGCCATATCCTTCTCCTTCTCCAAATTCTGAATCTCGACAGAGGCACCTGCATTAGGATCTGAGAGGGCTTGAAGACTTGCAAGATTATCCTTTATGGTCTGCAACTTCTGATGTGCAGCCGAAAAGAAGGTGCCCTTAGCCTGAGATTGTGTAACTAGTTCCTTCTTGGACACTAGATCACTCTGTCGCATTTTTAGGGCATCCTGCACACCTTGAATCATGCTTTCCAAGCAGGCAATGTTTTTCCCATAAGCTGAAAACACTGCTGGGCATATTGCATTACTCCTGAATGACAACCTCCCTTCTAATTTTACACCAGTGCCTGCTGAGACTGGCCTTTCTGCTATGCTTCCAGGTGCTGTTGTCTGCTGAGATTTGCTGGGCTCTGCTATGTGCACAGGGCCACTGGTGCTGGGTTCACTCTTAACCTTGCTCGAATAGGCCCTACTTTTTGCTGCCACTGCTGCCCAATTAACCTTGAAATTTTCTGGATCCTGCTTGGCCCTCAGGCAGTTGTTGTATGCAAATAGATAGAAAACCGTTTTCCTTACTTCTCTATTCTTCAACCCTTCTGGGTATATCTTGCTCAGCAATTCAATTAAAGCTTCTTCATGCTCTGGCCTTACCTTGTCAATTGAAGTTTTGTTGGGAATGACACCATTGGTATCCCAAATCTCATTATACTCTGCAGCAGAAATGACATCCGTTCGAAATTGAGAGGGATGTACACCATCGTTTGGTAGGCCCATATAAGCATGAAAGTCCTCCTCTGTTCGGCAATCAGCCAGGTCCGGTCTCAGGGACACGTCCCTTCTGGGCTGGAAGAAAGCAAGAAAAACAAATTAACTGGGCATATTAAGCCCATATCAAAATTGGCAGTGCATTTTGCTTACCCCGCGCATGGCATCCGTTAGAGTTACTGGCTGAGACGGCGGATTAACAACCTTCTTCACCATAGTCGTTTGATTCTTGGAATGCTAGACCTCTGAGTGTGGAAATTCTCGAGCTTTCTCCGTGGGCTTTTTGGCCGGAGTAGCAAAAGTTGGGGATAGGTTACAATTTACAAATTCAAAACTTCGTTTCCCTTGAGGTCACATTCATTACAGTGGGCGGTAAACAGGTGATGATTAGAACGGGTACAGTCTATATGAAGTGACGCACATCAAATAGGTTAGACTATCATTAGTGAAGAGTGGAAAAAAATAGTATGAAAGGTGCTGGTGCTGGGTGCTGGCCCGCGTTTATTTGATACCCACTAGCATACTTTTGTCCATTATAGTGGTGGCTTTCTTACCAATCTTCACACTTAGAATGACCATTTTATAGACATTCTATTGTATCTATGTTACCTTTGCATTAATAATTCTGCAATGCAAGAACTAGAATGTTGTAAATAGACCAAAATGTCGTGAAATTGATAATATGCTCGGGGTGGTCCTTATATAGACTAGTTTGAACAAGGTGTCCGCGCCATGAATTGACCCAATGTCGTATCTCCATCTCTATCTTCTATGTATGTATACTATTTTATTACAACTCATAATTTGTTCTAGTGGCAACACACTAGTTTTTAGACGAATAGATCTTTTGTTCTAAAATACACCCGAGCCCATACACGTGGAGTGAATCATGAGGAAAAGAATGATGTGTGCCCCAATATGGCAATACCCAAACAAGATATACGTAAGCTAAAGAGATAAGAAATAGATCATCCTACCTTCAGAGTACGCCATAATGATATGCCCTAATTTATAAGTTAGATTCTATCAAGAAAAATGAGTCTTGGCGCCTTTTTGAAAGATCAAGAGAATTATTGACTGGTTAGCAAGGTATAATGCAATAGGCTAAGGATCCATTTCCATCCACCCCTCTCCCAAGACCTACGAGGAAATGATCAACCATAGACATTGGGCTCCACATCGCTTGTAGCAGAGCCCAAAATGCTCGCGAGCATCTGCCTTGGCGGCTCAACTAAGCACAAATTTAGGAACCCTATAGGGAACAAATAATCAATACCAATAGAACCTCACTAGGATACAATCCACCTAGGGATAGAGGCGAGTCTACATCCAGGTATCCTCATAAGGTGGACTATAACCACACTGCCCTTCATGACATTCTTAACTAGTGAGAGCAGCGTAATCATAATCTCTCTTCGTCGATGCTAGATTGAACTAGACTTCATTTGCTGCGCATGATGCTCGGTACATGACAACCCTCTAGTTAACTTATGAAGATCACATGCAGGAGGAAATTCTAGCTCATAACCTAAGATCTCTACTTTTATAACAAATTTAAACGATCCTGATCATCGTGGTGCCAACTTCTTTGCTATCCCAATTCGAAATTCCCCCCTTTTATTGCAATTTTGAGTCATAGTTCATTGCTTTATGCTTAAAATTTCTATCTATGTGATGCTTATTGTGTAGACCTTCAACCTTTCTTGTGATTTGAGTATGCATTCTCCTGCTTCCTTAATGCTAGCATCCATATCTTGAAGCAAATCTTGCGCCAATTGTGCTTTGGATACCATGTTGCTGGTGTCAATCATTGACATCCATATGTTAGTAAGAAGGGTGTCATATATAGCACGTTGTAAGCGAATTCAGCTAGATAAAAGGTAAGCTTCCCACTGACTTTGTTTATCCCATAAATACATCCTACACGTTGAAACAGACCTTGGATGCACTAGAGCAATCAGCCGCATCAAGTAGCGCCTATTACCTCTTCCTTCAGACACCTAGGATCCCACATGGTGCTTAAGAGCCTCTGGCTATGGACGGAGAAATTCAGAAATACAAGATACTTGATAGAACGCCGAAGGTATCCTTGCGCAAAGAGCTTGCCCCGCACTTGGAAATCTTGGATCTGTAAATATACCAAATGCTTAGTTGATGGGCTCCCTTGAAGGCCAGGGGCCAAAATAGAGAATTGGCCCCTAGGTCTGGTCACATCTCCATGGATCAGCCGGGTGGCTTGGAAGGCCATGCAGCTGCTGCAAAGGCATAAAGCTTTGCTTTGTTACCTTTTGGGTTCTTCACCCAATCGGATGTGCCATGCCATCTGTTAATAAGAATACCTTTTTCTAACCTAAAGAAACTATTTTCAATTGGTCTTTGCCCTTGATGTCTGTAACATACCTTTATCCTTCAGATTCTTTGACCCCAAGGATGGTCTTGGAGTTTCCAAAATCGTTTTCTAGCTCATCATGTGAAGTTCATCATCTAGTCCCTTCAGAAACTCATTCCTTGGATCATCCTGTGATCATGGTTTCGTAGCTCATTCTTTACAGGCATCCTGCTTCCCATCCCTGATGCAAGCTTATAATTCTTTATTCTAGATAACTGACGTCATATTGACTTTACTAATCCTTTTGTGGCCTCCACGGGTTTTAAGTCAGGTGAGGATTTTGTTGCACGTACTCTCTGCTCTCTTATATAGCCTCAGAGAGTGATTGACCTTGCCATAAGATCAAGTGTTTAGAACTATCGCAGGAGTTACCTCAGAGCAAAGGGCTGGGGTATTGTCGTCGGAGCTATCAAGTTGTCCATAAACAATATTGCTTTCTTGAGTTGACTTGCATGGAAAACAAGATGCACTCCTAGTCCATCTGGAAGCTCTTACTCATATGCTCGTTGATCCTTCTTAACACTTTGAAGGGTCCTGTATATCAAGGCGTTGGTTTGGGAATCTTTTCCTTGACTGATGGTTTCAACATCTCTGCCTTGAGTGTTGAATGGTAAACAATTCCTAGAAATGCATTATTCACCTTCCTTGAGGATTTATTCCATGATGCTTGTTGACACTTACTCTAGCTTGACCTTCTTTAGATTTGCCCTACTCCGTGGACGATAAAAATACCTTCCTTCCTTCCTTCCTTCCTTCCTACACCGATATGATATGGCTTGCATATATTCCAACATATGGATAGCCAAATCACTTTTTAAAGCTTGCTTGATCCCAATATATGATCTTTGATTCATACCGAGCATTGCCATAAAGGCATCAAATTTGGTACCTGTGTGGTACGCATTATTATAAGTGAACTCTATGCAAGGCAAATATTTTCTCACCAAGACTGTTTCTCAAACATAAAGCTCGTCAACATATCCCCCAGGATCATGTTAATTCGTGATGTTTGTCCATCAAATTAGGGATGAATTTCACTACTTACACGGAGGCTTAGTCCCAGCCCCTTCATGGAATATTTCTAAAAGTGCCCTGTGAATTTAGAATCTAACGCTTATGATTCTTTATGGCAGACCAAAAGCAGGACACACAATCCATAGTACTTCTTTGCCACATCTTATCTGATAGCATTATCCCGTAGTGGTAAGAACTTTGCATAGTTTGTTAAACTATCAAGCACCACCAACACTTTGTCTTTGTTGCCGACTGGATTGTGGAAAGTGCATCATATTATGCGCTCTCACTTTCCCAAAAAGGTAGGTGTAATGGCTATAACAATCCTGACCTATCATGATACATAAGATTTACATCTTATTTCATACCAAGCCAAAAAAATTGTCTTTTAATCAACTCATATGTCTTCCACTCTCTCTATAGCCCAGTTGGTCTCCGTGGACGATAAAATCATATTCTATTCTATTCTATTGTGACGACCATAAAAGTATTATACTCATATAGACAAATATGATCGTCACACAGATGCAAAAGTGTAGTTGCACAAAGCAAAGTTTGAACTTGCAACCTTCTAGTTGCGAATTATGCACCTTTGCCAAGTGCGCTACCAATACTTGTGGAAGTGTTCCTTTACATTTCATATGTGAAGCTGTTTCCAGGAGGTTCTAGAATATTCCCGGAGTTACATGCATGCATGGCACTTGGTGCGATCTTGTCCATTAGAGTGGGGCGATCCTGACTATTGGACTAGATATAGATAGAGGCACCTCATTCTTATCGAATCATTCCAGTTTAACGCCAATCTTAAGCCTTCTGGTTCAAGCCCTTGTATCAGCTCTAATCTATGTCTTCGTATATTTCTCGCTGGATCCTTATTCGGTTCTAGCCAATCTAAGAATTTTCTTCCATTATAGAAAATCAATTGGTGAATATTATGCAAGAGGTCGAGAAGATGCTGCACCATTATATCAGCATTATCCCAACTTGAAGAAGAATGACGAGAAACTGCATGAGGGGCAATAACAAAGACAGTTGGATGGCCATTAATCAGTTTCACTTCTAGTTCAGGATTCAATCTTAGGTCTAGTTCCGGGTAAAAGCATGCTACAGTGTACCACTTTTGGAACCCTCAAAAGTACCTACACTGGGTACTTTTAAAACTGGTACTTTCTATTTTTTTTTTCCATTAAAATCGATTGAAATTTTTTGAATTGAAGGTCAGTAACATGCCAATCTATAGTACTAGAGGATAACAATACTATTAGAGACTAAAATAAATGAATTAACTCTCAAACTTATTATTTATTGTGGCATTTATGCAAGTTCCCAGTACCCAGTGTTGGGTACTTTTCTGGGTAGTTTCGCACTCCCCAAAAAGTACTTTAGATGGTACACCCTAGCATGCTTTCACCCTTCCAGCTCTAGTTCCAATTTTGATCCAATTCTACTTCGTGACCTTCTTAATGTTGCAAA
Organism: Isoetes taiwanensis; assembly: GCA_021234155.1. Lineage (NCBI taxonomy): Eukaryota > Viridiplantae > Streptophyta > Lycopodiopsida > Isoetales > Isoetaceae > Isoetes > Isoetes taiwanensis. The sequence goes on from JAJEKV010000042.1 coordinate 2,879,624, forward strand.
GACCTCGCCCTCCACTGACTTCTCAGTCCTAGATTTAAGTTTGAGCTTGAATTCTACCTCCAGTATACCTTTGTGTCTTTATGCTCCTCCAGCTTTAGATCCTGCTCCTGATCTAGTCCTCTATCCCAATCCTGAGTTGGCACCTGCCTTTTTCATATTCTTGCTCCAGTCTCAAGTTCTGCCCCTGGTTTGCTCCTCCTCCAGTTTGCACTTTGGATCAGGTTTCTAGTTTGCTTCTATCTCGTGTTCTGCTCCATTACTATTGGTTCTGAATTTTAAATCAATATTCGACATATGCGGACCTGCTTCCAGGATGTAAGGCTCTTTTTCATATGCAAAACTGTTCTAGAAGGTTCTAGAATATTCTAGAATACATCAATGTACAACACTCGGCGCGGTCTTATCCCTAGAGTGGCATGATCCTGACCATTGGACTAGATATATATGGCATCTCATTCTTGGCGAGCCATTTTGGTTCAATGTCAGTCTTGGTCCTATTTCAAGCCCTTATATTCTGCTTTAAGCTATCAAGTATTTTCAGTGTTCCAGCATATCCTTCGCATATTTCTCGTTTTTTTTTTTTTTTTTTTTCGTAGGTTCATGACACCCATGTGTTTCTTGAAAGGTATTATGGAATTCGTAAAGAATCTCTTTCTTGAAACTCTCTGCCGAGGGTACGTAAATTCATTCTTATAAAATCATAAATTATCCTTTTGAGCCCAAAGAGTACTATCACTTTTGGTTGAATCTTGATCCTTCTTATACAAATTCCTAATTTGCTGGAAGTATTCCCATTCTAGAGATGCTATCCCATTGATGTTTTTTTACCGTGGAAAGGACATGTGCAACTTGGTTGTCTTTTCACAGGGTGTGCTGAATTTCAAAGTAAGATTCATTAAGGAATCCAAGCGATGCGCTTGACTGGGACTTACTCTTACTTGAATTTGCAGGAATTTCAATGGTTTATGATCTATGAACACTATGAACTTGCTTGGCTCTTTATTGGTCCCTGGTCTCAAGCAAAACTGCGAAGCATTTAAGAGGATGACGAAGGTGGAATTTTAATGTTACATGAGAAGTCGTAGCTTACGGGATAAGATACAACACACCCGCTCTATATTCAAATTGGTCTCAGACTACCTTATCTTTCCTTTGAGTACCTTTGCCTCATCTCCCTAGCCTTGCCTCACTTGTCTCATCAATGCATCCCAAGACTCAGCATAGATGGCTCTCAATAGGTATAACTCATCTTCAAGCCTAGTACTCTAATACTCAAGAACACCTACAGTTTGACTTCAATGGATTATTACACATGGGAAATAGTTGCTGACAACATATCTCTGCATCCCAATGCTGTATAAAGTACGTATTGAAATTTACAGTTGATATTTCTTGGGATAAACACTTTGCTAGGAACTACTACAAGCATCTCACTTTGCACGTCCTGTGCCTCCATCGCCGCACTGGCAACTAGTAGTTCAACATTTCAATCATCAGCTAGTTTGATCCAGAGTGTGGGATATATTTCTCCTAAGAAATCTGCTCTTCTCTGGCAGGTTGTGCTTAGGGCATTGAGAACCAAAGTCAAAGTTCATTTTTTTAACCCAATGTCAATCGTCTTTGTTCAGACTGCAAGGCTGAATCGGAGTCAATTGACCATTGTTCTTATGTGATCATCTCTGTCCCATTTGGGCACAAGTCTGACAATCTTTTTGGACACGTCTCACGAGCTAGGAATCTTGGTGGGCCTTGTTCCTGACAGATGGCCATGCTTTAAGAAGTGGGCATTTAATATTTATAAGGCTTTAGTTTGTTGGGTGGTGTGGAAGCATAGATGTTAGTTTGTTTTTAGCCGTACATGCACTCTTGCTACATACCTCTATCAAGAGGTTAATCTCATCCCCATGACCATTATTTGAGGTTGCATTTTAATGTTAAGGATGAGGTTTGGGATTATTTACACCTCCTTTGGAATTTTCATGTGATTTCACTTTTTTTTTCGTGTCTTTCAAAAACAAGAATTATCGTTATTTTATACCTCACATACTTCCCTTAATTATATATTGATACTAGAAAAGAGGCCGCCCTAACGGCGGCCTCCTTTCTTTCGCACTAAATGCTCGGCATACTTGGACAAATGCACTCATCTCTCCATACCCATGTTTCTTAATATCCAAAGTACAACACCCCTATATGTTCAAAGAAATCTCAATTATCCAAAGTACAACACTCCTATATGTTCAAGGAAGTTATCCATCGTACTCATCATCCAATGTGTTGTGTTCATGGAATTATTGTTGCATTGTTTGACCGTCATATGTGTGCCATTTTTTGTGTCAATGCCATTTGAGTGGATATGTTGCGTTATTTGGGTACCACCATAGGGCCAAGACTATATTTCTGTTCAGTTGTGTCTATCATGTAAATAACCTATGCCTCACATATGTAACAGCTTGCTCTATTGTAAATAAATATCTTCACTCTTTTGCAATTCCTTTAAATTCCGAACCTGTACTGGCTTAATCCATGGGACAAAATGAAAGACAATTTCAATGACCCAAAATCATGGCGCATCTTCTGAGCTGGGCTGGGCAAGCAGGGTTAGATTCTTGCTTTTTTTGATGAGGCTACAATACATGTTTAGAGTTCTAAGGTATGCAAAATGCCATAGTTTATGCAAAAAATATTTTAAGCAAGAACTGCAAGTCATTGCATGATATCCTTCAGAGGCACCCATCAATAATTACAAAGCCATCAATTGTCATGGCCAGTAAAATATGGATGCATCACTCCTCACTCCATTTCCTCACTCCATTTCTTTAATATGGATGCAAAGCTAAAAGAATCAAACTATGATATTCTATCTAAACTCACACCTCGCATTAGAGAACTGTAATTGAAGTAACGTACTACAATTGTAAAACCAACAATAGCAAGGGTAAGCATCCAATAGGTGCAGGGTACGAATTCTTAGATTTAGAGGCATCATAACAGAGAATCGGATCCTCTCAAAGATTGGATTTTTGGAAATCGTAAGCTTGACTATCGCAAATACAGATGCAGGGTAAAATAAAGATGTAAATTGGCACTGGTTTCCAATGAGTTGGGCCACAAATCTTACCTTTGAACCCTTTTTCTATGCAAAAACTGAAATCCCAGTAGAGATTTTAACAAAGCAATAGTGTGGAAGCATTCAACAGACCAAAATTAGGCATAGTTTCAATGATGCACAGAATCGAAAGCGACCTCTGCAATAAATGGGCTGGGCAGTGGCATATCTATTTGCTTTGCTTCGCCCCTTCTACTTTTCGCTTGTGTTTGGCTTGTGTGTGCTTTGTACGGCAGGGTGGAGTGGAGCATTGTGCATTCTAGAAGCCCAAAGCTTCGAATTGAAGCATGAAATACCTAGCTCATATAGGCATCGCACAAAATCATCCAGATCTGACACTGTTTTTTGAGCTTGAAGCAATGGCCACCCCGCTGCTCCCTTTTATACCAAAACACGAAGCCGTCTAGAACATTCCCGAGCTGTATTGAAGCTTCCACAAATTCCAAAGTACCTTCTAGAAAGCCCGCCATTCCTCCTAACTATTCATGTGTTTACACGTACGGATGATCTGATGGCCACGATGGCGCCACGTGGCACTTCCTTGGCCGTCTGATACGGGTGGAGTTACAGACAGACACCATTGACACTATTGATTGGGCCACGTTAGAAACTTCCAGAATGGCATATGGGTGGCATTACAGACACAGGCACTATTGATTGGGCCATGTGGCATATAGGTGGAGTTGCAGACAGACAGACACCATTTTTTTTAAATTATATAGGAATATAGGATGTAAGAATTTGATGCTTTCACAGTACTTGATGGCAAAGACTATTACGGCATTTACATCTTTTGTTTTTGCATTCTTTTACAACTGAAATCTTTGTGAATAACTTCTCCAACTTCTTAAAATGTCAATAACCATGTTTAGAATGATCAAACCCTCTATGCCTCATGATAGAATGAGGGTGAAATAGCATATTAAAAGCAGTGCTATATATGCAATAGGCCAACTTGTGAGACAAAAGCCCAATAATAACTATCATGGTAAGACATGTTGCTTATTAATGACATCTAGTATATACGTATTGTCCAGCAGCACCAAATATGAAAGACGATGATGGTTACTGTTATGTTTTATGCTATTTAAAAACACTAGTTGTTATAAAGCTTTTATAAAACGTGTCTTGATTACACCTCTAAACAATATATGTAACATGTGGTGTACATATTCGCGAACTGGTTTGAGAAACCCATCTTAGTTGGATTCTTTCACAATGATGTAATCAACTCTTTATAAGGATGTAATTTGTGATGTTATTAAAGTTTCTCAGATATGCATTCCTTCAACAAACTTGATGGTAGAGACCATTATGGCATTTACGTCTTTTACTTTTGCATTCTTTTGGGATGCGGCTATCAGGTTGCAGGTCACGGCGGGTTGGAAAGCACTATATGCCATGCAGAACAACAGCCACAAGGCAGAGTTGTATGCCTGGGGCCACCAGTCACATTTGTTTCGGGCCTTGGTTGAGCCGGTCCTTTTGTATGGGGCAGAAGTGTGGGGTCCGGTGATATCCCTCAACACCTGGAATGACCTCGAGCAGGTGCAGAAGGCCTTCTTGGCACGGGCCCTGGGGGTGAAGTCCACAGTTCCGTACCAGGCTGATACACGCTTGCCCCACCTTGCTTTGGCCACGGCGATGGGTCCCCAACGCCTGAAATCCTGCTTGCCAGTGGTTCTCATGCTGGGGTGTGCAGGCAGACAGATGCGTCCAGATCAGGACAAAGAAAGATCGCGAGGCACTTAAACTGTACCTAGATGCTACTTTCCTTTGCAAGCTCACGGGATCGAGAGGCTCGGCGCCGACGTTAAGCTGGCACACTATCACCCGACAAGTCAATCCTAGGCTCACAAGAGGCCCACACCGATACTTGTACACCCGGTTTGCCCATGAAGAAGCGCGGACTTATAGCTTCCATTCGCCGCGGGTGCACATCGCCTCCGCATTGAAAGCGGGGCGTTGGGCTCCGGGAAGCCACGAGCAAAGGCTTTGCCGGTGTTGCCACCCGAGCCATTGAGGATGAATGTCATGCCCTCGATTTGCCCAAACATTTGCCCATATCCGAGAGCGATATGTTCGATTACTAGTGCCTGGTCAGCCGTTGCATCAGTTATTGACTACGGCGTCAGTGGGTTTGTTGGGGTCATACTTCCAAGAGGTTATGGATGCACGGACTCGTTTGTGTCCTACGGGACGGTATTGAATTGTCCTATGCAATTGTAAAGTGTGCCAGCATGCTTATTACTGCTAAGGTTTTTCCCTCGAAAACCCTTCGGGGCGGGGGTTTTTTAATCCTGTCAGTAATATGCTTGCTGCTCTCTTTCTGTTTGGGTCCCATAGGCCAATTGGTCTCCGTGGACGCTAAAAACCTATTCTATTCTATTCTATTCTTTTACAACTGAAATCTTTGTGAATAACTTCTCCAACCTATTAAAATGTCAACAAGAAACAACATGGCAAGTGGGTCTCTTCTTCCGCCTCCGGAATGGAAAAGGGCTCATCAATTCCGCTCATGTGCAGGTAAATAGCAGGTAAATCTAAATCGACCCAGTTGCCATGTTGTGGCGACTTGGAACGGGGTCGCGATTCCAGACCCGCTCCCAGCTCCCGCCGGTCATGGAGTCCCTGGAATCAGCTCCCCCATTTCAATGCCGCCATATATAAAATGTCAACAAGAGACAATAACCATGTAATGATCAGACCCTCTATGCCTCGTGGTAGAACGAGCGTGAAATGGCATACTAAAAGCAGTGCTATATATGCTATATATGCAAATAGGCCAACTTGTGAGACAAAAAGCCCAACAATCCCATGGTAAGACATGTTGCTTATTTTAACAGCTAGATAAATGGCATACTAAAAGCAGTGCTATATATGCAAATAGGCCAACTTGTGAGACAAAAAGCCCAACAATCCCATGGTAAGACATGTTGCTTATTTTAACAGCTAGATATACACGTATTGTCCAGTAGCACCAAATATGAAACACGATGATGGTTACTGTTATCGTTTTACACTATTTAACTATCCTATTCCATGTTCGGAGGAATTTTATTTTGAACGTAATACACGCCTGGGGCGAATTACTGTAAAATTCTGTCAATAATATGAGACGTATTTCTTCCTCCGCCTGTGTATGGCGGCGCCGCCATAGGCTGGTTTTCTTTTCTGGGCAGGACCTCCATAGCCGGCTGCCATAACCGTTGGGCAGGACCTCCATAGCCGCTGCTCTTTAATGAAGTGGGCTGCTTTGCAGTTATCTAACGAAGTTTACCATTCCATTTGAATGCTGGAACCGTGGAGCTCCCACATCCGTCTCCGGATTTGCTCCAAGGTGGTGCAGATCGAGCTTAAAAACGGTCGTTTTGGCTTGCGATTGAATGCTCATGTGGGTTTGTGTTCTTGATCCCCTGCCGCCATAGCGGTTTATGCTCCATGGAGACGATTTTTGAAGACCCAACTCTGCCATAGCCGTTCTTGCTCCCTCTGCCTCTGCCATAGCCGTTCTTGCTCTTGCCTCTGCCTCTGCATCGCCCAAATGCAGAGAAAGCCCCAAATGCATAGAAAGCCCGCATCGGCCATCGCCCGCCGGAAAAATGGCCCCGCCGGAAAATAAATTCTCTACGTAATTCGCCCCAGGCGTGTATTACGTTTGATAATTTCCAGCGGTCGGGATCCCGCCGAAAAATTTTCTCGGCGGCGCCGCCAAAAGGCGGCGACGAAGCGGCGGCGAGCGCCGTCGTCGCCGCCGCCTTCGGCGGCGCCGCTAAAAAATTATCAGGCGGAATCCCTTCCGTCCGAAAATTATCTAATACATTACTATTACAAGAAATTTATCGCGGCGGCCAAGGCCGCCGCGAACATTTCTTTTGCCCTATTCGTGGCAACGGAGGGTTTGTATTAAGTCCAAAGGAACTCAGCTATGGACTTGTGAAATTGAACTAAATGTGTCTAACTAAAGATGACGAATATGGTTTTAGGCATGAGTTTGTTTTGTATGCATGTACAATGTCTTTTATATATGTCAATGTGAGTTGAATTATTTCAATTTTTGTTTTCCTAGATGAGCACATGTTTGCTAGTGATTTAGGACATTTTCAGTTCAATTATCACATGGCCTAGGCTAGGTGTCATGCTGCAAATACTTGCAACCCAACAATCAAGGAAGCCAATATGATTCACGATGGGGCCTTTGGTATCAAGAGGATAATTCAAACAAACACTCATGGAAAGTTTGCTTCGGTGAAGTCCTGCTATATATCAGACTTTTTTAATCCTGTAAACAATCGCGTGCAATCTTGTGCTTAGTGCACGAAGAGAAAGACAAACAGGTGGTTTGATCCATCGCCGATAATATCTCCAGAATCTAAGAAACCCCGACGAAAAAAAATAGATTAATTCAATCGGAATCCTTTGCTTTCTGCCGTGGGCTGACCAGAATCCGCCATAGCCAGAGACTGAAGAAAAACTTTTGATCGAAGTAGGAGCTGTGGGCTCTGAATGCATTCATGTGGTATGGCGCACATCAAGATTTACTTCAAGGAAAGGGGCTCACGTTTTGATAGTCATTGAGTACGAAACCCGGGATCATGTTCATGAGCATAGAGGGCTCATGCATTAGTAAGTTGAAGGTCCTTCTATGATGAGAAAGATTGGTAGGGAAACCCGGGATCATGTTCATGAGCATGGAGGGCTCATGCATTAGTAAGTTGAAGGTCCTTCTAAGATGAGAAAGATTGGTAGGCATTCGCACCTCGCAAATATGGGAGGCATTAAATTGGTTCAATAGCTTATCATTAGAATTATCCTTAGAAGAAGCAAACTCCAGAACTGGGAATGACCACTTTTTTAACCAAAAGAGGGGCCATATGGCCCAAATAGAAGGCCACCATTCCAACATAACTGGTTCCCAAAACAGAAACCTCTGTTACGTTTTGGTGCTGTAGCAGTTTGAGCATGCAGAGTGCCTGGAATTCTTCAAATTGGGAAAATTGAGCATGCAGAGTACTAAATCGAGAACAAAAAGGGACTAAATCTTTTGCAAATGCAGGAACCCGAGAAATCCAACCTGCGGTGGCGTTTCCTCCAAAACCGTGAATGAGGAGCAAATTGGGCTTGTTTGCTGGCCGTTTTTCAGATATCCAACACTGGTTTGTGCTTCCTTTGTCTAGTTCCACCAGAATCAAGACCAAGCCCTGTGCTTTAAATTTTCTGTTCAGATTTTGGAGATTTGCAGATCATGATCATGGCGGAAATTCCAGCATAAATGTTTCTGGGTTTTGTGTGTTCATTTTCAGCGTTTTGAATCCAACCCATGTTTGGAAACCTCTGTTTGGTTTAAGGGGATAGAACAGAGTCCAGAACACCGTCTTTTTTACATGGAAGACAGGGTTGCTTATGACGTTTTTGGGCTGCATTCGAGGATTGAACAATGCAGGTTTAAGGATGCTCCCTTCAGTCCTAAGCAAAATGACATTGGAAGCCTGGAATTAGGCTTGAACATCTCAGCAATGAGGTTTCAGAGGGATCAGAATCTTACAGCTGCACAGAGGGAGGCACAATTTGCCGTGGAAACTGCGGCAGAGGAGCAGCTCTGGGCGATCTGACAGGGATTAAAAAGCATTTCTGCCGCAAACATGGAGGAAAAAAATGGAAATGCCACAAATGTCCGATTGGAAGGCCCATTCCAAAACCTGCCGCTGTGACTGTGGCACTCTCTTTTCCAGGTCCGCCTCTCCTTCATCCCTTGCAAATTTCTTGTTTCTAGCCTCCCTTTCTTTGATTCTCTTTGGCTTGTTTGTTTCTGAAATTTTTTGCATTTTTTAATTTCTTGTTTCTAAGCTCGCATTGGTTTATTCTGTTGGTTTTGGGGGCTCTTTCGATGAATTCCTCTTCTGAGTTCCTGTATTTTCGTCCTCTTATGGCTTGTTTTTGTGTTTTCGGCCACTAATTCTTAGATTGGACAGGGCAATACATGACAATTTAAGGAGCTTAGATGCTCGTGGCCATGGCCGTCCTGGCTGTAGCTTCTTCTGAATCTAGTTGCTCTGCCAGCATCAAAGCTTTTTAGACCAAGCAATCGCCATCGCCGGAGCACAGCATAGGTCGTTGCCAGGCGTAGGAGCAGGATATTGTTTCAAAAAATACGTGGCAGGTAACCATTACAATAGATTGCGGCGCAGAAATATTAGCCAGGACAAAAACAAAGGAAAATGACAAAGTGAATTATATATGAAGTGAACACTATTTAACTCCTATTCCATGTTCGGAGGAATTTTATTTTGAACGTAATACACGCCTGGGGCGAATTACTGTAAAATTCTGTCAATAATATGAGACGTATTTCTTCCTCCGCCTATGTATGGCGGCGCCGCCATAGGCTGGTTTTCTTTTCTGGGCAGGACCTCCATAGCCGGCTGCCATAACCGTTGGGCAGGACCTCCATAGCCGCTGCTCTTTAATGAAGTGGGCTGCTTTGCAGTTATCTAACGAAGTTTACCATTCCATTTGAATGCTGGAACCGTGGAGCTCCCACATCCGTCTCCGGATTTGCTCCAAGGTGGTGCAGATCGAGCTTAAAACTGTCGTTTTTGGCTTGCGATTGAATGCTCATGTGGGTTTGTGTTCTTGATCCCTCTGCCATAGCCGGTTTATACTCCATGGAGACGATTTTTGAAGACCCAACTCTGCCATAGCCGTTCTTGCTCCCTCTGCCTCTGCCATAGCCGTTCTTGCTCTTGCCTCTGCCTCTGCATCGCCCAAATGCAGAGAAAGCCCCAAATGCATAGAAAGCCCGCATCGGCCATCGCCCGTCGAAAAAATGGCCCCGCCGGAAAATAAATTCTCTACGTAATTCGCCCCTTCTCTACGTAATTCGCCCCAGGCGTGTATTACGTTTGATAATTTCCGGCGGTCGGGATCCCGCCGGAAAATTTTCTCGGCGGCGCCGCCAGCCGGACGGCGCCGGCGGCGGAGCCCGTCGTCGCCGCCTCGGCGGCGGCGGCGCCGAAAATTATCAGGCGGAATCCCTTCCGTCCCAAAATTATCTAATACATTACTATTAAAAGCTTTGGTTTTTGCCTTTGGATGGTCACAATTTCTCAGGGTCGTTGCTCAAATAAAATAACTCTCATCATGCATGCCATGCCCATCTTGTTGTGTTCCTTACAACGATTGCACAGCCTCACTCGTTACTTCCAATAGAGAGTAAGCTTCAAAATAATACAAGATTAAGATTTAAAATTGTACCCAATATGGCTTGTGAAAAGTCCAGCATTATTTTGCCCTCGCCAATGTTGAAAGAGTTTTCATAAGAATTTTTGCAGACCGAAAATCCTGAGACAGCGGCTTGCTCATCCAAAATACAGAGAATCTCTTCAAGACAGCACACTTCTCCAACCAGAGTCAAACACTCTTGACCGTCATTCAACAATTAGCGTCCTTGCGACAACAATGTATTGGTGTGTATATCAGAGGAAACAACGCAAAACGGGGGGAGAGAAAGCTAGACCCAAATATTTTGGTCCATGGGCTATCTTTCTGTCGTATCAATGAAATAAGGTAAAGATGCAATACGTGGCAGATTCATCAACAAATCACCACAGGAACTATCCTTATGCAGATTTGTTTCGTCAGAACCATCCAATTCCAAGGGATGATCATCAACCTCCACTTTGCATGGTTTGATCATGCCTTTCCCTTCAACTGGCCCCTGCATGTTTGTTGGAAGAGGTTGAGCAAAATCAGTTCTGGAGGGGATTGGAGAAATTGGGAGCCATCCAGCTGATTCTTCCTCTTTAACTGAAGCAACATTATCTGACTGAAATCTTGGGAGCGGTGCCACTGGTTCTTCGTGGGGAATCATAAATGAATCCCCAAGCAAAGTTTCTGCTATCTCATCAAGGATCTTTCTATCCATATACGTGACCTTTCTGCTTGGGCAATTTGTACCATTCAAGAATCTTACCTGGTCCACTTCAGCGGGCCTGCCACATGATACATGACCAACATATGCTCCCTCGTACTGGGAACAATTTGGGATTTCACATCGTGGATCCTCATCACTGCTCCCACTTTCTTCGCTACCCCGTCCGTCCATGACTGTTCAAGAACCAACATCAGATTAAATCAGTTATCACTCAAACTAGTGATAAGGTGCTTCAGAACAATTACCTGAGCTTGGAGAATGAGTCTCCATGGAAAGTATCTCTGACTCTGCCTTGCTAAAGAATGTTGGCTGATTGAAACTATTAGAACCATAGTCATATGGTTTCAATTCCGAATTCATTGTGCTATAGACAGGATTAACTACATGGTTCCCAGAGTAATAATCATGACATTGGTTACGTTTATCCTCATAAGTTTCCGGCAATTCCCCATGATTAACAGCATCCTTGAACGCATTTATTCCAGATGCAAGGGCCTTCAATCGAGGATCACATTGTATCAGTTTCTCATAATGCTTGCTAAGAACACCCACTGGAAACTGCAAAAAATGTCGTCTGAGGAAGAAAAGGATCAAAGTAAGGCAACGAGGTTTATAATGGAATATACAACACTTTCTGCCATCATGCAAACCTGCAGATTGTTGCTTGACCATTTGTAAAATCTGACGTTGCCTGCCATAATGTGTGTTTTCTTGGTTGGGGGTTAGTTTCCCTAAAAAACAGTGGTGGCCTTGAGACCTAAGTAGATCGATTGATGTCAGACAATCATAGATGGGCAATCAAAATCAAGCATGGTCAAAAGATTTTCATTGCAACTAGAACAAGCTGCCGTCTCAATGCAAACAAACTTCAGAAATGCTGCTTTACCTCAATTTCAAGAACTCCAGCATCATCTTCAGGACATGTTGCCTTTAGATCAATGATATCGGACCATTGTATCTCAATTTTACTTTTCAGACCATTTTCTAGAATCTCCCAAACAAGTTTTCTCTTTGCATAGTAGCATTTTGCAACCAAATCTCCTTCATATCTTGATAAACACTGAAAAGAACATACAGATGCAATATATCAATATTGTAATTTCAAAATTTTGCAAACCTTAAAAACGATAGATAAGGGAAAAAAATTGAACGATTAATGTAATACCTCCCAACTACCAATAGTTAATGTCGATGCTGGAAAATTAGAAGCCTTTAGTTTATCCTGTGGTATCCCAGAGGCACTTGCCCCTTTAATAGACTTGCACTTAAGAAATGCATTCCCATCGCCAGAATCAAGTCCATTTGCTGTTCCCTGCGTTACAACAGTAGACACAAGTTCCAGCAAGGATGGACTTTTCCTCAGCGTCAAACCCAATGGACTAGGTTCATCAAGGGGATTGTAGAAACTAAAAGATGATGTCTCAGCAGACACCCACATTTTTTCTTCTGAAACTATATTAGAACTCTCCGGCAAGGACTGCTGAATGTGAACTCCTCTTGTTTGTGTAGGTAAGCACTCTGTCTGCAACAATAGATCAGGATATTAATGTCAGTTAGGAACCTAAGAACATATAAACATACTAAACAATACAAATGATTCAACCATATGACATGAAAAAATGTTTCCTATGATCCATTGTTATCAAAATAAAAAAAGCAGCAGCATCACAACTATAATTTAATCGTTACAAGACAGAGCCCAGTAAATGGACCATATTTCTTGAACTTCATAACCCTGGCATGGTCAACATCTTAAAATGCAAGGAAATGCTCACAAAGTATGTGCATACCTGACATGGTAAGGTTACTGCAGAATCAAGAGTCCTTGATCGCTTTACACAACGCATATGCCCATCATACTCCATGTCATCACCTGCTTCTGGTACAGCCAAATCTTGCAACCGTAATTTTGGTGATTTCTTGGTCTGATCTGCCACAGAAAAAGCCATGTTCACTCCCACCCAATTACTCTTCGGCCCACTTGTCATGCTGCTGCCTAGGTTCCTTGAACTTATCTTGTGTTCAGGTCCAGGTCCAGAGAAAGCGTGCATAGAAGATGATGCAGGCAATACTGCAAACAAAGATTCCTCCTTCATATTTACAGGTGACGGTAGTGTCATTGAAGTCCCAGTATTGTAATGGCCCAGCTCCATGGGAGAAATTTCAGAGATCGTGTTTATATACGCCAAATTTACTAAACAACAAGAACGAGAATTTGGCGGCAGAGTGAGGAACTACACATGTTGAGGGTTATCTAACAAGCAATAGAATTTGAAACTGGATGATATAAGGACGGAGAATCATTTTATCAAAGTCTTAAACATGTCAACTATTTGCCTCCCAAAGGGGGAAGAAAAAACATCGGATCACCGAAAAGAACGAAATACTTTTCTTGATTACCGCAAATAATAAACCCTACCAGGAATAGCTACTGCCCAGAAACCCTAAATCAAGTATCAGGATCAAGATAAGCAAAAGCAAAAATTGCAAACCCGATGCAGAAAAGATATGAATGATGAATCGAAGTGATCCGAAAGGGTTCGAAAAAGCTTTTTTTCTTTCTCCAAATCCGACAACTAACAGAAATCGGGAACCATGCGGCCTCTAATCGCCGCAGCAGGAATAGATATAAACTAGATCAAAGAACCCGAACAAACACAAATCAAACCCCTTCGGAGAATCCTCGTGGAGAATCTGCGAAGCCGGCTTCTTCTTCTCTTGCCCTACAGGGCAAAGGCGACTCCAGTCAGAGATTGACAGGTGGAGGTAAAATTGCACAAAAAAAAAATGGTAAACATGTGAGAATAATATACGTGGGTTTGGCGTTTTTCGTGGTCCCATTTTTCGACATGTGGAATTTTTGGCCATTTGCTTAAAATACGTGTAACAAGATCCCTCCTAACATTTGTCACAATTGTCCAATACTTGACCTGAACGCCATTCCCCCACAAAATTGAAGTTGGGAAGGCCAAAATTTTTACTGAAATCTAGCACATAGAGAACCCGTTTTGTATAGTTCATGCATAAATCTTGAATATCTGCAAGCTTTGACACCGATCTTGAAGATTTGCAAGCTCTTATACGACGAATTTGAAGCTTTTAGTAACTAGCAGCTTGTTTACCTGCTTTTCACCAGCTAAGTAGAACCCTAAACCCAATTTTCGTTCCATAATGTAGAACGAGAGTACATGGCAGAACAGGATTGCACGCCAGAATGAAACGTCAACCCGACTTTGCTAATTTGTCGTTTCCTTGCTATAGTTTTCAACGCTATGTCATACCCTTACCTAGTGTTGTAGCTTATATGTCTATTGTCATAGGTTGAATTTAAAACAACTTTGTCCTCATGCAACCCAAACGTGCAAAAGAAGGCCATTAAATTGAACTTTCTTCTACATTTACAAAGTTGGCTCATGGCAACAAGCTCTTACACCAAGCTAGGGCCACCAATGACCAAGTGTTTGACGTCATTTAGTAATGGCCTTTGATATCATTGAAGAGGCATGCGTAATTCATGCATATTACGTTGACAAAGCCCCAACTAGTATGTCACATTTATGAATCTCAGACAGTGTAATGTTGTTCATCATATTGGGAGAAACAATGCGAACACATATTGGCATCTGGTGACAATTCCCCTAAGCCTCATTTTTTACATTGGAGTATTTGATAGGTTCAATAAGCTATTTGATCAAATCAAATGAATGTGTTCCATTGACCCTACAGTGGGCCATGGTCCATGGATAGATAAGAGAACTCAAGATTAGGAAAATACCATTGCAACAATTGGATCCATTTTTGCTAAATCTCCACCGAAGTGAACAATTTCTTTGGCATTGCCCGGACCTTGGCCAAGAGGTGCAAGGAAAAATAAGAATTTTCAAAAACATAAGTTGGGCTAACACCTACTCCAAGCAACAAAACACCCATCTACAATAGTCCACTGTTGATCTTGGTGATTTTGCGAAATTATTATTTGGCCAAAAGTTTTTGGGAAAGCTTTTTCACACCTACCACCTTCACCCTGTATGAACTTAGTCAAAAAGTTTTTTCACCTCCCAATAGACATTCTCCTTTTGTTAAATCTCCAAAATTGCCTATTTACAACTAGCTAATTAGTTGGAGCATAACTAGTTCGCTAGTTAGCATAAACTAGAAACGTGTGCCCGGCGATGCGGGGATGTTTCGCCATGTTATAATGGAACAAAATATGAACATGTTAATGTAGTTTGCATGTCTAATGTTGAAACATGGCGATTTATTCAATTGCATCCACCCCAAGCTTTGTAACAACCTCCCCTACTATGTGCAATGGTGAATGCCCATCTCACATACTTAGACATGAGTGCTTAATGCAGAAATGTTTTTGTATAATTACTGAAAGGAGAGGAGTGGTTAGGGTTAAAGTTTGCAGACACTGTGTTATAAATGTGAATACAATGCTAATGGTGAAGGGTGTTCGACACGATTGTTCTGAAGTAGATTTAATGAGGTGTGTAGATGGAACAGAGTCGGTGCATTTCAATGATCCCGAAATTGCAATGTGCAATTCAAATTTTAGAATCATAGCATTGCCAATGCTCAATGTTGCAATCTTGTGATTAGCTATTTTTTCTTTTTCGTGTTTTGTAGTTTGATCATATTGTCCCAAATGCTAACGTGTTGCTTTTTCTCATTTAGTATTGCTGCAAAATCATGAGTTTCTAAAGTTATATTCCCTTGTTCTAATTGACTTTTTCTTTGTTTTATATCACAATTTTGTCCACCGTAAAGCTTATTTTACAATAGCTCATGGAAATATGTGTTAGATGTCATATTAATGCTATGCAAATTGCTATAAAATGTAAATTAGGATGGTGGTGATAATGAGGGCATCAAATAATCTAACAATTGTCATTGGAGTGTCAAAAAGTTTAGGAAATCTAGTTAAGATGGACACTTCCAGTAGAATAGAAGAGGAACATGGATGTGATGGCAAGGCCTAATAAATCAAGCATGACGCATGTCAAATTTAGGTGGCAATGGCATGGTATTCGTTAATACAAACTTGTTTGTTTTTTCGCTTCCACGATGAGCAATAAAAGTGATGTAGGAGTATATAGGAGAAGTTTTCGAAAATCTCCCATCAAAAGAATGTTTATATTGCTTTGTAAACCCCTAGGTACATATATGTATATTTGTATATTGTACAAAATTGTTTTGAAGAATAGAATAGAATATGATTTTATCGTCCACGGAGACCAACTAGCCTATGGGACCCAAGTACAAAAGAGAAAGAAAGGATTATTACCGAGGATTAAAAACCCTCACCGGAAAGGTTTTTGGGAAAACCCTTAGTAGCAATAAGGATCTTTGACATCTTGCCGCGATTATATACATAATCACAAGTACGGTGAGGTTAATGTCGGACGAGGGGGCATAACCGAGTCAGTATCCATTACCTCCCTGAGGTCTGATCCCAACAAGCCTACAGAGGCGGTGCTCGCGAGCTCATGCGAGGCCCGATGGGGCACAACTAACCGAAAGCATACCGAGAGCCGGATATGCTGCGTGACACGGACAGGCCTGGAGGGCGTGACTTTCATCCTCAATGGCGCCCTGTTGGACAAAGCCAGCGACAGACTCTGTCCTCACGCTGCCCTCGAATCCATCTCCCTGTCTCAATGCGGAGGTGGTGTGCACTGTCGCGAATGGAAGCAATCACCCTGCGCTTTTTCATGGGTAGATGGGTGCGCAGGTAGTGGTGTGGGCCCCTCGTGAGCATGGGATTAACCTGCCGCCGATAATTTGCCACCTTGACATGTGGCGTGGCCTCTGCATCCCAAAGCTTGGCCATGAAGCAAGCATCCGTCTCGCCTCAAGGCGGCGCGTTCCTTCGGTGTATGCACCTTTGGTCCACATCGTGTACTGCGCATTCCATCGCGAGAACCCGGGCTTGCTTGTCTTTCCAAAGAAGCTTTGAGTCATTTGCGGGCCCATTGCCCTTTGCCAAAGCAAGGTTGGGCGTAGGGCTTCATCCATAGCCACCACCTTACGGAAGTAAATAATGTGGCGTTCAGTCCGGCCCCCCCCAGTAATGGAAGGAAGCCTTTGTCTCACGGAGCAAGATATGATATGAGACCGTGGATTTCACTCCCGGTGCACAGGCCAAGAAGGCCTTACGTACTGCTCTAGATCGTTCCAAGTGGTGAGGGATATCACTGGCCCCCACACTTACGCCCCATAGAGGGAGGACCGGTTCAACCAAGGCCCGAATAAGTGTGCCTGGTGACCCCATGCATACAAACTCGCCTTGTGGATTGTTGTTTTGCATTGCATCTGAGGGGCTTTCCAACTTGCGGTGACCGTAACGATGGATGCATCCCAAAGGTGTGGTAGTAGAAAACTCAATGCCCAAATACTTATAAGATCGAGCCACCTCCACCACTACCCTTACGGTAAGTGAATGAGGGAAGGCGTGGGTGCGGGATGATGGGACCAGCGGCACCCTCGTCTTGGCCAAGTTAACTCTCATGCGGTGAATTGGCGTAAAGTGTCCAAAGCATCCGGTGGCGTTGCATGTCCCTGGGGTATATCGCGGCAGGTCAACATCATCGGCATATATGAGTTGCTTGGGATTATGTGGTGCATCAAGCTCCCCCCTCCCCCCCCAGGTGCTCGGCTAGCCATTCTTCTAGCCGGTCAATGTACAAGCCGTAAGAGCGTCGGAGATAGAGGGCAGCTCCGGCGCACCCCAATGTTACTAACAACGGGCTCCCGGCGGTGTGAGACGACGACCGAGCAAGCCTCAGATAGTCTCAGATATAGCATTCGCAAGTCGAAGGGGTCCCCAATTTGCCTCAATCTGTCCCCACAACTTATCCCGAGGCAGCGTGTCAAAAGCCTTTGGCGAAATCCACAAAGCAACAAGACACAGGTTCGGCGTTGATTCCGGCTATCCTCTATGAGTGTTCGCAGAGTGAAGATATGGTCAATAGTAGAATGCCTGGGCGGAAGCTTTTGCGGTGAGAGCCCGCGACTTCTCCATCCCTGCCCCAAAGTGTCGGGTCATTTGCTCAAGAATCGGCAAGCAACTTGGCAAAGACAGAACTGACCATAATGTAATACGATAGTTGGGCTGGGATGTGGGGGTCCCCGCTTTGTATATGGGCACAACTCTACCGGGTAGTCCAAAGGCGAGGGGAAGCCTTCTTGCAATGCCCCGCTGAAGAGTCTTTGAGAACCGGCACCCATGGGGGCCGCCCCACTTGAGAAGCGCGCCGCATACCATCCAAATCCGCCGCCTTCCTTCGGCGTTAGGCGCTAGTGCCCATTATGACATCTCCTTCGGTAATGACCGGTGCTAGGGCCTCGCTGCGAGGTACTGCTGACCGGGCTTCCCATTGGGTCATACAACCGCCGCAAGTATCTCACCCATTGTTCGGGGTAATATTTCACGTGGGTTGTGCGGGCTTACTCAAGACCTTTCTCCGGAAGGCCCTAGGGTGGCGGTCTAGTAGACCAAACATCATTGGCCGAGTTCGCGAAGGTACCCGGCTTTCTTGGTCTTGAGGAAGGAGCGGTATTGACGGGCGGCAGGTAATGGTGGGGTCCAAAGACTTGGCGGAGCCATCATTTCAGCTCCCGGACATTCGCCATCGAACCAGTGATTAAGGGGAAGGTGGTTGCAGCTCGGTGGATCGTCGAGAGCGGCCTCTCCCAAAGCATCCGCCCCTACCCTCGGCGCGAGCCGGGTTCACCGGGCCGTCTGCTTGTTGAAGTGTGGGGAGTCTGAAGACTCCGGCAGCTCATGCTCAAGCATCCTCGCATAGACCGCCGCATGATCATAGTCCGCACTCCAACCGTGGTACATGGGGTATTGGGGCAATGGGTGCTCGGGTTGGCTCGCCAATCTATCCGCAAGAACAAGGGCTGATGGTCGGAGTCTACTTCCTCGTCCCGCCACCGTCCCCCCGACACACCGGCGAGTGATCAAGTGTAGGCATTGCTCGCCCGCTAGCACGTAATCCACCACACCGTGCCGCCCCCCTAGTTCTCCCCGCCTACAAGTGAAGCGGTGGAGGACGCCGGTGTCTTAGCCCATTGCAAATGACCGTGTCAAAGATATCGCCCATTAACAAAGAACCGCCGCCATACCATGTCACCGGTTGCTCATCCGACGCCTTTGGCCAAACCATCTCTCGGGGTCCATTTGCAACACATCCTCGCCTAGAGGTGCTAATTTTGGAATCGTCCGCCTGCGGCGGCGCATTGAAATCTCCAAGCAACATGACCTTGCCCAATTGTTCAGCTGGCAGTATGTCATCATATAGATCGACATAGGGCTCTCGCCTGGCCCACATCCAAGTGCATGTGGTAAAAGTTGCTCTCAAAGATGTGGGAAGTAGCAAGTCGCCACAAAGAGAGGGCTGCCATCATCGTTTCGCACTCGCACTCCACATGTATCTGTTGTGTTCCGCGCCTTGCAGTGGAGACCGATTGGGCCAAGGGTCATGCCGGTAGTAACACGCAATTCCTCCCGTGTCCTCGTTTCCTGCACTCATTGAAGGCGAGTAGCGCCGTATCCCGCAAATCAGGTAGCTCAGGACCAAAGATGTTCCCATGTTTCCATGAGGAAGATAAGGTCCATGTCCATGGGACCTTTTAATTGAGACTGTCCCCTTCGCCATGGGAAGCCACGGCAATTCGGGATACCACGCCGAGGCACGATCCCTATTTAGTGGCGCACATCGCCACTTCAGTGTCAGGGTGGTAGTGGTGGTCCTGTGGGGAGCGGAAGATGTGGATGCTCAGGCCGGGGGCCCCCTCGAGGGGACTCGAGGGGCCGGAGTGCTGCATCCTGTTTGGCTGCTGAATTCCATCCTTCCCGGACCAGCCACGCGCCCTCCATGTGCGGGTGTGGCGGTCCCGACTTTGGCCAGCTCGCGCCGGGTCTCTTCTTTGTCTGGCCGGGGTCAAGTCCGGCCAACGTCTGCAGCCGTCCCTTCAACTTCCGGCGACGGCGGGATGGCCACCCGCCGGCATGCTCTCAACTGTGAAGATGACCACCCGGGCGATAAGGGCGGTGAATTCCATGACGACTTCGCCTTTACAATGGTGACAGTCTTTGGGAACATCATCCAGGTCCAAGATGCAGGTAATGCGGAGTCCGGGAAGTGAGATGTTCTCCCGACTCCTCCGTCAGGCCTCGCACTACCACATTGCGGCTCCTGCGTCTCTGTTCCTGGAGTTTGGCGGGGGCCGCACCAGGTGTTGGTTGAGGTGGGTGAGGCATAGGCTGTGGCCGACGCCGGGGTGGTGGCGGCCCGGCGTGATCTGATGTGTCCGCAGCAGGTGTTCCAGGTTGACGCCCTGTAGGTTGGTGGGTTCGCGGGGTTGGTGTGTTCTTTGCTGTGGTTTCTGTTCTCTGGAGTCTGGAGCTCAGCTCTTGCAGGATGTTAACATTAACGCTATATGTCGAGATGCATTTTCCCAATGCACATGATTGTATACGCTTTTGCCCAATGCGCATGATTGAATAGGCTTTTGTGGTGCAAGATGACCACCTTCAACAGATATTGTAGAATGTTGTAGTTTCTATATTTGTGCACATGTGAAGAGAACTTTCTGGTGCAAGATACTGGCCTTACCTTCAAGGATATTGTGGAATGTTGTAGTTTCATTGACAATAAGACAACTTATTTTAATTGAATGTTGCCTAAGTTTCAGATCATATACTTAAGATGGATAAGACTGAAAAATCAGAATTTGGGAGCCAATCAATTTATTGCAATCTATAACCAATTGCATGTTTGGCTGTCAAGACTTCGACTCAGGCAAAGGAGGGCACCAACATTAGGATTTCACCTTGCTTGCATAAACATTCTTACCATGTAAATGACAATCAGATTTCTGAATAACAAATACTGCAACCTTCTAGATTACAATAGCTCCAGGTCTTCGAGCCAATACTTATTGTCTTATGGGTGTTCTAGATTACATATAATAGAGAAATGGAATGCAGGTTTCCAAGCTCGCAGATTAGCCCTTAGTTGCCCGGAAATCTATATTGTAAATCCCATAGAAAACAATCAAGTCACATTATCAGAAGAATGACAGGAGGCCCGCAATTATACAGATGTTGCACAAAATGCTTAAGAGTACAGGACTCAACAGAACATATGTGATCCAATGCTTCACATAGTAAAGGGTGATAAGAGTGACGAGCTTTTATGATCTTGAACTATCGATGCATAGCAGCCTCTTAAACGCCTACATAACCCAGGGAAAATTAGATTATAGTGCACATTTGAAAACGCCCTTGAAAAATCCCAAATCAAAGGTGAAAAAGCAATACATGTTCCTACTTGTAGCAAGCTTCTTCAGACCCATAGGGACCAAACTTTCATTAAAAGTGCTACATATCACATCTGGCAAGTAAAAAGCGTGAAGCTAGAATTAGATCACAACCTTTACGAATAGTATCATTGTTGTCATATAGCAAGTTTGATGTACAACACAGGCAAAAGGCAACGATAGAATGAATCAAGTTTGATGTACAACACAGGCAAAAGGCAACGATAGAATGAATTAGTCTTGCCAACCTTTCTCCATAAATTTCGTGAAGGCCATCAATGCTAGCATTTTTTAGAAAAGCCAAATTTTACATACAGAATCCCCCATTATATCCTATTTGGTCATTTCCCCTAATGTTCTCAACAGTCTGAGATTCCTTTTTAGTAAACATAGAGAGCTTATATTTTATCCTCAAAAAGAGGTCTGCAAGCACAAGCATTTGGTGCCTTAAATCCAGTCAATATTTGGCAGTGAGTAACCTGCAAACAGGCTATCAGGACCTTGAGATGTATTTGAATACCCGTCAAAGCAACAGAAATACACCATCAAAAGGCAAGATTTGTCATGGGGGATTATGAACAATGATGGCAAAAGCAGACCTAGGAGACACTAAAAAGGAGTGAAATGCGATGCTAAGGAAAATATTGCTCAAATAATTTAGGCTTTGTTCAAAAGATGTTCAGGCCGCAAGTTTGATTTCTCATCAAGAATTTCTTAAAATATCATGTAACTTTTCAGTTCGATATACATACCTAGAAAATCTGTAAGCAGAGAAGATAAGGAAAGGTGATAGAACTAGTGCAAAACCAGCACAAACCCCGCAAGATCAACTAAAGAGATAGAATAGAGAACAAGAATAAATCTATTGAGAAAAGCAATAGGAAATACAATCTCTACTTCTGAGCATTGCATAGTACATAACGTACAATCAATATATACAACCGGTGAGACTAAGAATAGTAGTCTACCGTTTAACCACCGCCCATTAATTACGTCACTGATTTAGGGTCGGTGCAAAGTCACGACAAAGTGCCGTCTTACATATTTCAAGACCTTTCAAAGACTCTGTGTGCTAAGTCTTTGAACCACCGTCGTTTTCAAAGACATTATGCTTAGTCAGGATATTTATATTCCAACACTCTCCCTTAAATGTTGCTGACTAAGCAGAAGAAAATCAGTTGAAACTAAGGCAATCCTTCTCTCCCTTCAGCTGCAATTTCTTCATGCCCAAGCTCTCCTTCACATTGACAAACTTAGATCCAACTAATGGTTTGGTAAAGCCATCGAAGAACCGATCTGTGAGGAGCAATGAACAAGTTGAGAAGATCCCATTTGGATCTGCTCACGGACAAAACACAAGTGGGTGTCAAGATGTTTTGTCTTTGGGTGGTACTTAGCATCCTTGGCAAGATGGATGGTACTTGTGTTGTCACACAATATAACGGTAGGATGGATGGAGGTACCGCAGATCTGTCCACAAATGTTTAAGCCACAACAATTCTCGCATCCCAACACCGAAGTGCTTTGAATTACGCCTCCGGGTGGCGATTGACCTTGTAGGACCTGTCTTTTGGACAACCATGTAAAGACGTTAGGCCCTATGAGCGTGACCATCCTCGTTTGTGGACCTCCCCGCTATCATGACGGTTAGCATGATCCGCATCAACAAAGACTTTTTGGAAATCGAGGACCTCGATAAAAGAGACCTTCTGTGAACTCCCCTTCGGATATGCCGCCATCTTTTAGCGACCTTCGGTCGACCGCACGGGATTGCTCATGAATCGCCAAAGACTCCCAAAGAAAAAGAGATATCGAGGTCTAGTGACCGTGGAGATATATCAACGCCCCTACCAAGCCCGATAGAGTGTGGGATCACACTCCTCACCATCGAAATCAAGCTCAAGCCTTGTGCCGGATCAAAAGGACTTGCCACGACCTTTGCAATCTTGCATACGATACCGCTTTGTAACATTTCTTTGATATATTTACGTTGAGAAAGATAGATGCCATCCGAGTCTTTGCCACACTTCTACACCTAAACAATAATGCATAAGGCCAAGGTCGGGTCATCTCAAAGGGACGAAGATAACTTCAACTTCAATGTAGAAATCAACACATCAAGATCTCCCGTGATGATCAAATCATCAACATACAAAACCACAACGCACATTCGGCCTTCATGTGATTTGCAATAAAGATTGGGGTCTCTGGCAGACTTCGCCACAACCCCTCGCTCAAGAAAGAAAGCATTAATTTTCGCGATGCCAACATCTTGGAGCACGCTTCAAGCCATAAATGCTTTTCTTCAAATGACAAACCAGTTGCTCCTCCCCTTGAACAACAAATCACGGAGGTTGAGTCATATAGACCTCTTCCTCCAAATCACCATTCAAAAAGCGGACTTAATGTCCATTTGAAACATTAACCAACCTTTCATCGCAACAGCGCCTAAACCGATCTAATAGTGGACATTCGGCTACGGGAGCAAAGACTTCATCATAATCTAAGCCTTTTTTTCGTGCAAAACCCTTGGCTACAAGTCTAGCTTTGTGCTTTGACATCGTCCCCATCAGCATGAAATTTGGTTCTAAACACCCACTTACACGACCAATAACGTGCTTATCACGGTGGGAGTTCAACCAATTTCCATGTGCCTTGCTTGGCAATTGAGAGTATTCTTCTTCCATTGCATGCCGCCATTTGCGGATCACTAGCTGCTTCATGAAAGGTGTGTGGATCAACATGATCCTGGACCTTTGCCATTAAGGCAAGGTTACATGATCCATTAAACTTCTCCTGTTTCTCCATCAGACGTGCTGATCTCCTAGGTTCAACAACAGGTACAACAGGTGCTGCAACCGGTTCTGCAACAATTTGTTTCTCCTTGAGACGTGCTCTCCTAGGTTCTACAACAGGAGGTATAGCAGGTGCTACAATAGGTCTTTTGTAACAGTCTTTGGATCAGGTGCTACAGTACCTTCATGTGTGCTGGACTCCCCGTGAAAGGAACCAACCTGCTCATGGACCATAGGGCGAGTGGGATTGGGATCATCCCGTGCTACTACTTCAGGCAAATATGAGTTCTCTGGAGAAACCACTAGAGAGGGAGAGAAAGGTCTACCAACAGCTGCTATCAGATCTCCAACATCCAAGCTGCTGTCATTGTGAACTGCAGGAGAATCACTCGAAGATAGACCATCATACACAGCATCTTCAATGAACTGAACTGACCTGCTTACAATAACCTGCTTGTTGGAAGGATCATACAACATGTAACCTTTTCGATTTTTCGGATACCCAATAAAGATGGCTTTGACAGCCCGTCATGCAACTTCCCATACTTTTTTTCAAATTTTCTCAACAGGTATGGAAGCATAAGCCAAGCATCCAAACACCCTCAAATGAGACACATCTGGTTTCATTCTCCAAAATGCTTCATAAGGAGTCACATCCTCGACTGCCTTAGTAGGCGACCTATTTGCCAAATATCTTCTTGTCACTCGCCTCTCCCCAAAAAGATTCAGGCAGTTGCTTGTGACTCATCATAGATCTTGCCAAATCAAGCAAAGATCTATTCCTCCTTTCAGCTACACCATTTTGTGGATGAGCATAAGGAATGATTAACTGTCTTTCAATGCCTTCTTCCATGAGAAACTCATCAAAGGCATTAGAAACATATTCACCTCCATTGTCACTTCTCAACTTTTTTATTACTAACCCCTGTGCGCTTTGACCGACCGCTTTGCTTTGAAGGCCTTGAACTTGCCAAGCACCTCAGATTTGCAGTGCAAAGTATACACCCAAGTGTACCTATTGAAATCATCAATCAGGGTCAAGAAATACTTCTTTCCACCTAGCGAAACATCAGGCATATAGCACAAATCAGAATGCAGCAGCTCAAGAGGTTGAGTTGCTCGATGAAGAGCCTGCTGTGGAAAAGGCTGTTGAGGTTGCTTTCCGAGATGGCACGCAGCACACTCAAGCTTGACACATTTCAGAGAGGGAATACCTGTAACCATCTTGTTTTTGTACAAAGCATGTACAGCAGTGCCTCCAACATGACCAAAACGAGCATGCCCCGGATGATGCTCAAATGATCAAATCAAGACATACAAGACCATGTTCAGTCTTATGAACTGAACCATCAAAGACATACAAGCCATTCTGCAGCGTCCACTGTGCCATAAACTGCAGACTTTTCAAGTCAATTCCTTCAAGTGGATTCCTGCCCAGCAGATAGGCTTTGCCATTTTCGAGAACAATGTGATGGCCTACCTTATCAAATTCAGCAGCAGACATGATATTAGACTGTAATCCAGGTGCAAACATGACATTCCTCACCTTACTAACTACATCACGTCCATGCAATTGAAAAGCTACAATCCCCTTTCCTGTGATAGGAAGAGAATATCCATCACCCATCTTCACATCACCTCCAGATCGAGGTTCAAGTTCAGAAAACACATCTGAATCTCCGGTAAGATGAACCGTGGCTCCTGAGTCCAAAATCCAGTCCTTTTGTAGGGTGCTGGCCGCTGCTGCAAGATTCAGATATTCAGCATCAAAAGTGGCACACGCAACAGCACTTGTCTCTCCCTTAGAATTGACTGCTGTGCTTCTCGTGTCACTATCCTTTGAGCTTTTCTTCTCCTTCTTACAATTCGAACTGTAGTGACCCTTTTCACCACAATTCCAGCACTTGAACTTCTTGGATTTCTTACCTTCAGACTTCACATTTTCTGACTTCTTAGAGTCTTTGCTATCAGCAAACTTCTTCTTGGTGTCAGCTCGAGAAGTAGACACAAAATTAGCATGGTCCACTCTCCCATCCCTTTGCTTCTGCACCAACTCCTCTTGTTGCAGTAGAATGGTTACTTTAGCTATATCAATCTTCTCCTTGTACCTGATCTTCGAGGAGATAATATCATACGAAGGAGGAAGACCAACCAAGATATCTTGAATCAGCTATTTTTCAGACAGCACTCCACCAGCAGCCATGTAATCCAAGCGCCATTGCTTCATCTGAGTAAGGTATGCCGTGACAGATTTGAAATCACCTAATTGGGCATGTCTTATTTTATTCTGGATCAGCATTTGGGTTGCCATACCCTTGCTATCAAGAGACTTCTCCAAATGAGACCACATCTCCTTAAACTCAGTAAAATGGTTGATTTCATGACCAATTGTCTCTTCAGCCAACATTTTGACAAGAGCACAAGCTTTCTGGTTTATCCTGCCAGCATCTGCTGACTTGGTGCTGATAAAGTCTTTATCAAACACCGCTCCCATGTCACTAAATATCAAATAATTCACCATAAACTTCTTCCAAGCATGGTAATTATTATTAGTGAGCTTTGCATTCTGTGAGAACTTGAATGGATCCATGAATTTCTCCTGCTTTCAGCAGCCAAAAGATGGTTGAGAAAACAAATTCGTCACCAAACAAAGCACCCACTAGAAAAGTTGAATCTTGAACTTTGTCGCCAAAAAGGTCTTGGAAAACTCGAATCTCACACCAGAACTTGCTGGAAAATCCGAATCGCTCTCCCAAAACACTTCCTCCAGGCCAAAAAGCAAGAATCTTCTCCAATGCTACAAATGAGATTTTCCACCACCAAATCTCTTCTGGAAACGATGGCCAATCCAATTTGGATGCTTCTTGTGACGCTCCCTGAACATATACGACCCTCGGACGTATACATACGGGGACTTTCCCCTCCCATGGCGACCAACTCGCCAGGAGCAGGGCCCTCCGTCTATTTCGGGCCATCTATAATATGATGCCCGAAAGAAGGACACGAAGGGGTCATTCGGCCCACGCCTTCAATGGGGCTCCTACGTCGCGGAAGCGTGAATACAAGGGTTAGCACACAGCATAAATCACGTATAAATAACCACCACGAAGGGTGGCATATCCATCCAAATACCAACGGCAAAGAATATGCATCTAAACCTAAGAAAACACCCCAAACCCATGGTTCTACCCTGCTCGGACTCGGTGAGGATCGTGACGGCTAGGCCTCAAGAGATCGGCCAGGCAGAATCTTGACATGGCGTTGGCTGGCATAGAACATTGGCTAGGGTTGTCCACTCCATCCGCCCCTCACATTGCACACTGCGGATGGGTCAATTCACGCTATGGCGTCGCTATAGCCAGGAGACGCATGAGCTCGAGGCATCACCCTGGCGAGCCTACTCCCGGGGTTCATGAAGCCCCGGTCCGATGAGGCAGGTCAGGGAAGCGTCCCCTTCGGAATCACCGGTGGCTCCATGGGCGAAGCTAGAGAATACGTGCGCATCAGCGACCCGCATCCGTGCCGACTTACTGCGCCCTAAATCTACTCAAAGTGCAAGGTGCCCCATACGGGTCACACCTTCCCACCAGTGGAGTGTCGGACCCATACCGCCCCCTCACGTGACCGGCTATCGAGGTCTAGCTTCGCTATAGGAGTCCAGAGCCTTTTATGTTAGTGCAAGACCCCACCTCCACTTCACCTTTGTGTTCCTTGTGCGGTGCTAAGCCCGGTACCATAGCATCTATGACTCGGTGGGCTCTTGTGCACGGGCCGCATCTAATGGGATATCTGGGGGCTCTATCTAGGAGCATACTACAATACATGGGCTCAGAGGTCTCTACCCCCGTAATTCCCCCATTTCAAGAGTAATACTATGCAAAGAACTATCAATCCATCCTTTAAGAGCAAGACCGAATCGAAGAAATAAAGAGAACTCACCTTTGCAATCAAGGGTTAGTTCCTACAAGTAAAACACGAGAGAAACGTAAGAAATACACACTACAAGTGCCCAACAGGCGCTACCCTAGAATTCCCAAGCTATACTAGCCACCCACACGAGTTCTCTTTGGACCCGTTGTCATTTGGTGCTTCCATCTTCCTTGGATTTGGTGCTCGGCTTCAGCTACACAGTGCGTGCTTGGCAAAGGTGGCTTCGGCTTTGGTGTTTCGGGCTCCTCAAAGGTGGCGCTTCGGCTCCTCTTGGTCGACGGTTGAAGGGGTGCCACGGGCTGCTTGCCTCCTCCTCCTCCATCTCCACTTGCTCCTAATTGAATTGGGGCAAATGGGGGTGCAAAACCCCAATTTGGGTTCCAAGTTAGTAACTCTCCCTTGCCCAATCGATTTGGGCGGTGTGGCAACTCGGGTTGGCTAATATTAATTAATTTGGTATTTTAGGCCCTTTTAATATTAGATTAAGCCCTAAATTCGAATTAGGGTTTAAGGTTAGGTTTCCACCTTTATAATTTAATTATTAACATAGCTAACCTTAGCTTATGAATAATTAATGTGCCATTAATTATTCATAGTGACGTGTCACGTATTTATACTTAAAAAGGCGTATAAATATGTGGAACGTCACATTCTCCCCACCTTAAAAGTGATGCTGTCCTCAGCATCAAGACTACTCTTGCTGTGGCCCATACATCGTACATTGGGAGGAAGTCTCCCCTCCTTAAAGAGATAGCGTGAGATTATAGATCACACAGACTTTGTCACGTTCAAAGTGATTAAGTTTGAAATGACTTGTAATGTGCAATTTATAAGTCTGGGATATAGAAGGTAGAGGTATAGATTAGACCTGATCATTACAGTCAAGGTGTGTGGAAGTCTCACTGTTTTCTATTGTATTCTATTCAGAGTATGGCTAATTTTGAATTCATTGTTTCTATACACACGTGTAATTGATTATGTATTATGGACAGGTACAGACACAAGCAACTTCTATTTGTTCTTATATTATGATACGGAGTTATTAAGCTCTCAATGTTTAGTAGAAAGTGATTCTAATGATATTAACTTCTGTGTATATGTATTATATTCTCCCGTCGCTTTGCAATCCATTTAATTACAGCCAGCGCTAATTTAATTTTGTGTCAGACTTTTGTTTTCCTATGTTATTATAGTTTTGACAACTTATAAGGTCCTATCCTCAGTATTTGACATGCCCCTCACATTTAGACTTACCCTTTAATACAATTTTATCGTACTGCAGGTGACATTTTTACCCCTATACTCTAATATGAACTACAGGCACACGTTCTTCATCCATTACTAGTCCTAACCTTCTAAGATAATCTAAGTCTCGTTATTCTCTCAGAAGCTTGTGTAAGACATACATAATTATCTCCTTTTGTTATGTTTGATTATGTGTTTAAATAGTTCCTTTAATTATCTTTAATGTTTCCATACGCTCACTCTATTCTAGTCTATCTTAACCATAGGTTATATTCACGTCGGTACGCCTTTGAATTACTTATTCATATTATTATTATTTTCGTAAATTTGTCACACATACAGACACTCTTATATTTATAGGTACATCTCACAGATACATTCGACGTAACTGGTACCGCCCGGGTCGCTATCTGGCAGTGCTATGGCCATGCAATCCCCCTGTATCACAGAAGGACAGTTGTGACTATGGTGTCCACGGCGGAAGACATGCCTGGTCCCGCTTGAGGCTATTATATAATGATGGATATTGCCATTCCACGTAGAAGGAGACTGGATATAGCACCATATATCTGATGGAGAAGTGGTTTATGATTATCTACCATCGACCACGTTAGAGAAGTACTAGGCTAAGGTGGATCTGAATTATAAGTACCCGGCTCACGAAAGGAAGACCACTTCAGAAGTGTAGGTTTCGACATTTTATAGCTATTGCCACTTGAATGGAGGTATGACTCGCAGAAAGGTCGAGAATAATGTTGTATGAGGATGTGGATCCATAAACTACGGATTATAAAATTACGCATACGTTACGTTTCGTAAGAAGATTGGTGTTCCTGAGGTGTGCAATAACAATGCAAGGGGGTGCATGAATAAGATGACGACATAGTCACTTGGATACGCTCAATGACGTTGGTCAAATGCATGACCATTACGAAGGATATAAATTAAGGAAATGGACACATCTGATGTCTGCTGGGAACATGGAGATGCCGAATAAGAGACTGGACAATAATGTGGAACGTAGTTTGCACATAAGGTCAAGAGAAGAGGACAATTGGGAGGAATAGGCACAAGCATCTAAAAAAACTGCAGGGTATGTTGGATCTTTGGTGAAGCCAGACTATGAAGGAAAGTTGACCTTCAACTAATGATACATTAGGAAGGCAAGTAATGTACCCACACGACAAGTGGGAGACAAGAGGTGCTTGAAAGTTGTTGTAAACAACGTTTCGAATATAGAACGTTGAATATACCTAAGTCTAGAGTATGAACAAGGTAGGCTCCCAATGAACATCTCACCAAGGAGGATGTGGTCTGGACTTGGTATGGTGTGTATATTCCAAGGAGTAACTCCGCGTTGGTATATGTGTACTAGGACCATTTAATAGAAAAACATAACTAAAAGAAGATAGGATATATACTAGAACTTTTAGTTCACATTCCATATGAATACGGAAGTAATGAAGATAAGAGTTCTTATACTAGAGATCAAACATGTCCACAAGGAACTTAAGATGGCATTTGCCCGTGTGGAAGTTATGACTAGAGGTTGAGGACCAAGGCAAACTAAGACTAGAGACATGTCTAGGGTACCAGATAACCAAGTTGAGGAAATAAGTTGGCCGCAAGTAGGAATATAACTAGATGCCTATGTCAACGAGTTACATATGAGTGTAGACTTGGGGTTGGTGCACACATG
This sequence comes from Isoetes taiwanensis, assembly GCA_021234155.1. Taxonomy (NCBI): domain Eukaryota; kingdom Viridiplantae; phylum Streptophyta; class Lycopodiopsida; order Isoetales; family Isoetaceae; genus Isoetes; species Isoetes taiwanensis. The sequence continues at coordinate 2,910,670 of JAJEKV010000042.1, forward strand.
TTACTATATCATATAATAACAACGTAGCGGTCTTGGATGTTGGAAGGACTTGGTAGTATCAAATACTACACTCACGAGGATATCAAGGATGTCGATTGTGACATCCAGATGTATGTCATATTGGAAGATGGTAGAATACTCGTACAAGGCTGGTGGCATGTTACGTGACAATGTTTACAGAAGAAGCATAATGATATGCTTATATACGAAGATATTGGGTTAAGGTATGGTCCACCCGAGATATGTACTCAAGCTATTACTAAGGGAGATGAGAAGAGTTTAAATCAATGAGAATAGCTAGAGTAAGTCTAGCATATACGGTGACGTCACATTGAAGAACATCCCGAGGATGGTTGGAACGGTATTGGAATAACTGATAATGAGAGGTTAACTACTCAACGGTTCCAGATATGAATGAATTACTTCAACGTTATAAGCTGAGAGCATTTATTTGGTTTTGGGAATAAAAAGATGTATCAAATCGTGTCCCCTTGATAGAAGAGAAGAAGGAGTCCGGCGACTTTGGTGATTACATCTTTAGGGATAACCGAGAAGAGGGCAATCAATAGAAATTCCATGTCCCGATAAAAATCAAGACGAGAGGTATAGCTCGGAAGGGGTGAGATTATATAGACCAGTAGTCCATATATCCTAAGAGTTACCCTACTCGGGGGAAACAATTGTAGGTACGGAAGTAGAGGCTGGAGGATCCGTTGCCTTGCGGCATAGACCCGTTAGAGATTATGACTTTGAAACCCTTAAGAGGGTAATGAATTGGACAATCATATGGCGGTTACTAAGGAAGATGGAAACATTGGGTTTTCCTATTAGAAGACCAGGAGGTTTTAGTGCCTCCGCTTCATTATGAGGGAGCCAAAGACGACAACATTCAAAGGGATCAAAAGTTGAGGTTGACATGCTAACTTCAGAAAAATAGGTTAGGTGTGACAAAACATGGCTTAAACGCATAAATTAACCGAACGAACCTTTAGAAAAGGCCTTGGACTATGGTAGAAACCTTTGGAACTATGGCATAATCCCATGGGAAAATTATAGTTTATGTACGGGGTTAACGTACCATAAGTTTAAATTCATCCCTTTTAGGTCAACCCCTTAGGTTAAGATACTCCATGGTGGCGTACCTTTATTGGGTGACGTGTCAGCTTATTTATACGTATACCGTATAAATACGTGGAATGTCACATTCTCCCCCTCTTAGAAATAATGCTGTCCTCAGCATTGGAATTAGTCAAACAAATGACGGTTAATCGAAAACTGCAATAGAAGAAAGTATACATAAAAAGGAAGGTAATTCCTTATTTCCAAAGGTAATAGCATGAAAGCTTAAAACATGGAAGAGTTTAAGCACCAAGGTGCATTTGATATACTTATCATAAGAAGGTTTAAGGACCGAAGTCCGATATCAAACATCACCGTAACAAAAAGGTAACAGATGTAGATAAGATAAAACTGGAAAATTCGGGCCATCAGCAACCCTCTATACATGGGCAGGTCACGTATTGCTTACTGGCCTGCACATGTGAGTTGGCCCCTGCCCATTTGGGAAGTAGGTGGTACAGCCACATCATAAGAACCACAAAGGTTACATTTCAGCTAAGTTAGAGCAGAGCTCTAGCATTGTGGGATGAGGATATATGTTTGTTATGTACATAGCATGTACACATACGATAAACATGCTGGAGAGGTAATCTAAGTGGCGACACAAGGAGAGAAAGACGAGTGTATCCCAAAGTTACTGATGAAGGGTTAAGGTAGGATGTCGTAGTTGGCAGCTGAAATAAATGTCAACGGCCAATAGAATGAAGCTCAAGATGAGGGGGTTGAATAGTACAATAGTACAATTCCAGGATAGGTATCAAATAGGAGTTACATGCTAAAAGTTAAAATGTGTCTTGAATAGACACCTAAAACTAGCTTTCCCACATGATCCATAGCCGGATCAGACTGAGGTGACCAGCATGGGTTACATGGAGGTGTAAGTTAGGATATATAGGACCCGAACATGGATACAAGTCCGGGTTATCGCAAACAAAGGTAATTGTAGAAAGGCTCACAAAATAATAGGCAGGCACCTTGATGACTCCAGGTAATTTACGATTAATACGAAGGCTCACCCGCTCTTAGGCCATGACTATGGCTTGAACGAGTATGCCAAGTCATTGGGAATGCTACAACAATGTGATAGCATCATGACAGAGAAATGTAATAATTAACATTTCCAGGATGTACGACAATGTTAACTCATAACCCCCAATGATAGGTGGGTCAACAATATATGGAACATATAATAGCGGCTCAAAAGCCACAAGACGATTAATGAATACGTAAAGGAGTAAATGGGTTGGTGACTCTACTGAATAAAGGTCACAGCCAAAGGCCAAAGGGTGAGATGTGTACGCTGTGGCAGGCGTAAGGATGGGAATACTGAAAATCGATCATAGACGTAGAAAACATATTGAAGAAGAGAAGGAAAAGGATCCTTATGAATGATATTTAGCAATCTGGATAGGAAGGTTATTTCCTAACATGAAGGGTAGTCTTTGCTAACATGCAAAGGTATACCTGCGGCTTGAAAGGCAGCAAGAGCTGAAAAACTCTTTAAAGATTTGGTGTATGACTTAAGGAAGAAGACTTCCATGTCCTAGGACAAGATGGTGAATTGAATTTACCAAAGACATTTTTAATAATTAAATAGATAGGTAGATAGCATTTATACGTCATGCCATGTTGGCAGCGTCCATGAGGACATATGAGGAACCCTCAGAGACTTGAAGACAAGATCTCTGGATAGAGGAGGCCTAGCTTGCGAGGTCTTGTGTGGTATTGTCCTTCGGGATAGTCACATAATCCCTTGGAATATGTAAGTTCATTTGCGGACTTCAGGACGTTTAGGCATTAAAATAATGGTTGGAAATACTTTGCCCGGATCATATCTAGATATCCTAGAAGATAGATATCCTAGAAGGAGGATAGCCAACAATAGTTGGATGTCATTGGACCCTTACAGTGGAAGAACCCCAAAAGAGGGTAGGCTGCGGTCAGTTTGACGGCGTGTGGCGCAGATAATTATTCACGGCCATATAGGCGGTGAGGTTTGGCACAAAATAATACTAAAGTTTGTAGCCGGGATTGATTTAGAATGAAGGTGTTAACACTATTGTAGGGGTCTAACACAAGCACTCATTACGTATTACAGGGTATGTATCGTGGTCTGGGGAAATGGTCCACAAAAAGAACATGACCATTGAGAAAAAGTAGTGAAGGGTGGTAGGATTAAAGCTACCCATGGTCTAGCTAGAAGGGTGCTGCATGCATGGCGGTCCCTAGTTGGTTAGGCGAGAAGAGATCCTTTCTCTAGGAAGTGAGACGAGTCAAGGTTTAGATACTAGAGGGAGACAACGTTAATTACAGTTATGTCTATAAAACATTACTTATATAACGTCGAATAAGGTCTAATATAATGCATATGAATGTAGTATGGATTGAATCATGGCAAGGCCCGAAGAAATTGTGTTATCAAGGCATCTACCAAAGGAAAAATATAGGTCGAGGAACGCCGATAACTGGACATTATTATCGTCGCTTACAGAATATCCAAGGATATAACACATGCTGCTATTCTAGAGAGTTGCCCTGTCATTGTTAATTAAATTTCCGGAATTAGTCCCACCAAGTGATTTGATGTTATCATAACAAGTTGGCCGGACTTGCTAGATTACGTCGTTTCATTTGGTCGGTCTATTCCTAGGGGGTACTAGCTTTATATATGGTTAACAGTTATCCGGTCGACTACGGCAGAGAGAGGTCGACTCCCGTGGCTATGGCAAGACTGCTTACTCTGGCGGCTATGGCAAGAGAGCTTGCTCCGGCGGCTATGGCGAAAAAAACTTGCTCCGGTGGAGTTGTTGCCCCCACAACGTGGATCTATGGAAGGCAGTCTTTTAATTTAAATAGAAAACAGAGCCACTATAAATAAAATGAGAACTATTATATTCCTTTATAGAGGAACTTAACCCATTGGTAAAGGGGCTGACTTTGTTGTAGGAGGTCAAGGGTTCAATCCCACAATATGCCCTTTTCTTTTAAAAAGAGTTGTGGTCTAGAAATAAAACATTAGATATGTATAAGAAAGTTTATAAAACATAAACATCATATAAAAAGAAAGCTGGCTCATTGGTAAAGGTGTTGGCTTGGGTGCAGAAGCTCAGGGGTTCAATCCCAGAATGTACCTTTTGCTAAAAAGGATGTTTAACTAGGCAAAACAGATTATTAGATGTGTATAACAAAGGGATAGAACATATACATATTACATCAATAGAGTTGGCAAAATGGAGAGACTGTTGGGTTATAAGTGGGAGGTCACGGGTTCGAAATGGGGAAAGAATTTTAATTTTTTTTTTTTTTTTTTTTTTTTTTTAAAGGTGGCGGGCACCCCCTACCTCGGCGTTGCTACGGCCGCCAGGAGCGTCCGGGTACCCCCTGCCCGCCACTTAGGGTTAGGGTTTTTTTTTTTTTTATTTAAATTAGGGTGGCGGGCACCCCCTACCTCGATGTCGCCACCGTCGCCAGCAACACCCGGGTACCCCCTGCCCGCCACTTAGGGTTAGGGTTTCGCACCGGGTACACTCCTCTTAATCCCACTTAAACCAAATTAAGTCAATCATGACGACATCTACTACACCACCCAAATCTCATACTACTCCAAAATCCTCACTCACTAGCTAACGATCTAACGAGTTTGACATGGCCAGTGCTATGATCTGGTCCACCAAAATCATGGCTCGATACCCATGGCGGACGCCCTCGAACATATATCACGACCCTCGGACGTATACATACGGGGACTTTCCCCTCCCATGGCGACCAACTCGCCAGGAGCAGGGCCCTCCGTCTATTTCGGGCCATCTATAATATGATGCCCGAAAGAAGGACACGAAGGGGTCATTCGGCCCATGCCTTCAATGGGGCTCCTACGTCGCGGAAGCGTGAATACAAGGGTTAGCACACAGCATAAATCACGTATAAATAACCACCACGAAGGGTGGCATATCCATCCAAATACCAACGGCAAAGAATATGCATCTAAACCTAAGAAAACACCCCAAACCCATGGTTCTACCGGTTGCGGACTCGGTGAGGATCGACCGACGGCTAGGCCTCAAGAGATCAGCGCGACGAATCTTGACATGGCGTTGGCTGGCATAGAACATTGGCTAGGGTTGTCCACTCCATCCGCCCCCCCGTGCACACTTTGCGGATGGGTCAATTCACGCTATGGCGTCGCTATAGCCTTCCGGAGACGCAGGCTCGAGGCATCACCCTGCTGAGCCTACTCCAGGGTTCATGAAGCCTCGGTCCGATGAGGCAGGTCAGGGAAGCGTCCCCTTCCAGAATCACAGTGGCTCCATGGGCGAGCTAGAGAATACGTGCCGCATCAGCGACCCCCGCATCCGTACCCGACTTACTCGCCCTAAATCTACTCAAAGTGCAAGGTGCCCCATACGGGTCACACCTTCCCACCCAGGGAGTGTCAGACCCATACCCGGCCCTCTACGTGACCGGCTATCAGGTCTAGCTCGCTATAGGAGTCCCAGGAGCCTTTTATGTTCGTGCAAGACCCCACCTCCACTTCACCACTGTGTTCCTTGTCTGGTGCTAAGCCAGTACCATAGCATCTATGACTCGGTGGGCTCTTGTGCACAGGCCGCATCTAATGGGATAATACAGGGCTCTATCTAGGAGCATACTACAATACATGGGCTCAGAGGTCTCTACCCCCCGTAATTCCCCCATTTCAAGAGTAATACTATGCAAAGAACTATCAATCCATCCTTTAAGAGCAAGACCAGAATCAGAAATAAAGAGAACTCACCTTTGCAATCAAGGGTTAGTTCCTACAAGTAAAACACAGAGAGAACAGAAGAAATACACACTACAAGTGCCCAACAGGGGCGCTACCCTAGAATTCCCAAGCTATACTAGCCACCCACGAAGTTCCCTTTGGACCCGTTGTCATTTGGTGCTTCCATCTTCCTTGGATTTGGTGCTCAGCTTCAGCTACACAGGTACGTGCTTGGCAAAGGTGGCGTTCAGCTTGGCAGGTGCTCAGCTCCTCAAAGGTGGCGCTCAGCTCCTCTTGGTCGATTCTTTGAAGGGTGCACGGCTCTTTGCTCCTCCTCCTCCATCTCCACTTGCTCCTAATTCGAATTGGGGCAAATGGGGGTGCAAAACCCCAATTTGGGTTCCAAGTTAGTAACTCTCCCTTGCCCAATCGATTTGGGCCAGGTGGCAGCTCCGGGTTGGCTAATATTAATTAATTTGGTATTTTAGGCCCTTTTAATATTAGATTAAGCCCTAAATTCGAATTAGGGTTTAAGGTTAGGTTTCCACCTTTATAATTTAATTATTAACATAGCTAACCTTAGCTTATGAATAATTAATGTGCCATTAATTATTCATAGTGACGTGTCACGTATTTATACTTAAAAAGGCGTATAAATATGTGGAACGTCACACTTCTTCAATAGCTTGCTCTATTCTTCCCTCAAGAAAGCGTCTGATACCATGATAGAACTAGTGCAAAACCAGCACAAACCCCGCAAGATCAACTCAAGAGATAGAATAGAGAACAAGAATAAATCTATTGAGAAAAGCAATAGGAAATACAATCTCTACTTCTGAGCATTGCATAGTACATAACGTACAATCAATATATACAACCGGTGAGACTAAGAATAGTAGTCTACCGTTTAACCACCGCCCATTAATTACGGCACTGATTTAGGGTCGGTGCTCGATCTTGACAAAGTGTCTTTTTCTTACGTACATTTCAGCACCTTCAAAGACTGTGTACTAAGTCTTTGAAGCAACTTCTTTGTTTCAGCACATTATGCTTAGTCAGCATATTTATATTCCAACAAAAGGCGCCCTTTCTGTCGGCTTCCATAAGCGAGTTAAAGGTGCGCACATTAACTGGAAATCCAGCCCAATGCATTCCTTAGAGAGCTGAGGTTGCTTCTGCATAGAGACCACTTTTGGCATGTCTACAAACTACATCAACCATTCAGCACCTAACACCCTAATCAAATTCAATTGTCACATGCACACTCAAGAATTAGATAGAGACCACTTTTGGCATGTCTACAAACTACATCAACCATTCAGCACCTAACACCCTAATCAAATTCAATTGTCACATGCACACTCAAGAATTAGTTGCATACCTGAAAATGGGGCCGCCGCTTATCATTGTGGCAGCAAACCTTACCTGCAACACAATCAAGGCCTTTAAAATATGAAGCCATTATACTTCACACTAGAAACGTGTGCCCGGCGATGCCGGGCATTAGTCCTGGCATGCGACATGGGCATCCAGAATGGACCATGGGCATCCAGAATGGAGGTGCATAAATTGAATGAAATGAATGGAGTGCGTAGGTGGAATTAAATAGTTACATTAATACAAAGTGTAGATGTAAGAGAGTTCTTAAATGGAATGTGTAGATATAAGAACGTGTAAGGCAGAATAGAATGCTCGAGTGGAATAGGATAGGATGTGTAGGTGGATACGATAGAAAACCTCTACAATACATATATGTGGCAAAATAGAAAGCTCAACTGGAATAGGGTAGGATGTGTAGGTGTATGCAATAGAAAACCTTCATTGTACATATATGTGGTCATACCCTAGACAAATTTGCAACATCCAAAGATCGAATGGTATGCTATTGACATTATCACATGCATCACAACCAAAATCTAAATTTGTGGACCCCAAATATTAGCAATGTATAACTGCTCCACATCTGTTTAAATCTAGGTGTGACAACTATTAAAATTGGCGGTGGCATTTTTTGCCTTTTTATACTAACATCAGCACAATCGCAATATTCCTTCAATAAAAAAATTATAAGTTAACCTTATAATCCCAGCTCGCACTATGTGACAATTAAAAACACATTGTGTCAATAAAAAGCACATTGTGTTGCCTGAGACAGAGTACCCAATTCTAATCTAAAAAAATAAATGAAGCCATAGACGAACTTAAAGTAATCATAATGCCAATTCAATTATGTAAATTTTATAAATTATTTTGAACTGATCAGCTAATGAATCAGAGTAGCTTTTCAAGTACTCGCAATTATTTTCTTCCAGAATAATATGCGCTGCCGGGCATAAGTACGAATAATAAGTTAGGGTTAGGCATTTGATTGGACTAAATAGATAATGCTAGATATCATGAACAAATTATATTATTGATAATGTTGAAGTTGGAATTCACCATATGAACGTGTATTATAGAGAGAGAAGATTCGGCTATGTGTAACAAACTTTAAATTTTAAGTCAATGATCTATGGGATGTAATAATGCCATGCAAATGCATAGGTGTGAGTTTGAATGTTTGAATTATTTTGAGCGTGTATTTTGAGTGGAGTCTTATGATATTTCTTTTAGGTTCAATGTCTAAGTAGATTCCAAATGAAAAGGCATCAACTTGACAAAAGCCCTTTCACACAAAATGCATACATAATTTTCCCATCATGATCAATTGCTAAGTGTTTTTTTCATAATTAGTTGCTAGTAGAGACAGACATATTGACCCGTGAGTCTTAGTTAAAAAGCAATAACACAAAGTTTACATAGTTGAAAGCAATAAAGAGTTAGCATATACCATGTCATGCACGTTGATCTAAAAGGAATATGCATACACCACGAAGAGGAAGAAAGATGTAAGACGTCTGTCCAAAATTCTTTATTGAATTCTTAAAGCATTTATAAAGCTGGCAAAAGCTTTCAAGAATGTCCTTGTGATCGGGAGCATATGTGCTCATCAGACATAATGTTTGGACAGAAACAATATAGGAGCAATCAAAATCATTGCTTATATCCATGACACAAACCTGATGCCACAAATGGAAAGATTATTAAGTCATAATGTGCATTCAAAATTCTTACTTGTTTACCACTAAAATAATAGAATTTCAACTTGTTCCATATGCACATTCAACATTCTTACCTGATCACTACTAAAATAGTAGAGTTTCAATTTGTAGTATAAAGCCTACAGTCCTGTACATTAAAACAAATAATTCATTTCTCTAACATCACAACAGTAAAATTTGATTGGAATTGCTAAAGTATAATGAACATACTATTCTGCTCACCTATTCTTCAAGCATGAAATTGGTCCTTGCTCCTGGAAACCTGCCATAGTGCATTACAGACAGAGCACACTAAAACACTTAGTTTATGATAAATGTTGGCACACCACAATAGTAGAAATGATTGATATTGCCTAATCATGCTGTCCATTCAATTCAAGCATGAACTTGATCCTTTTCCAATGACATGCTTCTGAAAACCTGCAATAAACCATAGTGTAATCATAGGCTTCTTCCAAAAAAATAGCACAAAAACCACATTGAAGCCACAAATACCTATGCAAGACATGATACAATAACATACAAAATATCCTCTCCCGATAAAGTTGGAGATATAGCCAGTGTAGTATCTATTGCAGCCCACTTTCTCATCAGTATGGGGACCTTAGATACCAGGTTATGCCAATCAACAAACCAATGTCTAACCTCAATATCCAAGCATGGCCCAAATACAAATGGAATTATGCCTCTATCATACCCCTTCTACTCAGACATGTAGATCCTGCTCTTACCGGATATAAAATATGCAGATCTTGCTCTCACAGGATACAAAATGAAACTCTGCTATTGATTTATGCAAATGGCTTTACACTTCTTGCAACGTATTCAGTAATACCATTAGTATACTATATGAAGAGCCTTGCACCCCAGCAATGCCTCAACATCAGCATTTAGAAAGGGTTCCATTTATAGGATATGCATAGAAGCTACGTATGCTAGGGCCATATATTGACTATGCTGAGGCCATCATAGGGACTAAAATTACGCAGATTATCAATACCAACTGAGGCGAAGTATGTTATAAGAGACCATGAGAAAGGTAGAAATATGAGGTGTAGAAATGGAAATACCGTAAAACAAATCGAGAAGATATATACCACATGATGCAAAGTATCTATAAGAGACCATGAAACATATCATTGGACTATAAAAAAATGACAATTTCCTCAATCTAGAGCTATTGTTTAAGAGACAAAGCAAGGGAAATATGAATTAATTTGCATGTCTCTAACATGGGCACAACCTTGCAAAATTAAGACTAAGCTTCAGTTAAAGATACATCTTTTATATCAATTTAAACCATCATATAGTAAGAAATTACTTTCATTAAGTTTACAGGGCCATTCTATTGCAGATGGCTAGAAAAGTTTCTTGTGAAGCATGAACTTCGAAAAATAGCATGGAGTAGATGTACAATGAGATAACGTACCTTATTTCGCCAGCTTTCACCTATCAATTAAAGCCAATTTGTAGCCAACCTCCTGACGTGCATAATGAGTGGGCCAACACAGTTTGGAGGCCACTAATTAGACAGTGCCATTGCCACTGCCACGAAATAAGAGATAAAAACAGAAATAACTTACATGGCTATAACTTAGATGGCACTAAACAACTTAGACGGCACTGCATGTCAAATGAAGATTGGCTTAAACAAAGCTGGCTTGCGCAGGTTCAGACATGAATTACCATTGCTGGCTTGCGCAGGAGGCATTGTCTCTCCATAAGAGAGCATGAAGTGTAGCCTTTACCAAGTTATTCCTGTGCTGCTATTTTCAAACTGAACCTAACATCCTTAGGCAGGCCATTGCCACTGCCACGAAATAAGAGATAAAAACAGATAAAATAAAACCCTGTGACACGTCTCTTACCCTGGAAGACTGGCTCCAGAAGCAACTCCAAATGCTTTGAATCCTGAAATAAACATTTCTTCATCAGTTTTGAGAAGATCCGACCAAGCAAGCCTATCAATGATATGCTCTACTCACGTTTCCAAGATCTAACCCAGCCTTGGTGCCAAAATGAGAACCAGTTAAAGCCCCAAAATGAGACAGAGAAGAATCGAGAATCTTGGGGTCTGGGAAATTTCGTAGTGCAGCAAGCTGGCGCTCCAAGCACTCTTCAAGCTACACAAAAGGAAAAAAAGAGTTAGTTTTTTGCACAATCCCAGCAAGCTCAATCCAGCTTACCTGCTTCTGATCCGGCTTACTGAAATCCGGCCTACTGCAATGAGACGGCAATGAGATGGGCAAATCCGGCCTACGGCAATGAGACGGCAGATTTGTTGAGGCGCAAGAAGAAAAGAAACCCAAATTTCGTAGACATACTGCCATCCTTCCTTCCCTCTAGATTTCGTATTGAATGCTGGCAACCAATTCGAATTCCTTACCCCATTTAATTTCTTCAACTGGGATGCCCGAGAGTGGAAGATTTAATTTCCTCAACTGGGAAAACGCAGGGGGAAATCTGGATGCCAGAGGGGGGCCGCAAGACGATGGGAACGCCGCATGCCGCGTTACATGCGGCTGGCACAAATGCCAAGACCATTGTGCAGCATCGCATCAATTATATTACATAATTGCAGCAATCAAAAGATTGAAGAACATGCCCTCATAAGAAAATCATTCTTGCACTTAAATACATACAATGAAACTCTTGCATTTTAAGATACTAAACACACTAAAAATTCATAAGATTAGAATGCAAGCTACAGATCAAGATAGAAACATCAAACACACTTTGATAGTGAACCAACCTTGACGGAGAACAAATGGGAACAAACCTTCATACGGTAAATCCGTGGCAAATACTTCTTAATTCTGGATGTTATAGTATTGAAACCTTGAAGTGTTACAAAAAAACATTACAAAGGCACATCCATTGACGGGTTTCCTATCCCGAAACATTTTAAAGGTAGCAGCAGCAGACTGGCCTTCAGATTCTAGCAAATTTAATGAATTTTGCCTATTTTAGTGAAAGGGAGCCTGATCATAATTGACTCTTATGTTCATAAAATGTAGAACCCAAATAGCAGTGTTAACAATGATAAGCACAAAGATATTCTAGAAGGTATTCTTTTCCCATATGCCTTTAATGATGAAAACCTTGACAATATAAGGGCTATGAAGAGCAGAAGCCAGACGAAGAATAACATTATGAAATATAGTGTATTTAGTCTAAAGGTTCTTTAATTTTCAAAAGGTGGTAATAAACATAAGAATAAGAACTTACTCTGATGATGACTCAATCAACTAATATAACTATTGTGCTGGATCTGTTGCCTTTGCAACAACTTAGAATTGCGGTGCAACTAAAATTTTGGTTCCACATGTAGTTGGGCTCACAGCGGCATCCTTGGCATGTCATCTTGACCTTCAGATTTCACAATTAGTCATACAGGTGAGATGGGCAAGATGAGAAATGACAGAGGCACTTCTGTCAAAACTTTCATGATCAGATTCCACCACTAAGCTGGCCAACTGTCGATCTGAATGCAATACCGCTATGGCTACAATAGTACTCCAATAGAAACTATTTTCGTCCTTTTAAGGATTGAAAGAAAAATGAAATAACAAAATTCCCAGACACAAATCTGTAATTGAGATACATAAGACTTACTCTAGCATACAGTTGCAGAGGCATGCCATCTTATAGGTAATAAGTGCAATAAAAAGACATGGTGGCACCTTAAAATTTAAAATGTACCTTTTTAGAAGGAAATATACGAACAACTATGCCTGGCTAAAGGACCAAAGCATAAACTAAGTGAACAAACTCTTTCGTCCTCGGTGATACACCAGCATTTTCTACTAACAAAAGTGGCCCATAATTAGTTGCAAGAATAGAACAGGATAAAAGAAGGTGCACAATCTCACTTCAGAGAGGAGGTTCTAGTTCTACATCAGTCTGTTTCTATGCTTCATAGCTTTTTCAGAGCTTGCAACCATATTTTCTTCATGGACATGATCAATAGCTAAACCCAAATAGGAACTATCAGCATTCTGAAGGTTGAAAATGTAGTTTCAGACTCTTCCTTTATCTGAAGAAGCATGTGACACTATTGTGCAATGATCTAATGCCTGAGCATAGTTTAATGCTCATACACGTGCCTAATCAAACAAAGACATCTAGCAAACAAATACCTAGCTATGGAGCCCAAAGCTTACCATCTTTCAACATGACGAAAATAGGAAGAAAGCATTAGAGGAGATGACCTACAGAACTACTGCTCGAGGTTTCATGATTGTGCAGAAGCTCGCCAACATCCAAACTGCTTAAATATTTCAAGATTGAAGACTAACCTTAAAAATTCTATGCAGGAATTCCAGATGTCTTTCCATTGGTGCAATGAGTCATGGCAATCTCCTCTTCAGCTATGAAGCTCCAATAACGCCAAAGCTTTTCTCAGAGACGGCACTTGGACAGTAAATCTACTGTTTTTGTTCAACATTTTCCTAGTTGAATGCAGAACCAAGATGAATGCAGATGTAGACGAAAAGGAAGCGTGTTCCTCGAATGGTGCCGAGGGAATAATAGTGGCTCACCAACATAAGGACATCATTTCCGGCAGAGAAGCACGGGCCAGGGCCATCACCGCCCGCATTATGTCGCTCCCATTCCCTCTGGAATTTGAAATAGAGGAAGACCAGACTCGGACTGGAAAAAGTCCCGCAAGGGAAAGGGAACGCCGCATGTGGCGTTACATGCGGCGTTCCTGGCGCAAATACCAACATCATCCCAAAATAAGAAAGAAGATAGAACGTTTTTGAATTTGGATTGTGCCATCTTATAAATTATGTTGATTTCATTCTTCCATATGAATCCAAGTCAAGTTTTGTTCGAGGAACAAAATATGATGTGGAAGTTGGATTAGAGGGTTTGTTTTGAGTTTAGACCATTGGTTAATAATAGTTACTAGAAACGTGTGCCCGGCGATGTCGGGCATTAATCGTGGACGTGTGATATGCATTTATGGACATTAGTCGTGGTTGTGTTGAATGGGTAGATGTGTCGATTTGACAGATGAAATGTAGATAAAATTTATCTATATATAGAATGGAGTGCTAATATGTGAATTGAGATGTCGCAATTATTAATAACATTGATGGTGTGTTTCTTCATATTGTTAATTATCAATTGACTTCGATTGAGAAATATTGAATTGAATTGAATTGAATTGATTTGATTTGATTTTTATCGTCTGCGAAGATCAATTGGTAAGCATATTACTGTTAGGATTAAAAAACCCCTGCCCTGGAGTGTTTTCGAGGGAAAAACCTTGGTAGTAATAGGTATGTTGAGAGACTATACAATGATATATGACAATAGTATATTATGATGTATCTTAGTGCATCATCCGAAGACATAACTGAGTGCGGGCATCCATGATGTCCCGAGATAAGATCCTAGCGAGCCCATTGACGTTGTATCCAATAGTGCATGTAGCTGCTGGTTACGCAGGATCAATTCAGCATAGCTAGTGCGAATGCGACTGAATGCCAAACAATGCTGCAGAGTGTGGCTTTCATCTTCAATAGCACCATGTTGGCAACGCAGATACAGTCTATTCTTCCGTGCCTCCTGAGCCCATCTTCATGCCTCAATTCGCGAGCAATGTGCACCTGTGCAGAAGCTATCAATCTGCGCTTTTTCACTAGCAAATGTGTACGAAGGTAGCGATGTGGATTACATGCAAGCGTGGAGTTGATCTGGACCTTATAGTGCGTTGCCTTTGTTATCAGAGCCAAAAATACAATATCTTTTGATAAAACACCATAGCTGTGCATTGTCAAAGCACTTTACAGTCGACATAATCTTCCCCTTGAAAATACCGTGCAATCATTGCACCCCATGTCCCCTGCATAAGCATAAATTGGCAACTCCATGAGCAATCTATCACTTCTCGTCAAATAGATAATGGATAGGAATCTCCACTTTGTTACACAGCTTGGTCTTCTAACTTGGGGGTCTATGAATAAGCACTATTCGAGCTTGGGATTGCAATCCCCCTTGTAAATTACTTTGCACATTTATGAAAAAATGCACACTTAATGGCAAGAGATTTTGCTAGAACAGTAATTCATACATTTTAATAATGAATAGAATAGAATAGAATAGAATAGTTAATAATGCAAAAATTAATCTGACCAGCTGAACTGTAACATGATATGTTCACCCATCTTCTCTGATGAGATGTTGCGAGGATTCCATGTATGAGCTGTTGTTGTGCATGGAAAACAAAGCATCCATTGCATCAACAAAAGACACACGTCTTAATAACTGTGGTAAAATTTTACCTTCCTGTCTTCCAGTCATGTTATATATAGAAAGCATAATAAAAAACATAGGCGTATGCACAAAGAATAGCTATGCATTATCATATGGCAACGGCAAATTGCTTCGAAGAAAAGGGAAGGCCGAAATAAACATTTAGCATACCCATAACCTCAACTCAGACTTAGTATGTTAATTGTACCCTAACGTAAATTCTGCCCAATGTTTTAGCTCATTAAATTAACAACTCATTACATGCTTTATTACCCCAAAAGCTCAAGTTGAACCCTGTTATAACAGATCACTCATGTATAATCATGTATTCATTTGATATCACTGAGATAATAATTTGTACAACCTAAAAAAGGATGTTAGGATCATGGAATTTTGAGTAAAGCCTAAAGTTGACATGAGATATATTTCCAGAAATGAACCTGGAGATTTAAAGTTTTGGCAAACATTTGTGTTTCCTGTAAATTCTCTTATTTTCTGCAACTTGTAGTTCAAGTTTGTGTTCAACCCAAACCATTCACAGATATGGATTTCATAAGTAATGGTAAAGTGAAAAATGACATACCCAGCAATGACATGGAGAATGACATGCCCAGCAATTCTGTAAGTTTGCAACTCTATTCTGCAAGGATACGGCACGATTCTTTCTCAAACTTCAAGTAAATAGTATTAGCAAAGCATACATATTTAGAAGGGTCCAAATGCATGGCCTATGAAGACCATGAAGATGAAATTTAAAAATCTCTGATATGTTAGCAAGATGTTTTTTTCACCATGTTAGAGCTTATTCTTCACATACATCTCTCAACAAACTAGCAAGGTTTATCAAGATAATGCATGGTAAAGGTAAATAAACGAGAAATAGAACAGCAAGTTCAACTACTTAATGTTTGAAGAATGTATAGTAAAGACACAGCTAGTATGTTGGAAATTTTGCGAAATTTTCATACCATATAACCATGATAGTACCTTTGGAAGAAAATATAGAGCGTCATTTCTTAGTGTCATCCTAAAAATGCATTTAATCAAATATTCAAATAAAACATAGCAAGCATTTTCTATTACTATGGTTGGCTAAGAATAATGGTGGGTAAAAATAAGTGAACTCACCACTTTATCAAAGACCATCAATAACTCCGGATGTCTACTGAGTTGCTCATCTCGCACTTCTCCTTTTAAGAATGTCAGCTCACAAAAGAGGTCCAAATCAACTCCATGAATAAGTTTGCGGCATAGTGCATCATAAGGCATATACACTTATATAAAAAAATAATGGTAAGCCAAACCATCTTACGTTATTGTTCTCGTTCATCCACCTAATGTTTCAAAATATCAATCAACGATATTGTACCCAGTGTATGAAATTAGAGCCTTACAATGGATCAATAATGCAGCAAGACTTTATATTTCTGCTAATGATGATGATAGAATGAAGTGGTCAAATACTTAAAGCTCGGTCTCCGTGGACGTTAAAAAATCTATTCTATTCTATTCTATTCTATTCTATTCTATTCTATTCTATTCTATTCTATTCTATTCTATTCTATTCTATTCTATTCTATTCTATTCTATTCTATTCTATTCTATTCTATTCTGATTGGCAAGTCTGAGTCAAAGTAGGCACATCCAAGATAACCATGTGACATAGTATAAGTGAATAAGGATGAACATACCAAACAATAGACATTATTTTAAATGCACAATCATTTTTTCCAAATAACACAAGCTCGTATATTTCAAAATGCCAAATGTTAAAGCCAAAAAACAAACCTTCATCAATATGCACAACACTTCTTCCTGACATATTTTGAAATTCCTTCCTATATCACACCTTGAACCTGTGTAAAGATCACAACTCGTATGACCAAGCTAGCACATTGTATCCAAATACATCCATCCTAACGACCCTTGTACTCACTAGTGAAAGTTGTTGTTCACAATACAGAGAATGACAATCCGCAAGCATGTCTGCATATTCCTTTTGAGTTGAACGACTCCCGATCTCTTCCATCAATGGCTTGAGCTGCAAGAAAAAACATTAAGCAAAATATCTATGATTTCAACTTGATCGCTAAAATTTATTAACCTAAACTATTATTCTCTATTATTAGCTTTAAAGCACAAATAATACGTCTAGACCCAGCTAAAGACGTCTTATTAATATGTATCAACAACCTGCATCAATTCTTTGAAAGGAAAGATAAGAAACAAAACTAACTACTTATCCTGCTTGTTTATGAGACATTGGCAATGGCATCAAGAAATGCAATGCCAACATGCCTTGCTTCTTAATCTGCATCGTGCTTGTTTATGAAACACTGGCACCAAGATCTCACTTTGCACAATTTGGCAAACCATTATAGAAAATAAAAGATCAAAGTTTTGTCTAGATAGTTTAAAGCTAAAACAAGTGTCTAATCGGGCAAAGACATTCACTCCAGCATACATATGCCTAGCTATGGAGGCCAAAGATACCATCTTACCAACTGCCAACATGACAAAAATACGAAAGAAGGCAAGAAAGCATAACAGGAGGTGACTTAATTATTACCCGATGTTTTATGATTGGTTTTATGATTGTGCAAAAGCTCACCAACATCAAATCTGCTCAAATATATATATTTGTAATTGAAGACTGACCTTAAATTCGAGATGAATTTCCATTATACAGCATGCATAATGAGTCATGGCAACCTCCTCTTCAGCTATGGAGCTCCATAACTCCAAATCCTTTTTTCAAAGATGGCCTTTGTGCCGTAAAGCTTCTGTTTTCTT
The DNA here is from genome assembly GCA_021234155.1 of Isoetes taiwanensis. NCBI lineage: Eukaryota > Viridiplantae > Streptophyta > Lycopodiopsida > Isoetales > Isoetaceae > Isoetes > Isoetes taiwanensis. The sequence continues at coordinate 2,928,691 of JAJEKV010000042.1, forward strand.
TCAGCATTTCCTAGTTGGATGCAGATGGAGAAGCACGAAAAAGGTAGTTTGAAAGATAAAGAAAAAAAATGGTGGCTCGCCATCTCGGACAAACATAGAAAACCATTTTGACCATTAGAGAAGCAGGGCCATCACCTCCCGCCCTATGCTGCTCCTTCCCCCGCTGGAATTTGAAAACTGAAATACCGTAGGAGAAGAAGACTGAAGGACCAGACGCACACGAAAAAAAGTCCCGCAAGGGGAAAGGGAGTGTTGCATTCAGTAACATGCGATGTTCCCTTGCACGCAGTTCCCAACCCCATCCCCCTCCCCATCCATCCACCCCCACCCCCCCCCAGAAAAAATCTAATAGAGTATTCAAATTTACAACTACCACAAAGTTATGCAATCTTAGACATCATAGAGGTCATTAGCATACAACTTGAGTTACTCAAATTAATCTCACAAGCACATATAAGTAATATTTTCACCATTGAAAATACACTGTTCAAATGGTTATGATCGAGTTACTGTAGCAGTTGCATTGTCTCCTTGAACAGCCTGGGCATGATTCAGTTATACTCGAATCATCCACCTCTGCAGTTATATATTCATTTATCAGTTCTCTTTCATTTATTCTGGTCGATCCGATCGCATTGTCGGACCGACTGGTTCCAAGATCGGTTCCCTCCTTGGCATCTTCAATCAACCCAGAGCACGTCATAACCTTCTAATTTAAATTCAACCTTCTACAATGGTATCATGCTGAATATATTTAGAACCAACATGCCATATAACCATTGAACCTTAATAATATAATGTCTAAGCTCAAAGGTTCAATATCATTAAGGTCCAAGTTCCTTTGTGTAAGCTTCTTTTCATGCAACATCCCGCAACTGTGAATCTCAAGATATGTACTGGTGGTGATTATGCAAATGCTGCAAGTTCTGATATATATGACAATATCTCCTCATAATCTTGACCTTTTCTTTGTGAGAATCCCTGTGTGGGTGTCTTTCCATCTGGCCCTGTTTTGATCTTAAATAACCATTTGTTACCATTATGTTTTTATTCTCAGGTCTGTCTATGAGCTCAAAAGTATCTGCCCTTTCAAATGATGACAATTCATCTTTCATTGCCTTAAGCCATTTATCCCTTTCATGTGATGTTAGAACATCATCATAGCATTTGGGAACTTTAGGATCTAAGTGCATTAAAATTTCAAATACATTATTTATCTCAATCTCTTTTTCAGAATTCTTCTATTCTTACCTTTTTCATCTCGTCCATGGAGATTTGGATCAATGGTTATCTCTTCCTGCAACTTTTGAATTTCTGTAAGTCTCCTTCTCTTGGGCACTTTTGGTTCTATGTATGCTGAATCACTTGCTTCAGACCTCACTTCTTGTTCTTGCTGTTGAGTGTCTCCGTTATCATATGCTGATGTAGCTCTTGAGTCTTCTTCATCATCTGTATCATTGCATACATCAAACTTATTAGTAATTTTACTTGAATCATCATACTCTATCTCAACCTGCTTAGTTTCAACTGCTTTATTGGTTGTGTTAATATTGGGCAAAGCCTTGTAGCACTGATTTTCGTCAAAAATGATATCTCTGCTTATGACAATTCTCCTCTTGCTAGGATCATACAATCTGTATGCCTTTGACTGTTCGTCATATCCAACCATGTAAGTAATAAGTGACCTGTCATCAAGTTTTTTTTCTTAGCTCATCTAGGACATGTACAAATGCCAGGCAACCATATGCCCTTAATTTATTATAATCAGGGGTCCTTTTAGACCATAGCATTTCAGGAATAGCACCTTGAGTATTTATAGATGGCAAGATATTTTGGACAAGCACAGTGGTTTTTACTGCTTCTTCCCAAAGGAAGTTTGGTAAGCCTGAGAATTTGAGCATGCTCCTTACTGCATTTAAGATAGTTCTGTTTTTTCTTTCAGCAACTCCATTTTGTTGGGGGGAATATCTGCATGTGAGTTGCCTTTTGATTCCCTTTCTCTTGCAGTATTGCTTAAACTCACTTGTGAGGAACTCTCATCCTCTGTCAGAATGTAAGCATTTGACCCTTCCCCCTGTTTCAGTTTTAACCTCATTAATATACTGTTGGAAAGTCTCAAATGCAGCATCTTTAGTCTTCAAGCAGTACACCTTGGTTTTTCTACAAAAGTCATCTATCAGTGCATGAAATATCTTTTTCCAGGCAGACTAGTTATATTCAAGGGTCCACACAGATTAGTGTGAACCAAATCAAGAATTTCCTTAGCCCTTTTATATGATTTCCTGAATGGCAGCCTGCTGTGCTTTCCAAGAGTGCATCCTGCAAAATATCTTGCATGCTTGTCTTTTTCAGCTGTGAACAAACCCTTCTCAGCTAGCAATTCAACAGTTTTAGTATTAACATGACACTGCCTTTCATGCCATGTCTTAAGAGTTGGACAACTTATATGATTGATAGTGGGTATGAAGTGTTTCTTATCAAGTCCATATAGGTTTCCAACTCTTTTTCCAAGAAACATGATTTTATTATTGTAGAAAACCTTATAATGAAACTGTTCAAACAGAACCTTGTAACCGAGGTCTACAAGTTGACATACTGATATTAAATTTCGAACTAGGCCTGAATACAATACATCTTTTAGAGCAACTATCTTTCCTTCTAGATCAAATAGTTCTAGCATCCCAACATCTTCTACCTCCTTGAGTTCTCCATTGCCAAATTGTACATGTCCACCCCTTTTTCCGTTGCATTTAAGAATGCTTGAAGATATTATCATCAAATTATGATCATCCTTAACTTTGCTTAAAGAAAGTACTTCAGACATACTTACCTCAGCGTTCTCATATTCTTCCTCTTCTTCAGTATGAGGGTCTCGTGCAATATTTAGTGTTGGATTGCCTCTAGCTGCACCCCTTTCCCTGTTTTTATATTCCCTTTGATTCTTGTCCCTTCCCTTTCCCTTTTGCAAGTTGTCCCTTAGGACACGGGCAGTTTGAAGCTAGGTGTCCCTTCCCTTCACAATTATAGCAGATAATATCTTTGTTCTGTTTGGACAATCTGTCTTGAGATGTCCATAGCTGTCACAAATGTAGCAGGGTCCTATTTTCTTACCTCTATTGAAATTATTGTTCCTTCTCGATTTATGCTTGCCAGCAAATACGACTTCGTCATTATCATCACCTAGTTTTCCTTGTTCAAATTCATTCCTTATCATTTTGATAGCATGCTCTTTTGATTTAGCTACATTCCTCAGAAGCGTGGCAAGGTGAGCATTGTGTGAAACTGCTCTAGATATTGCTAGTAACTGATACTCCTCATTAAGAACAACTCCTGCTCCCTCCAAATCTGCAATAATGGAATCAAACTTCTTAAAGAAGTCAGTAATGTCTTTTTCATGTAACTTTAACTTCCTTAATTGTTTTTCCAGCACATCAATCTGTGATGAAGATCTGGCTTCATAATTTTCTTGAAAGATCTGGTCCACATTTCCTTTAAAGTCGTACCTCTAAGTTTCAGTTTTATAGCTGTACCAACTTTGGAGCAAATGATTGCATGAGCTTCCATTATTTTCATGGTTTCATCTGCATCAAAGTCTGTTGTTGCTGTGTCAGCAACAATTCTTCTTATAGTACTACATGCACCTCCACCTACTGTGGATATTTAGAACCAACATGCCATATAGCCATTGAACCTTAATAATATAATGTCTAAGCTCAAATGTTCAATATCCTTAAGGTCCAAGTTCCTTTGTATAAGTTTTTCTTCATGCAACATCCTGCAACTGTGAATCTCAAGATATGTACTAGTCCTGATTATGCAGATGCTGCAAGTTCTGATATACATGACAATATTCATCATCCCCCCCCCCCAAAAAAAAAAAAAGGGATATGTCATTACATTACACATGCTAGAACATGATTTTAGATATCCTTTATATACATATTTTAGTGGATAAGTTTTATACTAATGAGCACTACACAATAGCCAATGGATTGACAAGGAATAAGTGTAGGTTCAAGAAGTTTGCTAAGGCTTTCAAAGCTCATTATGTTCCACGTGCCCATAAGCGTCAGCAAATTCAGACTACTTACTAAGCCTACCAGTGAGGCTCTATAGAGAATGAGTATCTCTGAGTTGGCAAAACTTAAGAAGCAGTTGCATGACCTTCTTAACTTAGGCTTTGTCTGCCCAAGTGTGTCTCCCTTTGAAGCACTTATTTTATTTGTTAAGAAGAAGGACGATGCCTTAAGAATGTGTATTGACTACGATCAATTAAATAGAATAGAATATAATAGAATATACATTAACGTCCCTCAGGCCGTGAGGCCCCCAGACTTGTGTAGCATCCTGCGAGCTCCCAAAAGGGGGTGCTGCCAACAAACAGACGCATAGGTTTATGTAGCCATTTAGCGGGCTTCTCTTATTCTTTGTAATACCCGCATCGTGCTTATAGCTGGCTTCTTGGCCATACACAATGCATCGTTATAAACAGTTTTGAACTGTACTCTGTGGGCCTCTCTGATGCGCCTCAACAGTGCTTCTCAGATTATTAGCCCTTTCTCTTTGTGCACCCCCCGGTGTCTTATTATCATCTCTTTTATAGCTTTCGCTACATCTGTGAGTGTCTCTTCTTTGTCCATCAGAGCTAGGAGTGGGAGATCCCACCTGACCTTATTAAATTTGGACCTTATGTCTGTGTAGACCGGGCAATCCTTGACCATATGTACTTCGTCTTCTATTTTTCCTGAGTCACATAGTCGACATATTCGCTCTGCTCTATCTATTTTTCTCCATCTATCTTTCTCAATTCGGAGGTCGTGGCTCCCCATTCTGAACCTAGCCAGCGTTCCTCTGTTGCTCCTATTCAACATGTTGTATGTAATATGTCCTATCTGTCCCCCTGGATTGAAGGTTCCCAATAGCCAGTCTGCTTTAGCCAGTCTGCTTTAAGCATACTATAAAGAATATGTATGCTTTACCTAGAGCCGATGACCCAATGGATCAATTGCAATGAGCTAAGTATTTCTCTAAGATGGATCTCTGCTTAGGCTATCATCAGATAAAGATAAAGGCAGAAGATATTCATAAGTTGGCTTTTAGAATGAGGAGATTGATGATTGATGTTCTTCTGGAATTTCTTAATGAATTTGTCATCCTTCTCTTTGATGGCACACTCATCTATAGTAAGACTCTAGGGAAGTATGAACGCCATCTTCGTATGGCTTTGCAAAAGTTAAGATGCCATAAGCTTTTTGCCAAGTTTTCAAAATGCAAATTTGCCACAACAGAGGTTGAGTATCTAGGACATATAATCTTAGTAGAGGGCATATCAACTGATCCAGCCAAGATTAATGCAGTTAAGAAATGTCAGCATCTAAGAATGTTTCGGAAGTAAGACGTTTCTTCGGGTTGGTAGGTTATTGTAGAGAGTTTATCAAGGACTTTGCAAAGCTAGTAGCACTCCTAATCGAACTTAAAAGCATGAGAAGATTAAAGATTGGGACAAACATTGGCAAGAAAAAGTGCAATCATTATTTGACAAGTGAAAGGAAACATTTACCACCACTGCTCCTATACTTATGTCATTGGACCCCCAAAAAGATAAATAGGTAGCTATAGATGCAAGTCAGATAGCTATAGGCGGTGCCTTAATGCAAGAAGGTCAAGTTATAGCCTATGATTCCAAGAAAAATGAATGCTACAGAATAGCATCATGCATGACTAGAGCGAGCCTTGAGGATTTGGAGGCATTATCTTGGTAGATGCTTCCAATTGGATACAAACCATCAAAACCTCCAATATATTTTCATTCGCCACACCTTAATCTTCGACAAATGAGATGTTTCATGAGGAGTATGACTTTGACGTGGTATATAAGCTAAGAAAATATAATTTTGTTGCCGATGCCATATCCTGCCAACCATTGACTGCTAGAATTCAGTGTAAGGCTATTTCAGCCTTTACAATGAGTTTGGCAAGAAAATCGAGCAGTGCATTTGTTATGCCCAAAATATTTTGCAGACCATTGTAAATAATTTGCATGCATGGTTGTTATGGGCTGGCAATAGTAATTTGATGCGGGTGGCATTAAAATTATATGGTCGCTTGTTTCCCTACCCAGAAACGCCCCTCCCACCGCCCATCCTGGGCGCCAAGCTCCAGTAACCCCCTCGGGGGTTAGCATCAAATCTTCAGCGGCAGCACAGGTTACAGAGTTAGCTTTTGCCCGTGGGTGATGTTTATACTTGCATCAGGTTGATTGGTCGGTTTACGCCCGAGTATAAAGCGACTTCAAGTCGGGGCTCATCGGTCGGGGGCTTTCCTATAAGGAAGTCGTCAACCTAAGCAGGCCCAACACAGTTCCAGCTAACCCAGAACCCAAATCGGCCCACCCAGATTAGTTATGGTCCTTAACACCCTACTCCAGCCTTCAGCAAGGTTTTCGGCAACCTTGGGGCCAAGCTCGACGACAGTTCGATGGGTTTTCGGCAAGCTTGGAGCCAGTATGGCAGATTCCGATCGGTCCAGGCAACAAAGCATCCGCCCGGTCGATTTTTGTCCTGAGTTTGATCTGCAAGGTTAACCGACACAGGTTACGGTCTGCTTTGATTTCTGTTTTTACATGCTTAGCTGCTTTGGCGTCTGTGAACAGTTTTCCACCCCCCTTGGCTTCGGTTTTCCCTTTGCTTCGGCGTGCTTGCCCTAAGTTTTGATTCATAGTTTTGGTTCATAGAGTTGGTGATTTAGTCGTCTCCAGTTGCTTTGCCTTTGCTTGGGCTTTCACCAGCTTGTGGCCTCCCTTATAGTCTCAGCATGACCCACCGGATAAAGCGCCTGGCTAGGGAGACCCGCAAATCAAACAACCTCATCCCGACTCCCAAGTCCGCCTCGGCATAACCCTATGATTCCACCATTGCGCCCTACCTTCAAGCAGCTCCTTTCTTTGGGCCCCAGCATCCCCTCCTGGCACATCTAGATGCACATTCTACTTACGTCACGATGCATCTTACGCTGCGGCTCGGCTAGGATCGATGCTTTCGGCCGATGGCTGCCCCGGGAATCTTTGGCCGGCATCCACATGATCGATCTACCGTTACTTTCATTCGGGCCTACGCTTTCCGGTTGCCACTAGTGGCACAGGTGCGACTTCTTGAGTTCTTTGTTCGGTCGGTAGGAGACGCGGATCAGCGGTCCTAGTACCGTCCTACCAGGATTAAGCACAGGTTCGACATCCGAGCATTTGCATTGCTCTACCGCACTTGCACCTACCAGGCCTGCGTGTGTGGTTAGGGTGGACGTGTCCACACAGACCTCGACAGCACCAGATGGGTTGGTCGGGTCCTCGACACCAGATCCGATGCCCACCTCTGCCTCTGAGCCAGGTCCGAAGCCAGCAGCTAGGCCACATGCCCTGGCCTTGCGTCTAGTTGGCATTCCCGAGAACGGTGGTTGTTCCGGTACAGATGAAGCACGGCAATTTTTCACCAGGGAGATGCATATCCAGGCTGAAGGCGTCATCTCGGCGTCTCGAGTTAGAGCAGTACGGCCTGATCGCCCGCGACACCTCTTAATCCACTTTCGGGATGCTATTTCTCGCCTGCATGTCCTGCGGCACGGCAATCATCTGAAGGGGACCACATTCTCCGTCCAGGAGGATCTTACTCCGGTGCAGCTGTGCCTGCGGAAGGGGGAATTGTGCCGGCTTCGGGAAGCTCGCTTGCGGCAGCAGTGGGCAGTGTATAGAGGAGGGCAGGATATTATTCGGGATCAGTGGCCCTCCGACCCGTGGGCAGTGAGCGCATAGCCCTGATCCTTATTATCTTCATTGCCTGTACCAGGGTTTCGGCCCACTATTGTTATTGTTTTTGTTTGGGTGTTGTAACGGGGCTTAGACCCCATGTTCTGTCTTTTGGGCTTCGGCCCTCTGTTCTGTTAGGGCTTATGCCCCCTTTGTTTGTTCTGGTCCCATAACCCGATTGGGTTTCGTGGATGTTAAAATTTCTTCCTTCCTTCCTTCCTTCCTTCCTTCCTTCCTTCCTAGTATAAGTTAATGATGCTCATGGTAGATCTTAGACTAAGGCGCAACCAGATGTCGTAATGGGTAAACGTGGTTGCGGGATTGCCTTAGCATTGTGAAAACAATGTAATTAAAGGGCAAGTTTATTTAATGGGTGGAACAACCCATTGAAGGTTATTAAATCTTAAAATGGTTTCAAATAACCATTGGAATAAAGATGGATGAGCACCCCTTAAATCGGGGATGCTACCAACGGGCTGCTGTTGCAGCATGAATTGGTCGGCCTGGGAAAAACCTGGGCCACCGGATCTGCTTCCGACCAGGCTGGGCTGCTACCAGTATATTGCCACGTGGCTCTGCCACGTTGACAGGGGTTCCCATCAAGTGGGATTAGGCGGCAGAACCAGGCAGCGGAGATTGGAGATAACTAAATCCGAGGTCGGATGGGGGCCGGGATTGGCCTCCAGCATAATCACCTACCCATTAAGGGCAGTGCCACGTGGCTTAGCCACGATTTGGCAGGCCCGCTGTTCTGATAGCGGGGGAAGTTACAGAGGGGAGCTACAGAAGAAAGGGAAGCCAGATTAAGGAGTGGATTATCAGAAAGTGTTTCGCAAGGCTTCTACTGCTGGGGTAGCGAGAGCTGGTGTTCCAGGTAAGCCACGAAGGCAAATCCTTATGGATGATAGAGCCATAGTGGTGGTCGGCTAATAGAAGCTAGCCTTAAAACAATTACTGGATGTAAACCGTGAAGCTCTTATATAAACCTTGTGGGAACCTTTTCTGATAGGAACATAAGGGTTTGCTTTAAACAGCTACTCTCATAACCACTCTGAAAGGCTTGGCAGAACTAGCTTGAGGGATTCTTAAGCTGTAGTGTTGGCTGCAGTTATGATTCGTGCTTGCTACTATAGCATGGAAGTCAACCTACTATTACATGGCCTTAGGATTTACAATAGGATGTTTCCTATTATTTCTTCTGTGAGGATAAGCTCCGCTTATCATATTGAGATTGCAGGATGGCTAGTGAGGTGGTGTTCGATATTGGTATGGGACAATATTGTATGCTACCAATAGTCTAGTGAAAGTGGGATCTCTATTGCTTGATGATATTGGGATTAGCAGTAAGTGCTACCCAAGGGAGTTTTGTGCATGGCATTGTTACACATGAGTGTGGCTTGTCTAGATAGGAACTAAAGGTATTGGTGAGATAAAGCATGTCGCTGGTATGGGACAGTGGCATGCGGAACCAACAGTCTAGTAGCCTGAGTCCTTGTGATGCCTGCAGTTTCTCCCTTACACTGGATCCACCAGCGCGGGGGTTCTAGATGACGTACTATCTAGATATGGCGGGGTGTGTCTGCTTGGCAGATGTTATGGTGCGTGTGGTGGATTCCATATGTGTGTACTTGCAGTCCGTCGGTCGTTGCTTCGTATTGACACTACTAGATAACTCTTGTGCATGTTACTAACACGTGGAAGCTTGTGTAGGCTGTTTGATAGCTGGCGGAGCGTACGTGTGCATTTAGTTATCTTGTGTTGTCATCTTGTTACCTGTATATGTGGCATTCATGTATATAGCCTCGCGGGAGGCAGTACTTGTTCTGTGTACTCTGATGGTTTGATGTGAATACAAATCGAAATTTTTGGTACTAAATTTTTGGTTCGTAACAACATTCCAGATGATCTAGGCTTTAAGGAAGTGTGGCATAGTTTGTCTAATGAGGCAACAGATAAGGAATGTGACACCTTTAGGCATTATAAAAAGGAAGGTAACCTTTTATATTGTAAGAATAAGTTATGTGTTCCAGAATCATCAAGTGTAAGGAAGTTTATTCTCCATGATAGACATAATAGTTCAATAGCTGAACATGGTTTTATGAAGACTTATTTCAAAATAAGAACCAGTTACTTCTGGCAAGGTATGAAGAAGCATATTGCCAATTACATTAAGCAATGCCAGCTTTGTCAGCAAACAAAAGCTGAGCAGTTGCGTGAGCCAGGGACACTCCAGCCTTTGGATATCCCAAATCTTGGGAAGTCATTATCATGGATTCCAAGAACCTTAGGGATATAATGCATCAATGGTGGTGGTTGATAAGATCTCCAAGATGGCACACTTTCTGCCATGTACAACCACTCATGTTGCATTAGATACAACATACCTTTTTAGGAAAGAGATCTTCCGACGTCACAATATGCCAAGGATGATTATATCAGATACGGACCCTAAGTTTGCTAGCGCTTTTTGAACAGACTTCTTTACCACTATGCAGACTAAGCTTTCCATGAGTACGACTTATCACCCACAAATAGATGGTCAGGTGGAACACATCAACATCATAATTGAGGATATGCTATGGAATTTTGTCTGGAATAAGCAATCTAAATGGATGGACTATATACATTTGGTAGAGTTTAACTAGTCTCAGAATGTCTATGTTCATAATTATGGATACCAATATCTTACTACAGATATGTGGCATAACCCCGTGTCGAAGATTGAAGTCTCTCAGCAACTGCTAATCGATGTGCAAGCCTAGTTGAGGAGGTACGTAAGTGCTTGTTGGCAGCAAGCAATAGATATCTAGTGGACAAGCATTGAACCCCACGAGAATTTTAAGTTGGAGATTTCGTATGGTTGAAGATAAAGGTTAAGTAGACTGAGCTTAAAATTCAGAATTGAAAAAGTTAACCCCTCGATTTTGGGGGGGGGGGGGGGGCTTTTGAGATCATTGAGCAAGTAGATACTCAAGCCTATAAGCTCAATCTTCGTGCACATCTAAAAGTTCATAAAGTCTTTTATATAATTCTTTTGAAGAAGCTTACACCTGATTCAAAGGAGATACTTGAATCACCAATCTTAATTGGATTACACAAGCTCTCCTGAATCGAGCATATAAGCAGATGAGGAGGATTCAAATCCTCCAATATTTGGTTAAGTGGAAGCACTCAACAGAGGATGCAAGTGCACGTGTTCTCAAACTGGATCTTGATAAGGCTTATCCAGACTTTATGAAGCAATGCCAAGGGTGCACCATCAATAATGCAATCAACCCCGACTCCCAAGGTGAGCATGTCCTCTTTTGAGTGGTAGATCCAACGACGATTATAAAAGGGGCAAGTTATACAATGCATCCTAGAAAATGGGAGAGCATGTAGGCACGATAGGACGCATTCGTCTACGTCTGTTTTATGAACATATTATAAGTTATGTGCGCTATGTTTTGTGTGAACGACTTATGTCGAAATAATGATCATGGTTGATTAATGTATAGTTCTATTCTATGTTCAAGTATTTTCTATGCTAGAATTAAATTGTCTTTCAAAGTAGAATAGTCGTGCTTCAATGCTGAGGACAGCATAATCGGGGGAGGGGGGAATGTGATGTTCTAATACTTTGTATGCCGTCGTACATATACATGACCCTCACCATAAATAATTTATACTTATGCTAATTATTCATGTTAATAGTTAACATGGTAAGGCTAGCTATGTTAAGTTACACGTAATTAATTAATAACTAACTATGCTAAATTAATTAATATATTTAGTAATCAATTATTGCTAATTTAATTGTAATTAATTTGATTTAGCAATTTGCACCCAACCCAAATTGATTGGGCAGAAGGAAATTGCCATTTTAGGCTCATCCAAATTGGGGCCTCACCTCCAAATTCGTCCCAAATCAATTTTTGGGAACTTGGAGGAGAAGGAGCAGCACCAGGAGGATGGAGAGTCTTAGCGATAACGGGCCTAGCGAGGAAACTGGTTAGTACAATAGATAGCTCGAGTTTCTAGCTAGGAACTAACCCTTGTTTGAATGGGTAGATGGTAAATCTTATGATGATTAAAAGTCTGAAGCTATGAATGGATGTATGGTAGTTCTTTGCTGAACCTCTTGTGCTTGTGGGGAGAAAGGGGGTAGAGACCTAAAAACTAGTAGGATTATAGATGATTCTAGCTAGAACCCTGTAAATCCCAATAAATGCGCATGCGCATAGGAACCGGCTTGGTTGTAGATGCTTTGTACTAACTAAGCAACAAACAACGGAATAACGAGATTATGGAGGATAGAGTTATACTAAGTACGACTATTGGCCCCCTTTATAGTGAGCTAGGCTTATAATCGATCAACGAGTGTGGGCGGGTATAGATCTGACACTCCTTGGGTTGCAGGCGCCATCCTGGGCTCGATAGGTGCGAGTGTTCCTGGCCTATAGATTGGGGGAGGTAAGTCTCAGTGCGGAAGGGTGATCCCGCTCCTCTAGCTCACCCATAATCTCATTCTGCTCCTTGAAGGGACTTGTCCCATTCTCGCCTCGTCGGACCAGAGGGATGCAACCTGGAGTAGTTCCATAGGGTGACTCTATGGATTTACATCCCCCGATGGCTATAGTCACTATTCATCATGTTTCAGCCTATCCGCAAAGTGTGCATAGGAGGGGGCGAATAGAGTGGACTACTTTGGCCAATATTCTATGCGAGTCAATGCCATTGTCATTACTCTGTCTATTGTTATCCTAAGAACTTGACCGCAGTTGACCCCCTTTTAGTATGAGCCCGGGGCTTCATTTCTGATGCATTATGTATGATTAGGATGATGTTCGATGTGATGATGGATGAGCCACTTTTCGAAGTAGTATATTATTATGTATTCTTGCTATGTGCTAACATATATCTACGTTTCCACAGTGTAGGGACCAATGACACCTCCATATCCTTCGCTCGATTGACCATCACAAGTGGTCCGCGAATGACGGGGGGGCTTTCCTAGTGGTAGTATTGGTGGGAAAGGGAATTCTTGTATTTATACAATGGGAGCATTATATAGGTTCAAAGAGCATCACAAACATTGAAAAACATCGCATCTCTGACACTGAATTACACATGCAGCAATTTGAAGATCACTTTTAGCTTGCACAGTCTAACTGTAAGATTAGATCGAACATTGTTGAGCTCCGAGCAAATATGGTCACAACATTGGAAAATACTGGACACTATGACATAAGATAGGGAACACTTTGAGCAGGAAATTATGGGGCCATAACACAACTCCACATGGAGACTATGGAGATTGCCACCAATATTAATAACCTATGCAAAATATATTCAATGCCTTGAGAAGGAAAATTCTGCTCGAAATATACGACCTCCAGGCTTTAGAGGTTGGAAGAAGAATCTTAAATAGAGGTAAAAATCTTTCCAAAATAGATGATCGAGGAGAATCAGTCTTGGAAGGGATGAAACTGATATGGCACAAACTCGAGGGAGTGGAATTGGCATGGCACAAGCTCAGGGAAGCAATTCAGCTTGAGAAGTAATGGAATTGATATAGCAAAGCTCAGAGGAGCGAAAATGATTTTATAAGCTCTAGGGAAGGGCATTGATATGGGACAAGCTCAGGGAGTGCAATTGACATGGCACAAGCTCAAGGGAGCAGTTTAACTTGGAAAGGCATGGAACTGATATGATACATGACCGAGGGAGTAGAATTGATATGGCAATAAGCTCGGGGAGTGGAATTGATATGGCACAAGCTCAGGGAAGCCAGAATTGTGGCAAATATATCCACAGTATCAACATGGCATGCAAGCTCTGCAATAGGATCGGTCATGCAGAAGATACATGTTGGAGAAAACCATGTTCTGGATGTACTAAGCATGGTCAATTTGGTAAAGAAATGTCTTGTATGCAATTACTATGGTTTAACATGGCATGATGATAAGTTCTGTCAAGTAAAGACATTTGATCAAACCGGGGAAAAGAAGAAAGCAGCCAAAGCAAGTTCTTGCATGATTGAGACTTGTGAACCGGATCTAATCTCTATACTAGATTGCAAGGAAACAAAGGAAAACAACCATTTGATCAAGCAAATGAGCTATTTAAAGCAAGGGAGAGGTTGCCACCAGTTCCGGTTCAAAAAAACTCAGTTTTAACTCCAAGCTCACAAGTAGAACACCTTCTTAGATCTACTAAGGTAAATATAGATTAGACTGTTGACCTTGTTTAGAGAGTCGCCTTTCTATATTGTAGTTAATTGATGTAGAATCACCCAACGAGCATACTTTATTAGTTAGGAAGCAAAATTTGAAGATCCAAGTGTCTTAACTTGCTCAGCCTATGTAGGGGACTTTGAAGTGTCAAATGTTATTGTAGATGGAGGGTCAGGAGTTAATGTCATGGCCCATCATATCATGTCAAATTAGACTTTCATATCACTTCAACTTCACGTCTGATCATAAAAGGGTTCAACTAGCAGTCTGTTAGTCCACTAGGGATGGTGAAAAATGTCAAACTAGACGTCTAGTATGTGAGAACAAAAGCCAATTTTCTGGTCATAGTCTTTGCTTATGACATGCAGGTTCTTATAATTTGCTGTTAGGTAGGACACGGTTAACCACAGTAGATGCTAGGCCAGTATGGAGCAAGGATGAATGCACGATTACTAATGGTCAAAACAAGGCTACAATATATGCAAAAGGGTGGGAAAAATGATGGAGCACCTGTATTGATATGGAGCAAGCACAAGGGAGTGGTCTACGACACGATTAGTCTTTAAAGAGTTATTCCTGCAAGACAGATGATCGAGTTCGATCAGTCTTGAGACGAGAAGAAGAGAATTTGTGCCAAACTATCCTGTTCAATGAATTACTTCAGTTACAGTTGACTTACTTCTAAGTCTTGCAGGGAAAGAAGATAAATCATATACATACCACAGAGATACAAGGGATATCTGCAAAAGTACGCAGATATCCATAACTATTTCTGGAGTTTTGCAGGATTATGAAACTTCCAGGTTGTCGATGATCGTGGATGATCTATCTTGAGAAGGGATGGATTGAAAGGGAGTATAATTTGGATGATCGCGGATGACCTATCTTGAGAAGGGATGGATTGATATGTAGCAAGAACAGGGGAGTGGTCCACGACGATTAGGTTATGGAAGGCTCATGAATTTTCTAGAACATTCCACAATTATTTGGAACATCCTAGAACTTTCTAGAGCATTCTAGACTTTCTAGCCAGCAACCACAATGCCTATCCTCATCTCGATAGCCTCCTTATGTATTGGAAAAGGAAGCCCTTTTTTGCATCTATGCATGTGGGATATATGTGTATGCCCTAAGTTATAAAACAATCTTGAACATTCTAAAACCATTAGGGTCTTTTTATGAGAATTCCTTAGATTGATTTAGATTTTTGTGAGATTCTTTTAGATTTTCTAAGGCTTCATGAAGGCTTCTTTATATTTTCGTAGATTCCCTTATATTTTATAAGATACCCTTAAATTTCGTGAGTTTACCTTATTTTTTTAGAATGTTCTAGAACATTCTAGCAGGTCCTAGAACATTCTAGAAACTTTTGGAATATTTTAGAATGTTCTAGAATCAGTCTTCTTTAGATTTCTATAGATTCCCTTGTATTTTGTGAGATGCCCTTACTTTCTAAAACTTTCTAGAAGATTTTACAACTTTTTAAATTATTATAGAAGGTTCTATGTCTAGAACCTGCTAGAAGGTTCTGGAACTTTCTGGAATGTGACAAAAGACTCATAAACTTTCTAGAACCACAATTATTTAGAACATCCTAGGACTTTCTAGAGCATTCTAGAGCTTTCTAACCAATGCCTATCCTCATCTGGATAGCCTCCTTATATATTGGAAAAGGAGGCTCTTTTTTGAATCTATGCATGTGGAATATATGTGCATGCCCTAAGTTGTAGAACAACCTGGAACATTCTAGAACCTTTAGAGTTTAAACTAATCTTAATAAGAGGAAAAGAAGTTTATGTTCAAAAATAGAAGTGTCAAGAGTTGGCTAAGGGTTGTCCTTGGGGGTGATGATATCAAGGGTTCAAACCCACTTTAATACAAGGACTTTGAATAAGAAGTATGAGAATTTTTTGGGTTCTTTTAGATTTCGCTAGATACCTTTAGATGCCATCAAGAATCTCTTAGGATTTCTAAGGCTTCATAAGTCCCTCATATTTATTGAGACTCCTTTAGGTTTCGTGAGATTCTTTTATTCTAGAACCTTCTAGGAGGTTCTCGACCATTCCCTTAGGTTTCTTGAGATTCTTTTATTCTAGAACCTTCTAAGAGGTTCTAGACCATTCTAAACAGTTATAGAACCTTCTAGAAGTTTTAGGGCTCAGAATTTTCCAGAACATTCCACAATTATTTGAAACATCCGATAATTTTCTAGAGCACTCTAGAACTTTCTAGGCAAGAACCAGAATGCCTATTCTCATCTGGGTAGCTTCCTTAAATATTGGAAAATGAGGCTCTTTTTTGCATCTATGCATATGGGATATATGTGCATGCCCTAAATTCTCGAACAATCTTGGACATTCTAGAACCATTACGGTTCCAGGTAATTTTAACAACACATATATTGAAGAATGAGAATATGGAAAGTTGGTTAAGGAATTAGTATGGAGTGTAAAGAGTTTGTTAAGGGATTGGTGTAGGAATAATGTAATAAGTTAGGGGTTCAATTCCCTTCTAATACAATTTTTTTTTGCTAAATAGTGGGAGATCCCCAAACAAATGGATGGATGAGATGGGCCACCAGAGGGCCGCCAAGAAGTTTTCAGAAGCCATCGACGGCCAAGATTGCAAGGGAGCAAATGGGCAGCCAGGATCTGGCGGCTGATATATAAAGAAGATTCCGGAAGCCACCAGTAATAATTACATATATATTAGGATAGGATATATATATTAGGGTATGTATGGGGCCAAAAATGTTTTGGCCCCTTTGGGGCCTAGGGTTGTGATGTATATATATCATAGGGTCTATATGGGTCCAAGTCTTTTGCTTAAGGGTTATTTTGTGTGAGGCTAAGATTAGGTTGCAAAAGTACCTGGAGAACGGATCATAGAACATGAAATAATACTAGTTTGTAAAAGAACAAAAAACACTAGAATGGCATGACATGCCATTTTGCTTTTTGCCTATAACACCACAACAAAACAATGATATGATAATATTAGAACAAAAAAAATTGAACCATGATTACAAAAAGAAAGTAAGCATGCGCCTTGCACGGTGTTGAATAAAAGAGAAGATCAACATGCATGCATTGCATGGTAAGCATGCACTGTGTGCATGCATTGTGTGCATGTAATGCATGCACATGTGCATGCCAAAACCAGAGGTTTTGACTGCAAACTAACTAGAGATACTCCGCGTGCTCTAAAAGTATTACTGACATACCCTCATACAAAAATACTTTTTGGTGTTATTGCTCTCAGCTTGCAGAATGCATCAAGCAAATGTCTACGCAAAGGCTCATCAAGAACAATCAAAGTGGTGACAAGTCTTATGGACATACCTTTGTGACAACATAGTTCGCAAGATCGTCTGTATTATCTGAAAGCCAGGTTGAACAAGATACATGCATAATGCAGGATTAGAAGAGGATATTTGTGTAGTATGTGGTTGGTTGAAAAATGATAGGAAAACTTACCTGCAATGGCGACTTCTTCTATAGAAAGTGATGAAAATGATGCATGATATTGAGGATGAGAACTCTACTTGCGCAACCTTGGAAGATGCCAATGGGTAATGATTTCACATAGGAGAGTCATACTTTATTTGTACAAGTCTCTATGTGGTCTTCCTTTTCTCATTTAATGAATGTCGATTGCTAAGTAGCTCTTCCTTAGCGGATTTCTATAGCTATCGATTCTTAAAAATTTCCCTTTGAAGGTTTTGTTCAATATTTCATTTTTCGACCACCTCAGTTTTCATTGCCAGTATGTTGGTTTATGTTAATAGTGGCATATCATGTTCCATATTCCCATTCATTTAGGTTGCTTAAATGGTACATGCTTTACACTAGTGGATTGTATTAGTTAGACTCATTACTTTGAGGAATGAATGGCAGGGAGAAAGAAATTGATAGTAAACGAAGAGGCTCAGCTGGGCCTGCTGGAAAATTGCGATTGCTCAAATCAGGACACAGACTGCAAGCACCTCTCACATAGGTATCATTATCATCTGCAAAGTGACTGACACAGGTGTTGGTCATTCTCATTCTGAAGTTTATTTTATTCCCAGTCACCTCCTGTTATGACTGAACATATGCTACAAGAACGAGAGCAAGCCCTTTATTTTGTAGACAATTCACCAAGTGTAATATCTGGTTGGAATTTTGTTACTTTGTTGTTTATCCTTCTCTAGGTCATTAATATTGCACATGGGGTAACAGGGTAAAGTGGCTAGGCATATGATTTAAGATTTTCTCTCCCCTTCTTGTCTTTTTTTTTTTTTTTTTCTTTTTTTTTTTTTTTTTGTCTCCGACAAGGAGACCGTAACTTCTTTGCCCATCTGATTTCAGACATTTAAGAATAAGAATGTCTTCATAAGAAAATCAAATCGATCCATGGGATGAGCACACTACAATTGTCAAAGTCTTTGTAAAGAAACATTTTTAAAACAGTCATATGACACCTTGATCGTAAGAATTTCGAACTCCACTTGAGCACTTCTCAATACCATCAACCAATGGCACTTTGAATTTCCTTAAGCATCCTTATGAATTAATTATAAAGACTTTATGACATTCTTAGAGACTAATGTTAATAACATACATGACGACATATCCTACTTAATTGTTAAGCATAAGCAAATGCAATGTGACGTTCCAGCATAACATACGATATGAATACGTATATTATATTAACACGTCACTAGTACATGTCGACTCAGACGACATGTACACGGCAACCGTAAAGGGTAGTACCCTAGGGTACGACCTTGTGAACCATTATATTGCATATGTTAAAGCAACATGTGAATATAATCCCTTTTTGCCACGTGGCAATGACCCATTGACCAAAAAAGGACCAGCCCTAAATGCGTGGGGATAAGGGGGCATAAACCCTAAAAGGGAAACCCTTTCAGTTCTCAGCCCCTGAGTCTCGGATTGGAGCAGCAGAGGATGCATTTCCGCCTGAACGGAAGCAGAGAAGTCGGATCTCCCAGGTTGCAGCTCGATCCAAGATCAGCAGACCCGAGATCAGCAGCATGGACGCTTTCAGAGGAGTGGGAGCCGGCCAAGATGCGGGTGGGTGGTTGATTCAATAGGTAGATCCGAGTTATCAGGCCTCTTTCAGTAGGTTTAGCATCCATTCTTAGCTATAGGCGACCCCTACAGCCTAAGAATGATAGACACTAACAAAGGAACCTAACCATGTATGATTAGGTAGATTAGAATAGATGTATTCTGTTATGTTCAGTTCTGTTGATGATGTTTTGACATTCTATGCGCCACTCTTGTGTATTGGGAAGGGGGGTAGAGACCCAGAGTCCAAGTAGTTGTATGATCATAGTTAGCCCATTAATTCCCAATTAATGCGGCATGTGCATAAGAGCCCGCCTGGCTGTGGGTGGCGGAGCTAGACCGGCTGACAAGGAAGGGCTTGTCTGATCACAGTTGATCCCTGCCGGGGAACATTGTGGGCTAGGCCTAATACCCTGGCACTGCGTGAGGGCAGGGTATGGGCTCGACACCTCTTGGGTGATGCGTCATCTTCTAGGGGTTCAAGTCGTATACGAGCAGTGGCTCTCTAGCTCGCCTGTGATTGGCATGAACCTTCTGGAGGAGAGTGATCTCCTCCTGCCTCATCGGGAGCTGGGGAGATGCAACCCAGTAGTAGCCCCTTTGGCTATGAACCCGGCAGGCTACGGTCAGGCTCCAATACTTTTCAGCCTATCTGCAAAGTATGCACAGGAGGGGCGGATGGAGTGGACTACCCAACGACCATGTTTCTATGCCAGCCAAATCCATTTGCCATGAATTCTGTCTGCATTGTTATCCGGAGACCCAAGCCGTCAGTCTTTCCCCAAGAGTCTGAGCCTGGGTAGGATTTCCCCATGTTATGTTGATGTACTGATGCGTTGTTGCAGCTACTGTGATATGGTGGACCACCCTTCGAGGTGGGTATGTTATTGTTGATTGATGTCATGTGCTCATGTGTGCTTACGCTTCCGCAGCTAGATCGATCCCGAGGGAGACGGGATGAATGACACGTCCATTCTTCCCCGTCGGGTTCTTGGCCACCAGCAAGAGCCCGATGTTAGGTGGACGGCCTCATGTCAGCGAGTAGATGCCGATTTGAGGGATGATCTCCAGTTTGTATACGATCGGGGCATCGTATAGGAGCTGGGGCCGTCACAATGATATCAGAGCCTTGATCTTGGCAGACCAAGATCGAGCACTGACCGTATTCCTATAGGAACTAACTAATCTAGACATTTAGTCTTGGAGATAAAAGCCTAAGCACAAACCTCGAATAGTGGGAATTTTTTTTTCCCAGGAATAGAGTTAGTAATTATCTAGAATTAGGATAATTAGAGAACATATTTAAGATGAAATAGATAGAAGAAAAGTCACCTAAGAAAGTCTAGCAAATTTTAATCACCTTTTTGGCCGACACCTCCAAGGATGCGCCAGGAGCATGTTAGGTCCATACCTAACTGGTCTCTCGTGCACGCTTAGAGGGGTCACTCCATAAGAACCCTAGAACTCGGCCTTAGGAGCCCCAAAATTGTAAATAAAGATGAAATCCCATTTAAAAAGCTCGAATTAGCTAAATTTGTATGTTAAAACACAGATAAACATTAAGTAAAAGTCATTTTGGAGCAACACCTCTAAGGGTGCGCCAGGGCATAGTTAGGTCATGACCTAACACCCTCCTCGCGCACGCTTAGAGGGGTCCCCTAAAAGTGACCTCGGAATTTGATCAAAACTTACTCAAATTGTAAAAGTAATGATAGAATCTTTAAATTAGTGGAAAAGGCATGTTAAATTGTGTAAATTGGATAAGTTTAGACATAAATAGACCAACACCTCCAAGGGTGCGCCAGAGGCCACTTAGGTCCCAACCTAACACCCTCCTCGCACACGCTTAGAGGGGTCCAAAATTAATGGACCCTTGATCCCACTTTACCCGCGCCCAAATGAAGTAAATAAGCAAAGAAACTTGCAATTCAGAAGAAAATAAGTAGGAATTCACGTCTTTGAACTTTTTTTTGGCATCCATTAGACATAAATAGACCAACACCTCCAAGGGTGCGCCAGAGGCCACTTAGGTCCCAACCTAACTATGCTCTGGCGCATGCTTAGAGGGGTCCGATTTTTCAAACCCCATAACTTGAGCTACAGAGCTCCAAATCGCCTGAAATTTGT
This sequence comes from Isoetes taiwanensis, assembly GCA_021234155.1. Classification (NCBI taxonomy): domain Eukaryota; kingdom Viridiplantae; phylum Streptophyta; class Lycopodiopsida; order Isoetales; family Isoetaceae; genus Isoetes; species Isoetes taiwanensis. The sequence goes on from JAJEKV010000042.1 coordinate 2,949,906, forward strand.
TGCAATAGGACCGTTAGATAGTCTAGAATCTATTTATGACATGTCAAAACCCCAGCTCAAAATGACCAAAATTGCTCAAACCCTTGAATTGTTTTTCCAAACTGTGGTTTGTTTGTAAATAGAAGCATACCCCATTAGTACCTCACAAGTATTGCTCTCGGCTCAAAGCTGATGCCTTACTCCTAGATAGAAGTGCCCAAGAACACCCCTTTGTGATAGTCATCTAGACCTCAGCATAGCAACCCAAGTCCAACTGTTGGTACATCACCTCTGCTCATGCCAAAGGCATAAACCTTGACCTAATTTTGTGTCCTTCTAATAGAGTTTGACCTATACAGCCGCCACATTGACACTCCCTATTGCCAGGATACCTAGAAAGGAGCTAGAGTCTAGAGCTGCCCAAGTCACTCCATGCGTAGAGATTGGACTCCCCCAAACCAACTTTGCTAGGACCTTAGAGTATGCCTCAAACATCATGGAGGTTTTGCAAAACAACCCTCATTTCATGCCATACCACACGTCCTAATGTCCATAGACTTGGAGATTATAGATATGTCTCCAGTAATGCTGCTCGAGCCATCTTGCTTGCTTATAGAGCCCAAAATGTTGTAGGAGAGCCCTTCAAGTGGACCCTTAGACTCTAGAATATACGAGCGTTGCTTTCGAAGTACAAGGCCAGAGCCACGGACGAGCTAGAGGCGCGACTTCTTGAAGACATCGAGGTCCCAGCCGATGTACAGACAGATAAGGAGAGGAGACCCAAAAGGCAGACCCAAGAGAGGGAAGCACAACGACAAACACCTCAACTGACAAACGAGTAGAACAGGACACCACCGGCCTATCATCAATCTTCATCAAATGGGAAGAATATTTGGTAACCAACGGCATCAAGAATTTTCTAGATGTCAACCTCCCGGCTACCACGTCCACGAGGTCACATCAGAAAGAGGATCTCGACGCCTTCACCAACTCGACACACATGAGTTTCAAATGGAAGAATGCAAGGCAGCAAAATACAGGTGCAGGAAGACGTTAGACATCGATGCCACGTTGGCATCACGAGCTAAGGTCAGAGGGCATAATCTTTCATCGAGGAGAGAAGTCATGGCGACACAGGAGCGTATAGAAACCGGAGGGAAGACAACCACGACCTTGCAGCCCAGCAGCTCAAGCGAATGTAATGCAACGTCAACAAAAGGAGCAACCAAGCTAGGCAACCACAAAGCACCTAAGGCTAACCAGGACGAGCTTCCAGCTCCCTTGCACCAGCAGGAGAACTTTCATCGGTTCCAAAAAGTAGGAGACCATGAGGGGAAGGAGACACATATCAGGGAAGGAACATCTCCAACTTGAAGGCCTATATCAGCATTAGGGGCAAGATCAAGGAGGAGAATATTCCGCTCGAACAAGAATTCGGGACCCAGAAACACCTAGAAACCAAAGGAAGGACGACTTTACTACGTCAGCCAAGGAGTGCGAGACTCGAATGGATAGGACCCAAAGGACGGAGGAGACGACCTAGCCAGCAGGTACAAATCATGCAAAGGCAACCAGAAGGAGCTAGGGTAGGTGCAATGGAGATGACCACACTTCCAAGCACAGGAGAGGCACCTCGGAATGAAGCAAAGCCCAATCAACAGGGGCGCACTCAGAAATTCAACCTACGGAGGAATGACAATGCCTGCCTACCGACCACGATCTCAGAGCTTCGAAGACATTCAAGAACGCCCGACTGCAATAGCCAGGTGATCAACCGATCAATGGCACCGCACATCGGCAACCTTGCAACGACATTAATAATCGCGCATATAGGGATGTTGAGCGGCCACCGCATTCCTTACTTAACGGACATACACATTAAGGAGGAGCATCTTTTTCAAGGGATCACATCGACGAACACTCTTCGCAACTTGGGGTGACGAGCTCGGATCAGACATGAAGCTCAACAATAGTAGCAGCATCTCAAGGAATCCCGGAGTCAACCAGAACGAAGAAGATGCAGCAAAACCGAAGGATCAAACGCTATAGGAGGAGGGGAAACCCTAAAGGAGTAAAAACATTTAAGTAGATCTTCGTAGTTGTTTTGAAAAAGTGGATGAATTAAAATCCCAATGTAAATGCGTATATGTCTATTGTATATCTCGGGTGCTCACAGATATAGTGGAGAAACATGAGTTTAAAGTCATGTTTTACGGATTTAGCGCTTAGATCAGGAAGCTCCTTCACTTCGACTACCAAATGAGGAAGCAAGGAAGCACAACTATAGCCCAAGATCAAAATGGAAGAGCAAGTACGAGGGAGAAACGACCAGAGCCCAAGCAAACCTTCGACTCCAAACACTTCGGGAAGTGCCCTCAAGTAGAAGACCGCTCGTCCACCCAATGTCAGAACAAGAGACAACACCGGTCATGTCAAGATCATCAGCGCTGCACCAGGACATCGTCAGGGTGCAACACTACCTCTTGTGGCAGCGGCAACACTTGACGAACTTATGATACGAGTGGCCTCAACAATAGAAGGAGGAACGACCCGACATCAACGAACCAACTAAGAAGGCAACATCTCGATGACCATAATTCCACCTTGTGGTAATATAGGGTGATGCACTATGACACGTGTATTAGATGGAGATGCACTTACGAAAGGCACTGGGACGAGGAGATATGCCTTCAACAACTAGGTGATGGCTTCGTCAGGTACTCCTACCAGTAATTAGAAGAGAAGAAGCCGATCATATCTTCGACATGTGGCACATCAAATGCCCGAGGTAGCAGCATTCGACACCTTAACGACAAGGATAGCAACTGAAGCACCTTCGGCAAAAAGAGAGTTCAAGATAATAGCCAGGCTATTCAATGACAAGAGTATATCTAAGGCAGGTACTTCTTCAACTCAAGGGTCAAGCTGCGCAGATATAAGGATCCATCATCCCGACAATATAGCCAGCAGGGAGGAGAGCCATGATGCTTTACTTGACAGAGAGATCGACATGCATAGAGGGACAAAGGTCAGGAACTAAAAACTGGAGAAGTGCTAGCAACCAACTTCTTCCACGAGCTCCCTAGAGGCAACAGGAGGATCAAAACTGACGAGCACAATCAAAACCACCGAAAGGCACCTCAAGACAAGAAGACGGCATAGCACTGAGGAACGTGACAATGTCCAAGCCAGGTGTCCGAGGGGATCAAACAAGGAAGATTGGAAGCTCGATGGAGAAGCAACTAGGCGAGGCGAGGTGAGCCGATGACTTGCACGTGGACTTGCATGCAACTTGGTGAACCCAAGGATGGACGATTCAAAGAACAACTGCAGAAGAGAACAACTTCAGAGGAGTATAGCCAAAGGAATCGCGCACAGCCTCAAGAGACGCCTCCAAATAGCTTCAAGTATCATGAAGGGGGGGAACAATTACCGCCCGAGAACAGGATCAGGAAGCAGACCGAAATGTCGAAGCATCAACGAGCAGCACGCCTTTAGTTAGAATGTGATGCAAAGTGTGTTGTGCCATAGCCGACAAATATCGGAGGGCCCAAGTATATCAACAAGTTACCCCGGAGTACGAGCTGACGTACAAATAGGAGGATATAGATCGTCAACACCATTGCACTGGGAGGAACACCGATGACATTGCCAAGGAGTAGGTGTGCAACTCGAAGGGAGGCACAAGGGGGGCCTAATAGCTCTAGTAGTAATTGTAATTATGTAAGCTATATGCTTTGCATGCATAGTTCCCTCGTTATTCCTTTCCTCCCATAGCGTAACAGATCAAAGGAAGAGATGTCAGGCAATTTGCAGGGGTGAAGCAATCAACATCTTCAACACTCTTCGGGCAACACGATAACGACAAGAGGACTCGATGTATGAGACGCCGATGGAGTCGAGGAAACAATATCGGATATAGAGTCGTCCTTTAGCTGCCAAGACAAAGAGTTCAAGATGAAAGATCTTTTTCAACGGCGCCGATTTCAAGTGACCAACTACACCATCAAAGACCAGTAAGGAGAGGCTTCTAACGAACAAAGTCAACCTCTACATCAAGGAGGAGCCACCGTCAAGGAGACCGAGGTATCGAGCGACTCGAAAGAACGTTACCTTGCTACTTCAAGCAGGCAACGAGTGGATGAGCTTCTAGCAAGCTCAAGGATCCAAGGCCATGGGGCCTAGTAGGTTAAATGTATGGATGGTAACATCCACATTGGGATTAGAAGGCATTTTTTTTAGATATTCTCGCCGAAAGGATTGCCCAATATTGAGCTAAGCGTCAAGTATTGGGAAGGAAACACATAAGAGTAACTAAAATTATACACGATTGTTAACAGACATCCAACATATTGAAACCACTTGGTGAGATTGATCACCTCGCTAAGAAGGAATCATTACTAGGATAATTGTTGACCATGTATAAATCTAGTACCTCCAAAGAATAATCCAACCGAAAGAAAAGAAGTAATCTAACAAGTCCGACCAACTTGTTACGATGACATCAATTCAATTGGTAGGAATATTCCAAGAGTTTAAATAACTAAGAAAGGGGGAATCTCTAGAATATAAAAGAATAGTACATGCAAGGTACATCTAAAATAAGAATTATAGTAATCAAATAGTCTTTTGAGACAAAAGGAATTGTCATGATGACAAAACCTTGTCGTTTACAATCGTTCTAACTAAGTAGGTAACCCGTAACTATATTGAAATAAATGATAACATAATATGTGCATCCATCTTAGATGGTTATATATGTTAGCTAAGGCTAGTAAATTAATGCGCTAAGTAAGAAGCATACAACCTCTTAAGGGGAGAGAATAGATATGACGTTGTGTACAACGTCATTGAAGGGGTGCAGGACCATTTTCTTTTCGAAGAAAGTGGGAGGGCTCAATCTTATGATTGAACGTACTTGCATCGAATTGACCGACCCATAGAATAGAGTTCACTCCGGCAATGGCCAAAGCGAATAGAGCGTAAGATAGATAGATACCTTAGTGCTCAGGAGGCCTTCAACGTGTGAGACTGACGTGATAGCTAACTACACCAATGAAGTGGAGCAAAAATATGAGAGCAATGCAACGACCAAGTCATCTCCAAATTACTCCACGCCGGCTCAATGGGTGGATGCGTCCTAGCCTTAGGTAAGGTGTGCCCATGTATTATAATAAGCTTTAATGTATCTTATTGACAAGTTAAATATAGATCCTAATAACCGCATAGAATTTGTTGTACATATATGTATCATAGGGAAATAAGTTAAATAACAACGGTAATGTGAGGTAGCATGTTAATTAATCCTTGGCAAGGATGCAATTCCTTCCAAGGATAGCTATATGACCTCGGGTCCTTATAAATATAAATAGAAAATAGAATTCAGATATACTTAAGTGCATCTTAGGGATATACTTCCAAGGGTAATGCAGGACCCAAGGAAGAGAATAAGAAGCACATCTAATTCTTGTGTATGATAATTAAAACCTTGTCTATGTAACAATAGGTCTAAATCAGGGTTATTGTTTAAATAATCGCGATCTAAAAGTTGTTAAATATTGCAAAGCTAGAGTAAACATAATTGTACGATCGAAAGTAATGTATCCGATACTATGATAATGTTAATTCATAAATATTACCTTAGGGTAATTATGTTAATCACATGCATTAAAGGAGCCAGCAAAAAAAAAGATCGGCTCAGGCATGTCGATTTGTGTTTAGATTAATTTCATGGGTAGTTAAGATTAATCTATGCATGCAACCTATGCCAGGTATGGGTTGCATGCTTAAATCTTGTGTAAGATAGTAAGTATGTAATTATAGATATTGTAAAATTAGTGCAGGATTCAAGGTGCAAAGACTTGCAACACAAATTTTGTTATAACGTGTTGCAAGTGATGAAGAGTACCTTGGAAGTGTAAATTTTGTATGAAATTGATAAACTTTGATAAACTTAAATGTTGTATTAAGTAAGGTTAGTAATTACCTTGCATTGATTAAGTTATGAAGTGATAAGTTAATTGGATAATGAAATAGTACAGTAATGTCTTAAACATTACCTTAGAGTAATTCTAATAATTGTGTAACTATAATAATAATTGCATGCATCAAGTTGGTTGCAGGACAGGAAGATCCCAAGGTGGGGAGAACCTCGATGTTGCGGACAGCATCATTTTAAGGTGGGGAGAATGTGACGTTCCAGCATAACATACGATATGAATACGTATATTATACTGACACGTCACTAGTACATGTCGACTCAGACGACATGTACACGGCAACCGTAAAGGGTAGTACCCTAGGGTACGACCTTGTGAACCATTATATTGCACATGTTAAAGCAACATGTGAATATAATCCCTTTTTGCCACGTGGCAATGACCCATTGACCAAAAAGGGACCAGCCCTAAATGCGTGGGGATAAAGGGGCATAAACCCTAAAAGGGAAACCCTTTCAGTTCTCTGATTTGAGGATGCTGATTTGAGGGATGATCTCCAGTTTGTATACGATCGGGGCATCGTATAGAAGCTGGGGCCGTCACATGCTAGATGTATATCGACCAGGCGAAAGTTTATTGCTTTTCTGTCATAGTAAGAAAAAATGTTGATAGAAATCAAATAAACACGTTCCATTATATTTTGAAATGTTGTAGTGTCAAGAATAATTGCTAAACCTTCCTGATACATTGCCGATTTTTTCTAGAGCCAAGCCTCTCGAATTTTAGATAGCTCACCGTATTGTCAAGATGTTCTTATTGCTGTAGACACTAGACATGGGGCATACTGAATCAGTAACCTTTGTTGAATCAGGATCCCTTGTGATGCAAGTATTCTACTGAATGGGAGAAGCTTAAATACAATTGAACCTAATGGCTTCCAAGAACCCACACTTTATAACACATAGAGCTACAACATCAATAAAAGTTAGAATAATAGGAAAATAACCGCCCTATTCCACCAAACATAGATGTGGAAGGAACAATGCAAAACGCAAGTCAGACACCCTCATATCTCCCAATGATATGTGGATTAAAAGACATAAGGAAACTTGAACGCATATTTGTAACCTTAGAAGATAGATTGTTATATCATACGGCACATAATAGTGGCTTAGAAGAGAACAAGAGGATTAAAGAATATTTGAAGGATTAAATTATTTAATTACTTTACAAAATAAGACTCAATTGATGAGCAATGTTGCAAGTAACAAGCAACACCCTTCAACAACCAGGGTAGAGGGGACTAAAGACGGGGGCAGAGTCCGACTTTGCAATTGGTGACACCTCATCAAGTATTGTGGTATCGGCTTGAAAGACAGCAACGAGCCTATATTCTATGCTTAAGGAACAAGGCATTCCTTCGCATCACTAATCTTTGCACAAAACATTGCAAGAGCCTTTACAATTCTAATTCTAAGATAAATTGAGAGTAAATTGCTTAATAACACTTGAATACTCCCTGGAGCAATCAAGTGAGACAAATCAAGCTAATGTTCTATAAATAACAAACATTCATGACGATAACTAGAGTTTTGATTATATCGAATTCCAGTCTTTATCTTCGACAACTAGAGTTTTGGTTATATATAATTCCAGTCTTTATCTCCCTTAGAATGCAGAAGAGTCAATAAACACAAAATATCGAATTAAAGGCAATAAACATAAAATATCGATTCTTGTCACCTACATGACAATCACAATCTTAAAGGGTTTTAGTGCAGCATCTGGTATCTACCTTAATATGGACAAATGTGTAATTATTGGTGCTAGTGATCAGCCTGATATCTTAGGTATCAAATGCATTCCAGTAAATCAGACATCCACTTTGTTAGGAATGCCTTTAGCCTTAGATATTTCAATTAAAGATCTTTGGTCTCCTATTGTATCAAAAATCAGAAAGAAGCTTAAAAACTATGGCAGTTGTCTTTCAATTGCAGGCAGAACAATCATTGCATCTTCTGTGCTTGCAAGTTCTCATATTTATTTTTCCTCTGCACTACTTGCTCCCAAATGCATTTACCTACAGATTGAAAAGATAATCAGAAACTTCATTTGGGGCAAAAATCATATGGTTAGCTGGAAATATGTCACTCAGAGTAAAATGGCAGGGGGTCTTGGTTGCAAAAACCTTCAACTTCAGGGTTATGCTCTAGCAGGTAAATATGTTTGGAGGGCATTGCTCAATCAAGATAATCCTGCTGCTAAATTTATCTATTTCTGGCTGAACAAAAGCACAATAGAGGGTCATTCTACAATTGAACATGCTTTGCCATCTTCTGCTTTCAATAGGCTTAAGCCAGCAGCCAATTCGTCTCCTCTAATGAGAAATCTTATTACTGCTTGGAATAATGTGCATACTACTTATTGCCATAGTGCCATTACTCAGGCTCACAAGGAAATGACTATCTTCTGGAATCCTGCTCTGGCTAAAGCTAATTTGGTACCCTTGGCAATCAATCATCCTAGAATATATAAGAAATGGACATCTGCTGGCATCAAAACTTTGGGAGACATTTGGTTTAATGGCAGATGGATTACTTGGACCAGATTCAAAGCCAGGGTCAATAGTACCTCTACTGACAAGACACTCTTTAAGTACATTCTAAATAAGGTGTCTTCTTATAGTTTGCATGGTTCTGCCTCAGCTCTTATTGACTGGAATCACAAAGGTAAATATCTTTATAAAGTTGGCCCTATCTATAAATTCTTGACAAATGCCAATCAAATTTCTAAAGCTTGCCTTTACTGGAATATTCCAGCTGAATCTGGGATCTCTCTCTTTAAGAATGTATGGAATTCATACTGTGCTCCTAAAATATCTTATTTTATCTGGTTGCTTGCAAACAAGAGTATTCCCAATTTGGAGACTTTGTGTAGACACTCCTCGTATGCTAATGCTAATGTCACAAACAATTCTGTCTTAAATCCATCTTGCCCTCTTCTTTGCAATAATATTGAAGATATTGATCATATTTTCTCATGTCCAAAGTTAACTTCTTTCTGGATCTGGTTTGAACATGTTTTCCAAATTAGCAGACCAAGAAGTATTGTTAACTTTCTTATTTCTGATAATAAAGTTAAAAACTCTATTTCTTTTATAGCTCTATGGAATATTTGGAAACATAGAAATAGATGTTTGCATGGGGGGCATACCATTTCGACATTCTGGATTAAATTACAGGTTATTTATGATGTTGAGCTGACTGTTACTGCTTATAAGCATAAAAATGGTGACTCACAAATTGACAACTGCTGGTTATCTATTGGGAATTTCCCAGGAGCTTATGGTTTTTTTAAACTATTTTGTAATCAAACATTGCCTAATTCTGAATATATTCATGCTAGATTATCTGAGGAATTGTAAAGTCAAGCTCAATATTGACCTCGATGATGCTGAAGTTTACAAATATCCTCACCCAAGGAAATTATCTGTTCACAGAATTTGGGATTACAATTAGTGGACTGGATCAGTAAGGGGAAGATTAATCCAAAGTATTCAGCAGGTTCAGCAGAAAGAGTTAGAATGGGGTAATGAATTCTGCAAGGAAACATATCTTATGATCATTCTCTATAGGTTCTTGGAAAATAACAGTGCAGACATGGCAGAACAACAGTTTCAGTTTTATAGGGAATGCTACTATTATCACAGGGGGAGAGCAGATTGTTATGGCACCATGATTCACCTCATGTCCACTTGTAACTCAGACAGGTTGATTGAGTTAGTTAATTGGGGAAACAATGGAAGTCCCATTCTGCATCCTCACTTCCGAGACCACTTCCATTTCCTGGACACTTATGATTTTTGATACCCTTTGTCTTACCCCTGTTTGGCTCCTTTTTATTCAGGTTCTTTTTCAGGTTTCTCTTTGGTATCTGCAGTTGCTTCTCAAGTTATCAAATTTTACCTGCCTGATGGAGCAACCCGGCCTTGTATGGAGGTTTTTTCAAGAGTTCTCTCACACAACAAACAGAAGGCAATTACACAGAAGGCAAATTTGAAGATATTTTATAACATTTAGTTTTGAATTTTATGCTCTCATGATACATGCTATTTTTGATGCTACTTCTGATCTAAATTGAGGCTACTTCTTATCTCAATTCCTATTATGATGATCAAATATTTGATCTCAACTCTATGTTTATTTATTTTCCATAATAAATGACTAAAAAGCTTCACTCTTTCAAAAAAAAAAAAAAAATAGTGTATAATTGTGCACGCATCAACGGGTCTTCTAATGGGCAACCCATTGATGCGTTAACATCTTGTTTTATAATAATTTAGCCTTTTTTCTAACTCTTACGATAGTGATGCTCATATGGAGGTGGCCATGTGTTAAAATTGGTTTTTCTTTTTGAGGTGATGTCGAGTTTCAAAGTCTCGGTCTCTACAAGTAGTTTTCGCTTTGAATACACCAAAACTCAAAATCGTGGATTTTGAATCATTTCAATGCAGGCATTAAGAACAAAAAAAAAAGAGCAGGCTTTGAGTTGTAGCCAAGTCCATTGCCAAGCATCTGTTGCAAAGTAAGTCTTGCTGCTAGTGTTATAGCCGCAAAGCAAAAATTTGGATGCCGATGTGGCATAAGGTCAATGATGGAAATTTGAAGCAACATAGAGAAACTACACCTCGAGGAGATTCCTTGAGAGAACTTTGTGAGATGGCCTCACACTTCACAGATGAGGTGGCGCCTTGACAGCGGAGCCGCATCGCCACCGAGTCTAGGAATATTCCCGATGGAATCTATCGAATACCCAAGAAAGATACTTCGACTTGTAGAAGTATGTTTCGCCCGGGATATTTTTGCCGTTTGGAATGTTTGTTATTTTTGCTGCTTTCTTTGAGCCGGCTTTCTGTATACAAGAATTGCAGGCCAGTCTAAATTTCGTGGGGGAAAATGTTGCCGACGCGCCCGATTTATAATAAATATACAAATATAAATATAAATGCCATTGGCAAGGTTTGAACCATGACAATAAACATTCAAACCAAATCAAGCTAATAGTAGTTCAAAACTATGAATGTTTAATAATGAATGTAATAATATTAATACTAAATAATATTAATACTAAATATTAATAATATTAATATTATTAATATTTAGTATTAATACTAAATATGAATGTTTAATGTTTATAATATTAATATTAATATTAATACTAAATATGAATATTAAATGTTAATACTGAACATTAATAATACTATTAATATTAGCTAAATTAATAATAGTTCAAAAATTGCCACCTGGCATTCACGTTAATATTAATGTTACTAAAGATTCGTGCAATATTAATAATATTATTAATATCAATATTACAATAATATTAATATTATTAATATTGAAACTATATTAATATTATATTAATATAGTTATAATATAATAATATTATAGTATAACATTTATATTATATATTAATATATTATTAATATTAACATTAATATTAATAATATTACTATTAATATTATTAATATTATTAATATTTTAATATTATTAAAATAATATTATAAATAATATTATAAATAATATTATAATATTATAATATTTATAATATTACGTGTTTTTAGATTAGAAGAGAAGGTTCGTATTTTGAAGGCCCGATTTATAAAGCCCGAAACAAATAGTGCACCTCTGGAGTAGATACTCGCCACGCGTTTCGATTCTAGTCTCGTTTCAGAAAAATTACTTCGTGAAATTCAAAGAGGTGAGTTCAAAGCGGTGAAAATAATGTTTGCGGAGGTTAGGGTTTCATACTTTGTTTGGTCTGACATCTTTGGTGTGTTCATATTACCTCTCCATTTCTGCCAACCTGTTGCATTTTCCATAAAACTTACAGATTCTTATAACTTTCCACAAAAACAATGTTTCAAGAAGAGAATGCTAATCTGGAAGCTTGGATTATTTGCAATGAGTAGAATTAAAACATCTTTTGTTTGTTTTATTTTCATGCTAGCTATTCCCATCTGAAGCTAATAATTATCTGCATTACAATTCCTAGCTATTGTTACGGTTAGTACCTGGATTTCCAATCTCAGAAAATGGCAACCTTGCAAAATGAAATCCGACACTTGATTTATATCACAACAAATGTATCGCTTTTAGAAAAGAATCGCAGATATAAAAGCGAGCACATCTTGTTTTGGACCTTAACCAAGACAGACTCATCCATAGTGAAATTATGAACTGCGGACATAGAATATCAGACGTTATCTTATGGAAGGCATATACTGTCATCCATAACAAATGAGAAATGCTGGAGGAGGCACACGAACTTCTGGGTGAGTTGGTGATCTGCATTCATCATAAGATACATGCAGCCTGAATGCTGGATATCACAAATAACAAGTTCCAATCCCCAGAAATTGAGAATGTATTTTGACTGGAAAACAATGGCCTTTCCATCTTTTATCTAGCTGTCATGCCAAGCTAGATCCAATTTGTAGGGCAGGCTTGAATACCACTATTGTTGTTACTTTAGAATTATTACTTCTTGGTCATTACAACAACTATAATCCTTTTGTCTTTCCAGCCTCATCTCACTTTCTTACCATCTTCTATACTTGAGCTTATTATAGGCCATGCCATTAGTAGACCTGCGTGTGGGTTGATCTGCAGGCATGCCACAACAAAGAGAAGCATAAAAAGAATTGCTTTCAAAAGTATCCTTAAATAGCATATATCAGCTTCCTTCTGGTTGGACTACCATTTTACCTATATGCCAATCATACCTTTTTCAGCCATATGTCTCCATATGCAAGTGCCTCTCTATATGCACTGATGTCTAAAACTTTTGCAACTACCAAGTCTGAGGCAACGCACAATAAAAATACCATAACGTTTGGAACGCCAACTATTCCAATTTGCAATTTGCGATTAAGTTTGATGACAAATAAATTGATACATGACCTGTGTAATAGGCCCAGCTTGCAAAGGATATGGCCACCAGAACTGGACGGTAAAACAAACATAAGTCCAGATTGATGTTCTGAGCAGGTTGGTGTATGAATGCATTTAAAAAGGACAATAAGCTAGATCTATTGGTACCCAACACTCTTAAACCCTTTAGATATAAGTTATTAGACAATGATGGTTGTGGCTTTCTTGAACAATGCTACACATCTGTGTGACTGGTCTCAGCACATGGAGCACAATGTCCTCAAATGCTGCTCATGTCTCTTGGGCTGGTGCTGCACAGAACACTTTGCACCTCCTCGAACAATTGCACACTAGCAACTGCATAATATATGAACTACGATAGGCTAATAGCATCTCCTCTATCAACATTACCTCGGTGTACTTGATCAAAACTAACCCGAGTGCTCTTAGCGATGTTGAGAGCTCAATCATTCTCTTCCTAATGATTTATTTTCAATATGCGAAAATCATGTTGTATAAGAAGCAGAAATACTTCTATTACCAATTAGACTGGCTTAACACAAACAATATAATTGGTTCCCATTCCCATGTTCTGTCTGCAATTCTAATCTTCAATGATGCAGTTGTCTGGGCTTTCACATTTCCTGCAAAATAGGGGTTTCAGCTTTTCAGCTTTAATAGGGGTTTTAAGCAAAAATCTTCAAAAACTGACGAAAGCAAGTTATGTTGCTTCCTTGGAGAATCCTGCAGTAGAAAGGACTTAAGACAACAGATAAGCACGTGGTATCAGCTTGAATATAGCCAAGCCATTACAATAAACACATAGCAGAATTAGTTTTATCAAATTTGTTTTGATCCTCCTAGTTACATTACATCTAGATAAACAAGTTAGTAAGTTCGAGCATGCATGGGCTAGTTGGGAGAGATTCAAAATCTTAGATTTCAAAATCATGGGCAAATTGAAAATGTTGACAGGAAAGATATAAACAGTTGCGCGTGTACGTTATAGAGAACTTTCTAAATATTTTGATTGATCTATCTTCTGTCTTAGTAACTTGCCATTGGCCTGACATAGCATCGGCCTGACATAGCAGATAACAATATTTCACCACATAAATGGGCTCCTCACCATCCGTTGAGAAAAAATATGACGAACCTTGTAGCATACAGAATCCTCTACATCTAAAGTGAATCTTCTACTAGCTAATCATTTGCATTAGAACTTCTAGTTGTTCCTTTTGCACTTTCTGGTACTTTTATGTTTAGTAGTTTCTACTCGTTGATTTCCCTATTTTTTGAACCGGATAATGTTCTTCTTTTGTACTGCTTGGGGATATTGTTTATTATTTATAAATTGTTCTTGATTCTTGACGTTGCCTCACTCATTCCATGTCCCTTCATGTCTCCAATCTGTAAATCCTGAAGTCTGGCCTATGTTTAGAAACCTCACATTTATTAAAGAATCATCGTACTTCGTACCTTGTACTAACAAAATAAATATCTGCACCGTTAGTATTAAAGTTGTATTTGCTTTGTTTTCCAAGGTTATACCTGCAACATAGTTACTGTGTCATAATAGAACATTTATAGAACTATTATTATTAATAAACATTAACATTCATATTTAGTATTAGTATTATTAAACATTAAATACTAAATATTAACATTAAATATTCATATTAACAATTAGTATTAGTATTAATATTAATATTTAATATTACTAAACATTAAATACTAAATATTAATTAATATTATTATTGATAAGCTAATATTAATAGTGTAAGGTTTGCACTATTTGTTTCGTGATTTATAAATCAGGCCTTCAAAATACGAACCTTCTCTTCTAATCCAAAAACATGTGAACGCCAGGTGGCAATTTTTCGCTAATAACATTAATATTACTAAACATTAAATAGTAAATATTATTAATATTAATACTATTGATATTGATATTAATATTAATAATATTATTAATGTAATATTAATAATAATATTATTAATGTAATATTAATATTAAGATTAACATTGATGTTAATATTTTAATATATTAATATAGTATATTATTAATAATATTATAATAATATTAATGTTTACTTCTTGGTCATTACATCAACTATAATCCTTTTGTCTTTCCAGCCTCATCTCACTTTCTTACCATCTTCCATACTTGAGCTTATTATAGGCCATGCCATTAGTAGACCTGCGTGTGGGTTGATCTGCAGGCATGCCACAGCAAAGAGAAGCATAAAAAGAATTATTTTCAAAAGTATCCTTAAATAGCATATATCAGCTTCCTTCTGGTTGGACTACCATTTTACCTATATGCCAATCATACCTTTTTTCAGCCATATGTCTCCATATGCAAGTGCCTCTCTATATGCACTGATGTCTAAAACTTTTGCAACTACCAAGTCTGAGGCAATGCACAACAAAAATACCATAACGTTTGGAACGCCAACTATTCCAATTTGCAATTTGCGATTAAGTTTGATGACAAATAAATTGATACATGAACCTACATGTATCCTGTGTAATAGGCCCAGCCTGCAAAGGATATGGCCACCAGAACTGGACGGTAAAACAAACATAAGTCCAGATTGATGTTCTGAACAGGTTGGTGTATGAATGCATTTAAAAAGGACAATAAGCTAGATCTATTGGTACCCATCCGTTGAGGAAAAATATGATGCATAGCAGAATTAGTTTTATCGAATTTGTTTTGATCCTCCTAGTTACATTACATCTAGATAAACAAGTTAGTAAGTTCGAGCATGCATGGGCTAGTTGGGAGAGATTCAAAATCTTAGATTTCAAAATCATGGGCAAATTGAAAATGTTGACAGGAAAGATATAAACAGTTGCGCGTGTACGTTATAGAGAACTTTCTAAATATTTTGATTGATCTATCTTCTGTCTTAGTAACTTGCCATTGGCCTGACATAGCATCGGCCTGACATAGCAGATAACAATATTTCACCACATAAATGGGCTCCTCACCATCCATTGAGGGAAAATATGACGAACCTTGTAGCATACATAATCCTCTACATCTAAGATGAATCTTCTACTAGCTAATCATTTGCATCAGAACTTCTAGTTGTTCCTTTTGCGCTTTCTGGTACTTTTATGTTTAGTAGTTTCTACTCGTTGATTTCCCTATTTTTTGAACCGGATAATGTTCTTCTTTTGTACTGCTTGGGGATATGTGTTTATTATTTATAAATTGTTCTTGATTCTTGACGTTGCCTCACTCATTCCATGTCCCTTCATGTCTCCAATCTGTAAATCTTGAAGTCTGGACTATGTTTAGAAACCTCACATTTATTAAAGAATCATCGTACTTCGTACCTTGTACTAAACAAAACAAATATCTGCACCGTTAGTATTAAAGTTGTATTTGCTTTGTTTTCCAAGGTTATACCTGCAACATAGTTACTGCCATATGGAATAATGTTCCTTCTTTCATACCGCTTGTGGGGTATGTATCTATTACTTATGATTTTTTCTTGATTCTCGATGTTGCCTCACTCATTCCATGTCCCTTCATGTCTCCAATCTGTAAATATTGAAGTCTGTGGACTATGTTTAGAAACCTCACGTTTATTAGAGAATCCTTGTACCTCATATCTGATAGAACTAGTGCAAAACCAGCACAAACCCGCAAGATCGACTCAAGAGATAGAATAGAAGACAAGAACAAATCTATTGAGAAAAGCAATAGGAAATACAATGTCTACTTCTGAGCATTGCATAGTACATAACGTACAATCAATATATACAACCGGTGAGACTAAGAATAGTAGTCTACCGTTTAACCACCGCCCATTAATTACGGCACTAATTTAGGGTCGGTGCTCGATCTTGACAAAGTCTTTGCCTTACGTACATTTCAAAGACCTTCTCAAAGACTGTGTGCTAAGTCTTTGAACCAACTTCTGCTTTCAAAGCACATTATGCTTAGTCGACATATATTTATATTCCAACACTCTCCCTTAAATGTTGCTGACTAAGCAGAAGAAAATCAGCTGAAACTAAGGCAATCCTTCTCTCCCTTCAGCTGCAATTTCTTCATGCCCAAGCTCTCCTTCACATTGATGAACTTAGATCCAACTAATGGTTTGGTAAAGCCATCAGCAAACTGATCCTGTGAGGAGCAATGAACAAGTTGAGAAGATCCCATTTGGATCTGCTCACGGACAAAACACAAGTGGGTGTCAAGATGGTACTTAGCATCCTTGGCAAGATGGATGGTACTTGTGTTGTCACACAATATAACTTACCGAGGATGGAGGTACCGCAGAGATCTGTCCACAAATGTTTAAGCCACAACAATTCCTCGCATCCCAACACCGAAAGTGCTTTGAATTACGCCTCCGTGGTGGTGCTGATTGACATCAGACCGTCTTTTAGACAACCATGTCAGCACATTAGGCCCTATGAACGTGACCATCCCTGTTGTGGACCTTCTGCTATCATGACAATTAGCATGATCTCGCATCAACAAAGACTTTCACTGGAAATCGAGGACCTCGATAAAAGAGACCTTCCCTGTGATGTCCTCTTCGGATATGCGGCCAGATCTTTTTAGCGACCTTCAAAGTCGTTGCACGGGATTGCTCATGAATCGCGCTTTCGGCACTCCACAAAGAAAAGAGATATCAGGTCTAGTAAGCGTGAGATATATCAACGCCCTACCAAGCGATAGAGTGTGGGATCACACTCCTCACCATCGAAATCAAGCTCAAGCCTTGTGGACTTGCCACGACCTTGCAATCTTGCATACGATCTTTCTTTGTAACATTTCTTTGATATATTTCTGGCGAGAAAGATAGATGCCATCCGAGTCTTTGCCACACTTCTACACCTAAACAAGAATGCATAAGGCCAAGGTCGGGTCATCTCGGAAGGGCTAAGATAACTTCAACTTCGGTGTAGAAATCAGCACATCAAGATCTCTGTGATGATCAAATCATCAACATACAAAACCACAACGCACATTCGGCCTTCATGTGATTTGTAATAAAGATTGGGGTCCTTTGCACTTCACGCTGAACCCCCGCTCAAGAAAGAAAGCATTAATTTTCACATGCCAACATCTTGGAGCCTGCTTCAAGCCATAAATGCTTTTCTTCAAATGACAAACCAGCTGCTCTTTCCCTTGAACAACAAATCCTGGAGGTTGAGTCATATAGACCTCTTCCTCCAAATCACCATTCAAAAAAGCAGATTTAATGTCCATTTGAAATATTGGCCAACCTTTCATCGCAGAACAGCCTATAAGCGATCTAATAGTGGACATTTCGCTACGGGAGCAAAGACTTCATCATAATCCAAGTCTTTTTTCTGTGCAAAACCCTTGGCTACAAGTCTAGCTTTTGTGCTTTGACATCGTCCCCATCAGCATGAAATTTGGTTCTAAACACCCACTTACACCAATAACGTGCTTATCGGTGGGAGTTCAACCAATTCCCATGTGCCTTGCTTCAAAGAATTGAGAGTATTCTTCTTCCATTGCATGCCGCCTGCGGATCACTAGCTGCTTCATGAAAGGTTTGTGGATCAACATGATCCTGGACCTTTGCCATTAAGGCAAGGTTACATGATCCATTAGACTTCTCTTGTTTCTCCATCAGACGTGCTGATCTCCTAGGTTCAACAATAGGTACAACAGGTGTCGCGAACCGGTTACGCAACAATTTGTTTCTCCTTGAGACGTCGGCCGATCTCCTAGGTTCAACAACGGGAGGTATAGCGGGTGCTACAATAGGTGCCAGTCTGTGCCGGATCGTGCTACTCTGATACCTTCATGTGTCTTTGGACTCCCCGAAAGGAACCAACCTGCTCATGGACCATAGGGCGAGTGGGATTGGGATCATCCCGTGCCACTACTCCAGGCAAATGTGAGTTCACTGGAGAAACCACTAGAGAGGGAAAGAAACGTTTACCAGCAGCTGCTATCAGATCTCCAACATCCAAGCTGCTGTCATTGTGAACTGCAGGAGAATCACTTGAAGATAGACCATCATACACAGCATCTTCAACGAACCGAATCGACCGCTTACAATAACCTGCTTGTTGGAAGGATCATACAACTTGTAACCTTTCTGATTTTCTGGATACCCAATAAAGATGGCTTTGACAGCCTTGTCATGCAACTTCCCATACTTTTTCAGCTTCTCAGCAGGTATGGAAGCATAAGCCAAGCATCCAAACACCCTCAAATGAGACACATCTAGTTTCATTCTCCAAAATGCTTCATAAGGAGTCACATCCTGGACTGCCTTAGTAGGCTAACCTATTTGCCAAATATGTTTGTCACCACTCGCCTCTCCCAAAAGATTCAGCAGCTTGTTGCTTGTGACTCATCATAGATCTTGCCAAATCAAGCAAAGATCTATTCCTCCTTTCAGCTACACCATTTTGTGGATGAGCATAAGGAATGATTAACTGTCTTTCAATACCTTCTTCCATGAGAAACTCATCAAAGGCATTAGAAACATATTCACCTCCATTGTCACTTCTCAACCTTTTTATTACTAACCCCGCCTTCGCTGACCGCCGCTTTGAAGGCCTTGAACTTGCCAAGCACCTCGATTTGTAAAGGCAAAGTATACACCCAAGTGTACCCCGGGAAATCATCAATCGGGGTCAAGAAATACCTCTTTCCACCTAGTGAAACATCGGGCATATAGCACAAATCGAGAATGCAAAGAGCTCAAGAGGTTGAGTTGCTTTCGATGAATAGCCTTTCTTTGTGGAAAAGGTGTTGAGGTTGCTTTTCCGAGATGGCACGCAAACACACTCAAGCTTGACACATTTCAAAGAGGGAATACCAGAACCATCTTGTTCTTGTACAAAGCATGTACGCCGATTGCCTCCAACATGACCAAAACGAGCATGCCACGGATGCTCGCCAGATCAAATCAAAGCACATACAAGACCATGTTGGGTCTTATGAACCCGAACCATCAAAGACATACAAGCCATTCTCGCAGCATCCCATCGTGCCATGAACTGCAGACTTTTCAAGTCAATTCCTTCAAGTGGATTCCTGCCCAGCAGATAGGCTTTGCCATTTCCTCTGCCTTATCAAATTCAGCAGCAGACATGATATTAGACTGTAATCCGGGAGCAAACATGACATTTCTCACCTTACTAATTACATCACGTCCATGCAATTGAAAAGCTACAATCCCCTTTCCTGTGATATGAAGAGAATATCCATCACCCATCTTCACATCACCTCCAGATCGAGGTTCAAGTTCAGAAAACACATCTGAATCTCCAGTAAGATGAACCGTGGCTCCTGAGTCCAAAATCCATCGTGTCACTATCCTTTGAGCTTTTCTTCTCCTTCTTACAATTCGAACTGTAGTGACCCTTTTCACCACAATTCCAGCACTTGAACTCCTTGGATTTCTTACCTTCTCGGACTTCACATTTTTCGACTTCCTAGAGTCTTTGCTATCAGCAAACTTCTTCTTGGTGTCAGCCCGAGAAGTAGACACAAAATTAGCATGGTCCACTCTCCCATCCCTTTGCTTCTGCACCAACTCCTCTTGTTGCAGTAGAATGGTTACTTTGGCTATATCAATCTTCTCCTTGTACCTGATATTCGAAGAGATAATATCGTACGAAGGAGGAAGACCAACCAAGATATCTTGAATCACTGTGTTTTTAGACAAAGACTCCACTAGCGACCATGTAATCCAAGCCATTGCTTCATCCGAGTAAGGTATGCCGTGATGATTTGAAATCACCTAATTGGGCATGTCTCATTTTGTTCTGGATCAGCATTTGAGTAGCCATACCCTTGCTATCAAGAGACTTCTCCAAATGAGACCACATCTCCTTAAACTCAGTAAAATGGTTGATTTCATGACCAATTGTCTCTTCAGCCAACATTTTGACAAGAGCACAAGCTTTTTCGGTTTACCCCGCCAAAGATCTGGCGACTTGGTGTTGATAAAGTCTTTATCAAACACCGCCTCCCATGTCACTAAATATCAAATAATTCACCATGAACTTCTTCCAAGCATGGTAATTATTATTAGCGAAGCTTTGCATTCTCGTGGAGAACTTGAATAGATCCATGAATTTCTCCCGCGCCAAAGACCAAAAAGATGGTTGAGAAAACAAATCCGCCACCAAACAAAGCACCCACCAGAAAAGTTGAATCTTGAATTTTGTCGCCAAAAAGGTCTTGGAAAACTCGAATCTCACACCAGAACTTGCTGGAAAATCCGAATTGCTCTCCCAAAACACTTCCTCCAGGCCAAAAAGCAAGAATCTTCTCCAATGCTGCAAATGAGATATTCCACCACCAAATCTCAGCCAAAGAACTCCTGGAAACAATGGCCAATCCAATTTGGATGCTTTTCCAATAGCTTGCTCTATTCTCCCCTCAAGAAAGCGTCTGATACCATGATAGCAAAATCTGATACCATGATAGAACTAGTGCAAAACCAGCACAAACCCGCAAGATCGACTCAAGAGATAGAATAGAAGACAAGAACAAATCTATTGAGAAAAGCAATAGGAAATACAATCTCTACTTCTGAGCATTGCATAGTACATAACGTACAATCAATATATACAACCGGTGAGACTAAGAATAGTAGTCTACCGTTTAACCACCGCCCATTAATTACGGCACTAATTTAGGGTCGATGCTCGATCTTCGACAAAGTGCCCTATACGTACATTTCAAGACCTTCTCAAAGACTGTGCTAAGTCTTTGAACCACTTTGTTCAAAGACATTATGCTTAGTCAGCATATTTATATTCCAACAATATCTTGTATTAAACAAAGCAAATATCTGACTGTTAGTATCAAAGTGTCTTTGATCACCAGAGTTAATGCCATAGGATAATCTTCCTCTTTTGTACTGCTCAAGGATACGTGTTTATTATTTATAATTTGTTCTTGATTCGTGATGTTGCCTCACTCATTCCATATCCCTTCATGTCTCTAATATGAAGTTTGGACTATGTTGAGAAACCTCACGTTTAAAGATTGTATATCTTGCTAGATGGCCCACCATTTCGTATTCTTGGCCTTGTTCTTACTGCACATGCACAACAGATAGAATAATAGTGGATTTGGACCCAAAATTTGCCATAAGACCTTTTATGTCCTTGTTATGTTTTGAGCCACTGAGATAATAAGCTTATGGAGATAAGCGAATGGTAGCAATTTGCTACAATTTTCTTATATTCAATGCCTTTTGAAATGGTGCTTCTTTTTATTTACTTGCTTTTGCCCTTCTAGAAACATTATATTTTGCATATATAATCAATATGGGGTCCTTATCTTATAGTAAAATGTTTCAGATTTCATTAGATAATTATTCTTCACACATGATAATACTTTACATGTAATCGAGGCTGCTACTACTGCTCGGACCCGCTTCTCATCGCAATGGAAAGTGTTGCTCTGGATAAATGTATTTTTCTAAATAGGACATTATGTTATCACAGAAGGACAATATGTTAAGGGGGAAAGGATTTGTAGTCAAGAAACTAGTTGGAAAGTTAAAGAGGTGTTTGTGGGATTGAAAGATTTAGTCTCACCGGGAGGATGGCATGATCTTCTAAGGATAATATGACAGAGTATATTTTCACTACTTTGCAGTAAGTCCTTATTGGACATAATCCTCCAAATGCTTGCAATATGTTATGGGTCTAATCTGTATGTTGTGCTTTAAAATAATAATATATTAGAGTAATTACAGGCCCAACGTTATTATATTAGGAAGGAAGGAAGGAAGGAAGGTATTTTTATCGTCCACGGAGACCAATCGGTCTATGGGACCCAATACAAAAGCGCAGCAAACAGATTACTACCCCGATTAAAAAACCCCCGCCCCGAAGGGTTTTCGAGGAAAAAACCGTGGCAGCAATCAGCCTGCTGACAAACTGTTCCAATATACGGAATGCAAAAACACACAAATATATACACTATGCACCACACCCGTAGTGCCTGATCAGCGGGCAGTCAGGCGGGGGCAAAGGTGAGCTCGCAGATCCAGTACCTCGAATATGCGACCCCCGAGCACGCATCGACTTGCGGTGTGTTCATCGGCAAATGTAGGGGCAAGTCCTACCGCATACTAAGGAGCGTATCCGCCCGGATCCGACCAACGCCGGGCAACTCGAAAGTGTGAGACTCATCCTCAATGGCACCCGTTTGACAAAGATCGACAGAGTTTGTCCCCGACGGGCTCCCCAATCCACCGCCCGCCTCGAGCGCGAAGATGATGGGCACCCGTGCGTAATGGAGGCAATGAGTGGGCGCTTTTCGAGGGGTACTGGGAACGCAGGTAGAACCGCGGGCCCCGCTAACACGAGGTTGATGTGCTCCTTGTAATGGGCCGTTTTGACCTCGCTCTAGAGCGTGGGGTCCCAGAGCTTGCCAAGTAAGCAAGCGCCCGGTACTCCCCCGCAGTCGCCACGATCGGCCCTCGCGGTCCACCTGACGCACATGTGCTCCTCTGACGTTCCATCGGGCGAACCACCGATCTCTCTTACCCTCCAACACAGGCCCCGAGCCAAGGGCCCATTGCCACAAAGATAAGCCGGTCGCGGGAGCCGAGCCTCACCCATATTAACCACTTTCTCTCAAAATAGACGATGTGTCTATCAAGGGCTGCCCATTTGAAGCTGCAAGAATCCATTTTCCCCGCAGCAGACCGATAGGGGATGAAGGTTTCACCCAAGTGCCCGTGCCAAAAATGCCTTCACACTTTGCTCCAAGTCATTCCGTGTCGCCAAAAGAGGCACCATCGCCCCAAACCTCTACCTTGTATAGAAGGAAGTTCGACCAGTTCAAACAGATGTGGACCGATGGCCCCAATCATAGAGCTCTCGGATCTGTTGTTCTCGCATGGCATAAAAAGCTTTCCGGGCTGTCACCCTAGCGGATGGACGCCTCCCAACAGAGCGAGGGAGGGGAACTCCACCCCTAGGTACTTGTAGGTGGGCGTGACCTCCACAAAGCCGTCCCCGATATGTGAGTGCAGGAGGCGTGGGGTTGCGTGAAGAGGATATGAGAACCACCCCGGTCTTGGGCGATTCACGCAGCGCATGTCGTAGAGGCCCATTGAATCGTGTCTAGGGCATCCGGATGAGACCGCATAGCCGGGGTGTGGGCGGAAGGTCAACATCGCCCGCGATAGATGAGCCGGTGGATGACCGGTGCAATAGCCGTATGCCATCCCCATGCTCGAGAAGCGGGGCTCTAACCGATCAATGTAGAGGCCAAAAAGTGTTGGCGAGGGGGGGGCTCTGCCCGGGACCGATACTCTTGGTGAATGCTTGGCCCCGGTCCGCATCCCCGCCAAAACAACTCTCATCTGACTGTATATGGCATTACGCGCAGCGGCGGCAGCCGCCTAGCCCATAGCTTTTCAGGGGGACCGTATCAAAAGCCTTCGCGAAGTCCACAAAGCAGCGGCAATACAAGTCCGCCGATGGTTCCGGCCATCTTCAATCGGTGCCGCGCGGTGTAAAGATATGGTCAATCGTTGAGTGGCGTGGTCTAAAAAGCCCGCTTGTGTGAGGGCTCGCGACATCTGGCGCCCTCGCTTGGCCGGGTCAATCGCCGCTTCGAGAATGCCACCAACGGTTTGCAAACACCCGAATCGACCATGATCGCCCCGGTAATTGGTCGGACAAAGGTGGGTTGCCCGCCTTTGTGAATGGGGACAACCCCGCTTGTGGTCCATTGTCTGGGAAACCTTCCCGCAATGCTCGTTGAACGGGGTAGTGAGGATCGGCACCAAATTTGCCCCCGCCCATTTGAGTAACTCGTCAGATACCATCGAGGTCACCGCCTTCCCATTAGCCACCGTTGGTGGCCCTCCACAACATCCTCGTCCCCGGAGAACCAATGGGGGTGGGCGACGCTGGCCCCCGGGTGGGTCATAGAGTCGCTTTGCAAGTACCGCTCCACTCGCCGGGTGTGATGTCCCCACGTGGTATCGGGCTGGCCTTCAAGCACTCTGCGCCAAAGGTTCGAGGATGAGTGTTCAGCAGGCCGAACATCTCCCCCCGATGCACGGCAAGGTGTACCGCTTTGTCTCCTTCGGATGGGCGCTGATGCGGTGGTGGCTCGCAAGCGGCACCGGATCCGAATGTGACGAAGCCGGCAAAGAATCGCTCGCCAAAGTGAGTGACCTGGCCGCCATCCGATCCTCGTGGCGGGTTGCCTCTGCGGGACGTGAAGTTGCGGGGACATCGCCGAGGGGTCAAGTCTCATGGGCCGCTCTACTCTGTCCGTGCATTGAAATCCCCAAGAAGGATGACCCTACCCAACCGCCAGGCCGCCAGATGTCATCATATAGATCGACATAAGGGTCCATCCTATCCGCATCGAGTGGGCTGCGATAGAAGGTGCTTTTCGCGTGAGGGAAATAACAGCGCCGAAAAAGAGGATTGCCACGGCATTATACACACGAACCCACAAGTACCGGCCAGGTTCCGCTATCTTCGGAGGGTAACCGAATGTGCCAAGGTTGTCCCAGTAGTAGCAAGCAATCCCACCATGACCCCTCGTCTCCGCATAAGTATTGAAGACCAGAAATGTTGGTAACCCGACAGATCGTAGTCTCAGGTCCATATCGGTACGCCACGGAGTTGAGATCGCCCCCCTTCGCCAAGGGAAGCCTCGACAATTCCATGAGACCACCCGGAGGCACAATTCCTATTTGTCGCCAGCCGTGGTATGCGCAAACTGAGTCAGGGGGGGAGGATGGCGAGGAGGGAAAGTGAGAAGTAGATGGAGCCGAGGCAAAGATGTGGTCAGAGGGCGTGGGTCGTGGAGGGAGCGTGGAGTAGGAGCGGGGAGAAGGGGGTTGTGGTAGGAGAAGCGTAAGCGGGGCCACGCTCACCGTGGTTGGGGCATGGGTCGGCAGCAGAAAGGTGTCGGCGGAAAATGTGCATCCAACCAATCCTGCGGCGCACCCCTTGGTGGCGATGATGCCTCGACCGACAAGACAAGCTCCCATGCCTCCCTCTGTTGCTTTGGTGTGAGGTCCCGGCCCACGTCAGGGACGCCCCTTCAAAGATCTTGCCCGGGCGCAATATGGCATCACGCACTGCGCATCCGCAACCGCGGAATATGACAATGTTGCATTCGACCAGTGGCCCGAGCCCCATGGCATTTGCTTTCGGGAAATGTGAACTGCCCGTGGAATGTCATCCGTCGAGAATGTGTGTTCGGATGTTTGGGGCGAGACTCTCCCCTCCTCTTCCGGCATGCCTCGGACTACCGGATTGTGTCCTCTCCGTCAAGCGCTCTTGGAGTTCTGCGGCCTGTGGGTCAAAGGTGGGCGAGGGCCGGGGCCTGTGTTGGGGTGGTGGTGGTGGTGGCTGGGATGGCGTGGGGTGGCTTGAGTGCGGGGCAGCAGTGCGTGGTCCTGGCTGCCGGCGTGCATCTTTGTGCACTGGGGGGTGGGGGGTTCTATGGTAGCGATGCGAGCAGCGTCCCCCTCGCCCCCAATGAAGTGGGGAGCACAGCTCTTGCAGGCTAAATATTAAAATTTTAAGATAACGGCATTCACACTCATTTAACAATTTTGGTTAAAAATGGGGGGGTTTAAACTTTTAGCCCCCTCGGTTATGCTAAATTTTCATTTAATCTTCACTCACACCCATTTCTGTTAGGTCAAGAGTTTGACAATTGTGGTTGAGAATTTATACCCAGGTCGAGCACGATTACCGCCGTTAGCAGCAGCCCCAGGGTGCGCCCAAGCAGAGCAAGGCAGGTCGCGCAGGCAGATCAAGGCAAGTCGTCCATGGCTGGTCGCCCAGGTAGATCCACGAGGGCTATGCATGCTCTTTTTTTCTTGTTGTGCATGGAGTAGTAAATATATGGTTCTTCAGGTCGCCCTGGTAGATCCACCAGGGCTAGGTATGGTGATTTTTTGCCAATTTTTTTTCTTGCATTCTCTTTTTTTAGCTTGTTGTGCATTTCATAAAAGGGAGTAGTAAATATATGGTTTTTCAGAGAAATTTGGGATGAATGCTCGCACCATGAAATCTGCAAGTGAGAACAGTTAGCATAACTAGAAGATGGTTTTTTCCATGGCAGTTGTACCATTCATTGCCAATGGTCAGGTTTGGAATCACTGCAAGCAGCCAATATTCTGTAGGTTGGTGCACTGGACGAGTAATGAATTTGTGGACAATCTTTTGATAGTTTGATTCTTAAGTAGATGCCATTCTGCTAGTTTCGCAATAGATAAATCCATAGGCGCTGTTTGTTACTGCATCTTCATTCTTTCTTGGCCTTTTTAGAGAGTGTTTGCTGCTGTGTCCCTATTCCTGAAAGGGGATGGAACAAACAGGTTATGTCTGGAGGCAGAGGAGTAGAAGGTGTAACCCATTTTGTCAAATTATTTTCCTATCTTGTTCTTGTCATCCCTAAAGCACTGAGTTCACCATTTAAAATGGATTCAGTAATAAACGCACAACATTCAATAATAGAGGTAGACTGAGTACATGAATCTGATCAGAGCAGAAGTGAGGATCTGGATAGAGCGCCATTGCATAAATTGGAAACAGATGCAACAAAGCTTGGGGCGAGAGAAAAAAAGAAAGAACAGTGGATAGATCTAGGATGTGTTACTTGCAGCGGGCGGAAAGCCCTTAGTGGTTTTTTTTATGCATTTGCTTTCATTGCTCAAGGTGTAAGCACCGACCAATTCATAAGCATAGCTCCAAGGCATGATTATCGCCCTGCTTCCTTATAAGTACACCATTGCTCTACACAAGGCGCCTCAATTCTTCAATGCCCAAATGCTTCTAGTTTCCTTCAATTCTATGTCCTGAAGTTTGTAACTTTTTGTGTGGTCTGTTGGTCTTTAGAACAATTGGACCATGTTTTTACACCTTTGATTAATTTGGAAGCAATATGGATCTGTTGAATAAACCAGTAACATCAATTCTTTGTCATTTTAATTATCCTCTAGCATGTTAATTCCTTTTGTCTCTACATAGATCTGCTGTTTAGACAGGAATCTGATGCAGAAAGCTTCTATATACTGCATTTGGAGTTGCTCCAAACAAACAACATATCATACTGAGGGAATTCAACACCTAAGGATGGAGATGACATTCAAAAGGATCTGGTGGGGGTTTGCTATGATGCTCACCATCTCAAGTTTACATTGCCACAAGCTTATGCTATGACTTTACTTAGCTGGTTATAGAGTATAGCTACAAGTATGAAGCACTAGCGGAATTCTCAGATGTGAAGGAGCTAATAAAACGGGGATTGGATTACCTCTGAAAGACTCAAACACTTCAGGCACAAATTGATACTAGTATGATCCACATGCACGTGGAAATCAGGTACACGGTCAGCGGCAGCCTCTCTGGCTAACATTATATATGCTGACTGTATGCCAGCTGCTGATATTGCTGGCTGCTAGTGTGGGCCAACCTTCTCTGATGGGCACAATGCAGATAAACTATAGGTTCTTTCTTTTGTTAACAATGCAGATAAACTATAAGTTCTTTCTTTTGTTAACAATGCATATAAATTCTTTCTTTTGTTGACAGATTGACTACATCTTGGGAAAGACCATCGGAAGATGAGTTATATGGTATGAATGAAAGTAACAGGACGTTTTGCTTTGCTGTTAAATGTTTACAAGCCTGACAGCTCATGTGTGAAAATAACATAACTGAACTGCCATGTGAATGCAATTTTTTCATTTTTTATAAATTTTGTTATGTTATATGTTAACATAACAGTATGCGTGCAAGACCCATTAAATTAGTATTAATGTAACATAATTGAAGCAGATAAACTTTTTATATTTATAATCTAATATATCGGTGGGTGTGTAAGTAACCCTCATTTCTTAAGAACCAAAAGGTTACGTAATCACGTTGTGACAATAGGTACCTTTTTATTATGAAATATATGAACTAACCCAAATTGTTTTTAAATTGCGTCAAACAATAGGTGCTCCTCTTGGAATTGTTTGATCTATTGAATATTATTCAAGTCAAAAGGTATGTACAACCATCAATTGATAACATTTATATTTTACAAGGAATTTATAGCGGCCGCCGCCGCGAACATTTTTCTTTTCAACCGGCTCACTTCTTGGTTTGAAGTATGTGTGGACATTGGAACTTTGTTCTAATTTAAGCCACATTGTAAAAGATAGTATAGAAGTTAATTAGATACATTTAAATTAATGTTTGCTATGTTAAGCTATTGGTAGCATGATTAGTGTTTTCTATGCTAATTATTGGTGGCCCGGAGTGATGGTGCCAAGAGTTAGATAGTTTGTTGCAAAAGACGCATAGGTTGCCTCATCAACATATAATGCGATGAAAAAGTTTAATCCCAAATTTATAGTTTTACCTAGCTCAAGATAGAACAATGACAGTATGGGACAAATATACCAAGGTCTTAATGATGTATCATCTTAATACATTGTCACAAACGTAATTCATTTTAGCAACAAAAGCTGAGAAATCCATAGACTGAGTCTTGGATATATGTAATAAGTAGCAAATAGCCATTGATGCTCTCAAAACT
Source organism: Isoetes taiwanensis (assembly GCA_021234155.1). Lineage (NCBI taxonomy): Eukaryota > Viridiplantae > Streptophyta > Lycopodiopsida > Isoetales > Isoetaceae > Isoetes > Isoetes taiwanensis. The sequence continues at coordinate 2,979,314 of JAJEKV010000042.1, forward strand.
TCTCCATAGTGACTTGATCTCCAAATTGAAGCTATGAAAGATATGGTACCCATTCAATGGAGAGCCAACATTTTGAGCAACAAACTTTGGATAATGCGACCAAGTCCAAATCCAATTAGAGAGTACTCTTCTTTCTAATACTTATACATGTTGTTAAGTTGCTAAAAATGTAGCCATAAGTATGATCTCAAGTGATAACTTAAAGAATGCAAATGATTATCAATTATTTGCCTCCATTTTCAGGTTTGGGCATAATTTTTGCACATTGAAAAGCCATGAAAAAAGGACCTTGAGTTTCATCTGTATGTTCATAAATACCCTGTAACAATGCAAATAATAAATTAATAAAACATGTCAGACGAATGCTATAATGTTTTGTTATTCTGTGTCGACCAATTGCAAAATCATTTACCTAGCACTGGGTGTATCTTATCATAGTTGTTCCCTTCTCAAACTTGCATCAAACCATAGAGCACACCTTAACTATAGAAGCCATGAAACATAGAAACCATTGATTTGCCATACAGTTGAAGTGAAGCAACATATAAACTTAGCATCTCCTTTCATAGATGTATTCTATTTCATGGATTGCAAAAAGATATCAGAACACATTTGTAAAGCACAGAATGTATTCTATCTCATGGAATGCAATAAGATATCAGAACATTCTTGTAAAGCACAAAAATTTGTTAGCAAATTTACTTGGATTTCATTTCTGTGCTCTCAAGTTGTGGATGCCATTAAACCCAAAAGCACGGCTACTATCTGCAACATTTTAGAAACCAATTGCAATAGATTCATACCTTGTGACTCTGTCATTACCCAAATGGCATTGTTTTAATATCCATCGTCACCGTTTCAATGCTTTTTTGTCTACCCATTTTGATGTAAGGCAAGTAATCCCAACCTGGAGGCTACCTGAATGCAGCAACAAAGATTACAGAGCTTGCTAATGCTTCTAGACATGTTGTCTTCGCCATTGCCCATAAGGAATTTTCGCATGATAAAGGAAAAGAAATTGGTTTTATGATACAATAGATAGGTGCAGAGAGATTAGCAGAGCTTAGACAAATCGATTTTAGCACTTCACATTTCATACTCTTATGATTGAAAAGCTGCGCCTGAATCAAGAGTGCAAGCAAACAATTGTAGAAAGTGGAGCAAGTTTGGCGGAGCATTTTTACAAATCTAAATACAATAGAAAAGCATATCAGAAGAATCGCTTACTTTTGGATAAACCGAAAGAGCTTGCAGGTATTTAGATAAGCACTTCAAAAACTGCAAAATCTGCAACAGAAGGGTTCGCATGTGCACTTTGAAGACTGCCTCAAATATGGCGATGAAGAATCACAACTTAGCCGGATTTAAGCACCAGGTTTCCATTTTCAAGCAGCTCTAAGCCTGTTACTCCGTTGTTTACTGTGCCGGAGCTCCAGAGCAAGCGTATGTTCTAATCCGGCGGAATGGCGAGAACAGGGTGCACCTGGCCAAAACCCCCCCTTTTTTTTTCTTTTTCCCATATTTTTTTAAAGCTCTATTTTTTCCTCAGAAAGGTACGTATCAGTTTTAAAAGAAAGTATCAATGAAGAATATCCTAAAAGCATATTTATAAGAGAGTTATATGTTTTGAAAAAAGAAAATGCCAAGTATACCCTTCAATTGATAATATTTATATTTCAAAGGGAAAATGCCAAATATACCCTTCAAGTTTGCAAATAGTCAAAAAATGACCAAAAAACCAAGGTACTTGGCTCAAATGGCAAAAGTTTTTTGTGATCAATCAAATAGAAAATTGTCCTTCATAAAACTTGTAGATGAGACTGAGGTCTACTCATTTGCAATAGAATTATCCCGAGTGGAGTTGGAATCTTCAAGTTACAATTGTTTAAGTAAGTGCTATAAAAAATAGCTCAAATGAGCATAACTTGTGAATTTCAACTCCAATTTAGATAGAGGATGTCACTCTAATCTATAATGTTTTGTAATGTTTGTGAAGAATAGTATGGACAAATCATGACGCTTATCTTGCCATAGCATGTATCAACGATATGCAGGGGTAGGATGTAATGTTCTAAGAAAATATAATGTGTTGTTACATGGTCAAGAAAAGATGGAGAACATCTTTAGATGCTCATATTGCAAGTTGGGACAACCATTTTTTGATGACACAATATTCCTCAAACATTTTCTCGAATACTTTAATAGCTTTCTAGATCTCCCCATTTTGTGAATCGCAGCATATATACTAGGAAGGCAAAAATCGAACAGATTCCTCATGGGAAAAGATGGAAGTCTGCACCCTAGCACGAGAATGAGCATATGTTGAACCATAGGACCACATTGCCACATCTAGCCTCCTGCTCTATTGTTTCTAATCTGGAGTAACATATGGCGGTGCTCAGAGGAATGGTTCCAGAGCACAAAAAATGCAAGGGACAATATTAATTAAGGAATGCAAGAAACAATATTAACTAAGGCATCTTGGAAAAGGTTATGTAACTAATACCTTTAAACCTTTTTGAAAAGGCCCTCATTAACTATAAAAGGAGGAGTGCCCTTATGTAAATTATGTTCCAGTTTTTAATCATCTTTCCTCTTTGATTCTAGCTATGACTTGTCCTTCCTCATCTCTCACATTCTAGCTATTCTCAATATCTAGGCATGCTTAAAATTCTGGTTCTTTCTTACCCTAAGGGTTGTCCTTTTTCTAATTCCTTTTCCAGACATGTATCCGTAAGCCATTGTAACTTCTACTTGGTCTTTCTTGATAATTCTTTGCTTCTGTGAGCCCCAGTTATATATGAGTTTTAGCCTTCAAGGTTGGACTGACTTTTCTATTATGATTGGTGATAGAATATTTGTTGCTAGATGTTCTGTTTATGCGCGAGCCTTTGCTTTATATGACAGTCTTGGTAATATCAATGCATGTAGTGCATTTTGTGACTTCAATTATTTAAATGGCTTCTATTATTTGTCAATGCTAGGCAAATGTGACAATCAAAGTCTAGAAAAAGGAATTCAGCGGTTGCAAATTGCCATACATCTTCCTGTAAACAACTTGTCCATATTTAACATGCATTTGTTTTAGAGCATGCTAGAATTCAAGGAAGTGTTGTAACTCGGGTTAAGTAAGCCTTAAAAAAAAAAGAAAAATTTTATTAGATTGTATGGGCGGTTGAGTAGTCAACTTAGCATGGATATGTATGACTATATTACTAACTAATGATATATTGCATGTATTAGAAATATGCTAGTAATAGGGGAGAGTGGCCAATAGTAGACCATGATCCAATTGTGGGCCATGGTAAAGTGGATCAAATTTTCCAATTCAACATAAAATTATTATCTCAATCTAAACCATTGAATGAAGTGGGTGAAAAAGATGGATTCAAGATGGTGAAAAAGGGTCTTTGTGTGATACTTACTATAGATAGGCCCACTTTGTGATTTTGTGGGGAGATTTCATGGGCCATAATTCTTTTTCAAGACAAATATATTTATTTTTTATTTATTTATTTATCTTTGCTCGCTCGGGCCAAGAAGGCCATGGAGCCCAAGTACAATGAATCAGATTTTAAGCAGTAGAGAACGATGTTCATCTACAGCCTTAATATATGATCCTACTTTGAACAATTGCAACTGAAACAAAGATCTAAAATCAGCTACATGTATGTTGAATTTCTCTCTAAGTTCTTCATATGCTGGGCATTCGGCAAATACATGATCTTCGTTTTCAATGTCACCTGTATTGCACAAACTGCAGAGCCTCTCGTCCACTGGAGTTTTAGACCACCGACCTGTCTCTATTGCCAATCTATGGGAACTTAATCTATACCGTGCCATAACTTGCTTGAAAAATCTCGGTATCTCAGCTCTCAAATATGCTTGATCACCATATGAATCTAAAGGGTTCACATACTCTCTATAATGTATCATTCTGCTCCCTTGTTCGGACCACATGCGCCGGACAGCAAGATGATCAAGCAATTCTCTCGCATCTTTTTTGTTGTCTGGCCAATTAACACTTGACAGCCCCCATTGCCCCGCCCATTTCATCACGTTTTCCATCCAGCCCTGTTCGGATGACGCCTGCATAGCCTGATATGATAATCTGTCTGTGGACAAGCTCTTAAGTCTATTCACAAAGTTTCTGATCGATATAAAGCCTCTATTTCCAAGGGATACAAACTGTTTTACGCAAGCAAAAGAACATATGGGATCGTACTTTTGACACCCAGCTCTTCCCTGATAAACTGTTTTTGCACTGACTCTACCTGCAACCAGAGTCTTGAAGACAGCCCTGCGCCCCAAATTGGAGAACCATAAAGAACTACTGGCACCACTAAGGACCTGTATAAAAACTTTTTCAGCCCCCAATCATACAAGGATATACTAGAGCACCGTGATAACATCCCATATAGTGCCGCTTTCCCCCCTGCAGTTCGTCTTTTTATACATTCCTTCCAGCTATAATTTGACGAAAAATCAATCCCAAGGTACTTAAAACTCTCCACATTATCCACAGTAACCCCCTGATATGTAAACTTTGGTCTATCCCTTGTACCGAAGATCATAATCTTCGTCTTAGCTATGTTCACTTTCATATGCCTCTTTACACAAAATTCTTCCAGTGCATCCAAATGAGCCTGTAATGCTGCCCCCTTAGTTGCCAAGAGTGCTACATCGTCGAGATACGGTAATAATTGAATCACATATTCACCCAGCACGGTCCCTGCCAATGAATGAGCACGCATCCATTCGTCCAGTTCATCTATAAACAGACCAAATAGAGTAGGAGACAGTGGGCATCCCTGTCTTACTCCAATGTTGTTTCTCACTACGGAGTTCAGGTCCCGTGCTATCGATATTAGAACTTCCGAATATAATTGTGATACTGCTCCTTTAAGTTCATCTGGAACCCCTAACTGCACAATGCGGTCTCCCAATTCATTCCTCTGGACTGTGTCAAACGCCTTAGTAAAATCAATGAAAGCAACATACAAGGCTTTATTTGGACTTTTTGCTCGTTCAATCAATGCTCTCAATGTCAAAACATGATCTAAAGTGTTATGTTCAACTCGGAAACCAGCTTGGCAAGGAGATCTTCTTTCATTCTGCTCGGCCCATGCACTCAACTTCTGTTCTAAGAGTGTGCCCAAGATCTTAGTAAACGTGCTCCCTATTAGAATCGTTCTGTAATTCTGAACCTGTCTTTTGTCTCCCGACTTATACACTGGATGGACCCTGTTTAATTTCCAAGTATCTGGTAGACCGAACTTGAGACTGTTATTTAGACAACTGGTCAGCTTTTCCATTGTATTCTCACCACCCCACTTGAACAACTCTATGCACAATCCATGAGCGTCATGAGCTTTCCCACTATCCATGTTGGCTAATGCCTCTATCACATCTTCATTTGTGAAGCGGATCTGTACTTGGGGCTGAGAAAAACATGTTATTTTCATCCGCCCATCGCATATAGACTCACCACTAGTTGTTGTAGATCATCTTTGATCTAAATTTGGGCGCTTTCGATCCACGCCTTTGTAGCTTTTTCCAAAAGGCCTTGGGTGATACTATAAGCTGCTCACTCAACTCCCTTAGTGTGTTTTTATAATACGTGCACTTTTTCTGTCTCAAGAACTTTTTATACCATGTGGGTTTATGTGCAGTAGCCGCCCGGAATTCTAGCCGAAGCTTCAAAGACATTCCCGATCCCACCGGGCATTATTAGGTCTCCCTTGTCTTCGGTTTTTAGTGAAGCCAAAGATCTCTTCATTTTGCTTGCATAACTAAGCCAAACAAAATGCTTTTCATCATGTTGGAACACTCCGGTCCACAGCGTCTTTGAGCCAACGACTCTTCTATCCTTTGCTTATATGCGGGTTATGCTTATGATTTATTTTGAGTCTAGGATGAAACAATTGTTGCTTTGAACTAGCTTCACCACGACATACTTATATCCACCGCAAAGGGATATGATCTCGATTCGAATGCTTTCTCTCCCAAGGTAAACTGTTTCACCAGCATGTAATCACTTGCTGCCACATAATCCACTACGCTCGAACCCATGTGATTAATGCATGTGAACCCTCTAGAATTTTGAAACATGTTTAATCCATTCATAATTTTCAGATTATTCACAGTACATAATTCTAAAAGCTTTTCCCCGGTCATGTTCTCCAGACGATCATCTGATATCCTATGAAATTGCGGCTCATCTACTTCATGTAAATTCAGATCTGTTAGATTATCAAAGGTAACTGCCTGTTTACTTCCTATTCTTGCATTAAAATCTCCAATCAGCATTATGTCTCCTCGCCTTCTGTAATTCGCCACGTCCATACATAACCCCTGGAAAGGGTCTGCCCCATCTAAATCTGAACTATTGTATATACTTGAGCCTGTAGGTGCAAAGTAGCACGCTCCTAAGAAAAGTTTCTTGATATGTAACCAAATGTATTGCCTATTGGTATCTATCGATGCAATCTTAACTTTGTTGAAATGTTCTCTCGGACATATATTGCTATACCACCAAACCCCGTCCCCGCCCAATTCTTTTCTCGTTCCATGTATGCTCCATCAGAGTAAACCCCTCGATCTCAGGCAGCTGGCGAGATTGATGTTCCCATGTCTCTAAGAAAACTAACAGATCCTTACTGTCCCATATGTGTCTTGTTGCTGCAATTTTAGCCTGACTTAAACCATGCACGTTCCAACAAACAACCTTCAAGGCCCGAGCTTCCTAGTTCTTCTTCCTGTTAGTAACAACTGCCTTCCCATTCCTGTCCAAAAAGGCTACTACACCTGCTTGTCTTGCATCCTTAACCTTCTGCCATTCTATTTTCCGTGCTTCCAATTGTGATGGACTAAGATCTGCATCAAGCCAAATCCCTTTCTCCCCTTTCAAAGTACCTCAAATCAAGAGCTTTTAATCCATTTTTTTTATTTTCCATATTTCATTGGTTCAGTGTTGACACACCATCTACGTTTTTAGTTTCGACAACTGGGATGGAGTAACATCTTAAAATATGTTGCGAATGTCTGAAGTTGGTATGTGAAGTAGAACGTCAATGGCAGTGACATCTATTACGACAGAGCTTCTGCGTTCATGCATTAAGGTAAGATGAAATTTGTTTGGCGCCTCTTCTTGGTGTAATTTTACCATCTGGGTATTATGATCTAATTTTGTCTGGATAAAGTGTTGTTTGTTTCCTAGATAGATGACATGTTTGAACATATACTTATTTATGCAAAATTAGTCCTCTTTCTTAATTTCAAAATTACGCGCCTACCGCTCAGATGTTGTTTTTCCATCCAAAGGACAAATCTTATGCCATTCTGATGGCGTACTTATTTCTATTACCATGCTATATTTAACAATTCAGGTTTTGTTTTATTGTCTCTTGTTACAATTTTTATATTATGCAGTTAGATCTGGGGTCTAAAGAGAAACTTGTGGAGCGCAAGCATTCTATGCCTCTACGAAATATCGAGTGCCTTGAGTTTTCATTTAAAGGTAAACTTGCCTTGATATTTTATCTATTACCTTATATCTAGCTATATGTTGGCGTCTCATTGCAAACTTTGTGGGTAAGATTGCAGATTCTTAGATTCTTATTTTATTCATCTGGAATTCGCTCCTAGTTATCACATATAAATTTCTTGATTCTTCCTAAGACTCTAACATGAGTCAGTTTTATCTTCTCTGCCTAATGATTATGATGTTTTGATCTTTAAAAGGAATATGCAAGTTTGGGCACTAACTTATATAAGCCCATTCTAGACTTTCAAATCCATCTATATGGAGTGTGTACTTGTTACAATATATCATATCAAGTAGCAGCATCTTTCTGCACTGCCCACGGTCACTTGGGAAAACACACCGATGCATCTCAAGTGGCCATCCGTATGTCCATGGATCCTTAAAAGCATGGGATGAATGCTTTTGGAAAGTCACATAGATCAGTGGTGATTTTCCCAGATATTGTTCCCAAGATAATGAGAATCCAATTGGTTTAAAATATAGCAGAAGTTTTTTAATATAGACTGTAGATGGGAAGTTGATCCTGGAAAATAACAGAGTGTTCGTAGAGTAGTAGTTTGCATTACCATGACATACAAGTATATAGTCTAATGGTTGCTTTCTGATGTGATTGCAGATATCAAGGCAATCAATTGGCTATTTGGACTGGACTCTTTAACAAAATTGTATCTGGACAATAACAAAATCTCAAAAATCGAAAATCTCTCTCATTTAAAAACACTCACTTTGCTTGGTAAGCTAAGAATATAATTGTTTATGATCACAAAAACAATGCCAAGACTGAACAAAATAGAACAAAAACTTTCGTTGTTTTGTTAAAATGTACTGGCACACACAGGGCGGTAGCTTGTAGAGCACTTGGTTTGCAAGCAGGATGTTGATACCTAGCTGGTCCATAAATTAGGACATCTCAGTGATGAAGCACTTGGCTTATACGAGCTAACGTATGTTGCAAGCAAGAGATCCTGGTTTAGCCGATACATTCTCAGTTTTCAAAGGGCTTATCCTTTGCTTTGGACATATAAGCATAGTTTTCTGTATTCAACTAGGCATGGCATAGAATAGTTGATATGTTGTGGAGACAAGTTACTTCTACCATTATCTCTTCAAAATACCTGAATGGACATGTCAATGTGGATCCTACCCATTATAACATGACTAGATAGAAAGGTCAACATGGTTGGAGTTATGCTTCTATGTCTTAAAACCAACTTGGAAAGCCGTGTCTTTATAATGTGGCCATGCATGATGCAACATTCTTCTACTGAAAATGGGCGAGATTAACATGTTATTTGTATTGTAAGCCCTTGTTTGTATCATTGTTAAAGAGGCCAACGATCCTTTGGCCTCTACTGACTTCAATAATTGTGGAGATGAGATAAAAGGTCCATACATTATAAAAGGTGGTTTGATCTTTGAAATGGTCAGGACGTTGACTTTTACATTTGAAAGATAACATTGAATTACTTGCTGCCTTTTTTCATCCAGATCTTTCATTTAACAATATACAAGAAATTGATGGTCTTGAGGGCTTGACGAGGCTGGACGACCTCTCATTATACTCCAACCAAATTGAAAAGCTACATGGCCTTGAGACACTTCAGAATCTTAGAGTCCTTTCAGTTGGGAAGAACAAGATAAAACGTCTAGAAGATGTATGTCATCTTCTTTTTTTTTCAACATTATTATACAGGGAATTCTTTAGAAGATCATTAGTGTGTAGAACATGCCTCTGGTGTTCAGATTTTGTCATTAACGTAGAACGGTGTTATTGCAGACAATATACCTCCGATGTTTGAGGGGCCTGCTTGTACTCACCCTTGATGGAAACCCAATATCAAAGGTAAAAAAGAAATTACAACTTGTAGGACTTAAGTTTTTGGGATCTAAAGTGATGTAGAATGTACTCATGATGTGATGATGAATAGAATGATGTCCTTCAATAAAAAAAAAGTTTTTGGGATCTAATTTGTCCTAAATATACTACGTTATATTTTCTGTTTACATGTATTGTTCCATATTTGGCTGCGTGCTCAATTTCAGGGTTACCTATCTCTCATTGTCATAGTAGTCATTATTATTTGGACAGTACATGAAAGCCATCTAAACCATCTACATTTCAACTTTGGCCATGCCAGCAGCTTGTCTACACCCTTAAATAACATGGTTTAATGTTAAGTATATCAGTTCTTATATTGGTTTTCCACGGTTTAGGATCCAGAGTATAGAACTTATGTTCTTGGCCACATGAGAGATTTGAAGTATTTCGACCATCAGTTTGCTGGTGATCCATCAGTGGTACCTTTATTTTTCTTAAACCAGTTAATAACAGTAAAAATAACTAGTTTATGCAAGTAGATGTCCAGAATGGACAGGATTTATGAATCGGGATATCTGATTGTTTTCTTCATGCCATCGTATTAAGTAGAATACCAAAAGACAGATGATGAACAAAACATAGATGGACTCGAGAGATGATGGCATAGAAATATTATGTTTGGTTCTGGTAGAATATATGATGCAACATTGTCACACGCTTACCAATGGAATGCATCCATCAAGTGCCTCTCATTGTCATTGAATCATATGCGACTAGGTTTCCTTCCTTGAGCATCACTTGTAGCACTTACAAACATGCATTCTTCTGTTAGCTGCTGGCTTTAAGAGTTCTTGACCAACTTTCTTTCCTATGTAGCCAAGCGAAGAGAACTTCTAACATTATGAAATCTCAGGTGAATGCAGCTCGTGACCAGTATCAAGATGAATTGTTGGAAATAAAGCAGAGAGAGCGAGAAGAAGATTTAAAGTATCTCTCAGCGGCAGACAAAAAAGCTGAAGAACTACTATTTGAGGTACCATTTGACGTGGAATATTTCACAAGTTTTTCATTCTCTTTAAGCAACTTGTCTCCTTATAGTTTTATGAATAAATATTATTATATCCCCTCTCATCCCTTTCAAAGAAAAAGTAAAGTTTATGCTTCATATAAGCACTCACTTTTTAATCAACACTTCTAACGATAACATATAAAAGTAACCCAAGCAACCACTAAAGCTTCATAAGAATGCTAACGATAACATATAAAAGTAAATCAAGCAACCACATTAAAGCTTCATAAGAATGTAGTTTAGGTGCTTGTAAAGAGAAATTTATGCCAAGAAAATACAGGCAAGGTGAGATGTGCATGAAAGTTCCAAACATATTTATCTGTGAAAACTGTGATGGGCCCGCTATCTTTTATATTTTGTCAAAGGTCCACTATTCAGAACAGAAGACTTAGCATTTAAGTTCGTGCGTTCCAGGAAGCAAACTTAACAGGGGTAGATACATTATATGAGAAGATGATTGAGGAGGATCCAGAATACAAAAGGCTTGACGAAGTTCCAGGATTGCTACATGCATTTGATGAGTAAAACTATATATCAATTTCTCGTGATTTGCGATTTATTTGTTATAGCTTATAAGCATTTCCATAGAATAATGACAATTGCACGTCTTTGATTAGGTTTCTTGTATCAGGTACAAAGATAAGTATTTACAAGCTACTGAAGAGTTGAAAAAAATAATCTTAGAGCAATTGCAGAAGAAGCGAGAAGAAATTAGAGTTTGGAAATCGACTTCAGAGAAACTTCTCAATGTGAGAGACACGCAAGCCCGTTCCTCAGTGGAGGTGCTAAAGAAGATGAAGAAAGAGGTGATACGCAATGCTTCACTTGTTCGTCTATGATGTTACACTTGTTTTTTAACATAGAATAGAATAGAATAGAATAGTTTTTTTATCGTCCACTGAGACCAATCGGCCTATGGGACCCAGAAGGAGCGCAGCAAACTTATACTGTCCGGGTATAAAGAGATCTCAGGATTTTTGTGGCTTTAGATATCCTCAATAGTGACACATCAAGAGAGAGTTACGTTAAGAGGACATGGGAGTGAAATTGGAAAAAACGAGAAATTGAGAAAAGAGGAAGGAAAAGCAGCGAGAGCATAATGTAGATGACTGCAAGAACTCCCATTATTTGACTTGGATTTGATGAATGCCTTTTAATGACTATAAATTTGAACTGAAATAGAAGCAACTATAATTTGATTGCAATTCACCCAAATGAAACCGATTATTTTAGTTCGTGATATTGCCTTAGGAACTCTAGAATATCTACTTTTCTGTTTCAATCATAAAAGAAACCTTGTAAGATGGTATCCTAGTGGACGTTAAAAAAACTATTCTATTCTATTCTATTCATATTTCTTCATTTTTTTGTCTTGTAATTTCACATCATGTTATGGTGCTCTAGTGTAATGGCTAAAGTATTAGTAGTGTTATTTTAATGGTAGGAATTTGAACCCTCACTAGGTTTTTGGTCACATGATATTAGAGACATTTAGTAGTACAATGAAAGTTGTGATCTAGAAATTAAATGTATTACCAAAAATATTGGGAGGCTTAGAACTATCAGTAGTGTCATATTTATCCTTGTTACTAGCCGTTCGCACCTCATTTGCCTACAGCTATTAAGAGGGATTAAGTAGAAATCTAGGCAGCAAGTGACTGCATATGGCACTATGGGGTCGAGAGGTGAAGCCTTCTAGTATCTTAAAGCATTGACCAATAGTAAAGGGATGTCATGAAAAAATGATACAATACTTGAAGGTGCCATTTTACTTTATGAAAGACTCTCTCCATATCTTCCTTCCTTCCTTCCTTCCTATGGAAGAATTCTTCCATAGGAGAAAGTCTTTCATATTTTTTGGTACTTTTAAACAATAAATTGTTTTGCAAAAAAATGCAGATATTTGAAGAGGTGCAGAAGAATCCTGAGTCAACCCCTGAGTCAGCAACAGAGAAGCTTGCTCCTCTGAAGGAAGAGAACATAAAACTTCGTGAACAACTCATAGAGCATGAGATGCTGACGTTTGGTGAAATTCATGTACTATCTGCAAATATAGACATGTTTCATGGCATTTAAAAAAACAGTACTACTACTAAATAGATGATATGTTTCGTGCAGGACATCTGGTCAGCATTTGATACGAACTACACTATCATTGTGGATGCTAACAAGCAACACTTTCAGCACTAATATCCTTATGGAAAAGCTACTTAAAGATTTGGAACATAAAACTAATTAATTTCTGCACTGAAGTTGTTTGGCTTGACTTGTACCTACCTTTGGGACTATAAGAATGCTAGAGAATAATTGTTCAGAAACTGTGATGGCCCAAGCATCAATCCTCATGGAACAATTTTCTCTAAATGAACTTGATGTTGAATCTGAAGAAGGGCGTGCAGTAAGTTACTTTCCTTGTTTTATTGTATGACTTAAAGATTCAAAAACCAAGGTTGTTGAGCTTTCAATTTTCAGTTACTAAGAGACAAAGACTCTATTGTGAATGCCATACAAGCGTCTCATGATGCCAGAACTCTCAAGATAGACTCATTGGTCAGTATTTATATATGTGAAAGGAAGTTGTCCTTATGCTTATATCTTACAATATATGAAACAGTCTTTCCACACGTATTAACTCATATATACCAGGAGGACAAGAAACTTCAAGGTGAAGTGGAAATACAAAAACATATCAATGATGAATGGAGACAAGGGGAAATAAGGCGCAGTCGTGAACGTATTGGAGAAATTGATTTCATATACCAACTTATCTTGGATGATATTGCTGACTTGGTCATTAGCATTGAGAAATAATAGCAATATTTATACTCCAATGCATTGTCATTATAGGTGCCTAATTCTAGTTGTGAAATTAGTTGGGTACAAGAGGCATGTCTAACATAGAAACTAGTTGTCATGAAACTAGTTTTTGTGTCATGAATGTAATTTTTTATTTTGTTGTATAATAGACTAATGCAGAATGTATTAGTCTAGCACACCACAGATTACCTAGAGTTATCATATACCTAACATCGTAATTTTTTAAACCATTGTATCATGTATAATACAAATAGATTTCAAATCACTATATGTGAGACGATGAACATGTTTGTTTTTGCATTTGAGAATGATGAAACATTAATTGCTTCATTGTTCTCTATCATTTGAAAATGATGAAAGTAATGTAAAATCTAACAATAAAAACATTTCATTTTGTCTAAATGTGATCAAAGACAGACTTGATTTCCTTTTAACAGCATTGTCAACAAACATCGACATGCCTACTGTTATCGACATACTATTATGAACATTTTATTATAACAGTGTTAGATAGTCAACCATGTGTAAGTGCTATTTGAGAAAAATAACCTTGTGCTAGACCAAAATTACTGTTTCAATACAACCCACTGTATATTGTATATTATGTTCTACATATGCATAGGCTATACATTGGCCTATTGTTATGAGTTGATAGTTAATGTTAACACTTGTATTGGTCCTAGGGATCAGTTATGTCATTATAGTATCTGTTAGACAAAACAACTCAAACTTTACTTTCCATTTTTGATCATGTTCACAGTTGCACACATAAATAGCTCATTTTCCATGGCCACTGAAAGTAACAAATATAGATACCATGGGGTTTTACATAGCTTTTGTTCCTGCAAAGAACCTTTCTGTTCTTTCTGGCAGAAGTCTATGTATTTAATGCAATAAGAAAATACACCTCTCAAAGCTCTGAGAGAGCTTTCATAAAGCTGGCTGCTTCAATCTGCCACGCTGGCCATACACATCTACAAAAGAAAACCTTGTCTAAGCATGCATATTTAAAACCTGGGCAAAGACTAAAAAACAAATCCGATGAACCCAAAACAGAGAATGAGGAGTAAAATCAGCAAAAAAATTTAATACTATTGGAAAAGGCGTGCCCAAAGATTTGTACATGAAAATTACCTAGCTGAGGCAAAAGCTTCGGTGGAGCTCGCTTGGAAAGGAATTCATATTAGAAGGTTCGGTGGAGCTATCCTTCAAAGTAAGCAAGACTGAATGTTTAGAATAGAGACGAAAACACATTAGCTTATAAACCAACGCCGCCCTCACGAAAGTAAAAGAACAGGAAGATGCGAGTAGACGAATGAGGAACCTGAATCCAGACATGTGAGAATGCAGCAAAACCATAGTTGCTACAATAGCGATGGTGCTCAGCTTGGTTTTTTACATCAATTGCTCTTCCTTTGCAATCTGCTCAACCTTATAAGGCATGTTCAAAAAACGGATAGGTTTAATGAAGGTAGATTTAAACAGGTAGATGCTCTTTCAGTTTCAACTAAGCCTATGTATTTTATTCTCAGATCTTCTAGTTCTGACTATGATAAACATGCTAGCATAGTTGCCTTGCCAAACTCAAATAAGCACTAATCTATCAAAAATGGCTGCATGAAATGAGCTGTTAAATCATCAAACGAAACAAAACAAAGCAAAACACGGCTACCACAACACTCATTATTTTTCCATTTTGATTTTTCAAACGATCTGCACATTGCTGAGAAATGAAGGAAATATAGAAGACATGGGTGGCCTGCAAAGAAAATTGGAAGCTGGTATTGCTATGGGTGCCCCAAGTTACCACTTTGAAAATGTTTTTGCAAAGAAAAGGGATGCAAACAAACCTTCCCGGAGACCGATTTGGAGAAGTTCAAGTGTTGTAGGTCATGTGGACCATCTAAGATAACTCCATGAGGCAGAAAGATGATTTGGGTTTTGTTACAGTGCACGGTTTGCACCGAGAATTGCAAGGGATGCTTGCACGGCCCCGTAATTAACATGGGCAAAGTCTTGAAGCATTTGGTGCATCCAGCTGTTGGTCTCGATCAGGCCAACCTGGACGTAATTGCACAGCTTAGCTGAAGCTTTTGGTCATGGCAATTTAATTAGCTATCTCGGTCCTCCATTTTCTGAGTTAAATCTCGGCTGTCCAATTTGGGGCTCTATTGAAGACACATACTAAAACATTATTATATAAGAAGATTATTAAAAAAAATGCCCAGGGTTGTTGGGCATAAGCTAGAAAATATAAATGATATAGATTACACAACGAGGAACATTCGACCACAT
This sequence comes from Isoetes taiwanensis, assembly GCA_021234155.1. Classification (NCBI taxonomy): domain Eukaryota; kingdom Viridiplantae; phylum Streptophyta; class Lycopodiopsida; order Isoetales; family Isoetaceae; genus Isoetes; species Isoetes taiwanensis. The sequence goes on from JAJEKV010000042.1 coordinate 2,994,860, forward strand.
CTTCCCCTTCCTCTTCCCCTTTTCCCCTTCTCCTTTTGCCCTTTCTCACTTTTCCCTTTTTTATTTTTCCCTTTTCCTCATTCTATTTTCCCATTTCCCTTTGTTTTTTCCATTGTCCCATTTTCCTTTTCCCTTTTTGCATTTTCCCCACCCTGATTTTTCTTTTCCGTTTTTCCCCTCGTTTTCCCCTTCCTTTTTTCTTTACCTTTTCTCCTATTTTTGTTTTCCCCTTTTCCCCTCTCCTTTTTTCCTTCCATCTAATTTTTTTTCCTTTTCTCTTTTCCCTTACACATTTCCCTTTGCCCTTTACTTATTCCTCATTTTTCCCTTTCCTCTAATTGAGAAGGGTTTCGTAGGTCATGCTCCACTTGAGTTTTCTCTTGTTTACAAGGGAATCTTCTAAACACTAAGATGCCCACATATACGAAATTTTTAAGACCTTGAAATTATAGGGTTAATTATCTTGTTTTTATAACCCAAAATTTCAAGGTGATTTTGACTTGATTTTCAGCTTAATCTTATCAAAGTTAACAGACAACGAATTTCACAACACATTGCACATTTCGACAAGTAAAATTCAGTTCAACATTTAAGTCAGAAACTTGAGTTCAACATTTAATTCAGAAAATTGAGTTCAACATTTAACAGAAAATTCAGTTCAAATCTGTGACGGTCCAAGGGAATATACGCCATAAATACGTATATTCCTGGATCCGTCACCATACAAGTCTATCTTTATAGCCTTGTATACCATAGATTGTGGCACTAGGGGGCATGGCTAAGTTATTCTTATAACTTAGCCAACCATAGGTTAAGCCATTATCCACGTGGCCTTAACCTATTGGGGCACCGCCACACAGGACTCACCCGATTGGTGCCACGTGGCATCCTAGGTGGACCTAACTTATATAGGCATAAACCCTAACCCTAGACCTCTTTCCGGCCCTAGCACCCTCGAGACTCACCTACTTGTTGAAACCCCGTTTTGAACATCGTTTCGTGTGGCATAGGTCGGGTGCGGAAATGCCAGGTAGACCCGTTCTTGGAGTAGGAACAGCAGCTTGTGAGTCGAAGACCATGGAGGCGCCCGGATCTGGAGGGAGAGCATCAGGAGCAGGTATGTAGGATAGTAGTTGTGATAGCTCATCTGGGATTAGCATTCCAGATGTGCTAGTATTTTGTATCTAGAGTAGAGCCATCCTAGAACCCATATTCAACATCTTGAACCCTAATCAAGGAACCCTAACTATTAGTTAGTTGTATGATTAGGTTAAGATGTTCTTCTTATGATTATTCTCATGATGTGATGATTATGTGATGTTGGTTGATCATGTTTGCTCCTCTTGTATTGGGAAGGGGGGTAGAGACCTAGGGCCATATGTAGTATGTTCCTAGAGTAGATCCCTTAGTTCCTATTAGTTGCGGCCTGTGCATAGGAGCCCACCAGGCTATTGAGGCTATGATATGACTCAGCACCAGATAACGGGGCTAGAGGGAAAGTGGAGGGAGGATCCCTGCCGAGTGGGGGCCGGGGGGGGATCCCATAGTGGGCTAGGCTTATGGTGGGTCACTTAGGTGTGGGCCGAGCATGGGTCCGACACCTCCCGGGGCAATGGTGTTGCCACGCCTCGAGAGGCGCAAGTGCTGGCTTGGCTCTCGTTTTGGGGGTTCGGTCTGGTGCAATCGTGTGTCGCCCGCGATTCTCTAGCAGCCCGGCACCTCTAGACCACGGGAGGGGAGATGCAACCCTTCCGCCTCGCCGGACCCGGGGAGATGCAACCCGAGTAGTCCCGATGGGTGATGCCATGGGATTGCGATCCCAGGAAGGCTAGAGTCATGTCGAGCCCTGATCTAGCGTGCGCAAAGTATGCACGGGAGGGGCGGATGGAGTGGTCAACCCTAGCCATTGTTCTATGCCCACCGCCATTGCCATGACTCGGGCCGCGCTCTATCTTGAGGGCCTAGCCCGGTCGGTCATCCTCCTCACAGTCCGAGGCGGGGTAGGAGCTCTCATGTTTTATGGTTCGTGATTATCATCTTTGCCTTGGTTTATGTGTGATGCACTACCCTTCGAGGTAGTATTTGTATATGTTGATGCTAGTTTCGACGTGTTGCGCCGGCTTCATTTGTTATAGGAGCCCATAGGGGAAGGGCGCGCAAGACACCTTCGTGTTCCCTTCCCGCACTAAGAGTCACCTCAGAGTGCGGGGTAGACGAAGGGCCCATGCGGTTGTTGAGCCGGATGGGGGATTTCCTGCCGAGTGTACGGCCGGGCGCCGTATGTTTAGCAGGGAGCGTCACAATGGTATCAGAGCGATGTTCTTGGTTGACCAAGAACTAGCACTGACCATAACCATGAAGTAGTCTAACAGGCCTATAGGGGTGTGGAATAAACATTTCCACCATCGAACCGCGAAAATGGGGGAAAAATTTTTCTCCTAGGTAGTGGGTCAGGAATTAGGCTAAGTGTTAGACGAAGATTTGAGGGAGGCAAACGAATCTTCTAGTAAATTTGGAGTGAAAATTATGCATCTGCATCAAATTTCACCTAAAATGGGTCGAAGAATCATGCCAATCGGAGGCCCAGGTGAAAAATGGCGCAAATTCATAAATTGCACTTCGAACCATTAGGAAAATTCGAAAATTTAAAGATAATATCAATTAATATAGGTTAATATATACATTAATAGTTAAATAATTAATTAAATATCTTGTAATTAATAAGGGGGGGCTAATAAATAGGGGTAATTATGGTAGGAGAATATTCCCAGGGACCCTCCTTTTTAAATATCTGACACCTCATTTTCTCTCTCCAACCCTTCACCTCCAACCTTCTCTTGCCCAGCCCTTCGTCACCCGTTTTTTGAACCATAAGATATGGCTCGCACCAAACAAACTTACAGGAAGCCTGGAACAAGACCGACCCTCTCCATGGCGCAGGCAGCAGGGCGACATGTCAAGAAGATCCCGGAGCACCTCCGACCCAAGAAAGGGGAAGAGGAGCTTCCCCCCACCAGCAGCAGCAGCAGCAGCAGCAGCAGCAGCAGCGAAGCCTCATACCATGACGCCGAGGAGAGTCCCAGCAGCAGTTCTCCGTCGGCAGGCACCCAGAGGACCGGCGAGTCTCGCCATTTCGGACCCTCGGACACCGAGGTGGAAGAAGAAGGGGAGGAGCAGGTGCAGCAGCAGGTGGAGGAAGCGGGGCCTTCAGTGCCCAAGAAGAAGGGAAAGGAAAAAGTAGCAGAGTGGCCGGAGGAGAGGGCCGCCAGGAAGAAGCGGGAGCGAGAGAGGGAGCTGAGGGAGGAGGAGAGGCGGACGAAGAGAAGGAACGACGGGCCTCGCCGGACCGTCGTTATTCAAGAGCCCCGGCCAGAAGAGGAGCCGCAGGTGGAAGAAGAAGAGGAGGAGGAGGGGCAGCAGGATCCCAACGCGAGGCCACCCTACCCTAAGTGGCCGGAACCACCTAAGGTGGTGAAGAAACAAAAGGTAGGGGAGCGGGCATTCGCGCTGCAGCAGGACCGGGAGTTCAAAAGGAAGATGGTGGCATACAAGGAGTACCTTCGTCGCTGGACGAGGTACAATGAGTGGTATTGCCAGCAGGAGGTGCAGCGCGTCGTGGTGGGCGGCAGGCCAAAGAAGAACCAGCCCAAGCCACCCCCACCTAGGCCGGAAAAACCCAAGAGGGTTCACCACGGGCCGAACAGCACATACGCCCGGGTGTTTAGGGAGATTCGGCACTTTCAGATGTGCACGAATCTCCTGATAAGGAAGGCGCCCTTCGAGCGTCTCCTTAGGGAGGTGTTGCAGCAGTTCCGGACCGATTACAGGGTTACCCCTCTAATGACCCGGGCTCTGCAAGAGGCCTCCGAAGCAGAGCTGGTGCAGCTCTTCGAGGAAGGGAACCTCTGCGCTATCCATGCTAAGAGAGTTACCCTTATGCCTAAGGATATTCACTTAGCACGGAGGATCCGCAGGGAGAGGCCCTAGGCCTCAAATTTTGTAAAATTTTGTAGAAGAATTAAAATTTTCATGTAATTGTGTTTCTTATTAATATAAAAGTCATTTTCCCTCTGTAAATTAGAAAAATGTTCTATGCTTGAAATGTAGGAAATAGAACCCAATCGTAGTAGAATTCGCCATAGCATGCCTAGAAACACCCCAGAAATCATGACTACAACAAAATTTTGGCAAAAAAATCATCAAAAATGCAAAAAATTGGGCCAGTCGGGTGAGACCGCGCCAATGGCCTCTGCGTCCCCGACGCGGGCGCGTTTCGCGCGGATTCACCCGCCTACCCCAAAATCTTGCTTTTAGATGTCAGTTTTGCTCAAAATAAGTTGCTAGTTAGGTTAGAATTGGCCGAATTAGCTATATTAGCATCTTCAAATTCCCTAAAACGGCCAAAAATTGGCCCAAAACAGGCCAACCGGGTGAGACCGCGCCAAACGCGTCTGCGTCCGCGACGCGGAGGCCATCCGCGCGGATTCACCCGGGTCAGCCCATCTTTGGCCCAAATTAGCCAAATTTGATCCAACAAATTGCCATGTAGTGTTTCTTGCTTTGTTTTGCTTAAGTTTGCACTTCATGGTAGTTCATTTGGACACCCAGAGCCATAGAACCAAGGTCGTCTTAGGTAAGCACCTTTTTGCACAAACCCCGAGGTCACCCATAGTCTATAAAAAAATAGGTCTCATTTGCCATTTTTCTTCCTCTGTAATCGCCTCCGGCCCCTTTAGGCGATTTTTCTCGACCCTCCACCGATCTTTGCAAGCCATTTTCTACACCCTTTCCCGCTCAATGGCCCAAAGAACTTTGAGAGATGGTACAATGTTGCCAGCCATATCCATGTGCTTCCAAAGTAGATCAAGCCTTCTCGTGTTTGATCACTTGTTTGATCTTTCACGCAACTTTGACTAGAACACCCTACTACACGCATATTATGTGCCAATATGACCAGCAGGTCCCGCCTTTGGGAAGTTAGGATCGCCTCCTAGGGGAGGGAATTGGGTTTCCCTTGAGACACTTACCCAAGCCTTAGGTCGAGAGCCGGGCGGGGATCCCGAGGCAAGAAGCGCCTATGGGATAGGACTAGGACCATGCCCGATTACATGACCCCGCAGACATAATAGGCATAGGTACCTTTTCGGCTGCAGGCAGCCCTTGCCCTCTTCATGCATTATAAGTCAATCAACAAAGCAGGGGGAACCCTCTGCTCAGCCCTTAGACTTAGCGCCACTTGATACCCGTAGGGTCCAGGATCAAATCCTGAATATAGAGTCCTCCGCCTACGAATATTACGGCACGACGTCGGGCGCACCATCTCTACAGATCCATGAAGACTACGAGCAGCTAGGGGAGCAGAACCCAGAATGGGAGAGAGCGTGGAGGCAACAAGAATGCGGAGATATGCGTTGAGGCATGACGACGACGCGGAGAACGCCTACCGATCCACCACCGGCATCACGGCCTTGTCGCCGATAGTCATCGACGGGGAGGAGTACATTTTTGCAAATGACATCCTCAATTTGTCCTATTGTCAGGAACAGGGTCTTCGAATCGACGAACTCTTGGGTATGATAGCACACGGAAGAGCAATGCACATCATCGACTACTCATACCGTGAGATCCCAAAGGAGCCGGGCGGAGAGACACTCTTATGTCGGGGGAGACAATGTCGGATATAGCAGCCCTATCGGCCAGATAAGGGAGATCTATCGACAGCCAGGAGCCTATCATCTCGCAGGAGGAGTTCCAGCAGATCTGAGCACACTCTACAAACCAGTGGAAGGGCCCAAGCTCGCCGCCACCGGGCCGAGAGCCAGAGCATGAGGGAAGGGTCCAAGAAAGATTAACTTGGACAACGCAACCAAGATGTGGAGGGATCATGAAGACCTTATGGCGTGGATGCCTACGGGCGGCAGTACCAAAGGAAGGGGCACCGATCGCGAGGCGAGGGAAGGGCGCTGCACTTCGCTACTATCTTCCAGCCCTGGCCCGTGGGCAAATGATAGTCTTCCACAAGGAGTTCAGCCCAAGGGGGAAGAACTGTGGCACTTCTCATAGCGCCGGGCTTCGGGCAAAGGCAGCTCAAGATATACGCCCATGCCGATCACATCATTCTTTTCAACGGCGGCCAAGGCTCCATTGCCTCGACTTTGCGAGAGGGCACTGAGGGATGCAACACTTTCTGGTAGCAAAGCAAAGACGTAACTCCCTGAACCGTAGAGATGGCCCGAAAGCACTTGAGGGAAGATCAACGAGGAACATCTTATGAACCCCGCAAAGGCCTCCGATTCAGTGGATGTCAAGAACTTCTTCAAGGGCTTTGGGAGGCCACTAAATAGTTGTAAAATTTTTAAGTTGTGCTAAATGTTTCTTGTACCCATTGTGCTAAGATATATCTACTTTATCATGTAATCCTTATGTATTAATGACTATTAACCGGTTTGTCAATATAAGGCTTTGTATGATTTCTTATAACTAAAGATAATTCAATTTGCAAGTAAAATTGATCAACATCTAACCCAAATAAAATGTATTGATGATCAATCCTTGCAAAGAAGGAACTCAAGTCGCGGGATCTCAAGATCAAGCACCACCACGCAATTGGGTACCAAGGAATTTGTTTGGCGGGGAACAAGAAGATGTTGAGCGTGATATGTCACCGTGAGGCGGGCCAACGCAAGGTTGGTGCGCAGATGAGGAATCGATGCAACACCTCATCAACCGGGCGACACCTCTCATGAATGCACAGAAGATGGTCACCCACCTCCACCTTGTTTTCCGGGTGGTGACGAAGTCCCTCAGCAGGAAGGGGAGGGCAACCAGGGGAACATCAGGGATAGAAGAAGGAAGAGGAGCCCATCATCATCTAGCTCCAGCTCATCGCATGCTCTTCCGGTGAGGACGGCTCTAGTCCGACAAATACCGACACGCCTAAAGCAAGGAAAAGAGCAAGAAAGACAAAGTGATTATCGAAAAAGGTGGATAGTGCTATGAGCAATGTATGGAAGACAAGGAAGCTCGGCCAGCCTCGTGGAAAGACAGATCGTGCATGGAGGTGAAGCATGGCTTGATGAAATGGAAGAATTTGGCAACTCATACGGTATGAAAGACAAGGACATAGGGAAAGTTGCTACAGCTAACCTTATTGGACCGGCAAGGATCCGGGTGGAAGGGATATGCTAAATCCAACAAGTGAAGAGGAACAACTGCGCAGTTTAAGACCTTCAAAGAAGGCTTTCCGCGAAGCACTATGTGCCAAGGTCTCATACTAGTAGACGATTCGGCAGCTTTACTGTGTTGAATCGTGGTAGCTTATCGCTGGCTAAATATACCGGAAGAATTTATGAGGCTCAGCTGAATGTTCCCCGAGTCTCAGAGAGGCAAGCCATGGATACTTACATTGAGGGGTTGAACAGCAATATCAAGAGGCTTGTTAGAGCAATCAACCCAAGTCGATTCTTGCAGCCGAAGATAAAGCTATAAGTTTGGAGGAGGCACCAAAGAACTCCAGCAGAGAAGGGCCAACCTTCGGGGGCAAGAGTTCAGGGCAGGATCAGGGGCAATATCAGGGTAAGCAATCAGCAGCTACACCATCAGGGAGTCAGCAGCAAGGTAAGGGTCAGAGCAAAGCTTTTGGGGACCGTAAGCCCACTGAATCGCATCGTGGGCAGCTCTCTTGCCGCCTCCTAGACAAACCGGCCAAGGGAAAAGAGACAGAATGCATTGAGAAGAAGTTATGCTTCAGGTGCTTCCAGCCAGGGCACCGGACACATGATTGTCCATTCGTCATGCAGTCAGCCTTGGCAGAACTCTTGGATTGGGACTCCCCAACAGAAGCGGACGAGGACGATGACCAGCAGGAGGCCCAGGACTTCATAGATGGTGAGTGTCACATATGTGCAAACATTGAGTCAGATGATATAGAGAATCAGTCAACTGTCATCGCGGCTGATGGGATCATAGATAGTAATCCTTATGTAGTCCTCATAGATACAGGTAGCTCTCATAATTTTGCATCTCCTAGATTGGCTGCTCTAATGAAGAATAAGGTATTGAAGTCTAAGCCAAGGCCAGTAGCTATGGCCAAACGGGCGCCATTCTAACACACTAAGGGGAGGAGGATCACCTTTGACATAGACCTTAGTGGGGCTAAGTGGCCGATGGGAGCAGAAGTCATGGACATCGGAAGATATGATTTGATAGTGGGGATGGAATTTTTGAAGCCAGCCAAAGCCATGATTGATTGCGACCGGAATGAAGTCACCATGACGGCACCAGACGGCAGCAAGTTGATAGTGAAAGGTAAGAAGCTAGATTCTCCTATGCAGTGTATTTCTTTGAAGCAGCTAAGGAAGAGTATAGAAAGGAATAAGGTGGATTACATCTTGAGGATGGAATCAGTGGAGCCAGGCAGGCAGGATGGAAGTGACACAAAGGGAAATCAGCTGCCCAGGCAGATAGCAAGGCTTATTTCAGAGTTCAAGGATGTATTTCCGGATGAAATCCGGCAGCTGCCACCTTATAGGGGTGTGGAATGTGAGATCACATTGGCTCCGGATGCGAAGCCTACCAAGAAGAAAGCCATATAGAATGAGCATCCTGAATTGGATCGAGCTCAAGAAACAACCGCAGGAATTGCTCGAAGCTTGGATTTATAAGAGCAAGTGTGTCTCCTTCGAGCACCTATACTCTTTGTCAAGAAGAAAGATGGAAGCTTAAGAATGTGATAGACTATCGCCCGACTTTAATAAGCGTGACGATAAAGAATAAGTATGCATTGCCAAGGGCGGATGACCTAATGGATCAGCTACAAGGAGCAAAGGTATTCTCTAAGATTGATTTGAGATCAGGATACCATCAGATAAGAATAAAAGAAGAGGACATCCATAAGACTGCTTTCAGAACGCGGTATGGTCATTTTGAGTTTACAGTAATGCCCTTTGGATTGTCGAACGCTCCCGCAACATTTATGCGCCTTATGAACGACATCTTCAGAGACTTCTTGGATGAGTTTGTTATTGTCTTCTTCGACGACATCCTAATCTACAAGAAGTCCCTTTGAAGAGCATTGTCAAGATCTCATGAAAGTGTTGGAGAAGTTGAGACGCCATGGGTTGTATGGGAAGCTCTCTAAGTGCCACTTCGCAACAGGCGGGTGGAGTACTTGGGGCATGTAGTAACATCCGAGGGAATCTCCACGCATCCATCTAAGATTGAGGCAATAGTTGATTGGCCAGCCCAAGGAATGTGGCGAAGTAAGAAGCTTTCTCGGTTGGCGGGATACTACGTAAAAGTTCGCGGAAGGACTTTGCTAAGTGGGCGCCCCTCCGGCCGGACCTCACTAAGGCCAAGAAGATTAAGGATTGGGCTAGCCATTGGCTAGAGAAAGTCCAAGCTTCTTTTGAGAAGCTTAAAGAGGCCTTAACACAACAAGAGTGCTTGTTCTCCCGATCCGAAAGTAAGGATAAGTTGGTAGCAACAGATGCAAGCAAGATAGCAACGGGGCAGTCTTGATGCAAGAAGGAAGGGTAGCCGCCACCACTCAAAGAAGATGAACGACGCCGAAAGCAACGCTACCCAACCCATGATCAGGAGCGCTAGCCATTGTCGTGGCATTGAGGATATGGAGGCATTATCTGGCGGGAAGGAAGTTTCAGTTGGATACCGATCACCGTGAGCCTTCAAGATCTTTTCACCCACCACTCCTCAACTTAAGGCAAAGGAGGTGGATGGAATTCCTTGAGGAATATGATTTTGATATTATATATAAGCCGGTAAGCTTAATGTTGTAGCAGATGCCCTCTCCAGGAGACCATTTCGCACAAGGACGCATTGTAATGCGATTTCCACTCTTTTCGAAAGTGAGTTTGGCAAGAAGATTGAGGAGTCCTTGCCAACCCCATGTGGACTTCAAGGAGGTATGGGGAAAGCCTTTCCAAGGAAGCCGTAACGGATAAGGAGCGGGAAGCCTTCAAGCATTATAAGAAGGAAGGCAACATGTTGTATCACAAGCATAAGTTGTGTGTGCCCGAATCATCGTGGGTAAGGAAGCTAATTCTTCATGACACACATAACAGCCCAATAGCAGGGCATGCCTGGCTTCATGAAGACCTATTTCAAGATTCGAAGTAGCTACTCGCCAGGAATGAAGAGGCGATAGCCGCATATATTCGGGATTGCCGCTATGTCGCCAGACCAAAGCGGAGCAACTTCGATTCCGGTGCTTTGGAGCCATTGGGGGTGCCAAATGCAAAGTGGGAGGTCATAAGCATGGATTTCATCACAGGTCTCCCTAGAACTCTTCGAGGCAAGGATGCATTGATGGTGGTCGTAGATAAGTTATCTAAGATGGCACATTTTGTGCCTTGCAAGATTACCGACACCGCATTAGATACTGCCAAGTTATTCGTAAGGGAGATTTTCAGACTCCATGGCATGCCTCGGGAGATAATATCTGATAGGGATTCCAAGTTTATGAGTGCCTTCTGGCAGGACCTCTTCAGCACCATTCAGACGAAGCTCTCCATGAGTACGGCATATCATCCCCAAACAGATGGCCAGACGGAAAGGACGAATCGGATCATTGAAGACATGCTTCGAAGCTATGTGTGGAACAAGCAGTCCAAGTGGGATGAGTACATTCACTTGGTGGAATTCGCCTACAACAGTGCCAAGCAGGAGTCATCTCAGATGTCTCCTTTCATGGTGAATTACGGGTACCAGTGCTTAACCCCGGATACCTGGCACAATCCTGTGTCCAAGGTAGAAGTGTCCCAGCAGATGTTAGGGGATATGCAGCAGCTAGTAGAGGAAGTAAGGGGTTATTTATTGGCAGCAAGAAGTCGGCAGAAGAGTGTAGCCGACAAGCACAGGACCGTAAGGGAGTTTAAGGTGGGCGATACCGTTTGGTTGAAGATCAAGGTGAAGCAAGCCAAGCTGCGGATTGGGAGCTGCAAGAAGCTGGCCCCTAGGTGGGCTGGGCCGTTCAAGATTTTGGAGAGAGTGGGCTCTCAAGCCTACAAGTTGGATCTTCCAGCCCATCTTAGGGTCCACAAGGTCTTCCACGTAAGTTTATTAAAGAGGCACAATCCTAACCCTGAGGAGGTTTTGGATACTCCAACTTTGTTAGAAATGACGGAGGAGCAAGTAGAAATAGTGCATGAATTGCTTCTTGATAAGTCATTCAAGAAGACTAGGAGGTCCCAGTTCCTCCAATATTTGGTTAAGTGGAAGCACTTACCCGTGGAAGATGCGACATGGGTATTGAAGCAAGACTTGGAGAAGCAATACCCAGAGTTTATGAAGGAGTTTGATGGGCGAAGTCGTCTCCAGACTTGGTCAATTCCCGACTCTGCCCGGTGGTTAGCTAGTATGTTGTTAGTTAGTTTTAAGCCCGGGCGATGCATTCTAGTTACTAGGGTGCATGTGCCAGAACCTTGGATCGTGTGGGCGATGATGGGATACGCCTTTAGGGCATTCTCTAGGCCACACGCAGCAAGAGGTGCGCATGACCATTAGGGTCATGTGAGTGAGGAATGAGGCATGGTGGGCGATGATGGGACATCGACGGATGATCTCTATGCCACGCGCGGGTACGCACACCGGCCGTAGGAGGGTCATGGTGAGGCTTAAGTGATCATCGCGCTGATGATGGGATGGTGAGGCGTTCCCCTAGCTGAAACCCTCGGGGGCATGATGCATCGGGTGTACTCGATCAGGGGGATCGCGTGTACAAGGTAGCACTCGATCATGGGCAATGATGGGAGCATCTTAAATGATCCCTAAGCTCAAATCGAAAGGGCCATGATCTTGGGCAAGGTAGTAGGACAACCTTGAGCCGTGGTTTCGACTCAAGGAGGTAAGGGGGTGGTCCCTTAAAACCACAAATTATTAACTAAACTAACGTAATGTGCTCCTTTTGCAGGCAAGTAGAAGGAGGACTTCAACGAGGAGCGCGTTACGAGAAGATACGGGGAGCCATAATTAGATTATGAACCCTAATAACTCTTATAATAGTATTTTGAATTATTATAAGAAATAACGATGTTAAGGCTATATAATTTTGTATAAGTACAAATATGGCCTAAAATTTTGACTTGAACTAATAAAACTTGATTGCTAAACTAAACTAAAGATTATGACATGTTGTTGATGTGTTGCAGGCATAAGGTAGGTTCGTCACCTTTAGCCTTAATGCCGAGGACAAAGATTGTCCTAAGGGGGGGAGAATGTGACGGTCCAAGGGAATATACGCCATAAATACGTATATTCCTGGATCCGTCACCATACAAGTCTATCTTTATAGCCTTGTATACCATAGATTGTGGCACTAGGGGGCATGGCTAAGTTATTCTTATAACTTAGCCAACCATAGGTTAAGCCATTATCCACGTGGCCTTAACCTATTGGGGCACGCCACACACGGACTCACCCGATTGGTGCCACGTGGCATCCTAGGTGGACCTAACTTATATAGGCATAAACCCTAACCCTAGACCTCTTTCCAGCCCTAGCACCCCGAGACTCACCTACTTGTTCGAAACCCCGTTTCGAACATCGTTCGTTGTGGCATAGGCTGGTGCAGCAGCCCCAGCAGGGTAGACCCGTTCTTGGAGTAGGAACAGCAGCTTGTGAGTCGAAGACCATGGAGGTAGGATGATCGGAGGGAGAGCATCAGGAGCAGGTATGTAGGATAGTAGTTGTGATAGCTCATCTGGGATTAGCATTCCAGATGTGCTAGTATTTTGTATCTAGAGTAGAGCCATCCTAGAACCCATATTCAACATCTTGAACCCTAATCAAGGAACCCTAACTATTAGTTAGTTGTATGATTAGGTTAAGATGTTCTTCTTATGATTATTCTCATGATGTGATGATTATGTGATGTTGGTTGATCATGTTTGCTCCTCTTGTATTGGGAAGGGGGGTAGAGACCTAGGGCCATATGTAGTATGTTCCTAGAGTAGATCCCTTAGTTCCTATTAGTTGCGGCCTGTGCATAGGAGCCCACCCGGCTATTGAGGCTATGATATGACTCAGCACCAGATAACGGGGCTAGAGGGAAAGTGGAGGGAGGATCCCTGCCGAGTGGGGGCTTCGGGGGATCCCATAGTGGGCTAGGCTTATGGTCGGTCACTTCGTGTGGGCCGAGCATGGGTCCGACACCTCCTGGGGCAATGGTGTTGCCCTGCCTCTCGAGAGCTGCAAGTGCTGGCTTGGCTCTCGTTTTGGGGGGTTCAGTCGGGTACGAATCGTGTGTCGCCACGATTCTCTAGCCGCCCACGGCACCTCTAGACCCTGGGAGGGGGAGATGCAACCCTTCCTGCCTCATCGGACCCGGGGGAGATGCAACCGAGTAGTCCTGGATGGGTGATGCCATGGGATTATGTGATCAGGAAGGCTAGAGTCCCTGTCGAGCCTGATCTAGCCCGGCTCCGCAAAGTATGCATGAGGGGCGGATGGAGTGGTCAACCCTAGCCATTGTTCTATGCCAGCCCTCGCCATTGCCATGACTCGGTCCGCTCTATCTTGAGGCCTAGCGGTCGGTCATCCTCCCTTACAGTCCGAAAGGGGGGTAGGAGCTCTCATGTTTTATGGTTCGCGGATTATCATCTTTGCCTTGGTTTATGTGTGATGCACTACCCTTGAGGTAGTATTTGTATATGTTGATGCTAGTTCTCGACGTTATTATCGCTTCTGTTATAGGAGCCCATAGGGAAGGGGGCGCCAAGAAGACACATTGTTCCCTTCCGCACTAAGAGTCACCTCAGAGTGCGGGGTAGACGAAGGGCCCATGCGGTTGTTGAGCCGGATGGGGGATTTCCTGCCGAGTGTACGGCCGGGCGCCGTATGTTTAGCATGGAGCGTCACAAAATCCTTGCATCAATTGTTGTGCAAGTTCTTCAGAAGATCAGAAACTCTGCTAGGATTCTCACAAGTAACAAACACACAACCAGAAAATGTAGTGCCAATGAAATTCTGCCCACCTACCCCTTCGTGCATTATAATGTCCTCCCTGTGCTTTTCTTGTCCGAGGATCTGCCCTCATCAACTCATTCACGATACCTTCGTCAATAAAATCAAATTCATCCTGTATCTACTTATCCTTCTCCGCTAACTCTATATTCTCTTTTCCAGCCAAACAAACAACCTGAAACAGCCAGATATTCAAAGCCAGAAAGTGATTGGAAATTCAAAATAAATTAAATAAGATTACTTGTTTTTTGTACTTGTAGAACATTCGCCTTCCATAACACCATTATCTTTAGAATTCATAGCAGCGATAGTTGAAGAAGACATAAGAACCTGCTAGACAACATTGAACTATAAATATTGAATGAAAAAAGATTGGTTCAATAAGAAATCTTCACAGTACCTGCTTGGGAACAGCAAGCCCATTTGGAGTACGATCATCCTGCACTCCAAATAACACCTTCCGCTTACTATTCATTTGTCCGCCAAGGACCTCGTTATACACTCAAAGCTTCCCATTATCATCAACAGGCTTCGACGGAATAGACATAGCCGTGTTGACTTGAACTTCTTTGCTCCTGTCATATCTAATTACAGAAAAAGTGAACAAAGATTGAACATACACTTTAATTAAGAATAATAAAAAAATGATAAAAAGCGAGAAAACCTTACTTTGCGATAGCCGTCATATATGTTATGACCTGTAACTTGCATCCCCACTTCAGCTGGTACACCAGTCAATCCAATCGCGTCACCAAAGTCACGCGTCCAGATTTGTTGCAAATGTCAGCATTCACGGCCTGACCCATGACTTTAAGCCATTTTGTAACCTGATTTGTCCCAACCTTTGCTTATGGTACCAAACCTAAAACAGAAAAACTATAACAAGCTTATTATGTAGTTCAAGTAAAGATCTAAAGCAAAAAAACAAAAAAACAAATGAAACCACAACTTACATTACTGCACGAGTTATCAATCGCAGTAAAAAATAGTGCGCCCTCCGTCTTATCCTCAGCCTCAAATTGCCTTGAAGGTAAATGCCTCACATACTATTTGTAGGTAAAGACGAAATCTTCCTCATAACTCCACACCGGATCCCTAAAATGATGGTCTTCAAAATGCATAGCAGAAGGATTATAATTTTTACTACACGGTTCCTCGTATTTCACAAACTCACTACTCTCACTAATCTCCAAGGAAAATTGATACACCTTTAAATTCCAAATTTCCTTAACCGCCCTGATCCCAAACCTGCTGCAGATATAAAAGCAAAGACATTTTTGACAATCCCTAGGATGGTAAATTTGATGATCAACATCTGCGAGCAGGTCATTCTCGACACCGAATGGAATAACAGGTGCTTTCTTCTTCTTCCCCTTAACTCCAAGTAACCTAGATCTTCTAACATCTACTACAAAGGCATATGTACTTTTTTTAAACACATCAGACTTTAAGATATTGAATGGATGCTCCTCAATACCAGTCTGATCAACTCTAACCTCTTGTTTCTTTCTTAAAATCCTGCCAAATGTCCTATACAACACACCAAGACCACAAAAACAAATAATCTATCAGAAAAACTAACCTAAATCCTAACAGAAAGTTGACCCTAAAAAATCATATCCTAAACCCTAACAAATCAAACAATTGTATCTAAAATCTAAAGTAAACTGTAACAAATTAAACAACTTAAAGAAATTAAAGTCTACAATCATCCCTTCCAGCTGGATAAACCTCCTTGTTTCATGAGCATTTCGGCCAGTTTAACTACAGGGATTTCTTCAATTGGTATCCTGCAATCAAACATAAACCGTGATCTCCAACTATCAAACCTCCTTCTAGCCCAATTAGTGAGGCCTTTACAGCTTCTTTAATCAGATTCGGGTCCAAAGCAAAGAACTCATCCTTATCAACATTATCATCACCACAAGCTTGATCTTCTTGAAACTAGGACTCATTCTGGATTTCTGCAACAAAGTTATCAAGTTCTGGGCCTTGAAACTTATTCAACAGACCGTCAACGTCTTCAAAGGCATCATCCATCGATTCAGATCCAACAGCAGGTAAAAGATTAATCCCACAAGCTTCCTGAGTTGCATTTAGCTCAAAACTAGGGTCCAAACCAATTGCACACACGTCCATGCTATAAAACACAGAAAATAAAACTATGACGCATTTCATTCCAGCCATTTCTTCAAAATAACGTGATCTTACTCCACTATTTCTTCAGCTAGCGAAACCTGCAAGAAAAGAAACATTAGAAAAGAACAAAATGTAAGAGACTAACAAGATCACCTGGATGCAACTCCAGCAGCATTAACTCGGCTGAAATGGAAGAAGATTGCCAAAAAAGCTCCACAAAATGCCAAGATTACTAAAAGATCTCTCCACAACTCGCAAGAACCAAGAAATTATGGTGCTCCAAGACACTAAGCTAAGAAATTATGGCACTTCAAGGCACTATGCTGATTTCAACCTGATCTAGGACAAGAAATAGGCAGATTTCACCTCCGACAGCATGTCGGATCGAAGATTACGTGGCAAAGAAGGTCGACAATGAGAAAAAATTCCTTTTATATTTATGACACATAGGCGCACACGTCGACAAAATTTCAAGGTCTTAAAAATTTCGTTGGCAGGTGTTGGTGAGCTGGAAATTTCGAGGCGAAATTTCCAGCTCACCACATTTCGCCTTCCACAAACTGCTATTATAGATTCCATAATCTCCACATTTCAACCAAGTGGAACTAAAAATCAAAGCAAATCAACCTTCTATCAAATAAATAGTATTACAAGTAAGATCGCCTCATTCCTCACCCATCTAGCCACGCGAGTATCGCTTATTGAGCCATTAATATTAGAGTTGTCCAGTACCATTCAAGTCTATGGACCAAAGTTGGTCTAACATATCCCTTGCCACTTAAACCCATATATCTAACAAAATAAATTTCCACTTGATAATATAACGCCATCCTTTGAATCTTAAATTCAAAAAACCTCAACCCCTAAAAAGATAGAAATCCCTTTGGGACCAAATCATGCTAAATGTCTTTCTAAATTCAAGTATCCACTATTTCTATATTCAAATGCCAAGAGTATAAAATAGAAAGATAGGTAGTAGGGTAGGTAGCTAGATAGATAGGATTTTTAATATGCATGAAGACCAATTGGCCATGGGACCCAAATAACAAAAGGGGCATAAAAGCCCAAAATTGCAAGGAGCTAATTACAGAAAGATAATGCTAGTAATAATATGGTGCAAGGGTTGGAAAGCCATTGCTCGAGAATAATCGATGCGCCTCTCTTATAAACTGCCCATTTCTCGTGTTGATGTGCTTCCTTCACTTTGAGAGTTCATCCTTACGCTTGCACAATTGAATATGAATAGGAATAGGAATAGGAATAGGAATAGGAATAGGAATAGGAATAGGAATAGGAATAGGAATAGGAATAGGAATAGGAATAGGAATAGGAATAGGAATAGGAATAGGAATAGGAATAGGAATAAGAATGATTTTTATCGTCCATTGAGACCAATCGGCCTATGGGACCCAGAAGGAGCGCAACAAACTTATTACCGTGGGGTTAACCCCTCAAGGATTTTCGCGGGAAAAACCGTGGCAGTAATAAGAATGCTGTCAAACTGTACAAGTATACATCATCATGAAATAAATGTATATATACATGTCAAGTGTGTGTCCGAGGACATAGCTGATCTCGCATGTCCATAACCTCTTGAAGGTATGATCCCAGCACCCATATGGACGTTGTGCTCAATGTCACATATAGTGGCTGGCCAGGCCTGACTAACTCAGCATAGCGCGTCCGGAATTGATCATATGAGATTCATCCTCAATGACTCCCATTTGGCAACATTGACAGAGCCTGTCCTGGCGTGGCTCACCAATCCATCTGCCCGTCTCAATTCGAAGATGATGTGCCCCTGTGCGAATGGAGGCAATGAGTCTGTGCCTTTTCATGGGCAAGTGGGTATGCAGGTAGCATTGCGGGCCTCGTTCTAATGTGGGATTTATGTGGCGCTGGTAGTGTGCTGTCTTGACCTGTTCAAGGGCACTGGCATCCCAAAGCTTGCTGAGGAAGCAAGCGTCAAGATATTGCCTCAAGCTATGGCGATCTGCCTCAGTTTGCACATATATGCACCTGTGCTCCTGCACATTCCATCTAGCCAACCATTAAGCTCTCTTTTCCCTCCAGCAGGCCTTGAGGCGCTGCGGCCCCATTGCCATGATATAAGCTAGGTTGGGGAGACGAGCATCGTCCACATTGACCACCTTCTGAAAATAGACAATGTGGCGATCAAGGCCTCCCCTCTGAAGAGGCAAGAGTCCCGTCTCCTGCAGTAGAATTTGATATGGGACTGTGGACTTCACCCCTAGTGCTCGTACCAAGAAGGCTTTTTGCACCTGCTCCAAGTCATTCCAAGTAGCGAGGGATACTACTGGGCCCCATACTTCAACCCCGTATAAAAGGACATGCTCTACTAAGACCTTGAACAGGTGTGACTAATGGGCCCAATCATACAACTCCGCTCTATGATTATTGTTTTGCATTGCATATAGTGCCTTCCATCCCGCCGTCACTCGTAGCCGTATGGATGTGTCCCAGTGCATAGTAGAAGAAAACTCCACTCCTAAATATTTGTATGTGGATGCTACTTCCACATTTTGCCCTTGGTAACTGAAGGAGGCAATCCTCGGCTGACGTGAGGATGATATGAAAACCACCTTAGTCTTGGCCAAGTTCACGGGCATATCAATCGCCTGGCAGAATGTGTCCAGGGCATCGAGATATCGTTGCATGTCTGCTGGTGTGTAAGCTAAGAGGTCCACATCATCAGCATATATTAACTGCCTGATGATCTGGTGGAGAAGGTGAGCTCCGTCACCCCCATTATCAGCAAGCCAGCTCTCCAATTGATCAATGTAAAGCCCAAACAATGTGGGGGAGAGAGGGCATCCCTGACGAACCCCGATACTACTATCAAATGATAGGAGAAAAATCCTCTTGGACTGATATCGACCTCCATACTAGTTAATTAAGAACCATGCGATGTAGCCAAAAGACTAAGACTTTCAATAGTTTTATTGATGACAAAAAAAAAAAAACCCTTAAAACCTGAACCTGAACCCTTAAAACCTTAACCCACAAAACTCACAGACGCAATGTAAAGTGGTTGGGGGCAGGGCCCAACAAAGCAATGTAGTGTGGTGTGTGGTCACATGTCCAGTTGGATGCTGCCTAGTGGCGTGACGTTAAAATACTATCTATCTATCTATCTATCTTAAGAAGACTTTTTTTAAAGACTTTTTCAAGGTACAATTGGCAGCCCTAAGTATGAAACAGGTGTATTTCCACTTAAGCCATAATATGGTTACTAAATATCCAATATACAACATCATAATGCTTAAAGCAAACCAAAAATAACTTGTTAATCCAGAATGGTCATAATATACATGAGGAAACTAGACAGCAGCAAACATCAGCATAAAAGTGGAGAATGAAAGCACTGACCTTGCTCAAGTATTATGCAAAAATATCTCACACAGTACAAAATTAATATTACACCGATAACTCTTGATAAATCCTTGATAAAAGAGTCTTGCCAGCTTATTGAATAATATGAAAAACACACAGGGAGCAAGAAATCCCGTTACCTGCAGCAAACCATAGGAACATTAGCCTTAGTCAGGGTAAAGACCTAAGCGCTAGCAGGTAAGTTTAGATTTCTTGGTCTCATCGCCCTTCACCATGTATGTCATAATAATCACACTTGATAGATTTACTTCTAAGAAAACTTTCAGCTTTAAACATATAACCCATATGTAATCATAATAATAAGCATGTTGGAGCATAAAAGGAAGTTTAGAGGCAATAAGAAGAGGCCCAGGACATCTCCTTTCTGGCAATAAGTTAGCAAGATCCATCTACACCAGTCATGCATACATTTAAATCCTAAAGGTGAATGTTACAGACTTTCCACAAGTAACACTTCTGATAACTATTTCTAAAAACTGAGAAACTCCAAAATCAGAGGTTTAGAGCCCTTTCTAGAAATAATAATAGAGCCAAGCTAAAGAGAACAGTAACCAGACTACACAAGTCTGACAACTAAAAAGATGAGCACTTCAGATAAACTATTGATATACATAAGAGATCAACAACTACAGTGACTTACCATGTAAAACAGTAAAAAGGATCATAAAACACCTTAGGACTTTGTATATTTTCTGGAGCAAAGCTACCAAACATAATTATCTTAGTTCAAATAGCAGCAATCCAGAAGGTCTATAGGAAGAAAATAAAGAAATCAACTATGAAGGGAGGGTAAATAAAACCGTAGAACCAGCCTTGAACTATTACAAGTCAAGTATAATAAAGCTGCACCTCTAAAGAGCAATATAACTATTAAGACTAAAAAAAATACAGTTATGAAGCTAGTCAGCCCGGCATCTAGAACTAGGCCAGCAAAGCACATAACAAAGTAGGACTTTAAATAAATTCAGAGCTTTTCTCTAATGAATATAAAAGCATAAAAACATGATGGATCTATAAGATTTTGGAGAGTTTAAGGCAGATCTGTAACTAATTTATTATTTGACATCATACTATAAGTTAATAAGAGCCAGTGCCATAATTGCTAAGAAACAATATATGGATGTCTAGCAGAAATAACTCTGAGACAATGTATAACCTATCGACAACTAGAGAAGTAAATACAATAATAACCAATTTAACTGTCTAAAATGGGGTAAACACCATAATCTAGTAGCCAAAATTAATGTATATTAGCTCAGCCAGAATATTACATATAGCATGATGCCTACTTAAATTATAAAGATACTAGCCAACCCATGGTCAAACAACCTGCTACAATCAACCGAAATGTGATAACAACTGCAATTTAATTATAGAAAAAACATAGACAATGCTTCCAACCTGGTTAGAAGATGCTGGATTATCCATAGATTGACAAGCAGCTGGTATGCTAAGGCCTCAGGGAGTTGATTTGCTAGATCCATCCCCTATTTCCGGGTCTTCCACCATTAGTGCTTTATCAGGGCCCTTTTGAGCAGTGCTGACTAGTTCACTGCATTGCACCAACTTCTCACTAGCAATTTCTATAGAGGCCTCATCCAAATTTCGAGGGACCGGTAATAGCTTTAGCTGCTACAACCTTTTTGTGGAAAGAAAAGGGCTTCAACTTCTTGGCAGCCTTGGCTTCCTTGGCATTCTCTTCCTCAATTCTTCTTCTGGTGGCCATGTTAAGATCCCCTTTCTTACGGGCCATGCCACCACTAACTCAGCTCCGATATAAAGACTACTGAACAGAACATGAGCAGGGCAATGAAATCGACTCTCATTCAGCTATATATGGACTTATCACAGGCTATTTTACAATAGACCTTGATACCATCAGTCCTATACTCACGAACATAAGTGCATACCTGGAAGCCAGCTCCGAAACCAGCAAGTACATCTCCAGATGAAGTTTTGGAAGGAGACAATTACGATTTCTTTTCGGCCGCATACCCATAGCCCTAATGTTCAGTAATCCGATCTGTAACATAAAATATTTTTCCTTTAACATTTTTAACCAACTAGGTTATACCTTAAACGATCTTCTCACAAGTTTAAGAGAATACTTGGTCAGAATAATAAAGTCCCAACCTAATACTTGTAATGATAACAATGTAAGCCCTGAAAATATGGGGTTATTCATAAAATCCAAGTAACCATTGTAAGGAACTAAGCCAACTGTATTTGTCCAACATATTAACCCTCTTAACTACAGTACTTGTAGTCGTCTATCCCATATGCTGCATAGTGGTCTTTAAAACCCATGTACTAATGTCTGGGTCAACAACATTCAAACAATCCATAACAAGTCTTGTGAAGCCAACACTGCCATATGCAGAGAAATATAAAACAAGTGGTCTGAATAATTCCATACAATATATTTGGCAAATATAATCAATACTCATCAGACATGGACTTAAAGGTTGCAAAATCATGTTTCCAGCACAAATCCTTGTACTGATCATCATGGTAGATAGTAGACCTGCACAAAAGGATACACATCCTATTTCCAACTTAATCACCTTAATTGGTAAAATAACCATAATGTCTTTCCCCATGTTTAATGAAAGGAAAGTTATGTAGGCATTTTGGGAATAGCCACTATAAAGAACACCCATAAGGGTTTGCCTATCCATAATTTCAAATTCATTATGGGGCCAATATGTTCCAATCCAAGAATAGCCATCTAATATCATTATTAGACTCTGCAATACCACATCTCTCCTTTTCATAGGAAGTTATAATAAAAATAAAAAAATAAAAAAAATAAAAATATAAAGATTTGGATGAGCCGAGTTCGCTGATACTAGACTTGCACCTAACATTCGGATCTATAAATAGTCTAATTCTTTCTTCTAACTTTGGCTCACCGCCAAGGCCTACAGATGTACCATAGAAGGAGAAAGCAGAATTGCAAAAATCAGAAGTAGCTTCCAAAAGGGAAAACTTTGGAGAGAATCAAAATCAAGAACTCACTGTCTGATTGCTCTAAATAAAAAAAAGAATATAGGATGCTAAATCTTCATAACCCTGTGAAAACCAAAAAAAGTAATTGGCCGAAAAGGAAAATAGAAGGACTACAAACATCCCGGATCAAATCCGACACCATTACCTGGATTGAAGTACTATCTGCTTTAGAACACCTGACCGAAAAACGTTTCAATTTTTGAAGTCTTTTTATAGATAAATGTTGATCCAACACATGTGATTACCATGTCTAAACTTGATCCATAATAAAAATGAACTGCACAATGTACATAAGGCTTGTTGAGGGTGGAATGATACAAAAAGTGGCATCATTAACCTGCATACACTAAAATCATGTAAAAGACCCTACAAGAAGTGATGGTGTTGCAAGAAGTGATGGTGTTAAACCAGAGCATTAGTCATACCTTTCACATGGATGCAATAAGAGAACTTGATAAAATTGTACTTTGTTAACATGAATTTCAAGAGTGGCAAATATCTAAAGAACAAATAAAATTTGTCTCATCCTTTAACATGCCATATGTGACCATACATACCTCAGGATTACGATTAAATTTTGGCAATATGCCATATGCGATTATGCACATCTTAGGAATACAACTCTTAAAATGGGCATGAAGTGTTCATAATGCAAAAACTGCAAAAGACAAACCTTTTCCCTAAGAATGGCAAATGTGACCATAAATCGATGCATATAGGCAAGCAAAGATGGTGAATAACCTATACAATAATACTGTGATTTTAGCTCACTACAATTCAAAAATATAGCTCAGACTAAATTTTTGAGCATCCATGGTCTTGACTCTTCCATCGATGATATTACTGGGCAAAACTAGAAGTTGCATACAATGAAATATTTACCTTGTTATGCAAGAACCATAGCCATGAAAACCTGTTGATTTAGATGAAAAAAGATCTGCTTCAATATAAACTCTGCAGTGCCTTCAAGCCCAATAATAAAGAAGTACCAAAACTTAAAGCAATAAATTGATTCTGCACTTGATGCAGGTAACCTTGAGTCTATTTAGCCATCCCTATTGATTGGCGGCTGCACTATGCATGGTAAAAAGAGGAGATGAATGGGAGAGGCTTGGTTACTTCTAGAGCTTAGCCAGAGCTGAACAAGTCATAAAACCTGAAAAAAGCAGCATTGCAAGCTATATGCGGAAGATCATTGTATAGAAGCAAGCTTTTATGAAGATATTGAAACTAAGATAGGTAGGTTGGACACTTTATTTTTTGAGTATCTTTCCTTCCTTACTTTAAGAGATGATGTTACAGTGGCCGTGTTTTGTAAAAAGGAATTGAAATCTTTTGTTTTGGTATGTTATTGGATTTGTGCTTTATTTACTATTTTATATGTTATTCATGAACTTGCCAATGTGTTTTGAATTTTTATTTTTTTTCCATCTCCCATAGCACATCAAAAGACAACAAACCACAACAACGACAACATCAAATTTTGAAACTGTGATTTTACCTTCTTGAAAAGAAGGAACATTGAAAAAACCAAAATCAAAATTGTAACCAGATATCTTATATAACATTTACAATCAAAGGGCAACATAATAGTCTAAATGTCGGCCTAGACATTGTCGTATCTTACTCACATACTTGGGGGTGGAGGGGGAGCATTGACTTCTGGTGGAGGAATAGAATAGAATAGAATAGATTTTTTAACGTCCACGGAGACCAATAGGTCATGGGACCCATACAATGGGCTAGTACAATCATTACTACTAGGATTAAAAAACCCCTGCCTCGAAAGGTTTTCAAGGGAAAAACCTTTGCAGTAATGATGATACTAGACAACGGAGATAATGACTATTGAGGGCTCAGTAATTGCAGGCGTTTATCTAGAACCTCAAGTATGTATAATGCCAAGTCATGCATAGATGGTGCTTTGAGAAGTTGTGGAAGCGTGGAATGGAATGCTAAGGTCAAAAAATGATTCCGGACTATCTCAAAAGTAGGGCAACTCAGAAGAGTATGGCTTTCATCTTCAATAACCTGTAACTGGCAACATGCACATAGTCTCGCTTCTCGCGGCAATTGCGGCCGCTCCCATCTACCTGTCTCAATCCGTAGCATGTGGGACCCCGTGCGAATTGATGCAATAGCTACAAGCTTGTTCGCGGACAATGAAGCAAGCAAATAAGCTTGGGGCCCTGGTGCCAAGGTGGGATTTATCTGTGCATGATAATGACCAGTTTTCACTTGGGCCAAAGTAACTGTGTCCCATATCTTTTGAGAAAAACGACCATTGAGATATTGTTGCATCAGGATCAGAACTAGCATGCATCAGGCAGTGCTCTGGTTGCACAGCCCAACGGACAAACCATGTAGTGCAATGCTCTTTCCAACATTGTTTCAAACGCTGAGGAGATTCAGCCATGGCAAGTGCAAGAACAGGATACCTAACATCATCCATGTGGTGCGCCTTGCAGATATAGTGGAGATGGCGCTTCATGGCAGAATGTTGAAGAGGCCAAAAACCTGTCTCTTGTAAAAGAATAGCATAGGGCACCGTTGTTTTAACTCCGAGGCTGTAAGTGAGAAAAGACTTTTGCACCCGCTGGAGGCATAGACACTGGTTGGTGGACCTGAGGAGGAAGAGGAGGGACATTAACAGGAGGAGCTTGCTGCAGAGGAAGAATGTCAAAAGAGAGGTCATTTGGATTTGTGCCAGGGGTAAGAGGGCTATTGGCATTCGGAAAGGGGGGGAGGGGGTCACTCCAATAAATTTCATCCCATTTGGGAGCAAAAGCATGCATCCAAATTGGATCAATATCTTTAACAATGTTTAGCTCCATGCTACCCTCATGAATGAACAAAAATCTATTGAGGGTAAGCATTTGGTACCCATGGAACATGACTGGCTTGAAATGTTCTTTTACCTCATCCAATTTTCCAGGAACCTCAAGAGCAATGATAAATAACCAGCTCCAACTTCCAAGCACTCTTCAGGCGAGAGGTCATTGCCTTGTTGCAACTTGCTAGCCGCTCTATAAGACATAAAATCATTCAAAGTTAGAGGCATGACATAGAGTTTAAAAAACTTACAAAAGAACCAATAGCATTCCAGCAACTAGTGGCATAATTATCTCCAATTTCCACTTACGTCGGACATAACTATTTTTTTTAGGAAAAAGTTTCATAGTTTTGGGGGACCATGGACCATGAATATTCCGTGGAATCTTGCAAAAAAGAATTGTATATCTTTAGAAAATCCATAGCTAAAGAGACTGAGGAGCTAACAACACCTTAATTACTGCCATAGACTTTATAAGTTGTGGGTCCAAAGAAACTACTACTGGCTACGCACTGCTTAGAATACACTGCAGTCTGCAACAAACATTTGGTAAAATTTTCCATCAGCCTGCTCATTCTCTACCTAACTTTGGCGTAAATCTTGCCAGAAAGAAGATCCGATGGATCGAACAAAATTTCATTTTGTCGGAGGCGAAATGCTCATCGTTTGGGCTTGAAATAGGTGTTATTGTTTTTGGGATCAACCAGATCTAAGCAAAAATGTATGTTCAAGACAGATCAATAACGCCCACATGGGAAAGAACAAGGAATGGCAATGTACACGCACCAAAACCAGCTGAGAATACTCAGGCGGACGAGGAAGAAGAAGAAGATGAGGATGAAGATGAAGAAGAGGAAGAAGACGAGAGAGCGCTTCTCTGGGGCCTAAACTCAAAAGGTTCGTTTTGGAACCATTTCAATGATAATCTTCACAAGATCTTGTTCGTTACATTTGCCGTGATGAGTGTACTTATTTTGATTTTGTTAAGAAACAGAAGTGAAACAGCAGCCCTTTTATGTATTGAATCTGCTTCTAGGGGGGCTGATAGAATTCCTTACCCAGCGGCAGATTTTAGGGGAATTCAATTCCTTGTTGATAAGGGTCCATATGCAGGGGTTAGGGCAGAGAAATGGATAGTGCTAGTGGTATCAGGTCCTCCTACTATCCAAGTAGAAGAATTGTCTAAATTGGAGGGATGGCAACTGCTAGCTGTGGGGATCTATGGGGTGCCAACAAATTGGGCTGTTCCAGGTGCAATATTCTTATCCCTCAAACAACAGAAAGATTTGGGTTATAGAATTGATAACTTTATTGGAGATGGCTCATATGCAAGGAAGAACATTGGCTATCTTTTCGCAGTTCAGCATGGGGCAAAAGTAATATATGATGCTGATGAGAGTATGTCTGTCATAGGCAGCAATCTTGCTGAAGTGTTTGACACAGAGTTGAGTGGGACAGAGAGCAGGAGGGAACCACTAATTCAGTATAGGATGGGTGAAAACAGATCTGTGGTTAATCCTTACATTCATTTTGGGCAGAGGTCCATGTGGCCTCGTGGTTTTCCTATCAGGCAGATAGCAAAGGAAGGATTAGAAGTTTCATATAATGAAATCACTCGTGGTAAGCAATTCATTCAACAAGGTATGGTGAATGGTTTACCTGATGTTGATGCTATTTTTTATAATACTCGGAGATCACAAAAGGATCCCATTGAGGTAGTCTTTGACTCAGCTGCACCTCCAGTTGCGTTACCTCAAGGAACCATGGCCCCCATGAACTCCATCAACACACTTTTTCATGCCCCGGCACTCTGGTCTTTGATGCTTCCAATATCAGTAAGCCCCAAGGTGTCTGATATTATAAGAGGTTATTGGGCTCAGCGACTTGTTTGGGAAGTTGGCGGAATGCTTGCACTTTATCCCCCAACTGTTCATAGGATAGATACAATAAAAGATGTCTTACCAAAAGATGAAAAGTTTTTGCATAAGCATGTGGCAAAGTTGATTAAATTCCTTGTAGCTTGGAGATCAGGCAAACCATCTCTCTTTCAAAAAATAGTTCATTTGAGCTACCAAATGGCCGAACAAGGTTTCTGGAGTGCAAAGGAAGTGGACTTTACAATTGCATGGCTTCAGGATCTTCTTGCAGTAGGGTATCATCAGCCAAGGCTACTGTCCATTGATCTTGACAGAGTCACCCCTTTCCTGTATAATACGGACCACAAAACATTTTTGCCTTCAATGTTCCCTTCTGTATACCTAGGAATTCATGAGTACAATGCACTGGAGAAAGAAATGGCTGATTGGATAAAGTGGCGGCGCTTTTATGGAAATATTGTGCTCATACTCGAATGCTCCTCGAACCAGACTGTGCTGGGCTGGAGAGTGCTCTACAGTCGGTTATTTAAGCATGTTGTGGTGTTTTCTCAGCGGGGAAACTCAGAACTGGGGGTTCAAAATGGTAGTCAAAAGCAACCATATGAGTAAGTACTTTTTATTCTCATTGCTTCTCAGCAGATTCTAAAATGGATTTGTAATGGATTTGTGTGCATACATGGAGAACGAATTAACCTTGCAATGCAATGCTTATTTTTACATTTGCAAAGTCACATTGAAGGGAAAAGAAATGCAAGAAGAGAATAATGTGCACATGAAAAGACTATGCGCCTTATACGTATATTTTAGGTGAGCTCTGGTTTGACATTTTATCTGACAGGATGGTCGCTGATGTTTTTGATAAGTACCCGCATGCTGATGGATACCTATATATGAAGGATGATGTTGTCTTCAATTACTGGAACCTTGCTTCGTCCAATCGAAATAAGCTTTGGAGCTTACAAAAGGTATGAAACGGTGAATGAGAAAGATAATTAAAAAAATTACCTTTAAAAGGATGCATTGGAAGCTGGACAAAGGAATGCAGCATATGATGAGCATTGGAAACACAACTCTAACTGTAGAATGCATTTATCTTGCATTTATTTAATCTTAAAACAGATGCTCCAATTGTCCAAATCAGTAGTTTACTAAGAGGATAATCTATGGTTGTTTAGTTTCTCAGGAATGCACAAGGATGGAAAAAAAATGTGACTGACTTTTGCCTTTTGCAGGTGAAGACAAAGCCAAGTGATGCTTGGCAGGTTATTGGATTTAAAAGATCTGGGCCATTTTGGTATTTAACTTATGGTGTGAAAAAAAATATCAAAGCAGCAGTTCATGCTTTGCCAGCTAGGTTGTTGGGTAATTACAGGAAGTCAATGGATGACTTGCATTTTGTTTACTCAAGCTCAGACATCTTTTATATCCCCCGGAGATATGCTGCAGATTTCAAGACCTTAGTTTCATCTATTGGTGTCAGAATGAGACTACGACATGAGATTGCAGTTCCTCTATTCTTTTTAGCTCTGGATAGACCAAGCAATTACGACCAAGAAGCCTTCAAGAATGTCATTTATTTGTCAGAAAGCACAAGATATGATCCTGCCAAATATTACAGAAAGAGTGGACATATAGTGCATCCATGGAAAGCAACAACAGAATCTGAACTTGTGAGGATTATTGAGGCTATGTCCATGGCAGATCCCCTCCTCGGAAGTTTTGTATCATAGGTTTAGTGTAAGAATCATTTATTGTGTGCACATATTTGTTTCAGGTAGCATAAATTTATGCTCTACAATTTTTATTTCGAAGATTTGCATTACCTTTCTTTCCTAATATTCTTTATCATTTCTGCAACTCCAAAACACCATTATTCCAGTGGGAGAATCATCATTTGTTTTGAAATACTAATGACCAACACACTTCTTACATAGGACCAAGACTCTGTTTGAATGCTCAAGAAAAGTAATGAAGGCCGAAATTGTTCTATCTTTTCCCCTTCCTCCCTTTTTTTTTTATTTTTCTTTTTTATGTTTAGAATCGTAGTGACCAAAGTGCAAGTGATCTGTATAACACTGAAGTAACAAGCATGTATGTGTAAACAAGACCAGCAAAAGAAAGTCATGTGCCTTATGAGTTTTTCTGATAATACTAGGGACATTGCAGGGCTAGCTACTTTGCATCTGCATTGAATAGAGCTCATTTTATGATTGCAAGGATCTCAGCTATAAAATTAATCAAACAGGCTTTCAATATTCAAGTCCCATTCATACCCTTTGCCAAATGTCATTCTTCCTGGTGCTTTCACATGGTTATATTATAACAGTGCCCTTGCCCAAATTTATCCATTGACGGGCTATCAAAGAGAATAACTCCCCACCCATTTTTACAGATGAGTCTTTTGCAGGCTAACCTCTATTCAGCACTCTCCTGTTCAATCTGCATAAAGGCAGCTTCTTGCAATAAACATCAACATTAAGCATGTATGTGCACAAGGCAATGTCATCTAGTAAGATTTAAGTCACTACAGTATAATGTTGTCCATACGCGTTAAAGGCATTTAGATACCAATTTAGTCAACAGATCTATCCACTTTATTATTTTCCAATTTGAAGTTTTAGAATACTTCAAGATTATAATAATATGTACACAGAAGAGTCATGGCAAAAGCAAAGGACACCACTGTCCAATCTGCATTCTATAAATGACAAGCCGCTGTTAAATAATGCGGGTTAAAAGACAACTGTACACGTTGCCAATTTGCTAGTGTCCTCCAACCTGACATGGTGTGATGTCCAGTCTTGCTTGGAGAAGCAAGCACTGGTTCATGCTGTAAGTTCTAATATCAGGTGGATATCCAATCCAGTGCCAAAGCTTTTTAGAGACCCAATAAAAAAGCAACCTGGTCGGATTACTTCCAACAAAATAGATAAAATCATCCTGGCCAATGCATAAAAATTTTCTGGACACATTTCCAAGCAGCATTTGACACAGTCCCTCTGGCATCATTGCTATAAATTTCCACTCTGTATTGCAAAGCTCCCACATACAGATGGCATAAGCATTTTGTAAATTAGTGCCCCCAATTAAAAGAAGGAAGCCATGGTGGTTTATAAGCTTTATAGACATAATATTAGAGGAAACTGGAGGTTGAACCATTGTGCATACTTTGGTGTGAAGGTCAAAAGCCGCAATATCAGATACAGGCTTCTTTCTTATTACACCATACAGTGTACTATTAATAACAATGCCCATTGATATAGGTCTATCCAAGTGCATAACACCTATTCTATTCCAGCAATTTCTAGTAGAATCAAACGTGTCCACTGTAACATGGTGTACTGAATTTTCTGACACCAAAGATGAACCTGCTATAATGATCTCATATGACTTGCTTTCTGCCTGTACAACCAAATCCATCACTACAAAAACATACCTGAACAAATCTGGAGGTTTTGAAATTCTTTTACATGTTCGATTGAGAGGATTGCAAATAAATAAGTAGTCCTGATCTGAACCATCAGGCATCAAACACACAAGTCCACCTTTGGAAGCAAACATCCTACTTGAGGGCAGATACAGAGGCAATTTGATCCATATCTGGGACAATGGATCATATGCCAATCCAATTCCTGAACATGCTTGAGGAAATAACATAAACCACGGCATTCTACAGCATGCATACTCATCATTGAATACTCTAGAGGATACTAAAGTATGCCAATCTCTACACACTACAGCCATTTTTAATAAGCTAGGAACGGGCAATGAGAGAAAGGCTCTTTCTAGCAAATGCAGAGGAAATTCCCCCCATACCTCATAATCAATTTTGCCAGATTTGTTAGATCCGCGTTGTTCTTCCTTCTCCAGATCCATCAGACCTAATTGAGCATAAGGGCCCACGGATCCGACAGGATTCTTCCATCCAACCACATATCTGGAAGGTAAGATAGCTTTTGCGACCAAATTAAGATCGGAGATGCGAATTGGCTCTTACAGATCCAAGACCGAATAACATATTCCTTGAATATATTCGACATGTATCTTGCACCAACATTTTTGGGTTGCCCTTAGGGGATGTTTTGAATATAATATGCTATACAATATTCTATATACGCGGTTGCGATTGTCGGGGATTAGTTAGGGTTTTTGTGACACTTTGTGATACTTAAACAGCAAAGATTTGTTTGGGATGTCTTTGACAGTAGAGATTGTTTGGGTCTTCTTTGGATAGCTATGCAATCTCCTCCGGCAATGACAATGGCATGGGCGAGGGCAGCGGCAGCGGCAGTCTTCCCGGCAACATCTCAGCTAAAGCTATCTACAGGGACCCAGGCTCGGCCGCGTGCTTGGCCAGGTTCGGATTAGCACACAATTGGCTCAGCTATGGGTTCCTTCTGGCCATGGCCGGATTGTTTTTTTTTTTCCCGTTCGTCTTTTTCCTTGATCTAGCAGTTTCGCTGGCCAAATCATGCTATTCTAGACAATTTGATTTATCTGGTTCTAGCCTTTCATGAGTTGCCGAAGGAGTAAAAAAATTGCCTTAAGAGCCAATTTGACAGATTTGATGGGTTGAGTATGAAGGACCATGCTCAAGTGAGTTCTGAATCTTGCAGCAGGTGCTTAAGGTGATTTGCAGGTTCCAAATATTGTTTTAGATATTTCCATTCAACAGGTTAGAGTATTAGTCATAACAGAGGATTTCCATCGAAGATTCTGGTCTGGGTATTGTCCTATGTTTTGTTTTCTTGAAAGAGTCAAAGATAGTAAAGCAGACTTACTTTCTTTTCTTTGTTTATTTATGTTATCTAATCCACTAGCTCTCTTGATGTACTTATGCTCAGCAGCAGCTATATATCCAGCTTTAGTCGAACTCATGTGACTCCTGCTTATTACTTTAGATACTCGCATCTCCCCCATCCTTCTTTAGATACTTTTGAACCGGATCTAATCTAAGGAGAAGATTGTACTGATTGCAAATTTCACACCTCTTTTTGAAAGAAGATTTTTGTCTTTTGAAGGGTTTTAAACTCGGACTTTTGAGGAGACATATGGCCCCCTATCCATTGTAGTATGATACCTATATAACCTCATTCTATTAGTAATGTTCTGCATGAATATTCTATCTGGCATTTTTGTTGTCTCACATTGTTAACAAATTTGAATCTGATATTATTGGTCGGACAAGATTGTAGGTAATGCTAGTAGTATTACCATGTTGCGATCTGTCTTAGCAAAACCTGGAAACTGTTTGGACAGGCGATACATTGTGAGAGGGCATGCTTCGCAGAAGCACAAGCTAATTTTATATCCTTTGGTAAGCATCCCTAGTTTGTGTTGACTTTAAGGGAAGAAATAATCAGCAAGATTTCAGGAAGTTCCAGAGGAAGACAAGTCACATATGGTTGGTGACGTGTTCAAGAATGTGGCCTCGAATTACGATCTCATGAATGATATTATGAGTGCTGGATTGCATCGGCTTTGGAAAGATAGGTGTGATAACTTTGCTTTTCAGCAGAAAGAAATGGTCTGTCAATTGTGGTTTTCTTTAACAGGTTGGTGTCAAAGCTTTGCCCATTCCCTGGAATGCGGCATCTTGATGTCACATGTGGAACAGGTAACAAGAGTCTTTTATGCTTCCAATATTAGTAACAGGATAAAGTGGAACGTGTCTTAGAAATATTTGTGACAAAACTTCCTAGTGTTATGCCGCTTTCTTTTTTACCTTTTTATCGTTTCACGACCTGATGACAAGGGAAATGTAACTCATTTTAGGTTGTATGTGCAGGAGACATTGCATTCCGCGTACTAGAGGCTTTATATTCTAAAGAACAAAGCTCAATTGAAAGGGCATCAAAAGATCCACACTTACTACACCAACTACCAATTCCAAACTATCACCCATGTGTCAATGGCTCCTCTAAAGGGCAACCCATAGATGCGTTAACATCTTGTTTGGGTACGTAAAATCCGAGTGGACCACTTTCTGCTCCCGTATCCACTCACCTGATGACATGTGGCATCAAATTCTTTTCCAGACATGTAGAGTAAGGTTTTAGAATTTTTTGCAGAATATTTTTTGAAATGTAGAGTAAGGTTTTTTTTACTATCGATTTCTTACCACAGGTTTTTAAAATAAAGGAGCTCGCAAGGAGGCCACGACCATCTCAACAAAAAAAAGCCATGCACTCTGCTTACAGAGCTGAAAGCATAAAAATCGCAGCCTACTCTGCCTATTTATTTCCTTTATCGATATTCATCGCATTTCAAGTTCAACGCAGATGAATGACAGAAGAAAGAGCTTTTAGTTTTATAACCCTCAAAGACCAAGTCCGGAAAGATCTCTGCAAGAAACAAATGAAACAGAGCTAAAAACAAGGTTTGCTATTAAATATCATCTTACTAGAAACAGAGGACTTTGCAAGAACAAGAACTAAACAAAAATACTTCAAGATTACAAAAAAGAAGTAGTTGGAATGTCACAAGAAGGCGCTTCTTAGCACAGACAAATAAACAAGAAGAAAAAAGGGAAAAAAGACACCACAAACTCGCTGCAACAGCGCCGAAAGCTCTTGCAGCCTACACCTAAGGTCACGCACTCCAAAGCCACCGAATACATTCTGGCGCCAACAAAAACGAAGCAAATGAAGCCTTAGTGCCATGGCCAGAGCTCTAGCCGTCTTTATCATTATCATCTCCAATGAGAAAGAAAGTGATCTACCTTTGTGTGGGGTGATATTTCTGTCTAGTTCTTCCTAGCCTGCTGCTTCAACAGATTTCTTTTATGAGCAATTATTTGGTGAAGGAATAGAGCTATATATTTCTGGTCCTCATTATAAAGAAAAATCCACACATGTGATGGACTTTGCTCTTGATAGGTGTGTGGTTCCGATCACCCATCAGCTAAGCGGGGCATGACAGCCGCACCTCGTTCATCTCTCGCCACCTCACAGTCTGTCCCTCGTGCTTGGCGTGATCGAGCATGGCATGCATGAGTAGGCACTAAACGAAACTAAACGACTATAGGTGACCTAACGGTCGCCCTCGGAACCACGTTCGTGAGCTGGCGGTTTCTCTGGATAAGAACTGGATGGGGCAAGAAAGCACTGCTTTTAAGTCGTTTAAGATTAATTTGACTTCCATTGCTATTAAATTAGGAATAATGCTCCTTTTTTTAAGGATGAAAGAAAAAGCTTTTTAATTAAATATAAAACTTATAGAACAGAATGTACATGTCTCATCTAACTGTGTAAGCATAAGAAAATTCCTCGAGCATGAAGCACAATCTACTTAGACTAATGATAAAAATCAATTTGAAGATACTGAACATATAAGTTCCTCAATTTTGGCTCAAGGGATTCATAAGCCATCAGTATCTTAGCCCATGTCACCAAAATAAGATCAAAGATGCGAATTGACTCTTATGGATCCAAATCCAAGGCGGAATAATGTATTCCTTGAATATATTTGACATGTATCTTGCACCAACATATTCTGGCAACAGTAATTGTTTATATCCATATTCGATCATTAAGTACCACGTTGAGTGCAAGTTTTCAATGATAATGTTTATGACTAAATCCCCTTTATGGCTAAATCCTATAAAATTTGTCTTGTGAGATTAGATCTCAACCACCACAATGCCAAACTTAAGAATAGAACACTCAGCATACAAAATACAACGGAAACATTTAATTTCAATGTTGAATATGTAATGGTCACATGGAAGAAAAGCAAACAACTAAGCAATGTAGTGTGGTGTGTGGTCACATGTCCAGTTGGATGCTGCCTAGTGGCGTGACGTTAAAATACTATCTATCTATCTATCTATCTATCTATCTATCTATCTATCTATCTATCTATCTATCTATCTATCTATCTATCTATCTATCTATCTATCTATCTATCTTAAAATATAATAATTTAAAGAAGCAACACGCAATTAAGAAGAGGCTCCTCGAGAATCCCAAACATGTCCAAGAGGCCAAAAAATTGAAATCATACATGTGTTCTTTGCATGGCTCTCTCCAAGACCTCCAATGCAGCAACGATTGCAACCTATAGGACCAACATACAATACAAAATTCTCCATGTTTTATCAAGCCTCACCCTTTAAGAAATAAAAGCTTATCTACAATTTAAATTCCCCATGATTAAGATCATGGTAAATTCCCTTAGATCACATCAAAAATAACATACGTTTGATGGCGCAATCACCTCGCCACCACACTTTACAAACACAAAGAAATACAAGATTCTGAATAAAATTAACAAATGCCAATTATGGTGTAGTAATCCACATTTAGAGGGATGTGCTCTGTATTCAAAAGTAAAGGGACATCCGGTCTAAAGATGTCAGTAGAGTCATCACCATCAAATGAGGCCTCTGTCTCATTCTTTGTGTGCGCATCATTCCAGTACCTGCATCTTCTCTTCCTAATCCTGTCGATTGATCTAATGCCCTCACCTAAGCTGTGAATGAAACATGCTATGTCCTTCACAGAAGCAACATGAGGCATGCAAGCAATTTTTCAAGCGACATGCACACGATCCTTTTCGATATAACTAGAATTGTTTGGAATTATCAAAACACTGGAGAAGGAGAAAGTACATGTTTCATTTTCGTAACAATGCGAATCAAACTAGGATTCAACCTACCACTACCTGATAGGTTTCGAAGTCGATTGCCCAATTTATGTGGTTAAGATCTTCAGTGCCATACATGGCATAAAGCAGTTTCCCTTCCATAACAGTTACCTCTCTTGGAATCGAAATAGAGGACCTAGGAAGAAGTCTTGACTTTCGTATATCATTATTATCACCTTCAATGAGAAAGAGAGTAATTTGTCTTTGTGTGGGGTGATAACACTGTCTAGTTCTTCCCCCATTCTGCTTCAGCAAATTTCTTCCAAAGAAGAAATCGTGCAATGTGTGATGGTCTTCGCTCTTAGCAAGCGTGTTAACACTGTTTTTAAGTTGTTTAAGTTCAATTTCATTTTCATTTGCTATTTAATAAGGAAGAATGCTTCCCTTTTTTTTTTTGGAAGGATGAAAGCAAAACTTTATTAATCCGATATAAAAACTACAGAATTTACATGTCTCATCTAAGATGCCACATCTACTCAACCCTGAAGCACAATCTACTTGGATTAATGATAAAAATCAATTTGAAGATACTGAATCTAAATAAGTTCCCTCACTTCTAGCTCAAAGAAGGAACACTCATAAGCCATCAATATATGAGCCCGAGCCACCAAATTAAGATCGGAGATGCTAATTGGCTCTTTTGAATTTAAGGCCGAACATATTTCTTAAATATAATGTGATACGTAGCTTGCACCAACATTTTCTAGCAATGATATGTATTTATATTCGTATTTGATTGTTAGGTCCCATGTGGTCTTGAGTTCAATTTTCAATGATAATTTGTTTATGACTAAATCCCCTTTATGGCTAATAGAATATGCCTTGCGAGATTAGATATCAACCACCACGATGCCAAACTTAAAAATAGAACACTCAGCATATAAAATACAATGGAAACATTTAATTTCGATGTTGAATACGTAAAAACCAGGTACGTTCAATTCTTGCCCCTGCGCCAATCAGATCATGCCATTTGGCAAGTTTCAAATCAAGAATCCTGGGTTCATCACTGCGATTCCTGTTTTACTTGCATTCCGGAAGCGCATCCTTTGTTTACTTGCATTCGGGCAAGATTACCCCCAGATTCACCGATTTACCAAGATTCCGGCCGATCTTTACTTGTATTCTGGATTCAAGAATTGAACGTTCCTTGTTTCCACGTTATAGGAAAGCCCATTTAGTGGGCTTTCCTATATACATAACAGTCACATAGAAGAAAAGCTTTTCACCTTGAAATATAATAATCTAGAGAACCAACACTTAATCAAGAAGAGGCTCCTTGGGAATCGAATCCAAGCACATCCATAAAGCCAGAAAATTGAAATCATACATGTAGTCTGTCTCTCCCCAAGATCTCCAATACAACAATGATTTCAACCTATAGGACTAACATACGAGTCAAAATTCCCTAGGCTTTATCACCCTCTAAGAAACAAAAGCTCATCTGCAATTTAGATCACATCAGAAATGGCATATATTTGATGATGCAACCACTTGATCACCACATTTTCTAACACACAAGGAAATACAAGATTATGAATAAAATTAACAAACGTCAATGGTGTAGTAATCCACATTTAAGGGGATTTAAGGCGGTCTACTCTGCACTCAAAGGTAAAGAAGATAAGATAAGATAAGATAAGATAAGATAAGATAAGATAAGAGACATCTGACCTAAAGATATATGTCAGCAAGGCCATCAACATCAAATGTTACCTCTGTCTCATTCTTTGTGTGCGCATCATCCCAGAACATACATCTTCTCTCTCCAATCCTATCAATTGGTTGATGATAATTCATATCATATTCTGTTACTTGTTGATTGTACATTAGAATTGGTTTTCCATGGTCATATGTACATGTTTCCCCTTGTTTGGTTTAATGGCTAGTCCATTAGGTTAGCAATTAAGAGATCTTGTGTTCAAGTTTCTGGGGTTCGTCATATGTCCTCATGGATGCTGCCAATGTGGCATGACGTAAAAATACTATTTATCTATTTATTTATTCTATTATTGTACACTGAATTAATTTATAAATAGAGCGACGACCATCTCAGACTTGCACATAATTGTAATCCTGCCAATGTGGCATGACGTAAAAAGACTATCTATCTATCTACCTACCTACCTACCTATCTATCTCTATTGTAATCTTGCCAATGCTGCCAATGTGGCATGATGTAAAAATACTATTTATCTATCTATTTATTCTATTATTGTACACTGAATTAATTTATAAATAGAGCGACGACCATCTCAGACTTGCGTAGAATTGTAATCCTGCCAATGTGGCATGACGTAAAAAGACTATCTATCTATCTATCTATCTATCTATCTATCTATCTATCTATCTATCTATCTATCTATCTATCTATCTATCTATCTCTCTCTCTCTCTATAGTGTAATCCTACCAATGTGGCATGACGTAAAAAGACTATCTATCTATCTACCTACCTACTTATCTATCTATCTATCTATCTATCTATCTATCTATCTATCTATCTATCTATCTATCTATCTATCTATCTATCTATCTATCTATCTATCTATCTATAAATAGAGCGATGACCATCTCAGACTTGCGCAGAATTGTAATCATGCCAATGTGGCATGACGTAAAAAGACTATCTATCTATCTATCTATCTATCTATCTATCTATCTATCTATCTATCTATCTATCTATCTATCTATCTATCTATCTATCTATCTATCTATCTATCTATCTATCTCTATTGTAATCCTGCCAATGTGGCATGACGTAAAAAGACTATCTGTCTGTCTGTCTGTCTGTCTGTCTATCTGTCTGTCTGTCTATCCTATTCTATTATTGTACACTGAATTAATTTATAAATAGAGCGGCGGCCATCTCAGACCTGCGCGAAACTGTAATCTGGCAAGTGCTCTTATTGAGCCGAATTTGGCAGCGCTCACATGGCTATCCCATCTTGCTTGTATAAATTCATCTACTCATGCTCTTGATAGCTTTGTCTGTTGTGTAATTGCAAATCCATCATTGTCTTATACTGCAAGGTTGATTTCAAATTCCAACACTGTATCAGAGCGAGTTCATTTCGGCAAGCAGACTTGGGGCTAGTTTATTGAATTCTGTGGATGTCTACAGGGGTGAACCTAGTTTTCAGGTTTGGAAGGAGAAGGTTGAGCATATCCTTAAGACTGAAGTATTATGGAGTTTAATTGTAGATATAACTTCTAGTTCTGCTGCTTCTACTTCTGGCATTGTAACAGCAGTTGATGCATCTATATCCGAAGGAAGCTCAATAGCAGCAGCTAGTGGTGGAAGTAATGCCCTTTCTAATGAAACAAAATATTTGCAAGCTCAAGCCATCATTACAAGATAGGCCGCTCCTTCAATTCTATTGAAGACGAGGTAAAAATCTTAAAGAAATGTAGTCTTATTTGTTAAAGTAGTTTCAAGTTAAGACTTCTTCACAATTAAATGTTTTGGATAAAGAGCCGAGAGAGATGAAGCTGCGTGATAAAGATAAAGTGACAGAGCTTTTCTAAACCTTTGATAGTCTAGTAGCAGATATGGAAGGTGTTGGAACTATTCTTACAGATAAATTCCAAGTCTTGTCAATCTCAAGAGCTACGGAAGATTAATTTGAGAATTTAGCTACCCTGATAAGAAATATTGCTACAACAAGAGAAAAGCAGAAGAAATGATGAGGATAGAGTTTGACAAAAAAACTTTGGCTGAAAAGAGGAAGAAAGGCAAGAGATTTTGTACTCTAGCAGGTCCAAGTCTTGAGGTGGAAGTAGTCCCAAGGGAAGAGGAGGACGAATTGGTCCTTGCTTTAATTGTGATTTGTATGGTCACCTTAAGGTGGATTGCCCCAAGCTTAGGAAAATTGGATGTTATAATTGCGGGGAAAAAGAGGCATGTTTCTGCAACCTGTTATAGCCCTAGCAGACAAGGATCTAAGGGAAGAGGAAGGTCTTTCCAGCATGGTGGAAAGTCTTCATTTCGAGGAAGAGGTAGTAGAAAGAATATAGTTTTAAGTATTGCACAAGAGATTGTAGAGGAAGAACAAGGTGAGGATGCTGAGGTATATAACTATGGTATTTTGTCTGTTGAGAAAAATCATATTACTGATCGATTTGGGTGATGATTTTCTCATCATAGATAGCGGAGCTGAAAGATGTGTACATCTTCAGCTAAACTGCTCAAGCAATAGGTAGGTCAAGCTTCATGTCATATGCAGCTTGATGATGATGGTTTGCAGAGTGTACAAGATACTGGAGTCGTATTTATTTGGAAGGAAGAAAAGTTGATCTCAAAAATGTTTTGTGTGTATTTGGCTTGTAAGAAATTTAATTTCTGTTGCCGAGCTTGTTGATCTAGGGTACAAGCTTTTGTTTGATAAGCTTGAATGTAAAGTTTACCTTGATAATAAAATAAAGTTTGTGGGCAAATGAGTTGGAAACTTATTTGGTTTCAGTTCTAGCATAGCATGAGTTAATATGGCTATAGTACCCTCAATGAAGTTGTGGCACGAAAGACTTGGTCATACGCATATTAACAATGTGGATTCTATGGTTAAACATAATCTAGTTGTTGCAAAAAATAAACTAGAGAATTTTCTATGGGCTGGTTCTTTGCTTGGAAAGCATTGCAGGCTTCCTTTTCCTAAGACTTGAAAGCATGCAAAGAAGATTTTAGATCATGTGCACATGGACTTATGCGGTCCAATAAATGTAACAAGCCTCAGCCAGGACAGACATATTGATATGGAACATCATTTCCTCTTCCAGCTTGAAAGGGAAAGTACCGGATTATTTGTGGTCAGACAAAAATATAGACTATGGGAAGCTAAAGGCTTTTTGCTGCTTAGCATACGCGCATGTTCCAAAGGAAATCATAAAGAAGCTAGATGATCGAGCTTGAATAACCTATATGCTCGGATATGATGATAACTCAAAAGCCTACAGGTTGTATGATCTAGAGAAAAGAAAGGTTATCATAAACTGAGATGGAATCTTTGATGAAAATATTTTTTATAACGTCATATGCTATTTGAAACCTGATACTGAAGTAGAAAAGAAGGGGGAAAAGGATACATAGCAAACAATGATGGATATTCTAGATGATGATGTTGTGCTTGATGATGCTGACAAATCTATTGTAATGCCAAATGCCCATGATCACGAAGGTGCAGGTAGAGAAACTAATGTGGAGCACACAGAAACTCGCTCGGAGTCTTTGCCATTACCATCTTCTAGATCTACAAGACAGAAACACATGCAATTCGAAATACTGCAGGATGAGTTAAAGGTAAGTCTTGAAACTCATGGTAGAGTTGCACAGGGTAGAAGTTTGTCACAGACGCCAATATCAGTACTGTTGAAGTACTGCTCCGAGAGCCTACTCCACTGACAACGGCACTTGCCCCGCTAGCTGCCATGCCAACCGATACTGGCGTTTGTGACACTTGGAGTACTGCTTCCAGAGCCTACTCCACAGGCAGGCGTGGCAGCTAGCGGGGCGAGTGTCGTTGTCAGTGGAGTAGGCTCTGGGAGCAGTACTTCAACGGCACCGATAGTGGCATCATGACAAAGTCTAAGGTTAAAAGACAAAGTGAGTGTTGATAATGCAGAGACATTGATAGCCATGGACACTCACTGTTATATAAAGATGCTGATTTTTAGTGGACTGATATGATAAGAACTAGAAGCAGGTCATTTTGGAACAATGTGACACCGACCATTTTGGAATATTGTTAAATGGTTGGAAGGGGACAAGAATGGGGTATGAATGTCTATGCCCATAACAATGCACGACAAAGAGGAGCACTTTGGGTTTCCTTAAAGAATAAGGTCAGATCATTGGATGCAGAGGTTGCTTGACTATTGGCCAGTGATTTCAATATGGTTAAGACTTCTCAGGACAGGGGTGGCAAAGATTCAGAAGTGGTGCAAGGCTTCGAACGCGAATAATGGTTATAGTTTCTAGATAGTTTACATCTGACAGAATCACCTGACGATCAAATTTTTACATGGTGCAATCAGTGGATGGGTTCTGGCCGAGCATATGCCAAACATAATAGATGTTATATGAGTACCCTTCCCCAGCTTATGCGGCAAAACATCCTCTTCACATTGCAGTTTCTGGTCATACTCTACATGTTATCTTTGCAGGCCCTCTTTCTGTCAAACCCACGAGAATAAATTTAAACTAAACACCAACTTCCTGACAGATTCTGAATTCACGTGGAATTGCCGACACATTTGGTTTCAGATTCCTTGAGAAGATTCCAGAATGATAGCTATAATCAAAGCCCTGGCCATTATCAAAGCATTTGTGAAGCCATAGAGAAGGCATAAGGCTCAACAAGAACAGACATCATTACAGATGTTGTATCAAGAACTTGACACTCTTAGACTTCAGCCAAATGACGGCGTGATCTTGCACCTTATTGCAACCGATGAGACAAAGAGAACAACTCAAGCAAGAGAAGGCGGGGATCACATGGCTCAGAGAAGGTGTCACTAATTCCAGGATGTTCTTTCGTGTGGCTCGACAAAAGAAATATGCAGCAGCGATGTCGTCATTAAAATTGGCAACCGTTCATATAACTTCAACATTTTGCTGGTATTAAACAATTTGCTTTTAACTATTCCTCTTGATTATTCTAAGAGTAGGCATATCAGTATAGTGATGCCATGGAAGAAATTGTCTCAACAAGATCTAATGTAAGGTATCAGACAATAAAAGGTTGGAGTTGCATTTATCACTTACTAAAGCAGGAACTCGAAGAGCCAATGTCGTGCAATGGTGCCACCTAAATTCCAGGGTTTGGACATAGTTCCTGTATGATTTTTCTACTATAAGTACTGGGAATGGTTATGATACTCCATATGGCAAACATATGAGAATTTGCTACAGGCCGAGGCATTGAATTTCAAACTTAATACTAGTTGCATATCACTGATTCCTAAGGTAAAGGACCTGCTTACAATCTCTGATTTGGTGGCCTATCACATTACTATCCTCTGTGCACAAGATTATTGCTAAAACTTTATCTCTAAGACTTCAAGCGGTGCTGACACTCTAAGGATGGTGGCGTGAAGTTTATAGATGCATGTCACTCAGCGTATGATCCATTGCACTTTGTGCTACTTCTTCCCTATGGTACAGATGGATGACATTTTGAAATACCTCATGGACGGAGAGGCGCAAAGGAAGTAACTATTATGGAGTACTACAGATATCATCTGTTCACGCATCGTGGGCATGCATCTCCCCTTCACATGGCCGGCCAATTGTTTCAAGAATACATTTGTGATATGTTTGCGAAGATGGAACAAGAAAGACTGCAATTCGTGGTGTTGAATCAACACACCATTCGAAAATACATGTTACAGGGCATTATGGAATTTGAAGGAGACGATGCAAGTGCTATTGGCCGAAAAGTGGTGTTACCATCCTCACATGTGGGAGATCCGAGATACATGACCCAACGATATCAGGATGCTATGTCTATTGTTCGCGAACATGGCAGGCCGGACCTCTTTATAACCATGACTGTCAATGCAAATTGGGAAGAGATTAGGAGGGAATTATTATATGGCCAATCGCCAAGTGATCGACCAGAGTTAGTGGCTAGAGTATTCCATATGAAGGTAAAGGAGCTGATAGATCTGATAACTAATCATGGTATATTCGGCCGCATAATTGCAAAAGTCTATGTCATTGAGTTCCAGAATAGAGGCTTGCCCCCCATGTTGGATCAGGAAGACAAGCCCTTCACAGCCGAAGAGATTGATCAAATAATTTGTGCTGAAATACCAGACAAAGATGTATATTCTGAATTGTATGAGGTAGTCACCCGTAATATGATGCATGGGCCATGTGGTATTGGATATCCGAATAGTCCGTGCAGGCAAGATGGTAAGTGTACAAAACATTATCCACGTGCATTTTCAGATAAGACGACAGTTGTTGACGGATATCCGTTGTACCGAAGAAGGGATGATGGCCGAAAGGTGAAAAAAGGGGATATAGATTTAGATAACAGATGGGTTGTGCCATCTAATCCATGGCTGACTTCGTATTTCAAGTGCCATATCAATGTTGAGGTATGTGCTGCCGTAAAGGCCGTTAAATATCTATACAAATATGTCTACAAGGGGCCGGATATGATCAATGTGAACTTAGAAGCAGCGAGTGATGGTGCATCTACTAG
Source organism: Isoetes taiwanensis (assembly GCA_021234155.1). Lineage (NCBI taxonomy): Eukaryota > Viridiplantae > Streptophyta > Lycopodiopsida > Isoetales > Isoetaceae > Isoetes > Isoetes taiwanensis. The sequence goes on from JAJEKV010000042.1 coordinate 3,038,963, forward strand.
CAGCAGACCCACCATAAACCATGATGAGGTTGAGCGATACTTGAATGCACGCTATTTCTCAGCTTCTGAGGCATCATGGAGAATCCTCTCATATGAAATACAACAACAGTTTCCTTATGTCACTAGATTGGCTGTGCATCTCCCAATGCAACAAGATGTATACTATCGAGAAGATATGAGCATGGACAGTATAAGAAGCAAGAATAACGGAACAACGTTGACAGCTTTTTTCAAGATGAATGCATCTGGAGGTAGAGAGGCTACACAATTGCTCTACCATGATTTTCCTAAAAAATTTACCTATGATAAACCCAGTCGAAAATGGAAGGTCATAGAGATTACTCAGAAGTTTCCCACTATTGGACGCATGTACTTTGTTAATCCTTCAGAAGGAGAGCGATACTATTTACAACTGGTGCAATTAGTTTTGAAGATTTACGCTCTTTTGATGGGGAGTTGTGTGCAACATATAAAGAAGCTTGCATTCGTCGTGGGTTGCTTCGAGATGACACAGAATGGCTTAAGCCTCTTCAAGAAGTAGCAGCATGGAGCATGCCACCACAATTGCGGCACATGTTCGCCATGATCCTTATAAATTGTGAACCATCGAATCCACTACAACTCTGGGAAGAAGTCAAGCTTTCTATGATCGATGACTTCTTGCATGAGGCACGAAGGGTTGCAGAAGATGAAAGTGTAAATATGTGTGATCAATTATTTGATATGGCGCTTCTAGACATTGAAGATCATATGAACTCTGTCGGACGATCCTTAAGGGAGTTTGATTTCATTCTTCCTGAGCATGCAATAGATCCATATATGATATTTCGGGATGAGGTGTTTCAAGAAGATATGTTAGAGGTGCAAGAAGATGTGGACCGCTTATATCACGACCAGCGTATTATCTTTGACCGTGTGATCGATGAGCACGTGATGTTAGAAAAAGGACGGGTATTTTTCGTTCAGGGTGCAGGCGGCTCGGAAAAGAGTTTTCTTTTTAACACCATGTTGTCTTATGTTCGTGCCAAAGGTATCATTGCACTGGCAGTTGCGTCTTCAGGAATTGCATCCACTTTATTGAAGGGTGGGCGCACTGCACATTCAAGATTCAAGATATTGTTTACGCGGATGTGCTGTGAGAGAGGTAGGTAGAGGATAGAGTACATGTATCTATTTATTGGGTAATGTAGTGCTTTGACTAACCTTCGATTGTTTATCCCTTTTTTATCAGATGAGAAACGACACCCTGCACTGGCGAATTGGTGTTTTGGTAGCAAAAAAAACTCACTTGCATTGGAATATGTAATGGAACACTTTTTAGGGTCTACAAATCATTTCTTCCCGATGCGGTATCTGATTCCATTATACGAGCCTACCTTCGAGATGAGTTGTCTCATGTGCTTGATAGTCGTGAGACATCGTGGGCAGTTCGAATCAATGACTCGCCTGTACATTTCACTTTTACCCCGGCTAAGATGTTATCTGTCGGAGACGAGAGCATCCAACAAAGTACAACATTAGGCCCTTCGTGATGTGCGCCATGTGGAGATGTATATTTACAGTTCCATCGTGAACTAAAACATCAATGAGCCAAGACAAGATTTTGTGTTTTATATATTTTTGTACTTATTTCTTATTGATGTACTTAACTACTTCTAAAAGTGTGCCCTTTTCAATGTCAATTTTGGATTTGTCTTTCCAGATTTTTGCCTTCAGAGGTAGATTAAACTATCTCCTACATTCGTTATAAAGCATTGTTTTCTCTATTGAAATCCATGAAAGCAAGTGCTACTGGCATTATACCATTTCAATAACAAAATTTTTTACAAAAGCAAATAACGTCAAAATTTCACATATAGATGTTTGAGGCAAATATTTACTAGGGTGTTAGAGGCGAAGGAAAAGCACATGCCTAGGACATTAGCCCGGCAATGCCGGGCACACGTTTACTAGTACATATTTCTAAAGTGATTATATGTTCAAGAGATCTATTTAATGCAGCCTGCTAGCCATTATTATATCCATGATCATATACCCATACATTTTGGATGATACTACTAGAGATTATTAGCAACCTATGCATTCAATTTAATTATCACCTTTCCCTTGGTTAGTGCATCAGCATCATGCAATGTTTAAGTAAATCGGTGCAGTACAATGCATACATCTCATAATAATTATAGATCTGTAGCAAGATAGTAGGACAAGTGAAAAAATAGAGCCTCAAACTTGTGGAGGACTTTGAAGTTTCGGTACTTTCTCCCCAGCTCCATCACTGGTATTGCACCCAGCATTCTTCACATTCGCATCAGGCTGAGCAGCATCTTTCTTCATGGAATTGATCACAACAAGGATCTGCTTGACCAGTTTAATTTCAGACATTATTATAGTAGATCCAATCTCCCAACTGGGATGCCTAGCTTCGCTCAAATCCGGGCAACATGCATAATCCTCAGCATAGAAACACTCTAAAAGAAGGTGATCCGGCAGTTCTTCATAAATAGAGCTTCATACCTTGCTTATTAATACATGTCCCAAGCCGTAAGGCTAAATCGGCTGTGGAAAAAACCCTAAGCTACATATCCGTTCATTGGCCAGGCTGTAATCCATATCTAATGAGCAAGCGACCATGCATTTTTTTGAAATCTTAAAAGCTTTAAGAAATAAATTAGGTATAGAAAGCATGCCCAACATTTTCAAGGACTTGACAAGTCACACAAGTCCACTTATCTTACTCCCTTATACCTCATTGTTTCCCAAGTGCAGGAGCAACCCATAATAATGCATTCTATCATTACTTAAAAAGAAGGGGGGGGGGGGGGGGGGAGGATGGCATCAAATGTGGAAGTGGGTATGGAACTCAATTTCTCCTCTCAAGGCTCGTACCCTTTTATGGAAAATCATTCGCGGGTCTCTCAGGCTTAACACTTGGGTTCATAGAATAACGCCTTTTGTCAGTGACGTATGTTTAATGTGTGGTCTATGCCCTGAGACCCTGGAGTACTGCATGTCCAAGGATTATTCCATTCTACATTGCACAGTCAAGAGGTTCCTCTGAGCACATATCTTACTGGATGGCCACAGACACAATAGTTCGCCTTTCACCTCTGTAAGGCATGACTATTATGGCCCATCTGGAAGAGGCGGTGACTAAAGGTATTCTGAAATACAGAGGTGCAACCCAATTCCTCAGTTGAGGTACAAGCTGTACACCTCATATCAGGCATTTACTTGTAGAGAACATATCAAAGCTATTATTTAAAAAAAAATACTTCACGTTATAGATAGAGTCTTCCTTTGGTAAGGGAGAAATAAATCGTGGTTATCCGTTATTTGAGCTATCGTCTAAGTATGTTGTCTTGGGCGAGTGTTCTCCTATATTGCTCCTCAAGTACTTTAAACTATATCATTTAAATTTTCTTTCATCCTTTAAAAAAAAAGGGTACACAATCTCATTTTTCTCGATGTGGCACTGTAGCCTCCAAGTCAGTATTTATTAGTAGTCTCATTTTTCTCCCTGTGGCACTGTAAGAAGAAAGAGGGGAAAAACACAGAGGTTCTGGGTTTTTATTTGCAAGAAGGTTGGTTTTTTTTTTTTCTTTTAAACTACAATTCCATAATTTCCCTAATGTCTATAAGTCTTCTAATGTGTTTTTTACTCCTATTCTATAATAATATATAAGAACGTATTTTTCCTAATGTATAATTTTACCAGGTCTAATGTCATTTGGATGCTTTTTTTTTTAGAGTACGTATCATACGTACTGTACATATCAATATGTTAAGTACGGTATTAATAAAACAAGAGCTCAATTTGACCTGTCAACTTATAAGTATAGTACGTATAGTACTGTGAGGAAGGTACGGGACGTATGTAAATGTAAAATATGGGTACGTAAACAACACTGCCCCAGAGGTGCAACTGCACACAGGCCGTGCCCGCGACAAATTCCGGAGACCGACTTGTGGTCGGACCGCCCCAATTAGTCGGGTCTGCACAGAAACGGGCACCTGGGTATGGTTGCCGGGTGAAATCAGGGAGAGGAAGGAGATCGAGGAAGCAAACTCTGGCTACGGGATTTTTAATACGAGAGCAGCAGTATGAGAGCAACGCGCCAATGCTAGGATGAAAAAAGTAGAAAACCAGAGTAAAGAAGGTGGTCTAGCAAATATGAAGGATAGAACAATCAAAACAAGCGTGAGAAAGCAAAGAACAGGAGCAGAGGACGAAAAAAGCAAGATCTATTCGTTCTTGGGATCGTATCTTCAAGAACACCACAATCTATAAGGTATCCTGAGCTCAATCCATCAGTTGAAACTAGAGAATAAAGTACCAAATGGGAGAATAAGCAGGAGGGAAACTCTAGAACCAACAGAATTCAGCTCAGAGGAAATGCCGATGAGGAATGCTAGCAGGCAAGATGGATATATAGTAGACAAAGCCAAAGAAAGCCTGCGCCATAGAAGGCTCAGGCTATAGATAGATCTAACGCCCAAAATGGCGTGACGCCAAAACAGACGTCCCTTTCTTTCTAACGTTATGAAGTTCAAAATTATTGCCATAATATCAGATATCATGGATGATTAGTGTGTTTGATCTTTATCCCCCTTGCATGGGTTTGCGACCATGATGAGTTTTATTATCTAAAACCTACGGTTTGTATTAGACTTATCAAATATCTAACTTTTGTAGTCGACTTTCCCAATACATATGGAATTTGAGAGCCTAATAATGCTCTGGAAATCGACTCGAAATTGGAAGTGCATAAAAGGAATATGCCACCCACAACAATTGACTCGTAATGCAGAGTCATTAACTATGTTTTGTAGCCATATGTAACTTATGGTTGGTTTTCACAGCGTAGAATTAAGTTCGAATCTATGCGCAAGGATAAAACTACATATTCTAAACGAGGTGCACCCTGGACCACCACAGTCGTTGGATTCGTCGATCCTACGACCCAGATCGTATGTTGGGGTCTCTGGGCACCTCTCATTTTGCTTATAGTCATTTATGATTTTGAAACATGAAATATGATTTTGTCTAAGGTTTTGAGGGAATATCGAACCTCTATACGACTTTGCCTAAGATTTTAGAACATGAAATACGGGGGCTCGAACCTCTACCAAAATAACTCAATATCCTAATAAGACTACTTTAACCAATATTATTATTATTATTATTATTATTATTATTATTATTATTATTATTATTATTATTATTATTATTATTATTATTATTATTATTATTATTATTATTATTATTATTATTATTATTATTATTATTATTATTATTATTATTATTATTATTATTATTATTATATCTGATGCTCACTTGGGCCCTGAGAGGCCATGGAGCACATGAACAATCGAATTACAGTTTTAGAAGCAAGGAGCGGTGTGCATCCACCGCTCTTATGTATGACCCTAGTGTCATTGGCGCTATAGAGAGTAGCGAATAGAAATTTTCTGCCTGAATATCATAATTGTGCCTGATGTCTTCATATGTGGAGCATTGTATGAAAACATGATATTCATCTTCGATCTGACCTGTTTGGCAAATTTTACATGCGCGTTCTTCAATTGGAACTTTCGCCCATCTCCCCAACTCTATTTCCAATTTGTGAGATCCTGTCCTATATCTGGCTATCAGTTTCCTTTGAACTGATGAGGAGTTTACCTTTAGGTACGATTGGCACTCATATATTGTCATATGATTGACATCTGTCTGATATATGTGCATCCTTTTCCTGTGGTCGCCCAAATCTTTTTGTAATCGCCAAATTTTCAAGTATGGTTCTCAGATTCTTCCTTGTTTGTTGGGCATGCCAAACGCCCAAGCCCCATTTGTTTGCCTAAGCTATCGTTTTTCGACCACCGAGTACTCCATAGCTTGGTGCGACAAATTGTCCGAGCCTTGCTCTTAATTTGTTATAGAAATTTACGCCTTTGGTATAGTCCTTCCAACTCTAACGGAACAAACCGACTTCCGCAAGCATTATAGCATAGGGATTTGTGTCCTTATTCCGAAGTTCTCGCTCTCGTAAACATCTTTTGGACGGTTTCGATTTGTGTCCATAGTCGCGGAAGAGATGCCCGGTCTCCAAATTGGGGCACCATACAAGCACTACGCTTTGACTAAACATTTGAATGTAATTTTCTTCAAATTCCAACTCAGAAGGGAGGCTTTGTTACACTTTGCTAACATGCTATATAGAGCCGCCTTTCCCCCGAGAACTCTTCTATTAATGCAGTTCTTCCAACTGTAATTTGAAGCAATGTCAATCCCGAGGTATTTGTATGAGTCCACAGGTTCTAGGACCTGGCCCTTATATGTAAATTCTCGGGTCTGGTCTCGCTCCAAAGACCATTATCTTGGATTTTGACAGATTAACATTCATCTTTTTTTCGCCACAAAAGCTTTCCAAATTTTCTAAGTGTTCTTGTAATGTGTTCTTCCTGCTTGCAAGCAGTAACCACGCCATCAAAGATATAGGAGCAAACCGGATGAGATATGTACCTAGTTTGGTTCTCGCCAAAGGACTGCTCTTCGCCACCATCTAGTTCGTCTATGAAAACTCCAAACAGAGTTGGAGATAACGGACATCCCTGCCGGACTCTAATAGTGCTTCTGATTTTGGTATCTATATCCCATGATACTTTAATTAGAACCTCCTCATACAGTTGAGAGACTGCTGCCCTTAGTTCTTGTGGAACTCCAATCAATCAATCACACCGAGCTCCTTTCGAGGAATTGTGTCGAATGCCTTTGAAAAATCAATGAATGCTATATACAGGGACGCGTTTGGTGCTTTGGCCTTTTCTATCAAGGATCGGAGAGTGAGCACATGATCCAAAGTATTGTGTTTAACTCGGAAACCAGCTTGGCATTGGGAGCGTACCTGTGCTTGCTCTGCCCAAGAACTAAGTTTATTCTCCAGTAAGCCTCCCAAAATTTTGGAGAATATAACTACCAATTAAGATAGTCCTGTAATTTCCTGTGATCTTTCTATCTCCTCCTTTATACATTGGGTGGACCTTATTTATCCTCCAATTGGCTGGTAGCCCATGCATGAGGCTTTTATTTAGCAGCTCTGTTAAAATAGCCATTGTCTTTTCGCCACTCCATTTTAGGAGCTCCACACAAAGCCCATCCAAGATCGAACGCTTTATTGTTGGATGCTTTTTGATAAACATGTTTGAACTCGCTGTTGTGAAAAGTTCCACCATGGGAGCCATTTTGGCATGGCGCCTTTCCTTTTCATAAAGGGATTTGTCCAGATTTACCAGCCAGACTATCCAATTTTGCTTGTGTTGGCATGCCTTTTTGCACTCCAAAAGCTTTTGGGTGTTTGGTCAATTGATCGACAACTCTAATTGTCTTTTAACATTATAAGCACGTTTTTTATGCCTTATAAACCGCTTGTACCACTTGGGTTTACAGATGCAAAATTGTGGCAGCTTTTCCTTCTCGCTTCCGGCACTCTAAGTCCCACCAAGAATTGCAAGGTTTGCCTTGTGTGTGTTTCCTAGTGAGCCCGAAACTCTCTTCCCCGTTGTAAGTAATAATTTTTGAAAAGATTTGCATCTTTTTCCAATTCCCGACCATGTGGCAAAGCAGCCTACCAATTCTTCTAAGTTGTTATCATATGCTTTATGCATTGTACCGACCTTCAATCTCGGGTGGAAAGTGGATACTGTTGTGTCTAAATGGGCAGTTGCTTTAAGCACCATGTGTAGAGGAGCATGATCAGATTCATGAAGATGCTCTCCAACATAGAAATCTTCAATAAGATCTTTGTTTCGCTAACATATAATCAATGGTAATTGCCTCCTACATGGTTTTCAGATGTCAAATTTTCGTGAGCGAGGAAAAGATTTGATTCCATTCATTATCTTCGGCTATGTGTTGTGCTTAGTTCCAAGCAATTTTTGACCCATCTCATTTGATAGTGTATCTCGCTGAAAATCATTATAAACGGGTCCCCCAACTCATCAAGGTGTACATTTGTGAGATCTTCATATGTCTTGGCTTGTTGGCAGCCTGTTCGGCCATTAAAGTCCCCTACCACAAATGTTTCCCCTTTAGCAGAATACTCCAATATGTCCGAGTAGATGTTTCCATATGGATTATCCTTATCAAGGTCAAGCCGGCTGTAAGTATGCGAGCTGTCTGGTGCAAAATAGCACGCAGCTAAGAATAATGGTGGTTGCCCATTCCCATTTATCTGAATCCAAATATACTGGTTACTTGGATCTTGTTTAAGGACCTGTATCTCATAAACTATGTCTATCTTCTTGTAGATGGCAATTCCTCCGAAGCCACGGCCAGCCCCTGTTATCTTTTCATTCCACACTTGACTTAGCAGCACATAACCAGGTACCTCAGGAGGAAATCTAAATTGGTGAGCCCAAGTTTCGGTGAAGCAGAGTATATCTTGGTGTCTCCAGATTTCCATAGTTGCATTTATCTTGGCCTGGGTTAGTCCATGTGTATTCCATATACCCAGTGAGCTAATGTGATTATTTTTAATCTTGAATCTATGTTTTTTTTATAACAACCCATTCAATTGTTTTAGGAATATCTGGTCTATGGTTTCAGGAACTGTTATTTTTACATCCATATCAAATCCCCCTGGAACCCCCTGTTATTTTGCTACATATTAGAACATTGATGGTGCTGGTATTGTGCTTTGTACATGATCATCGCTTAAGCACCTTTCGAGGTATGCCCATATTATTTGGTCAATGCGGTAATTACAGACCATCTCAGCACCGTGTTCATTCCAAAACCTTCAAAGTAGAAAAGAGTCCCATTGTGTATCCTCCTATATTATAATGTTATATGGTGTGTTCATTTTCAATCACGCCCTATACTGGGCAGCTAGGATTCAATCATGCCACATGGCATCATCGTGCCCTTCATTCCGTCTCCTTCCTTGCATCGCAATTAAGTACATTGGTTTGCTACATCCAGTTCTGGGCAAGCCGAGCTTGCATCTAAAGGAAGCCAGAGCCAACTGGATTTTTCCATAGGCCACGGTTGGCCTTGAAATTTGCAAGGAAGGGTCCTAGGGTCCAAAATTGCTCTGTGCCAAATTCTGTGGCAATTGGACTCTCAATTACGAGCTTATATTCATGAAGCAGGTTGGCGAAGGAGAACAACTTTGTCGATCCAATTTCGTGGGGAATCAGGCCCCCGTTATCAGCCACCTTTTATATCAAAGGGTTCATTTTCCTTACCTAAGATACATACCATACCATACCATTTTGTTCAAGCATTTTGTTTGTCTTGGAAGGGTTCTCTAAGCTTGTTCTCTTGCTGCACAACTTCACTTTCGAAACTCATAGTGGTTTAAACTTTTGTATCTATTGCAGGCTTAGAAAAGGCTGAAAAACACAATTCACAAGAAAAATAAGTGGAGATTTGGCAATGTAGCAAAGCAATCATAAGAGAAACATAACAAATTGTAAATCTATCATATTTTAAGTGTTGTCTCATATGTCTCACAAAGGGTTAGCATGATGGAATGCTTAATATATCCATGCCTCCTATGAGAAGGTACCATTGTGAGGTTACACACATTATAACATCTATGTTGAATAATGAATTTTCAGCGTTGCTGGGCTTCATTCTTATTTGAATTTTCATATTAGGACGAAGAAGCTCAAAAGGTTATGGTTATTCCAAGTGAAGCTTATCTCAAGTTTACAAAAGCTTATGGTTTTGCTGGGCACCATTATACTAGTATAACTATAAAAAAACCAACAAAAAAAGCACATCAGCACAATGCAATATGCCATATGCCAGGGGGCGCATGAAGAAGAGATAGGAGAGGCAAACAACAGAACAGGGGAAGAGAAACAGATATAGAAACCCCAAGCAAACTCAACGATCATTCCAAAACCTTCAAACCGGTTAGGTTATCAGCATGGCGGAAGTTGTGTCTTCGGTATTTCTCCCCGAGGCTCCGATATTTCTTTCCGAGGGACCGTGGAATGAGGTAAACTTGATGTTTCATTCTAGATGAAAAAAAAGAAATCATTGACCTCTGTCCATTCGGCGCTCTAAGTCCATACATTGGAATTTAGAAACTTCCAGGATGTTTTTTGGAAATTTTTAGCCAGGATGTTTCTTGGAAATTTTCAGCTGGAGCAGCAGTACAAAGTAGAGGTGTCACGATGGCTTTGTTAAAAAGAATACTATAACAAGCATTAAGCACACCTAGTTAAAAAGCTTGAGCTTCACTTTAATATGTCGACTTCCGTAGATCTCTTGGTCTGGATGATAAAGGGTAGTCTTCCTTTTGCAGCCCTCACCTAGCATATATCGTCACAGCCCTTGATTTGCAGATTTGCAGCCCTCATCCTGACGTGGCATATATCACAACATATATCACAGCCCTCGATTTGCAGATTGGATGGTCTGGATTTGTTAGATCCGTGCCACGTCACATGGGGCTGCAAAACGAAGGTAGTCCTAGTCTTAGGCCCTTTTCACACGACTGTCTTATTTTAGAAGTTTTTATAACTTTCTAATAGGAGCGTACCACTTTAAGCGCAAGAAGGTGAAGTTGTTTTGACACAAAACGTTCGTTTAGGCTCGAGGGAGTAGGTTCGGTTCCTACTTTAAGGGAAATGGAGTCTTATTTTATACCTCGGGACTTCCCCTGTATAAAATAAACACTACTTATTGAACAATTATATTCAAAATAATGGATGGTCTTATTTTGTGATGGTTTTCACACACTATTTGCTAGTGTCTCATTTGTATTAAGACTATGAAATGCAGCTTGTAGTGTGAAAGCTAACTTATATTTATGTGTCATATTTTTTTGCTTTGGAGCACAAATGGCATCTTATATGAAATGGGACAGTCATATTTTAAGACATCGTGTAAAAAGGGCTTAGTTTTGCAGTTGGTTTTGCAGCCCCCACCTGACGTGGCATAAAGTGGATTGCAACTACTGACAGTAAGCTAGTCTCAATGTTTAAAGACTTATAGCAAATACAAGAGCCTCTTTCTGTTTGCTCTTTTATGGCATTTCGAGCTTCTATCTCCTAGTTTGCAGGTCCTTATGAAATTGTAAACAATACTTAGTTTCAATTTCAAGTTGTATTCAGAAAGTGACAATTCTGTGAAGCCGTCATTGTACGAGACATGTAACTCACATTATCTTCTAACAACAGGTGTCTGGAGGTGTAACAGCCCCAAAGGGTTTTGAGGCATCCGGACTTTATGCAGGTCTAAGGGCAGTCGGTTCAAGACCAGACCTTGCACTTGTGACATGTAGCGTAAATGCTGTATCTGCAGGTAATTTTGTAATCTGTATGTGCTACACAAATAGGATATATGATTGCATATTCATTTTGGCCCAAGCATGATGGTCTTTCTGGAGTTAATTGCACATTGTTATTTTTTTCGGTTGATGCATGATTTGTCTTGAAAAGAAAGAACTTATAGAAACATGGCAGAGGATGGAGAAGCATCAATCTTGAAAATGCAAGGAATTGCTCTATAGCATGCCCAGGCTACTGGGTTGGTCCATGACCAGTTGTGGAACAGGTTGTTGGCAATTTCATCTCTAGGAAGAAAGTGGCAATGACAAAATCAATTTGTCAGGAGTCTCTTTCTCTGGGTGGGAGCAACCAATAGTAGTAGGTGTGGCATCACAAGTTGCCCATGTCCAGTTTTATTCTTTCATTTTCTCTTCTCATGCAATCTTTCTGTTTTTGTTCTCTATACGTTGCTCTCTTTAAGATATGACCTGTTACAGGGACATTTACCAGAAATATAATGGCTGCAGCACCTGTAATATATTGCAAGAGAAGGTTGGCAACCACGAAGTCGGTTCGTTGAATCATGGTTATTAGAATGTTGCCATCATATAAGTAAAACTCGACATTTACCCGTTGCAATGCTTTGCTGCAGGCACGAGCTGTTCTCATTAATGCTGGTCAAGCAAATGCTGCGACGGTTAGATTTGAACTCTTCCTTATCTTTCCTCTTTGGCCTTGGTTAGACATGGCATGGTATCGCATAAGGATTATTCCCATGAAATCCTACAAAAACCGAGATAATATAGCTTGCCATGAAGATGGTGGTTAGCCATACCTCTGGAATCTAACATTTGTCTTCATTGACATGTAAAATTAGCTCCTCTATGCAAAGTCAAGGGCTTTCTCTGTTTCTCTATATCAAAAGTTCTCTACAGGGTGATGCAGGCTATCAGGACACACTAGATTGTGCTGAAGCTGTTGCGAAGGTATTGCAGTTTTTGTTGTCTATGTGTTGACTTGATTAGAAAAGTTGCTAATAATTATCTGTGGGCACAGCGGATTGGGATTCTGCCGGAGATGGTGCTGATAGAATCTACTGGAGTTATTGGACACAGAATAAAGAAGGTTGCTTCATCGCTTGATATTTTTCACCTTTTTTTTGCTTTTTATTTGGAGCGCATGGATGCCGTCATTGTTCGAGAATGTTAAGAGTACCTTCATGTGTCATTTCGAATTTGCAAACATGGGTTAGCCATTTTGCATTTGTCATTTCCGATCAGTCTACTTGAAACTTGTGTCTCAGACTGTAGATATCTGGTTTCTATGCTGAAGGTAACGGTTAAAAGTTGCATTTAAGCAGGAGCCTTTGCTGACATCTCTCCCAAACCTGGTGAAGAACCTGTCTTCATCAGCTGCCAGGTACAGTTTCAGTTTCTCTATTCCTTAGTTGTCCGTTGACGACTGCTAAACACATCTTTTGATAGTGCTAAAGCTGCTGCAAATGCTATCACAACTACTGATCTCGTTAGCAAAAGTGTTGCAATTGAAACAATGGTACGATGTCCAGTTGTTTTTTGTACAAAGTGAAATTTGTTATTTAATTTGTTCTTATTATGTGCAGATCGGGGACCAAATCGTTAGGCTCGGGGGCATGGCTAAAGGTTCAGGAATGATACACCCAAACATGGCAACTATGCTTGGTGTGAGTAATTATTCTGTATTTGAAAGGATCATTTGGCATGCACACTAGATAAGTGAAGCTTGCAGTAGTAAATTGAATTATGTGGGGTTATTAAGGGCTTCATTCAAGTGGGAAATCAATGCATGACCTTACATGTAGGTGATAACTTGTGATGCAAATGTAGCTGTTGATGCATGGCGACGCGTAGTCCTTACGGCTGTACAAAGAAGTTTCAATCAGATCACCGTGAGTATTATGTGTATCTGCAGTGGCAAAAGTCTTATTGATTTGCAAAGGAGATTTGGAGGAATGATCATCTGAATAGTTTTCCATAAATATATACATGCCATCTAAATGATGCTAGTATAATGTAGCTCAATGAGTTCTGAGGAAGTATTTGGGTGATGTTTGAATTGTTTCCCTAGGTTGATGGTGAGTGGTTTATGTTCGATTTGAGGTTTGTGGAGCCCTTTCTCTGATGTTTTAGTTGTTTTTCTCAGGTTGATGGTGACACAAGTACAAATGATACAGTGCTAGCTCTTGCCAGTGGTCTGGCAGGTGGGCCACTGATAGAGGATTTTGACAGTCTAGGTGCCCAGCAGTTGCAGGACGCTCTCGATGCGGTTAGTTATTTACATTTATATATTTTGTTTGTTAATAATATCTAATGACACTTGTCCTCGTTAGCTTTTCCAAGGCCTAGCTAAGGCCATAGCATGGGATGGCGAAGGTGCTACTTGTTTAATCGAGGTATGCTACAGGCTGAAGGCCTGCACTGTTCAATAGTAAGTACTTTGATAAACAAAACCTCCTAACGCTTTACAGTCGACCGTCCTGTGAAATAATATTCTTAACCATCAGACTCAGTTAATATCCTTCACCCATAAATCCCTTGTTGGTTTTGAACCCTCCCTCCCCTTCCCGCAGCTATGAGCCAGGATACCCCATCATGTCTGGCAGAGAATCTAGAGGTCTAAGCTAAGAACATTCGCCAAGTGAGAGACAAGAAGATGCATGAGAAGAACAAGGGAATGAGGAGATGATAGAAAGCAGAGTTACTATCAAGTGCAGGGCAAGCTGTAACTTTATAGCCCGTGTCAAATGATCGTTAATGCCACTACCTCCATTAACTGGATTAATAACTGTATTAAGTAGTAAATAAGCTAACTATTGCTTCATAATATACTGTCACATGGCACCATGCCATTTGAATTTTGTACTAATATCTAGACAATCTCCCTTGAAGGACCCAGTCCGATCCTTTAGTGCATGAAAGTGTTGGCTGGTCAGGAGTCAAAATCGTAGCAGGTGAAAGTCCCAATATTATAAACCAGAGGAGTCCTTGAGAACCATAAGGTTACGATTTAACTTGGTATCTACACAACTCTTGTCGACATCTCATACTGTTTATAGGTCATGTACCCAGGTTAACATTGGTTCCACTATGATACTTCCAGTTTGTATAGGCTACATCACTTTGCTTACGTATCATCTTGTTGAGATTTAAATACTACAGAAGGGTGTTGCATGTGTGCATTGTAGGTCACAGTAAAGGGTGCAGCCTGTGAAGAGGAGGCAGCAATCATTGCCCGTTCAGTAGCTTCATCCTCATTAACGAAGGTTCAAAAGATGATGCTTGTCCATAACCTATTGCTTATCACATTATGATGAGATGGGGACTTTACATTCACAAACTGGACTATTACATGATTTTCTTTGGAAACAGGCTGCAGTTTATGGAAGGGATCCCAATTGGGGTCGGATAGCTTGTGCAGCAGGCTATGCTGGAGTTGCATTTGACCCATTGAATCTCCAAATTTATCTTGGGGAATTTTTGCTAATGGACAGAGGGCAGCCTCTTGCGTTTGATAGGTCAGTGTCTTTTGTTTGGTCCTGAGTATCTTTTCTCTGTTCTTAGAAAACGGAAATCTTCACAGGCATGCAGCAAGTTCATATATGAAAGCAGCTGGAGATTCACGTAAAGATCCACGTAACATTGTTGCAATTTGCATTTCTGTTGGTACGATAAGTTATCCAAGTCATTGTTCAAAATCTCTTCTGGAGTTAATATTTCTTATTGGCGTTTTATGCAGGAAATGGTCCTGGTTGTAGTAAAGCATGGGGCTGTGATCTCAGCTATGACTATGTCAAAATTAATGCAGAGTATACAACGTAAACTGCCTTCTAATACTATCTTTATTTGCAAACGCCAAGTCAAATGGTGGAAATGTGCAATGTTTGCCCTTGACTTTCTTGGCAACGGGGGGTAGGCAAATCAGAGTGTCATTGAGCAATGTTTTTGGGAAAAAAGGTCATCGTACAGCTCCTTCAAAAAGAAAATTAAGTTTTGGGGAACGTAATGACCAGTAGGTTTAAATTAAGCCATTATTACCCAAGAATTATAATGCAAAAAAAAATATTTCTGCAAATATTGCGGAGCGGCGCCGCTTTTCCTGTTTTCCTTGTTCGAATTGCTGTTCGACATGCAGATCTTCGGCCCATGCGGCTCAATCTGCTTTTCAGCCCATGTGACGACGCCGCAGAAGCCTTTTACAGTGCAGAAGGTTTGCTGTAGATGTTTATAAGATTTTGGCCGAAGGTTGGGTTGCTTTTTTTTTTTTTTTTTTTTTTTTTAAGTGGGTTTTATTCCAGTGGTTCGATTTTGGCTATTTTCTTAGTATCCTTCCTATGATCTCATGACATGGGCCGGATTCATGGATCTGGAAGTGGCTGCAGCAGAGTTGCTGGAGTTGGCTGGGTTGCTTCTAGTTTTGTGCAGGGCTCCATCTGCTTTACAGGGCATCTAATTTACGGTTGCTTCTGGGTCTTGCATTGAAAGCAGTTGTTTCCTTTTTTATGAGGGCCGTTCATGCATCTGCCCTGATTTGCAAATCTTGGGCTGCACATTCCGAAGCTTCAGGCTGCTTGGAGTTCTGATCATATCCGAGAGCAGATCCGGGCAATCTTCGTAGCAAAGCGACGCCCTTGTCTTCCTCACTTGACGATCTTCTGCTATCTCTGCAGAGTTGCCTCTTTAGCAATCTTCCAAAGCTATCTTCAGACTGTGCTTGGCGATCTTCTGCTTAGCAGCGATGCCGCTTGCCTCTTTAGCTCTTTTGGCTCTGCTAGCAGCGATGCCTGCCTATTAAATTTGGGATGCATATGCTGCCCTCACCGGAGCTTATCAGGTTCAGGCTTGAATGAACCACCGAAATGCGCATGTATTTGCACATTTTGGTGTATTCAATGTTTATACGTCATAATTCCAATGGTTTAACAATGGTTCAAACTTAGCGATAAGGTAGAATGTCCCTCCTCATGGCAATTACCTAGTACCGTAGATTAATTAGTCATTTTTATCTACAACCAGCTTGATTCCCACTTATGTATTGCCTTGCCTTGCTTTGTTGTTAGGATATTCTTAGATTTTTGAAGTGTTTCAATGCCCGAAATGAAATTCTCTGTATTACTCGACAATTGACAATTATGTGAAGCACACTAGTAAAGGTGAAAAGCTTAAAAATACCCTTATGTTTTGCTGATAATGCTGAGTTTGTGCGGGATGCCTTTAGTCAACATAAAGGTATTTTGTATTTTTAAAATTGTACAAAAGCCCTTTTAGGTATTTTGTATTTTTTAAATTGTACAAATGCCCTTTTAAGTTTCATGTTTGTTTCTCAAATGCCCATGTGATTATTCATAATTGGACGTGCTAGTCGGTGGACAATTGGATGGATGAATCGACGAGATCATCGCTATAATGATAATGATCATTGCTATAATGGATGGATTGACGATAATCGAGATAATGATCATTGCTATAATGGATGGATTGACGATAATCGAAATTGCTGCTATAATAATCGCTTTGTTGGATCACTACAAATGGTTACCTTTGCCAAAAAGGTGCCAACAATATTTGCTGTGCCAACAATATCCATTGTAGAGAGCGGATCAATGTATATCCTTACACAAATTCAATATTCACGAAATGCCATCAATTTTTTGATTTATTGAGATGGCCCTCATTGGAGCAAAAACTAAGGCTTATTAGTATACAAAGTTTATCATGGCGGCTTGGCCATCACGAACAATTTATTTGGTCCAAACTCGTGGGGTTGGAACTTTTATAAACATCAATTTTTGTGCAATAATTTGTCAATTCAAAACCAACTCATTAATTTAACATCAACTTGAGAATAGAATAGAATAGAATAGAATAGATTTTTTTCATCGCCCACGTAGACCAATTGGCCTATGGGACCCAAACAAAAAGAGACCAAAGAAGCGACATCGCAGGAATAAAAACCCCCCCCACTGGGGTTTTCGAGGGAAAACCTTAGCAAAGAATAAGTATGCCGGGTACATAATCGCATAATTGTATAGTATAATTCAATACCGCCCCGTGAGGACACAATCGAAGTCGGCATCCATAACCTCCCTCCGGAGGTATGACTCCAACAAGCTCATGGACGCCAGATTCAATAAACTCGCAACGGCTGGCTAGGCACTAGTAACCCAACATACCGCCGGATATGGGCAAATGTCGGGCAGATCCGAGGGCATGACATTCATCTTCAATGGCACCCCCGGTGGCAACAATGATGAGCTCTCCTCCCGCGCTTTTCCCGAGTCCAATGCCCCGCCTCAATGCGGAGACGATGTGCACCCGCGGTGAATGGAAAGCTATAAGTCCAAGGCTTCTTCATGGGAAAATGGGTGTACAAGCATCGTGTGGGTCTTTCGTGAGCCTAGGATTGACTTGTCGGGCCGATAGTGTGCCGCCTTAACGCAAGGCCGAAAGCATCCGTGATCCCAGAGCTTGAGAAGGAAAGTAGCATCTAGGTACAGCTTTTAGTGCATTGTGATCCTTCTTTGTCCATACATGTACGCGATCTATTTGCTCAGACACCCCAACGCGGAGAACCACTAAGCTTGCTTATCCTTCCAAAGCAGCTTTGAGGCGCTGGGGACCCATTGCTACGCCAAAGCAAGGTTGGGCAAACGTATCACCCATAGCAACCACCTTCCGAAGTAAATAATATGGCATTCCAATGCAGCCCGCTGAAGGGTAGAAAACCTGCCTCCTCAAGTAGGATCCGTATGGAACTGTGGACTTTACCCCAAGGGCTCGTGCCAAGAAGGCTTTCGCGACCCGCCGAGACCATTCCTGTGTGGTGAGGGATATTACTGCACCCTCGCGACTTCTCGCCCCATACAGAGGACCGCTCGACCAAGGCCCTAAATAAGTGTGATTGGTGGCCCCAGGCATACAACTCTGCCTTGTGGATGTTGTTCTGCATGGCATATAGCCAGCCATATCAGAAAATGGTTGAAGAATTAGTGAAGGAAGCTAGCTGGACAGGCGACATGTCGGATGATGCAAAGCAGTTTACAAGGTTGGTCCTTCAGGCAGCTGGCTCTGTATTTGGCTATACGAAAAAATTCATGAAGGGGAGGCCATGCAACTCATGGTAGGATGCGGAATGTGCGGAAGCTAGATCCAAGCTGCCAGGTATATGTGGAAGCCACTTTGATATAAGAAACTCCTTCGAGGAAAGAAACGAGCATATCTGCAATCAAAACAATTAGAACTTACAGAGCAATGGAGGAGGAAGCCGAAAACTTTCTGGAACACAATTAACAGGCAGGCAAATGGTGTTGTCCATGATACAGAGGCGGCGTTGAAAATGGTACAAGACCTTTATGAAAAAAGCAATGCATCTGAGATGCCAAACTCACTTGTAGGCGGCGATCTTTTTACGGACGATGAGGTAAGAGAAGTTATTTCGAGCTTGCCCAATAATAAAGCTTCAGACTTGGATGGCCTTTGCATAGAATTGTTTAAACGGAGTGGAGACCAAACCATATCAGCCTTGACACGTTTAATGAATCTATGCACACAGCAGGGGTTGCCTTCACAATGGCGCATAAACAGAGTGCATCTTATCCATAAGTCAGGTGACAAACATCTTGTGTCCAATTATCGAACAATTCTGATTGGTAGTGCATATGCCAATATATTGGGTAGTTTTATCAGACGTCGATTCGTGAACTCCACAACACTTTGGACCATGCAATGACGCTCAGGGTGTTAGTGGAACAAGCAAAGACTCCAACTTGAGCACTCTATGTCGCATTTATTGACTTTGCGAAGGCGTTTGATACAGTGCCAAGAAAGGGGTTATGGGATAAGATGCAGCAACTTGGTGTGCCAGATGAATTGAGGGGGGGCGTCTCTCAATTATATACGGAGGTTTTGGTAAAATTATCACATGGGTAGGGTAACGCAGTGGGTGCCCCTCTCACGACACTATTTGGCCTCTATATTGATGAGTTAGATGAATGAATCCAGAGGGGCCACTTGCAAACATTACCTGGGTTAGGATCTTTTGTTCTTCAGTTATTGTTATACGCAGATGATGTGGTATTGCTGGCCAACAAGAGGGAGGTGCTTCAAAGACATCTGGATCATTTATACGATTTTTGCACAGTAAAGCATATGAATGTAAATATCAGTAAATCAAAAGTAATGGTTGTTGGCACAAGAGATAGGCCAAAATTCATGTATCATGGTCAGGAAATAGAAGTGGTGGAGAGTTATAAATACCTAGGCGTGGACTTTTCTGCAAAGTACAGCTGGAAGGAATGCGTGAGGAGAAGAGTTACAGGGGGGAAGTTGGCATTGTACAAAGATGCAAGTTTAAAATGTGCTAAAATATCCCTCCACGCTTGGCCCCTTAAGAAAGTGCTTTATAAATCGCTGGTGCAATCAGCTTTTATTATATGGTACTGCGGTGGGGGCTGTGCATCTGGCTTAAGCTTTGGCAAAGAAGTGGAAGCAGTTTAGAAGCTTTTTCTACAGGAAGAGTTGGGTATCAAGACCCAAATTCCTTATGTTATCACCCTAGCTGAATCAGGGATGTTTCCTTTGGAGTTAGAGTCGCTTTTTTCAAACCATTAATTATGTAAACCGTGTTCTGGATCAGTCTCCAGATCGACTGCCACATCTAGCTATGCAGGCTTCTGAGCAAAGTGGATGGTTGAATGATGTTATGACGTGGGCAGGAAAATGGGGGATACATGCAGGCAATTGGCCTAGATGTAAAAAGGATGCAAGGTTGCTTTTAGAAAAGTTGGCTATTGAAAGATTATGGCAAGACCGGGGAAGCAGAATGAAGCATTATTTGTTACATGTTAACCCCTTGCATGAATATGCGCCTCAGGGCTATTTGGTGGCGGACATTTTGAGATCACTAAAGCAGATTATGGCAAGGTACCGGACAAGTACTCATAAGTTGGAGATAGAGACTGGGAGGTGGCGAAAAGTTCCATCGGAAGAGCGAGTTTGCAGGTTATGTGATGCAGGGGAGGTTGAAGATGAAGACCATGTATTAGTTCATTGCTTAGCTTATAGTGACATCAGAGCTAGGTTCAGCTTTCAATTCTCTAGTTTTAGTTCCTTATTTTCAGGGTCAATACTTAATGATGGTGGATTCACATCGTAAGTTGCTACTTCAAATTGACTCTCATTGTACTTAAGCGCTCCATGGCCATTTAGGGCCCTAAGTGAGCAAGATCAATTAAATTAAATTAAATTAAATTATTTCATGAGGACACTAGAAGCTCTTTTTGATAATCTTTTCTAACTTCAAGCAGTGGCTTGGATTGCATTGGTTAAGTTTGAGAATGCTCGAGGAGAGGAGGACTTGATCTTACGTAGTGCACCAGCTGGGCAGATTATAGAGAAGTTTACACTTGTGATAGACATGCAAAAAGTTTCTGATTTTTATGATGAACATGCTTGTACTTGTTAATTTGCATGCCGCATTCTCAAATGCATTCATGTGCATTTATCGTTTTTTTTCAAAGAAGGAGCCCCGATCCATGCCAAAATGTAGCATCAAGGAATAGGTACGAGTGGCTTTTTTGTCATAGAACTTTTGCAATCTTCCTTCCTACTGTTCCTCATAATATATATGCATGTTTAGACAACAACAAAGGGTCCCTTTTACCTATTCATTGCAATTTTTCTGTCTTTTCCTCATAATACATATGTCAGTGAGAAGGCAATCCATGCCAGCTCTTCTTCTGTTCACTAAAAATTATTCATGAGCAGGAGAAAGGTGTGTTTTCATTGCTTCTTTATTACTACATCAGAACAATTTCGTAGATACATTGTTTTCATTGTTTCTTCATTACTACATTGTAGACAATTTTTTAGATATTGTAGACAATTTCCCGTAGATACATTGTTATCGTGGAACAATTTTAGAGATACATTGTTATCTCTGCTCATGTGCTATGCTACAAGTCAATGAATTTTTGCATGTTTGTGCTTCACATTTTCTCATAATAGTTTCTCGCCTTCCGTGTATATTGTGACACAATCACATGACACAATCACATATGTTTACACTTGCTCTAAGTAGACTCAGATCTTATTGGTGTTTGAAGAAGATACTTTCAAAGACTTCTTTGGCACTTGATAGGCTTAAAATGAATTCTATATATGTACAAAGTAACCCTTACTCCTGAAAAAATTTCTTGTTATGGTGCAATTAGGAAAAGTCAACCCATGCCATCTCTGTGCAAATCCATATATGATTGCATAGAATGCTTTGTTACTTAAATAGTTTCAGGTCTTCATTTGCATTAACTCCAACGCATTCACACGCTATTTCTATGATTTCACTACGTTTTAGAGGGCAACCTTCTGTTGCGCCAGCTACTTGTTTGTTTATAATTGTGATGGAGGCAGGAGTAACTCTGCTAAAAGTTGATAAAAAATGAATCAAGATTGAGATGTACAATTCTGCTATTTTGTTTGTTTTCAATTACAAATTACAACCCTTCACATCTCTCCATTTCAGATAAAGCAGGCCTGCATGATAATGAGTATATGCTCCTGCAACAACTAGAACATGGAAGAGTTGATGACTATGACCAGCAATATCAAATCTACCTGGTTTCCACCTCTCTGGTATTCTAGTTGCATATAACAATGCCCCAAGGCCATAAAATAGACCCATTGCAATTTCATAAACAGTTGTTGTAATCACCACAGGCTCATCCCCATGCATGACCAATTTATGCAACACAGGAGTTTACACCTGACACCATTCCAAAAAAAAATAATGCTGCTCTGAAAGTCCGATACTTTGATGATTGAAAAAATGGGAGCAAAGAAACAAGGATAGCTGCAAGCCCCATAACAGTTATTGTTATCAGGTACAGATTTCTCCAAGCTGGGCTGCACATAAAAGAATAGTAGACAGGAGGATAGAAGGATGCAGATATTAAACCAGCAATTCCTGCATAATCAAGACGAACATCATAGAAGACATCGCCTCTGAATGGCATGATAGTAGATGGCATGACGCGGCTTGAAAGAAGGCAGAACATAGCCCTCCTAAGAAGATAAAAAATGGCCACCGAGTAATTGGTCTCCCAAATACCTCAACCATACTTGCCACATCATCCTTTTTATTGTTTGCTGGCAAAGGAAAGAGCACACGCATTAGATTCATCCCCCATTAAAAGAAATGATCAAAGTAAGCATACCATGAATGAATAATGTCAGCACCACTAGTTCTACAAATATCAAAAAAACAGAAAAGATGACCTCATATATATTTGAATTACAAAATGTAGAGGCACCTTTGCAAGAGACTTGTAACCAGAATAGATAAAAATGAATGAATAAACAGACTTCCATAGCTAAAACCAACAAATTCCCATATCCAGACAAAATAGGTCCTTGACGCTAGACATATAAATATACAAGGTCCTGTGCAGCTAGCCTTTAAAACTGGGGAATATCCATTTGTCAACAAGATGACTATATTATTGCCACTGTCCATTTCCATGTAACTAATGATCTTATAGTAACCCCGATGAGAATGTAAACTTACATCATATCACACATACGTTTCTACATCACATGTACATTTAAGGAATAGGAAAACGTCAGATAACAAAAAACACTTACCAAGATGCATTGTTCTGTCCGGGGTTAGATGTCAATGCTTCTGAAGGCAGTTGGAAACCATCTCCAACAGATGCCAATGTGGCAGTGATGGCAATGAAGGTAAAGATGGAAGTGAAGTGATTAATCCTGACTGTAACCTATGTAAATTTGGTAAACTTGACAAGCTAGGAAGCTCAACCACTTTAGGAATCATTGCCGCTGTGTAGATTGTGAGAAACAAAAAGAGAAAAAGCCAATTAAATGCCTGGAAAATAAAACAAAAAATTTAGCCAGAAACCTCCCAAAATATTGCATAAATATACCTAAATAGTGAATGGCGCATCTTCATCCTTTATGTTTGCATAATATGAAGGATTGTGGCCTAACAAACTAAAAGAGTTCAAGCAAGAAATAATTGAATTTCCTACAAGTGTCGTTGATGTTGCCACAAGGATACAGGCTATGTGTGTTAAGAGTGGTTTTACAGACACGCCTTTACTGGCCGCTTATAACCGTTAGTAGAAATCAGGCATCAGAATTTTAAACTAGTAAGAGGTAATTTTTTTCTCTCCTTAAACGGACTATGAAGTTTAATTACAGTATTATCATAGACTCGGTTTTGCCTCATGGGGACCAATTCAAAGCCGCCCAATAACCAGTGATGGGAAAGTAAAAGAACTCGACAACAGAAAAAAAACAAAGATAACGATGAAATGTTTCCCAGAGACAGATATGCCAATCGACTTTAAATCCTTAACTTCTTTTAAACTCTAATCTGTATTCCACACCACACAGCAAATAAATCAGGTGCCGAATTGAAAGAGAGAAAAACCATTTCAGGGCAGGATCAAACGGGGAATTCTGCAAAGTTTTGACAGAAAGACACAAATAAGATTACTCACGTCCATATATTAAGCGTTTCTGTTGTGGATAGAGAAGATGCTGAGCAAGGTTTGTTTGAGGGGCCAATCCGCTCTATAGTGGCGCAATATATACTCATTATTCTGAGGTAATCCGGCAAAGAATGAAAATCCACCAACTGATACTTGTGTTTAACCTTCTTCCATAGCCTAGTTCCAGCGCCTTCACTATCCTCCGGCGACGGTGCCATCGTTCTGTGACAAAAAGGGCTCTGTTGATCTTAAATTTTGTAACTTTAGGCGCCTACGCGGCCTAAGCGGATACGGAAACGTGGCTTCGTCTAGCTAATATAATAATCTTTATCTACTTATTTAAAATGTTTTGGGGTGGGGTGTCTCCCCTTTTCCGGTCGCCGGTAACACTCTTTTCCGGCCAAAAGCGTGATTTTGGCACCGGAATTATTTTTGGGAGCGTAAGCTTAAAAGTGTTTTATATTGGCCTAACCCTAAACGTTTTTTCATGCAAAGCGTTTTTAAGTCCTCTTCACCGCAATGATTTTGGCTTCACGGAGACAGCTTGCATAAAGATGTGGAGAAGTTGATTCAAAAAATCGTTTTTTAAAGAAGCGTTACATTTTCGTTACATTACGATTAGCAGCATTTCTATTCTGGCATGTTTCAAGGTAGAGGTCTGGAGCATGAGGCACAAATTGAATGGTAAAGAAGGAGCCTGTCAGATTTCGAGATGGTTTTCCCACCCTAAGCTTTGCTACAGAATTAGGTAAATTTATGGAGTAATTGTGCTTGCAGAATTTGTGAAGCATCTGAGCTTTTACAGTACAGATTTCGGTTTATAGGACTCTTCAAGAGATAGCCATGTCATGTTTTGTTTCTTTAACGAGTAAGCATCATCCAAATATAAAATCTTCATGATTCTTGTTCTGGCCTGTTGCATCTTAAATCTCGGCGATCCAAGGTTTTCTAAAGTGCGGTTTTTCCTCCTTCCTCCTCGGCTTTCTGCCTCCAATGCTGCCTTCTGTTTTTGAGCAAGAAATATGGCAATTGTAGAGAAATCTGGTGATGGCATAGGGCAAGGTGAATGTCCCTGTTCTAGCTTCTATCCCTTGGCCCATCCAAGGTAAGTTTATCTAGGTTTGAGGATCCAAATCTGCTTTGTTTTTTTGGTGCAAGAGGTTATTTACTTGCTCTTTTAATGCAGTCTAGGCCTTTATGGGCTTCCAATAAGAAGATGAATATCAAAACTCTTTACCTTTGCAAGAACAAGAATCCAAAACAAAATACTTCCAAGATTAAGCAAAAAGAAGTAGCTAAATGTCACAAGAAGGCGCTTCTAGCACAGACAAATAAATGCAGCGAAAAAGACACCACAAACCTTCCGCTGCAACAGCGCTGAAAGCTCTTGCAGCCTACACCTAAGGTCGACTCCAAAGCCACCGAATACATTCTCGCGCCTGAACAAAACGGCTAAATGAAGCCTTAGGGTGCCATGGCCGAGCTCTGTTTCCTTTATCATTATCATCTCCAATGAGAAAGAAAGTGATCTACCTTTGTGTGTGATATTTGCCTAGTTCTTCCTAGCCCGCTTCATCAGATTTCATGAGCAATTATTTGTGAAGAATAGAGCTATATATTTCTCGGGTCCTCATTATAAAGAAAAATCCACACATGTGATGGACTTTGCTCTTGATAGGGTGTGTGGTTCCGGACACCCATCGCCTAAGCGATACCGCATCTCGCCATCTCACACCTCACCCTCGCTTATGCGGATCGAAAGCACAGGCACGGGCGAGTAGGCACGGAAACTAAACGACTATAGGGTGACCTAACTCACGCCTCTAGGACCACGCCTCGTGGAGTCAAGGCCTCGGATAAGAACCTGGATGGGCAAGAAAGCACGCTTTTAAGTCGCTTAAGATTAATTTGACTTCCATTGCTATTAAATTAGGAATAATGTCTTTTTAAGGATGAAAGAAAAGCTTTTAATTAAATATAAAACTTATAGAAACGTAATGCATAACCCCATCTAACTGTAAGCATAAGAAAGTACCCCCGAGCATGAAGCACAATCTACTTAGACTCAATGATAAAAATCAATTTGAAGATACCTAACATATAAGTTCCCTCAATTTTAAATTCACATCTTATAAGCCACGATCTTAGCCCATGTCACCAAAATAAGATCAAAGATGCTTAATTGACTCCTTATGGATCCAAATCCAAGGCAATTAATGCATTCTCGAATATATTTGACATGTATCTTGCACCATATTCTCGCAACAAGAATTGTTTATATCCATATTCGATCATTAAGTACCAACGCTTGAGTGCAAGTTTTCAATGATAATGTTTATGACTCAAATCCCCTTTATGGCTAAATCCTATAAAATTTGTCTTCAGAGATTAGATCCTCAACCACAATGCCAAACTTAATGGAATAGAGAACACTCCAAGATACAAAAATACAACTAAAACATTTAATTTCAATGTTGAGTCATGCAATGGCCTGCAAGGAAGAAAAGCAAACAACTACAATGGCGGTGGTCACATGTCCGCCATACGCTTAGCATGGATCACGCTAAACACATTCATCTATCTATCTATCTATCTATCTATCTATATCTATCTACTCATCTATCTATCTATCTATCTATCTATCTATCTATCTATCTATCTATCTATCTTAAAATATAATAATTTAAAGAAGCAACACGCATAATTAAGAAGAGGCTCCTCGAGAATCCCAAACATGTCCAAGAGGCCAAAAATTGAAATCATACATGTGTTCTTTGCATGGCTCTCTCCTAAGACCTCCAATGCGAAAGAACGACAGTAAACCTATAGGACCAAATATACAATACAAAAATTCCCTCCATGCTCTTTATCAAGCCTCACCCTTTAAGAAATAAAGCTTATCTACAATTTAAATTCTGTATGATTAAGATCATGGTGTTCCCTAGATCACATCAGTGGCCAATATAATGCTGATACGCAATCACTTCGCCACCACACTTTACAAACACAAAGAAATACAAGATTCTCAATAAAATTAACAAATGCCACTATGGTGTAGTAATCCACATTTAGAGTGGGATGTGCCTCCTGTGATTCAAAAAGTAAAGGGACATCCTGGCCTAAAGATGTCGGGTAGAGTCATCACCATCAAATGAGTTTGCCTCATTCTCTTTTGTGTATGATCATCTCCAAGACTGTGATCTCTCTTCCTAATCCTGCCGATTGATCTTAATGCCCCCACCTACCGTGAATTTAAACATGCTATGTCCTTCAATGTATAAACATGAGGCATGCAAGCAATTTTTCGCCGACATGCACACCTAACATCCTTTTCGATATAACTAGAATTGTTTGGAATTATCAAACACCTGGAGAAGGAGAGTGCCATGTTTCATTTTCGTATCAATGCGACCAACTGATTCAACCTACCACTACCCTCGACAGGGTTTCAAGCTTCATCAGCTCAATTTATGTGGTTAAGATCTTCGCCATACATGGCATAGCAGCTTCCATAATGCTTACCTCTTGAATCTAAATAGAGGACCTAGGAAGAAGTCTGACTTTCTCGTGATATCATTATTATCACCTTCAATGAGAAAGAGAGTAATTTATTCGTGGGCGGATAACACTGCCTAGTTCTTCCCCATTCTCGCTTCACAAATTCTTCCCAAAGAAGAAATCGTAATGTGTGATGGTCTTCCTAGCAAGCTGTTAACACCGCTTTTAAGTTGTTTTAAGTTCAATTTCATTTTCATTTCATATTTAATAAAGAATGCTTCCTTTTTTTTACTACAAACTTTATTAACTGGATATAAAATCCATGCATCTCTTACATGTCTCATCTAAGATGCTACATCTACTCAACCCCGAAGCTAATAATCTACTTGGATTAATGATAAAAATCAATTTGAAGATACCGGGACCCACTAAAGTTCCCCACTTCTAAATACCAAAGAAGGAACACCCATAAGCCATCATTATATGAGCCCTGAGCCACCAAATTAAGATCTGAGATGCTAATTGGCCTCTTTGAATTTATACCTAACATATTTCTAAATATAATGTGATACCTTGCACCAACATTTCTAGCAAATGGATATGCATTTATATTCCAGATTTGATTGTTGGTAATTCCATGTGGTCTTGAGTTCAATTCTTCTGCCCATAATTTGTTTATGACTAAACTCCCCTTATGGCTAATAGAATATGCCTTAAGTAGATTGGTAGATATCAACCAATTACTCTATGCCAAACTTAAAAATAGAACACCCAAAGATATAAAATACAATGGAAACATTTACTGATGTTGAATACGTGAAGTTCCCGCTGTGTATCGCTCAATTCTTGCCCTCAAGGCCAATCAGACTAGCCATTTGGCAAAGTTTCAAATCAAGAACTCGGGTTCATCACTGACCTGCCTTACTGCATTCCTAAGATCCTTTGTTTACTTGTATCTCCGGGCAAGATTACCCTGCATCTCATTGATTTAATTCAAGATTCCACGATCTTTTACTTGTATTCCGATTCAAGAATCAACGCTCATTTGATGGTAGGAAAGCTCACTTGCGGGCTTCCTATATACACATAACAAATGTTACAGAAGAAAGTTTTCACCTTGAAATATAATAATCTAGAGAACCAACACTTAATCAAGAAGAGGCTCCCTTGGGAATCGAATCCAAGCACATCCATAAAGCCGTAAAAATTGAAATCATACATGTAGTCCGCTCCTCCCCTAAAGATCTCCAATACAACAATGATTTCAACCTATAGGATCAACATACGAGTCAAAATTCCCCTAGGCTTTATCACACCTCTTAAGAAAACAAAAGCTCATCTCTAATTTAGGATCACATCAAAATGGTATATATTTGATGATGCAAACCATTGATCACCACATTTTCAACACACAAGGAAATACAAGATTATGAACAAACTACAAACGCACAATGGTGTAGTAACACATTTAAGGGATTTGAAGGCTACCACTCGCGACTCAGCGTAAAGAAGATAAGATAAGATAAGATAAGATAAGATAAGATAAGATAAGAGACATCCGACCTAAAGATATATGTCAGCAAGGCCATCAACATCAAATGCCACTGGCTCATTCTTTTGTAAAGATCATCCTTAACATACATCTTCTCTCCAATCCTATCACCAATACGATAATCCATATCATATCTGCTACTTGTTGATCAGACATTAGAATTGGTTTCCGTTGGTCATACATGTTTCCCTTGTTTGGCTTTAATGGTTGGGGTCCACAGGGTTGGGCAATTAAGAGATCTTGTGTTCAAGTTTCCGTCTGGCCATATGTCCTCATGGATGCTTCTAATGGTACACGTGAAAAATAATATCATTCATTTATTTATTCTATTATTGTACACTCCAATCTAATTTGCAAATAGAGCGACTCCACCATCTCGTGACTGCACATAATTGTAATCCCTCGCCTAATGTGGCATGACGTGAAAAGACTATCTCTCCATTCACTACCCAATACCTACCTACCATCTATCTCTATTGTAATCTTACACGCCACGGTATGATGTAAAAAATAATATTTATCTATCTATTGGTTCTATTATTGTACACCTAATTAATCATAAATAGAGCCAACACCACCACCCCAGACTCTATGAATTAAAATTCCTAATGTGCATGACGTAAAAGACTATCTATCTATTCATTCACCATCTATCTATCTATCTATCTATCTATCTATCTATCTATCTATCTATCTATCTATCTCTCTCTCATAGTGTAATCCTAAAATTTTCAATGTAAATGAATAAAAAGACTATCTATCTATCTACCTACCTACTTATCTATATTCATCTATCTATCTATCTATCTATCTATCTCCATTCATCTATTCACCTTATCTATCTATCTATCTATCTATCTATCTATCTATAAATAGAGCCGCATGACCATCTCGTGACTTACATTCGTAATCATGCCAATGTGGCATGACGTGAAAAAGATCTATTCCATTCATCTATCTATCTATCTATCTATCTATCTATCTATCTATCTATATCTATCTATCTATCTATCTATCTATCTATCTACCATCTATCTGTATCACCATTCTATTGTAATCCCAATGTGTACACGAAAAGACTATCCGTCTCTCCCGTCTCAGTTCAATGTCGACCACGTCACCGTTTCCATCCGCCCTATTATTGTACACTGAATTATTTGAGGGCGAGCTTACGGCCATCTCTGCACCAAGGAACCTGCATCCGCAAGTGCCTTTATTGAGCCGAATTTGGCAAATAATATTATTTATTATCCCATCTTGCTTGTATAAATTATCTACTCATGCTCGATACTTTAATCACAGTAATTGCAATCCATCATTGTCTTATATAATCGCAAGGTTGATTTCAAATTCCAACACCTGTGACGTGATGCAGTTCACTCTGCAAGAATTTGGGCTAGCTTTATTGAATTCGTGGATGTCTGCTGTGGGTGAACCTAGTTTTCGTGTTTGAAGGAGAAGGCTGATGGCCCTTAAGACTCAGCATTATGGCGCTTAATTGTAGATATAACTTCTAGCTCACGCTTCTACTTCTCGCATTGCAAAGCACATGCATCTATATCCGAAGGAAGCTCAATAGCGTTGTCTAGTGGTAAAGCAATGCCCTTCTAAATAAAACAAAATATTTGCAAGCTCAAGCCATCATTATGAGCCCTTCAATTCATTTGAAGACGAGGTAAAAATCTTAAAGAAATGTAGTTCATTTGCTACAAAGTAGCTCGCCAAGACTTCTTCACAATTAAATGTTTTGGATGGTTTCAGAGAGATGAAGCCGCAGGAAGATAGGCGGGATGAGCTTTTCTAAACCTTTGATAGCCCAGCAACAGATATGGGCGTGCTGAACTATTCTACAGAGAAATCTCGTGTTCAATCTCAAGAGCTGAAGATTAATTTGAGAATTTAGCCACCCCCGATAAGAAATATTGCTACAACAAGAGAAAAGCGTAAGAAATGATGAGGATAGAGTTTGACAAAAAACTTTGGCTGAAAAGAGGAAGAAAGCAAGAGATTTTGTACTCCAGCAGTCCAAGTCTTGAGGTGGGAAGTAGTCCCAAGGGAAGAGGAGGACTAATTGGTCCTTGCTTTAATTCAGATTTGGTATGGTCACCTTAAGGTGGATTGGCCCCAGTTTTAGGAAAATTGGATGTTATAATTGCGCGTAAAGAGGCATGTTTCTCAAGAACTCGCTATAGCCCCAGCGCATAAGGATCTAAGGGAAGAGGGCCCCTTCCGATGCGGAAAAGTCTCATTTCGAGGAAGAGGTAGAAAGAAATTATAGTTTTAAGTATCGCATATTTAGAGGAAGAACGCGGAGGATGTAGGTATATAACTAAGGGTATTTGTCCGCTATAAAAATCATACATCAATTACCGGGTGATGATTTTCCCATCATAGATAGCTGAGTTGAAAGATGCGCATATCTTCACTAAACCGGCCAAGCAATAGGTGGTATCGCTCGCCGTGTCTTGATGATGATGGTTTGCGAGTGTACAAGATAATCGAGCCCATTTACCTGGAAGGAAGAAAAGTTGATCCCAAAAATGTTTTGTGTGTATTTGGCTTGTAAGAAATTTAATTTCCTCGCTTGCCGGTTTGTTGATCTGTGGGTACGTGCTTTTGTTTGATAAGCTTGATGTAAAGTTTACCCGATAATAAAATGTTTAGCAAATGAGTTGAAACTTATTTGCCCGCAGCGGCATGAGTTACTAGCGCTATAGTAACTCCCCAACAGTTGTGGTACCTAAAGACTGGGTCATACGTAGATATTAACAATGTGGGACTTATGGTTGCAAACATAATCTAGTTGTTGCAAAAAATAAACTAGGAGAATTTCTATAATGGGTTCTTTGCTTAAAAGCATTGCAGCCCTTCCTCTAAGACTTGAAAAGCATGCAAAGAAGATTTTAGATCATGTGCACATGGACTTATGCGTCCTAACAAATGTCGTAACAAGCCCTGTTCCGTGACGCATATATTGATATGGAAACATCATTTCCTTCCAAACTTTGGAAAGGAAAGTAACGGGACATTTGTGGTCGACAAAAATATGACTATGGGAAGCTAAAGGCTTTTTGTCAGCGAAGAAATACACCGCAAAGGAAATCATAAAGAAGCTAGATGATCGAGCTTGAATAACCTATATGCCCTGATATGATGAGGTAACTCAAAGCCTGCTGCAGTTGTAATGGATCTGGTAGAGAAAAGAAAGGTTATCATAAACCTGATGGAATCTTTGATGAAAATATTTTTATAACGCCATGCCAGGCTCTTGGAAACCCGAGCACTGCCAGAAAAGAAGCGCGACATAGCAAACAATGATGGACACTTACTATTTTACAAAGCCGATGACGCACAAATCCCCATTCAATGCCAAACGCCCATGACCGAAGGCGTGAGGAACCAATGTGGAGCACTAATGTAAATCCCGCCTTGCAGTCTTTGCCATTACCATCTTCTAGGATCTACAAGACGTAAACACATGTACCCGAATACCGCAGGATGAGTTAAAGGTAAGTTCTAAAACCGCGGTAGAGCAACCGTATTGTGGTAGAAGTTTGTCATGGTATCGCCATTGACAAGATCGTTGAAGTATCACCAGAAGTCTAATCGACATTTGCCCCCCACGCCATGCCAACCGATACTGCCTGCGATACTTGAGCACGCTCAAGAGTCTACTCCACAGCAAAAGGCAGCCTAGCTACAGTGTCGCGTTCGAGAGTTCGAGCGACTCAACTAA
The DNA here is from genome assembly GCA_021234155.1 of Isoetes taiwanensis. Taxonomy (NCBI): domain Eukaryota; kingdom Viridiplantae; phylum Streptophyta; class Lycopodiopsida; order Isoetales; family Isoetaceae; genus Isoetes; species Isoetes taiwanensis. The sequence continues at coordinate 3,071,573 of JAJEKV010000042.1, forward strand.
TCGATAGTGGCATCATGACAAAGCTCCGGCGTTAAAGACAGTGAGTGTTGAATTTTAGACATTTACAGCCATGGACACTCAAATCGCTATATAAAGTATTTGATTTTAGTGACCCGATATGATAAGAACTAGAAGGTGTCATTTTGGGAACAATGTGACACAACACTATCTTGGAATACCGCTATCGGTTGAAGTGTGGCGAAATGTATGAATGTTCATGCCCATAACAATGCACTACAAAGAGGAGCACTTTGGGTTTCCTTAAAGAATAAGGTCGATCATTGGATGCGTAGGTTGCTTTGACTATTGGCCGCTGATTTCACATGGTTAAGACTTCGCATTAAAACAAAGATTCCGTATGGGTGCAAGGCTTCAACGCTAAATAAAGGTTATAGTTTCAGATAGTTTACATCCGGACGTAATCACCGACGGACCAAATTTTTACATGGTGCACCGCTGGATGGGCCCCCGCCGCAGCATAAGCAAACATAATAGATGTTATATGAGTACCCTTCCCCAGCCTTTATGCGCAAAACATCCTCTTCACATTGCAGTTTCCGGGTCATATTCCCTCTACATGTTATCTTTGCGGTGCCCCTCTTCACAAACCCAATGAATAAATTTAAACTAAAACACCAACTTCCCCGACAGATTCTCAATTCAATGGAATTGCCGAATACATTTGGCTCTCAGATTCTATGTTTATTCCTGCATCGATAGCCGGCGAATCGTGCCCGCCATCAAAGCATTCAGGAAGCCGGCGTAGAGATGCATAAGGCTCAACAAGAATGCATATCATTACGCATGTTGTATCAAGAACTTGATGACTCCAGACTTGCCAAATGACGGATCTTGCACCCATTAAAACCGATGAGACAGCAGCCAACTCAAGCAAGAGATGGATCATGGGTTCTAGAAGGTGTCACTAATTCCAGATGTTCTTCGTGTGGCCCCACAAAAGAAATGAAATGATGTCGCCATTAAAATTGGCAACCGCTCATATAACTTCAACATTTTGTCGGTATTAAAACAATTTGTTTTAACTATTCCTCTTGATTATTCTCAAGAGTAGGCATTACTTCCAAGATAGTGATGCCGCAAGAAATTGAGTCTCAACAAGATTCCAATGTAAGCACGACAATAAAAGGTTGGAGTTGCATCATCACTTACTAAAGGTGAACTCGAAGAGCCAATGTCGCGTAATGCGCCACCTAAATCGGGTGGTTTGACATAGAAATTGGGGATGATTTTCTAATTATAAGTAATTCTGGAATGGTTAGATACCCATAATGGCAAAACATATGAGAATTTGCTGCGTCGAGGCATTTGAATTTCAAACTTAATACTAGTTGCATATCGACCAAAGGACCTTACAAATCTCCTACTGGTGTCACCATTACTATCCTCCGTGGCACGTAAGATTATTGCTAAAACTTCATCTCTAAGACTCTCGCGTTTGGCCGATAATTCCTAAGGATGGTATGAAGTTTGGTGGATGTACGTCACCAGTCAGATGATCCATCAGACTTTGTGCTACTTCTTCCTATGGTACGATGGATGACATTTTGAAATGGCCCCGCATTTCGCGCTGAGAAAGCAAAGAAGAATTACAGGAGTACCACAGATATCATCTGTCAATGATCGTGGGTAGTGTACCTCCCTCTTCCACATACGGCCAACAAGAATACATTTCGTGATATGCTCGGCAAGATGGAACAAGAAAGGATCGTAAATTGTGGTGCTGGAATCGCAATTACTAACATTCAAAACATACATGGCATCATGGAATTTGAAGGAGACGAAAAGGCTTACCAAGGCGGAAAAGCTACCATCATCCTCACATGTGGGAGATCCGAGATACATGACCCAACGAGCATCGATGTTATGTCTATTGTTCATGTAAATGGCAGGCCGGACTTTATAACCATGACCTGCCAATGCAAACGGGGAAGAGAGATTAGGAGGGAATTATTGAGGCGCCAAATCTGCTGATCACCGTGAAAGTTAGTGGCCAGGAGTATTCATATGAAGGTGCTGAGCCGATAGATCCCATGGCAAAGTTCCACCGCGCACATTCCACAACGCGCCCAGCGCCATTGAGTTCAGTAATAGAGGCTTGCCCCCTCATGTTGACGTGAAGACAAGCCCTTCACCGGCGAGATTGATCAAATAATTTTGTCAAACACTGTACAAAAACATGTATACTGAATTAGCGAGGAAGTTCGTATATGATGCCAGGGGAAAGGACATCCTAATAGTCCGTAAGGTGCAAGATGGTAAGTGTACAAAATACGGTCCACGTATAAGACGACAGCTTAAGCACTACATCCGCTAAATCAAGAAGCGGATGATGGGCCTAAAGGTGAAAAAAAGGGATATAGATTTAGATAATGTATGGGTTGTGCCGCATCTAATCCATGGCCTAATTTCAGATTTCAAGTGCCATATCAATGTTGATAGGTATGTGGCCGCCAGAAAGGCCAAGTAAATATCTATACAAATATAGTCGCCAAGGGGCCGATATGACTACGTGAACTTAGGCAGCGAGTGATGGTGCATCTACTAGCGCAGGTAATCTAATTCATAAACCATGATGAGGTTGAGTTTATACCGGGAAATTTATTTCTCGCCTTCCGAGGTACCGCTGGAGAATCCTCTCATATGAAATGTATACCGTCAGCCTCTTTATGTCACTAGATTGGCCGCGGCATCTCCCAATGCAACAAGATGTATACTATCGAAAAAGTGATGAGCATGGACAAGATAAGAAGCAAAGAATAACTAAATAACGCTGGATGTGCCTTTTTTCAAGATGAATGTATCCGAGGTAGAGAGGCGCAATACCGTCACCGCTGATTCTTCCTAAAAAATTTACTCCGTATAGACAAACCCAAATAAAACAGCGTCATAGAGATTACTCGTAAGTTTCCCTACTATTGGACGATGTACTTTGTTATCCTTCGCTGAGAGCGATACTATTTGGCTAAACCGTGCAATTAGTTTCCGGAAGATTTACGCCTTTTGATGGGGAGTTGTGTGCAATATGCCAGTTTCAGATTCGGCTGGGTTGTTTGAGATGACATTAATGGCTTAAGCCTCTTCAATAGCGAAGCGTTACGAGCATGCTTACCACAATTATGACATGTTCTGGCGATCCTTATAAATTGTGAACCATCGAATCACCATAACCCCGTAAAGAAGTCAAGCTTTATGATTTACACTTTCGTACAGGCACGGCGGCTTAAGATGAAAGTGTAAATATGTGCATCAAATTGTTGATATGCATGCCTAGACATTGAAGATCATATGAACTCCGCCTACCTTATCCTTAAGGGAGTTTGATTTCACCTTCCCCAGCATGCAATAGATCCATATGATATTTCTCGATGAGGCAAGTTTCAAAGAAGATATGCCAGGAGGTGCGTAGCGATGTGGACCGCTTTATATCAGCCTACCGGGGCCAGTGATGGTCTTTTAATCGCAGGATCATGGTTACCTTTATTAGAAAAAGCACGGCATTTTCGCTCCGGTGCAGCGCTCCTTAAAAGAGTTTTCTTTTAACACCATGTTGTCTTATGTTCGCGCTACAGCGTATCATTGTGACCGGCAGCTAAGTGCCTTCTCGTGAATTGCATCCACTTTATTGAAGCAGTGGGCGACCGACATTCAAGATTCAAGATATTGTTACGCTGATGTGCTTCTAGAGAGGTAGGTAGAGGATAGAGTACATGTATCTATTTATTGGGTAATGTAGTGCTTTGACTAACCTTCATTGTTTATCCCTTTATCGATGAGAAACGCACCGCGACATCGCTAATTGGTGTTTGGTAGCAAAACCCCACTTGCATTGAATATGTAATGGAACACTTTTAGGAAGCCCCGCTAAACCATTTTCCGAGGCGATTCCGACTCCATTATACGAGCCTACCTCTGAGATGATTGTCTCATGTGCTTGATAGTCGTGGAGACATCGTAAGCAGTTCGAATCAATGACTCTACTTCAGACATTTCCACTTTTACCCCGGCTAAGATGTTATCCGTTTGAGACGAGAGCATCCAACAAAGTACAAACATTAGGGCCCTTCGATGTAAAGGCCATGTGGAGATGTATATTTACGCTCCATCGTCCAAAGTTACCAATGACACACAAGATTTTGTGTTTTATATATTTTGTACTTATTTCTTATTGATGTACTTTAACTACTTCTAAAAGTAAAATTCTTTCAATGTCAATTTTGGATTTATTCCTTCCATTTTGCCTCTAGGTAGATTAAACTATCTCCTACATTCAAGTATAAAGCATTGTTTTCTATTGAAATCCATGAAAGCAAGTGCCACTGGGCATTATAAATTACTTCAATAACAAAATTTTTACAAAAGCAAATAACGCCAAAATTTCACATATAGATGCTCTGAGGCAAAATATTTACTGTGGTGTTAGAGGCTTAAGGAAAGCACATGCCTAGGGATAATATCTAATGCCTGCACATCAAGCATTAGTACATATTTCTAAAGTGATGCAGTTCAAGAGATCATTTCAATGCTCACTAGCCATTATTATATCCATGATCATATACCCATACATTTTGGATGATACTACTAGAGATTATTAGCAACCTATGCATCTAATTTAATTATCACCTTTCCTTGGTTAGTGCATCAAAGATCATGCAATGTTTAAGTAAATTCCAGCAAGGATAAATGCATACATCTCATAATAATTATAGATCTCAGTAGCAAGATAGTAGGACAAGTGAAAAATAGAGCCTCAAACTCAGGAGGACTTTGCAGTTTCTAGATTTCTCCCCAGCCCATCAATCGGTATTGGTGCACCCAAAGATTCTTCTTCACATTCGTGATCAGGGCCGAAAGCAAAGATCTTTCTTCATGGAATTATCTACAAACAAAGGATCCGGCTGACCAAATTTTAATTTCTCGTATATTATTATAAGAGGATCCAATCTCCCCAATCGATGCCTAGTCACTAACCAAGTAAATATACAACCCCAAAGATAGAAACACTCTAAAAGAAGGTGATCCCAAGTAGCTCTTCATAAATGAGCTTCATAATTGCTTATTACGTCCCAAGCCGTATACAACCTACCGTGGAAAAACCCTAAGCCAAGACATCCACCATCACAGTCAGAATCCATATCTAATGAGCAAGCTTAATTATGCATTTTTTTGAAATCTTAAAGCTTTAAGAAATAAATTAGGTATAGAAAGCATGCCTAACATTTTCAAGGGACTCACAAGTCACACAAGTCCACTTATCTTACTCCCCTTATACCTCATTACTCCTAAGTGCAGGAGCAACCCATAATAATGCATTCTATCATTACTCTTAAAAAAGAAGGGGAGGGGGGAGGGGGAGGAGGCATCAAATGTGGAAGTGGGTATGAACTCAATTTCTCCCTCTCAAGGCTCGTACCCTTTTATGGAAAAATCATTCGCGTCTCTCAGCTTAACACTCGGGTTCATAATAACGCTTTTGTCGTTGACGTGATGTTTAATGTGTGGTCTATGCCCCGAGACTCGGGAGGCAACGCGAGCATGTCCAAGGATTTTCATTCCATCTCTACATTGCATACCAAGAGGTTCTCCGGAAAGAATATATCTTACCGGATGGCCACGCACAATAGTTCGCTTTCACCTCCTCAGAAGGGGCATGACTATTATGGCCCATCCGGAAGAGGCTGCGACTAAAGCGTATTCCTCAAATACAGAGGTGCAACCTAATTCCTCAGCTTGAGGTACAATGTCGCATAACCCCATATCGCATTTTACTTGTAGAGAACATATATCAAAGCTATTATTTAAAAAATACTTCACGTTATAGATAGAGTCTTCCTTTGGTAAGGGAGAAATAAATCATATCCTATTTGAGCTATCGCCTAAGCATGTTGTCTCGGGCGAAAGGTTCTCCTATATTGCTCCCTCAAGTACTTTAAACCATATCATTTAAATTTTCTTTCATCCTTTAAAAAAAGGGTACACAACTTCATTTTTCTCTCGATGTGGCATCAGAGCCTAAGTCGCGATTTATTAGTAGTCTCATTTTTCCCCTGCGGTAATCAGAAAGAGGGGAAAAAACATGTAGGTTCTGGTTTTATTTGCAAGAAGGTTGGTTTTTTTTTCTTTAAACTACAATTCCATAATTTCCTAATGTCTATAAGTCTTCTTAATGTGTTTTTACTCCTATTCTATAATAATATATAAAGAACGATTTTTCCTAATGTATAATTTTACCAGTCTAATGTCATTTGATGCTTTTTTTAGAGTATCGTGATTTCATACGTGACTGCATATAATAATATGTTAAGTACCTGTGACATTAAAACAAGAGCTCAATTTCAATCAACTTATAAGTATAGTAATGCATAGTAAATGAGGAAGGTACGACGTGATGTAAATGTAAAATATGGGTAATCGTGAAACAACATCGCCTCTGTGAGGTAATCAAGACAAGTCGCGTGTCTGCCATTAAATTCCTCGGAGACCGACTTAGGCTCCGGACCGCTCTAATTAGCCTGCCCCAGACAGTAAACTGCACCGGGTATGGCTGCCGGTGAAATCGAGAGGAAGGAGATCGCAGGAAGCAAAACCTCGGGCTACTGGATTTTTAATACGAGCAAGATGAGAGCAACGCCAATGCTAGATGAAAAAAAGCAGAAACCGTGAGTAAAGCAAGGTGGTCTAGCAAATATGAAGGATAGAACAATCAAAACAAGCGCGGAGAAAAGCACAAAAGAACAGGAGTGAGGATCTAAAAAGCAAGATTCATTCGCTCTTGGGATCGTATCTTCAAGAACACCTACAATCTATAAGGTATCCCCGAGCTCAATCCAATGCATTGAAACTAGAGAATAAAGTACCAAATGGGAGAATAAGCGCGAGGGAAACTCTAGAACCAAATGCATCCAGGCTCGTGAGGAAATGCCGGCGAGGAATGCTAGCGTGCAAGATGACATATAGTAGACAAAGTTAAAGAAAGCCCGCCTAATAGAAGGCTCAGTTATAGATAGATTCTCCTAACGCCTAAAATGGACGCTTCAAACAGACGTCCTTCTTTCTAACGCTATGAAGTTCAAAATTATTGCCATAATATCGTATATCATGGATGATTAGTGTGTTTGATCTTTATCCCCCTTGCATGGCTCAAGCGACCATGATGAGTTTTATTATCTAAAACCCACGCGCTTGTATTAGACTTTATCAAATATCTAACTTCTTTGTAGCCTAATTTCCAATACATATGGAATTTGAGAGCCTAATGCCTCGAAATCGACCAAAATTGAAGTGCATAAAAGGAATATGCCACCCACAACAATTGACTCGTAATGCGAGTCATTAACTATGTTTTGTAGCCATATGTAACTTATGGTTGGTTTTCAATCAAGTCTCGACCCATATGATAAAACTACATATTCTAAACGAGGTGCACCCTCGACCACCACAGCCGTTGATTCGCTGATCCTGCACCTGCATCGTATGTTGGGGTCTTCCGGCACCTCTCATTTTGCTTATAGCTCAGTTTACATTTTGAAACATGAATATGATTTTGTCTTAAGGTTTGAGGGAATATCGAACTTCAATGACTTTGCCTAAGATTTGTGAACATGAAATACCTGGCTCGAACTCCTACCAAAAATAACCCAATATCCTAATAGCATCACTTTAACCAATAATATTATTATTACTATTATTACATATTATTATTATTATTATTATTATTATTATTATTATTATTATTATTATTATTATTATTATTATTATTATTATTATTATTATTATTATTATTATTATTATTATTATTATTATTATTATTATTATTATTACACTGGGATGCTCACTTTTGGGCCTCGAGAGGCCATGGATAATATGAACAATCGACCACAGCTTTTAGAAGCAAAGTGGAGCTGCAGCATCCACCGCCTATGTATGACCCGGCGCCGGGCGCCATAGAGTAGCTAATATGTTCTTTCTGGCCTGAATAATTGTGCCTCATGTCTTCGCGTATTGTATGAAAACATGATATTCATCTTCGATCCGAATTCGCTGCAATTTTACATGCCAGTTTTCACTGGAACTTTCGCCCATCTCCCCAACTCTCTATTTCCAATTTGTGGGACTCCCAGATTCGCTATCATTTCCTTTGAACCCATGAGGAGTTTACCTTTAGGGCGTAATGATTGGCACTCATATGTTGCTGCGCGATTGACATCCGCCCCATATATGTGCATCCTTTTCCCTGTGGTCGGCCCAAATCTTTTGTACCGCAAATTTTTCGCATGGTTCTCAGATTCTTCCTTGTTTGTTTGGCATGCCAAACGCCCAAGCCCCATTTGTTTGCCCAAGCTATCGTTTTTCACCGGCCCGAAAGTAATTCATAGCTTGGTGCGATGTTCGTCTGAAGCCTTGCTCTTTTTAATTCCGCTATAGGTACCCCATACTAAAAGTAGTCCTCCTAACTCTAACCTGAAACAAACCGACTTCCGCAAGCATTGGTAGCATAGGGGATTTGTGGTCCTCATTCTAGTTCCGCTCAAACATCTTTGACGGCTCGACGGTGTCCATAGTCGCGAAGAGATGCCTCCGGTCTCCAACAAATCTGGGGCACCATACAAGACTACGCTTTGACTAAATATCGAACGTAATTTCTTCAAATCTAACTGTAAGGGAGGCTTCGAGCATAGACTTGCTAACATGCTATAGAGCCTTTCCCCCGAACTCTTCATTAATGCGCAGCTTCTTCCAATCGTAATTTGAAGCAATGTCAATCCCGAGGTATTTGTATGAGTCCACGTGTTCTATAATCTGGCCCTTATATGTAAATTGGCTCTGGGCTCTCTCTGCTCCAAAGACCATTATCTTGGATTTTGACAGATTAACATTCATCTTTTTCGCCACAAAAGCTTTCCAAATTTTCTAAGTGTTCTGTAATGTGTTCTTCTTCCCGCTTGCGTAATCCACGCTTGACGATATGTGGGAGCGTACTGATGAGATATGTACCTAGTTTGGTTCCTCGCCGCTGGACTGCTCTTCGGGCCACCATCTAGTTCGCCTATGAAAAACTCCAAACAGAGTTGAGATAATTACGACCCCTCGGCCGGACTCTAATAGTGCTTCCGATTTTGGTATCTATATCCCATGATACTTTAATTAGAACCTCTCATACAAATAGAGAGATCACGCCTTAGTTCTTGTGGAACTCCAATCCGAATCAACTGGCCAATCGAGCTCCTTTCTCGAGGAATCAGGTCAATGCCTTGAAAATCAATGAATGCTATATACGTGGACGCTTGGTGCTTTGCCTTTTCATCATGACTGGTGAGTGAGCACATGATCCAAAGTGATTAGGTTTTAACTTTGAACCACTTTTGGCATCGGGAGCTGCACTGCTTGCTCCCAAGAACTAAGCTTTCTATTCTCCAAGAAGCTCCTCCCAAAATTTTGCAGAATATAACTACCAATTAAGATACCCTCGTAATTTCCTCGGATCTTTCTATCTCCCTCCTTTATACATTGGGTGTGGACCTTATTTATCCTCCACTGGTCGTAGCCCATGCATGAGGCTTTTTATTTAGTGCCTCCTATAAAATAGCTTACTGGCCTTTCGCCACTCCATTTTGTGAGCTCCACACAGTTCATCCTGCATCGACCGCTTTATCGTTGATGCTTTTGATAAACATGTTTGAACTTCCACCAAGCAGAAAAGTTCCACCATGGGGAGCCATTTTGGCATGTCAGCCTTCCTTTTCATAAAGGGATTTGTCCAGATTTCTACTCAAACAGACTATCCACTTTGCTTGTCAAGGCCTTTGGCAAAAGCAGCACTCCAAAAGCTTTGTTTATCAATTGATCGTGACAACTCCCACTGTCTTTAACATTATAAGCACGCTTTTTATGCCTTATAAACCGGCCAGCCACTTGCACATGTGATGCAGCCAGGGCGTTTCCTTCTCGCTTCCTCGGGTACCTAAGTCCCACCAAGAATTGTATATTTGCCTTGTGTGTGTGTTTCCCAAGGTTCTAAAACTCTCTCTCACTGTAGTAATAATTTTGAAAAGATTTGCATCTTTTCCACCTCCTCGACTCATGTGGCAAAGCAGCCTACCACCCTTCTAAGTTACACATATGCTTTATGCAAGATTGCACCACCTTCAATCTCGTGGAGTGGATAATCGCTAGGTCTAAATGGGCAGCTTGCTTTGGCACCATGTGTAGAGGAGCATGATCAGATTCATGAAGATGCTCTCCAACATAGAAATCTTCAATGTCTTGTTTCAAGGCTAACATATAATCAATGGTAATTGCCTCCTACATGGTTTCTCAGATGTCACCCTCAGAGCGAGGAAAAAGATTTGATTCCATTCATTATCTTCAAGGCCATGTGTTGTGCTTAGTTCCAAGAATTTTTGACCCATCCTACTGATGTTGTATCCGCTGAAAAATCATTACAAACCTGGTCCCCCAACTCATCAAGGTGTACATTTGTGAGATTTCTATATGTCTTGTATTTCTGTTGTATGTTCTGTTCGCCATTAAAGTCCCCTACCACAAAATGTTTCCTTTAGCGCATTTACTCCAATATGTCCTAGTAGATGTTTCCATATGGATTATCCTTATCAAGGCCGCTTCTATCGTAGTATATGAGCCGTCTGTGCAAAATAAAGACGCAGCCTAAGAATAATGGTGGTTGCCCATTCCCATTTATCCTCAATCCAAATATACCGGGTTACTTGATCTTAAGGACCTCAGATCTCATAAACTACGCCTATCTTCTTGTAGATGGTACCCTCCCAAGCCACCACCGCTATCTTTTCATTCCACACTTGACTTAGCAAAGACATAACCGTGCACCTCAGAGGAAATCTAAAATTGGTGAGCCCAAGTTTCTAAGTGGAAGCGTAGTATATCTTGCGTTCCGTGATTTCCATAGTTGCATTTATCTTGGCCTCTGGTTAGTCCATGTGTAATTCCAGGCACCAGCAGCCAATGTGATTACTTTAATCTTGAATCTATGTTTTTTTTTATAACAACCCATCTAATTGTTTTAGGAATATCCGTCTGCTCTTGAACTCTATTTTTACATCCATATCAAATCCCTGAACCCCCGCTATTTTGCCATATTAGAACATTGATGGTCGGTATTGTGCTTTGTACATGTGATCACCGCTAAGCACCTTCGAAAAGCCCATATTATTCGGTCACGCGTAATTACAGACTACTTCCCGCAAAGACCGTGGTTCATTCCAAAACCTTCAAAGCAGAAAAGAGTCCCATTGTGTATCCTCCTATATATTATAATGTTATATGGTGTTCATTTTCACCACTTATACCTGGGCAGCCTAGGAGTCCAATCATGCCACATGGCATCATCGTGTCTCTATTCTGGCCTCCTTCCTCAGATCAAGTAATTGGCATTGGTTTGTTACATCCAGCTCGGGAGGCCGGCTTGCATCTAAAGGAAGCCGAGCTAACCTGGATTTTCCATAGGCCACTCTGCTGGCCTTGAAATTTGCAAGGAAGGGTCCTAGGTCCAAAATTGCTCAGGCTAAATTCTGCGGGTAATTGGACTCTCAATTACGAGCTTATATTCATGCTGTGCTGGCTAAGGAGTTCAAATTCCTCAATGATCCAATTCGTGGGGAATCAGCCCCAAGCATCACCCACCTTTAATAAAGGGTTCATTTTCCTTACCCAGATACATACCATACCATACCATTTTGTTCAAGCATTTTGTTTGTCTTGGAAGGGTTCTCTGCTTTGTTCTCTTGTCGCACAACTTCACTAAACTCATAGTGGTTTAAACTTTGTGATCTATTGCGGTGCTTAAAAGGCCGAAAACACAATTCACAAGAGAAAAATAAGTGAGATTTTGCACGTAGCAAAGCAATCATAAGAGGAAACACAAACAAATTGTAAATCTATCATATTTAAGTGCTTAGTCTCATGTCTCACGTGCTAAGAATAAGGAATGCTTATCATATCCATGCCTCCCATGAGAAGGTGTACCCATTGTGAGGTTACACACATTATAACATCTATGTTTAATAATGAATTTTCAGCAAGCAATGCAATGGCCTCTTATTTGAATTTTCTATTAGACGAAGAAGCTCAAAATACAGTAATATTCCAAGTGTAGCTTATCTCTGCTTGCAGCTATATTTTGCCTGCACCATTATACTAGTATAACTATAAAACCAACAAAAAGCACATCAGCACAATGCAATATGCCATGCCAGGGGGCGCATGAAGGTAAGAGAGAGAGGCAAACAACAGAACAGGGGAAGAGAAACAGATATAGAACCCAAAAACTCAACGATCATTCCAAAACCCTTCAAACCCGGTTGGGTTATCGGCGTTGGCGGAAGTTATGTTCTTCGGTATTTCTCCCCGAGGCTCCGATATTTCTTTCGAGGGACCGTGGAATGAGGTAAACTTGGATGTTTCATTCTAGATGAAAAAAAATCACGAAACCCTCTGTCCATTCAGCTCTAAGTCCATACAATCTGGGTTGAAACTTCCGGGATGTTTTGGAAATTTTAGCCAGGGGACATTGCTTCTTTGAAATTTTCAGCTGGAGCAGCAGTAAAAAGTAGAGGTGTCGGATGGCTTTGTTAAAAGAATACTATAACAAGCATTAAGCACCTAGCGTTAAAAGAGCTTCACTTTAATATGTCGATTTTAGTGGATCTCTTGGTCTGATGATGAAAGTAAGTCTTCCTTTGCAGCCCTCACCTAGCATATATCGTCACAGCCCCTGATTTGGTAGATTGCAGCCCTCATCCTGACGTGGCATATATCACAACATATATATCACAGCCCTCGATTTGCAGATTGGATGGTCTGACACGAGTTAGATCCGTGCCACGTCACGTAAAACTTGCAAAACGAAGGTAGTCCTAGTCTTAGGGCCCCTTTCACACGACTGTCCCTATTTTTAGAAGTTTTAGTAAATTTCTAATAGGAATACCACTTTTAAGCGCAAGAAGGTGAAGTTGTTTGACACAAAACGTTCGTTTAGGCTCGAGGGAGTAGGTTCAGTTCCCTATGGAAATAGAGTCACTATTTTATACCTCAGACTTGCATAAAATAAACACTACTTATTGAACAATTATATTCAAAAATAATGGATGGTCTTATTTTGTGATGGTTTCACAATACCATTTTGCTGGTGTGTCATTTTGTATTAAGACTTTATGAAATGCAGCTTGTAGTGTGAAAGCTTAACTTATATTTATGTGTCATATTTTTTTGTTTTGGAGCAATAAATGGCATCTTATATGAAATGGGATAGCCATATTTTAAGGACATCGTATAAAAGGGCTTAGCTTTGCAGTTGGTTTTGCAGCCCCCAATTCGACGTGGTGCATAAAGTGGATTAGTGAACCGACAGTAAGCTGTCTCACTGCTTTAAAGACTTATAGCAAATACAAGAGCCTCTTTCTGTTTGCCTTTATGGCATCCGAGCCCTCTCATCTCCTAGCTTCAGTAGGTCCTTGCGAAATCGTAAACACCAGTTTCAATTTCAAAGCCGTATCTGTGAAAGTGACAATTCTGTGAAGCTGTCATTGTACGAGACATAACCTGAAGCATTATCTCTAACAAACAGTGTTCTGGGAGGTGCAATGTCCCGCTAAAGGGTTTTGAGGCATCCGACCAGTATGCAGGTCTGGCGGGCAGTCGGTTCAAGACCAGACCTTGCACTTGTGATGTAGCAAATGCTGTATCTGCAGGTAATCGTAGAAAATCCTTGTATGTGCTGCGCCAAATAGGATATATGATTGCATATTCATTTTGGGTTGGCCCAAGCATGATGGTCTTTCTGGAGTTAATTGCACATTGTTATTTTTTCGGTTGATGCATGATTTAATCTTGAAAAGAAAGAACTTATAGAAACATGGCGCAGAGGATGGAGAAGCATCAATCTTGAAAATGCAAGGAATTGCTCTATAGCACGCCCAGGCCACTGGTTGGTCCATGACCAGTTGTGGAACAGGTTGTTGGCAATTTCATCTCTAGGAAGAAAAGTGGCAATGACAAAATCAATTTTGTCAGGAGTCTCCTTTCTCTGTGGGAGCAAACCAATAGTAGTAGGTGTGGCATCACAAGTTGCCCATGTCCAGTTTTTTACTTTCATTTTCATTTCCCTATGCAATCTTTCTGTTTTGTTCTCTATAATGCTGCTTTCCTTTAAGATATGACCTGTTACAGGGACATTTACCAGAAATATAATGGCTGCAGCACCTGTAATATATTGCAAGAGAAGGTTGGCAACCACCGTTTCGGTTCGCTGAATCATGGTTATTGAATGTTGCCATCATATAAGTAAAACTCGACATTTACCCGCTGCAATGCTTTGCTGCAGGCACGAAGTTGTTCTCATTAATGCTGGTCAAGCAAATGCCGCGACGGTTAGATTTGAACTCTTCCTTATCTTTCCTCTTTGGCCTTGGTTAGACATGGCATGGTATCGATAAGGATTATTCCATGAAATCCTACAAAACCGAGATAATATGGCTTGCCGCGTGAAGATGGTGGTTAGCCATACCTCTGAATCTAACATTTGTCTTCATTGACATGTAAAATTAGCTCCCCTCTATGCAAAGTCAAGGGCTTTCTCTTTCTCTATATCAAAAAGTTCCTACAGGGATGATGCAGGCTATCAGGACACACTAGATTGTGCTGAAGCTGTTCTGAAGGTATTGGCAGTTTTGTTGTCTATGTGTTGACTTGATTAGAAAAAGTTGCTAATAATTATCTGTTTGCGGCACAGCCGATTGGGATTCTGCCGAGATGGTGCTGATAGAATCTGGAGTTATTGGACACAGAATAAGAAGGTTGCTTCATCGCTTGATATTTTTCACCTTTTTTTGCTTTTATTTGAGCCAAAGATGGATGCCGCCATTGTTCGAGAATGTTAAGAGTACCTTCATGTGTCATTTCGAATTTGCAAACATGGGTTAGCCATTTTGCATTTTTGTCATTTCCGATCGTCTACTTGAAACTTGTGTCTCAGACTGTAGATATCTGGTTTTGCTATGCTGAAGGTAGCGGTTAAAGTTGCATTTAAGCGGAGCCTTTTGCTGACATCTCCCAAACCTGGTGAAGAACCTGTCTTCATCAGCTGCCAGGTACAGTTTCAGTTTCTCTATTCCTTAGTTGTCCGTTGGCGACTGCTAAACACATCTTTTGATAGTGCTAAAGCTGCTGCAAATGCTATCACAACTACTGATCTCGTTAGCAAAAGTGTTGCAATTGAAACAATGGTTTTTGATGTCCAGTTGTTTTTTGTACAAAGTGAAATTTGTTATTTAATTTGTTCAGCACAGTGTGCAGATGGGACCAAATGGTTAGGCTCAGGCATAGCTAAAGGTTCAGTCTGAATACACCAAACATGGCAACTATGCTTGGTGTGAGTAATTATTCTGTATTTGAAAAGGATCATTTTAAAAATGCACACTAGATAAGTGAAGCTTGCAGTGATAAATTGAATTATGTAGGGTTATTAAGGGCTTCATTCAAGTGGGAAATCAATGCATGACCTTACATGTGAGTATAACTTGTGATGCAAAATGTAGCTGTGGATGCATGGCGTGCCAATCGCTTACTGTACAAAGAAGTTTCAATCAGATCACCGTGGAGTATTATGTGTATCTACAGTGGCAAGTCTTGTATTGATTTGCAAAGGAGATTTGGAGGAATGATCATCTGAATAGTTTTCCATAAATATATACATGCCATCTAAATGATGCTAGTATAATGTGTAGCTCAATGAGTTCTGAGGGAAGTATTTGGGTGATGTTTGAATTGTTTCCCTAGGTTGATGGTGTGAGGTTTATGTTCGATTTGGAGGTTTGTGGAGCCCTTTCTCCTGATGTTTTTTTTGTTGTTTTTCTCAGGTTGATGGTGACACAGAAATTGCAAATGATACGGTGCCCAGTCTTTGCCAGTGGTCTGGCAGGTGGGCCACCGGATAGAGGAGTTTTGACAGTCTAGGTGCTCCAGCAGTTGCAGGACGCCTCAAATAAAGTTATTTACATTTATATATTTTATTTATTAATAATATCTAATAACACTTGTCTAATAAGCTTTTCCAAGGCCTAGCTAAGGCCTATAGCATGGGATAAATGAAAATTTTCTTGTTTAATCGAGGTATACTACAAACTGAAGGCCTGCACTGTTCAATAAATAAGTACTTTGATAAACAAAACCTCTAACGGCTTTTGCAGTCCACTGTCCTAGAAATAATATTCTTAACCATCAGACTCAGTTAATATCCTTCACCCATAAATCCCTTGTTGGTTTTGAATCCCCCCTTCCCTCCCTTCCCAGCTATGAGCCAGGATACCCCATCATGTCTGGCAGAGAATCTAGAGGTCTAAGCTAAGAACATTCGCCAAGTGAGAGACAAGAAGATGCATAGGAAAGAACAAGGGAATGAGGAGATGATAGAAAGTAGAGTTACTATCAAGTGCAGGGCAAGCTGTAACTTTATAGCCCTGTCAAATGATCGTTAATGCCACTACCTCCATTAACTGGATTAATAACTGTATTAAGTAGTAAATAAGCTAACTATTGCTTCATAATATACTGTCACATGGCACCATGCCATTTGAATTTTGTACTAATATCTAGACAATCTCCCTTGAAGGACCCAGTCCGATCCTTTAGTGCATGAAAGTGTTGGCTGGTCAGGAGTCAAAATCGTAGGTGAAAGTCCCAATATTATAAACCAGAGGAGTCCTTGAGAACCATAAGGTTACGATTTAACTTGGTATCTACACAACTCTTGTCGACATCTCTCATACTGTTTATAGGTCATGTACCCAGGTTAACATTGGTTTCCACTATGATACTTCAGTTTGTATAGGCTACATCACTTTTGCTTACGTATCATCTTGTTGAGATTTAAATACTACAGAAGGGTGTTGCATGTGTGCATTTGTAGGTCACAGTAAAGGGTGCAGCCTGTGAAGAAGGAGGCAGCAATCATTGCCCGTTCAGTAGCTTCATCCTCATTAACGAAGGTTCAAAAAGATGATGCTTGTCCATAACCTATTGCTTATCACATTATGATGAGATGGGGACTTTACATTCACAAACTGGACTATTACATGATTTTCTTTGGAAACAGGCTGCAGTTTATGGAAGGGATCCCAATTGGGGTCGGATAGCTTGTGCAGCAGGCTATGCTGGAGTTATTTGACCCATTGAATCTCCAAATTTATCTTGGGAATTTTTGCTAATGGACAGAGGGGCAGCCTCTTGCGTTTGATAGGTCAGTGTCTTTTGTTTGGTCCTGAGTATCTTTTCTCTGTTCTAGAAAACGGAAATCTTCACAGGCATGCAGCAAGTTCATATATGAAAGCAGCTGGAGATTCACGTAAAGATCCACGTAACATTGTTGCAATTTGCATTTCTGTTGGTACGATAAGTTATCCAAGTCATTGTTCAAAATCTCTTCTGGAGTTAATATTTCTTATTGGCGTTTTATGCAGGAAATGGTCCTGGTTGTAGTAAAGCATGGGGCTGTGATCTCAGCTATGACTATGTCAAAATTAATGCAGAGTATACAACGTAAACTGCCTTCTAATACTATCTTTTATTTGCAAACATAAGTCAAATGGTGGAAATGTGCAATGTTGCCCTTACTTTCTTAGCAGCAACAGGGGTAGGCAAATCAGAGTGTCATTGAGCAATGTTTTTGGGAAAAAGGTCATCGTACAGCTCCTTCAAAAAGAAAATTAAGTTTTGGGGAACGTAATGACCAGTAGGTTTAAATTAAGCCATTATTACCAAAATTATAATGCAAAAAAATATTTCTGCAAATATTGCGGGCCGGCCCGCTTTTCCTGTTTTCCTTGTTCGAATTGCTGTTCGACATGCAGATCTTCGGCCCATGCGGCTCAATCTGCTTTTCAGCCCATGTGACGACGCCGCAGAAGCCTTTTACAGTGCAGAAGGTTTGCTGTAGATGTTTATAAGATTTTGGCCGAAGGTTGGGTTGGGCGATTGCTTTTTTTTTTTTTTTTTTTTTTTTTTTTTTTTAAGTGGGTTTTATTCCAGTGGTTCGATTTTGGCTATTTTCTTAGTATCCTTCCTATGATCTCGCGGGACAGGGGCCGGATTCATGGATCTGGAAGTGGCTGCAGCAGAGTTGCTGGAGTTGGCTGGGTTGCTTCTAGTTTTGTGCAGGGCTCCATCTGCTTTACAGGGCATCTAATTTACGGTTGCTTCTGGGTCTTGCATTGAAAGCAGTTGTTTCCTTTTTATGAGGGGCCGTTCATGCATCACAACGATTTGCAAATCTTAGAGTTGCACATTAAAACTTGGTACGCTTGGAGTTCGATCATATCGAGGAGCGGATCCGGGCAATCTTAATGCTCGCGGCGCCCTTGTCTTCCTCACTTGACGATCTTCTGCTATCTCTGCAGAGTTGCCTCTTTAGCAATCTTCCAAAGCTATCTTCAGACTGTGCTTGGCGATCTTCTGCTTAGCAGCGATGCCGCTTGCCTCTTTAGCTCTTTTGGCTCTGCTAGCAGCGATGCCTGCCTATTAAATTTGGGATGCATATGCTGCCCTCAATAGACTTATCGATTCGAGGCTTGAATGAACCCAAAAATCTGCTGTATTATTTGCACATTTTGGTGTATTCAATGTTTATACGTCATAATTCCAATGGTTTAACAATGGTTCAAACTTAGCGATAAGGTAGAATGTCCCTCCTCATGGCAATTACCTAGTACCGTAGATTAATTAGTCATTTTTATCTACAACCAGCTTGATTCCCACTTATGTATTGCCTTGCCTTGCTTTGTTGTTAGGATATTCTTAGATTTTTGAAGTGTTTCAATGCCCGAAATGAAATTCTCTGTATTACTCGACAATTGACAATTATGTGAAGCACACTAGTAAAGGTGAAAAGCTTAAAAATACCCTTATGTTTTGCTGATAATGCTGAGTTTGTGCGGGATGCCTTTAGTCAACATAAAGGTATTTTGTATTTTTAAAATTGTACAAAAGCCCTTTTAGGTATTTTGTATTTTTTAAATTGTACAAATGCCCTTTTAAGTTTCATGTTTGTTTCTCAAATGCCCATGTGATTATTCATAATTGGACGTGCTAGTCGGTGGACAATTGGATGGATGAATCGACGAGATCATCGCTATAATGATAATGATCATTGCTATAATGGATGGATTGGCGATAATCGAGATAATGATCATTGCTATAATGGATGGATTGACGATAATCGAAATTCTTTGCTATAATAATCGCTTTGTTGGATCACTACAAATGGTTACCTTTGCCAAAAAGGTGCCAACAATATTTGCTGTGCCAACAATATCCATTGTAGAGAGCGGATCAATGTATATCCTTACACAAATTCAATATTCACGAAATGCCATCAATTTTTTGATTTATTGAGATGGCCCTCATTGGAGCAAAAACTAAGGCTTATTAGTATACAAAGTTTATCATGGCGGCTTGGCCATCACGAACAATTTATTTGGTCCAAACTCGTGGGGTTGGAACTTTTATAAACATCAATTTTTGTGCAATAATTTGTCAATTCAAAACCAACTCATTAATTTAACATCAACTTGAGAATAGAATAGAATAGAATAGAATAGATTTTTTCATCGTCCACAGAGACCAATTGGCCTATGGGACCCAAACAAAAAGAGACCAGCAAGCGTATTACTGGCAGGAATAAAAAACCCCCGCCCTGAAGGGTTTTCGAGGGAAAAACCTTAGCAGTAATAAGTATGCTGGTACACTGTACAATTGTATAGTACAATTCAATACTGTCCCAGAGGACACAACTGAGTCCGTGCATCCATAACCTCCTGGAGGTATGACTCCAACAAGCTCATGGACGCCGTATTCAATAACTCGTGCAACGGCTGGCTAGGCACTAGTAACCGAACATACCTCGCTCGGATATGGGCAAATGCTGGGCAGATCTGGAGGGCATGACATTCATCTTCAATGGCACCCTGGTGGCAACAATGACAGAGCCTCTCCTCCCGTGCTTCCCGAGTCCAATGCCCTGTCTCAATGCGGAGACGATGTGCACCCGTGTGAATGGAAAGCTATAAGTCTGCGCTTCTTCATGGGAAAATGGGTGTACAAGTACTGGTGTGGGTCTTTCGTGAGCCTAGGATTGACTTGCTGCTGATAGTGTGCCAGCTTAACGTGCGTCAGAGCATCTGCATCCCAGAGCTTGAGAAGGAAAGTAGCATCTAGGTACAGCTTTAGTGCATTGTGATCCTTCTTTGTCCATACATGTACGCATCTATTTGCCTGTACACCCCAACGTGAGAACCACTAAGCTTGCTTATCCTTCCAGCAGGCTTTGAGGCGTTGGGGACCCATTGCTACGGCCAAAGCAAGGTTGGGCAAACGTGTATCACCCATAGCAACCACCTTCTGGAAGTAAATAATATGGCATTCCAATGCAGCCCGTTGAAGGGGTAGAAAACCTGTCTCCTGAAGTAGGATCTGGTATGGAACTGTGGACTTTACCCCAAGGGCTCGTGCCAAGAAGGCTTTCTGCACCTGCTCGAGACCATTCCAGGTGGTGAGGGATATTACCAGACCCCGCACTTCTGCCCCATACAGGAGGACCGGCTCGACCAAGGCCCTAAATAAGTGTGATTGGTGGCCCCAGGCATACAACTCTGCCTTGTGGATGTTGTTCTGCATGGCATATAGCCAGCCATATCAGAAAATGGTTGAAGAATTAGTGAAGGAAGCTAGCTGGACAGGCGACATGTCGGATGATGCAAAGCAGTTTACAAGGTTGGTCCTTGAGTGCAAATGCTCTGTGTTGGCTATCTGAAAAATTCATGAAGGGGAGGCCATGCAACTCATGGTAGGATGCGGAATGTGCGGAAGCTAGATCCAAGCTGCCAGGT
Source organism: Isoetes taiwanensis (assembly GCA_021234155.1). Lineage (NCBI taxonomy): Eukaryota > Viridiplantae > Streptophyta > Lycopodiopsida > Isoetales > Isoetaceae > Isoetes > Isoetes taiwanensis. Next base: position 3,092,503 of record JAJEKV010000042.1, read on the forward strand.
ATATGTGGAAGCCACTTTGATATAAGAAACTCCTTCGAGGAAAGAAACGAGCATATCTGCAATCAAAACAATTAGAACTTACAGAGCAATGGAGGAGGAAGCCGAAAACTTTCTGGAACACAATTAGTGAGGCGGGGCAAATGGTGTTGTCCATGATCTGGGCGGCGTTGAAAATGGTACAAGACCTTTATGAAAAAAAAGCAATGCATCCCGAGATGCCAAACTCACTTGTAGGCGGCGATCTTTTTACGGACGATGAGGTAAGAGAAGTTATTTCGAGCTTGCCCAATAATAAAGCTTCAGACTTGGATGGCCTTTGCATAGAATTGTTTAAACGGAGTGGAGACCAAACCATATCAGCCTTGACACGTTTAATGAATCTATGCACACAGCAGGGGTTGCCTTCACAATGGCGCATAAACAGAGTGCATCTTATCCATAAGTCAGGTGACAAACATCTTGTGTCCAATTATCGAACAATTCTGATTGGTAGTGCATATGCCAATATATTGGGTAGCTTACTGTATCAGGCTGGATTCCGTAAACTCCACAACACTTTGGACCATGCAATGACGCTCAGGGTGTTAGTGGAACAAGCAAAGACTCCAACTTGAGCACTCTATGTCGCATTTATTGACTTTGCGAAGGCGTTTGATACAGTGCCAAGAAAGGGGTTATGGGATAAGATGCAGCAACTTGGTGTGCCAGATGAATTGAGGGGGGGCGTCTCTCAATTATATACGGAGGTTTTGGTAAAATTATCACATGGGTAGGGTACGTCAGGGGTGCCCTCTCTCGCCGACACTATTTGGCCTCTATATTGATGAGTTAGATGAATGAATCAGAGGGCGCTCACTTGCAACGACACGGTTAGGATCTTTTGTTCTTCAGTTATTGTTATATGCAGGTGACGTGGTATTGCTGGCCAACAAGAGGGAGGTGCTTCAAAGACATCTGGATCATTTATACGATTTTTGCACAGTAAAGCATATGAATGTAAATATCAATAAATCAAAAGTAATGGTTGCTGGCACAAGAGATAGGCCAAAATTCATGTATCATGGTCAGGAAATAGAAGTGGTGGAGAGTGATAAATATCTAGGCGTGGACTTTTCTACACAGTACAGCTGGAAGGAATGCGTGAGGAGAAGAGTTACAAGGGGGAAGTTGGCATTGTACAGTATGCAAGCGAAATGTGCTAAAATATCCCTCCACAGTTGGCCCCTTAAGAAAGTGCTTTATAAATCGTTGGTGCAATCAGTTTTATTATATGGTACCTGTGTGGGGGCCAGGTACTCCGGCTAAGCTTTGGCAGCAAGTGGAAGCAGTTCAGAAGCTTTTTCTACGGGAAGAGTTGGGTATCAAGACCCAAATTCCTTATGCTATCAACCTAGCTGAATCAGGGATGTTTCCTTTGGAGTTAGAGTCGCTTTTTTCAAACCATTAATTATGTAAACTGTGTTCGGGATCAGTCTCCAGATCGACTGCCACATCTAGCTATGCAGGCTTCTGAGCAGAGTGGATGGTTGTATGATGTTATGACATGGGTAGGAAAATGGGGGATACATGCAAGCAATTGGCCTAGATGTAAAAAGGATGCAAGGTTGCTTTTAGAAAAGTTGGCTATTGAAAGATTATGGCAAGACCCGAGAAACAGAATGAAGCATTATTTGTTACATGTTAACCCCTTGCATGAATATGCGCCTCAGGGCTATTTGGTGGCGGACATTTCGAGATCACTAAAGCATATTGTGGCAAGGTATCAGACAAGTACTCATAGGTTGGAGATAGAGACTAGGAGGTGGCAGAAAGTTCCATTGGAAGAGCGAGTTTGCAGGTTATGTGATGCAGGGAGGTTGAAGATACCATGTATTCGTTCATTGCTTAGCTTATAGTGACATCAGAGCTAGGTTCAACTTTCAATTCTCTAGTTTTAGATCCTTATTTTCAGGGTCAATACTTAATGATGGTGGATTCACATCGTAAGTTGCTACTTCAAATTGACTCTCATTGTACTTAAGCGCTCCATGGCCATTTGGGGCCCTAAGTGAGCAAGATCAATTAAATTAAATTAAATTAAATTATTTCATGAGGACACTAGAAGCTCTTTTTGATAATCTTTTCTAACTTCAAGCAGTGGCTTGGATTGCATTGGTTAAGTTTGAGAATGCTCGAGGAGAGGAGGACTTGATCTTACGTAGTGCACCAGCTGGGCAGATTATAGAGAAGTTTACACTTGTGATAGACATGCAAAAAGTTTCTGATTTTTATGATGAACATGCTTGTACTTGTTAATTTGCATGCCGCATTCTCAAATGCATTCATGTGCATTTACTGTTTTCTTTTTTCAGCAAGGAGCTCCTGATCCATGCCAAAATGTAGCATCAAGGAATAGGTACGAGTGGCTTTTTTGTCATAGAACTTTTGCAATCTTCCTTCCTACTGTTCCTCAGAATATATATGCATGTTTAGACAACAGTGGTCCCTTTACCTATTCATTGCAATTTTTCTGTCTTTTCCTCATAATACATATGTCAGTGAGAAGGCAATCCATGCCAGCTCTTCTTCTGTTCACTAAAAATTATTCATGAGCAGGAGAAAGGTGTGTTTTCATTGCTTCTTTATTACTACACTGTAAACAATTTCAGAGATACATTGTTTTCATTGCTTCTTCATTACTACATTGTAGACAATTTCAGAGATATTGTAGACAATTTCAGAGATACATTGTTACTGTGAACAATTTTAGAGATACATTGTTATCTCTGTTCATGTGCTATGCTACAAGTCAATGAATTTTTGCATGTTTGTGCTTCACATTTTCTCATAATAGTTTCTGTCTTCCAGGTATATTGTGACACAATCACATGACACAATCACATATGTTTACACTTGCTCTAAGTAGACTCGTATCTTATTGGTGTTTGGAAGAAGATACTTTCAAAGACTTCTTGGCACTTGATAGGCTTAAAATGAATTCTATATATGTACAAAGTAACCCTTACTCCTGAAAAATTTCTTGTTATGGTGCAATTAGGAAAAGTCAACCCATGCCATCTCTGTGCAAATCCATATATGATTGCATAGAATGCTTTGTTACTTAAATAGTTTCAGGTCTTCATTTGCATTAACTCCAACGCATTCACACGCTACTTCTATGATTTCACTACGTTTTAGAGGGCAACCTTCTGTTGCGCCAGCTACTTGTTTGTTTATAATTGTGATGGAGGCAGGAGTAACTCTGCTAAAAGTTGATAAAAATGAATCAAGATTGAGATGTACAATTCTGCTATTTTGTTTGTTTTCAATTACAAATTACAACCCTTCACATCTCTCCATTTCAGATAAAGCAGGCCTGCATGATAATGAGTATATGCTCCTGCAACAACTAGAACATGGAAGAGTTGATGACTATGACCAGCAATATCAAATCTACCTGGTTTCCACCTCTCTGGTATTCTAGTTGCATATAACAATGCCCCAAGGCCATAAAATAGACCCATTGCAATTTCATAAACAGTTGTTGTAATCACCACAGGCTCATCCCCATGCATGACCAATTTATGCAACACAGGAGCGACACCTGACACGCCCATTCCAAAAAATAATGCTGCTCTGAAAGTCCGATACTTTGATGATTGAAAAAATGGGAGCAAAGAAACAAGGATAGCTGCAAGCCCCATAACAGTTATTGTTATCAGGTACAGATTTCTCCAAGCTGGGCTGCACATAAAAGAATAGTAGACAGGAGGATAGAAGGATGCAGATATTAAACCAGCAATTCCTGCATAATCAAGACGTAACATCATAGAAGACATCGCCTCTGAATGGCATGATAGTAGATGGCATGACGTGCTTGAAAGAAGGCAGAACATAGCCCCTCCTAAGAAGATAAAAAATGGCCACCGAGTAATTGGTCTCCCAAATACCTCAACCATACTTGCCACATCATCCTTTATTGTTTGCTGGCAAAGGAAAGAGCACACGCATTAGATTCATCCCCCATTAAAAGAAATGATCAAAGTAAGCATACCATGAATGAATAATGTCAGCACCACTAGTTCTACAAATATCAAAAAAACAGAAAAGATGACCTCATATATATTTGAATTACAAAATGTAGAGGCACCTTTTGCAAGAGACTTGTAACCAGAATAGATAAAAATGAATGAATAAACAGACTTCCATAGCTAAAACCAACAAATTCCCATATCCAGACAAAATAGGTCCTTGACGCTAGACATATAAATATACAAGGTCCTGTGCAGCTAGCCTTTAAAACTGGGGGAATATCCATTTGTCAACAAGATGACTATATTATTGCCACTGTCCATTTCCATGTAACTAATGATCTTATAGTAACCCCCGATGAGAATGTAAACTTACATCATATCACACATACGTTTCTACATCACATGTACATTTAAGGAATAGGAAAACGTCAGATAACAAAAACACTTACCAAGATGCATTGTTCTGTCCGGTTAGATGTCAATGCTTCTGGAAGGCAGTTGGAAACCATCTCCAACAGATGCCAATGTGGCAGTGATGGCAATGAAGGTAAAGATGGAAGTGAAGTGATTAATCCTGACTGTAACCTATGTAAATTTGGTAAACTTGACAAGCTAGGAAGCTCAACCACTTTAGGAATCATTGCCGCTGTGTAGATTGTGAGAAACAAAAAGAGAAAAAAGCCAATTAAATGCCTGGAAAATAAAACAAAAAATTTAGCCAGAAACCTCCCAAAATATTGCATAAATATACCTAAATAGTGAATGGCGCATCTTCATCCTTTATGTTTGCATAATATGAAGGATTGTGGCCTAACAAACTAAAGAGTTCAAGCAAGAAATAATTGAATTTCCTACAAGTGTCGTTGATGTTGCCACAAGGATACAGGCTATGTGTGTTAAGAGTGGTTTTACAGACACGCCTTACTGGCCGCTTATAACCGTTAGTAGAAATCAGGCATCAGAATTTTAAACTAGTAAGAGGTAATTTTTTTCTCTCCTTAAACGGACTATGAAGTTTAATTACAGTATTATCATAGACTCGGTTTTGCCTCATGGGGACCAATTCAAAGCCGCCCAATAACCAGTGATGGGAAAGTAAAAGAACTCGACAACAGAAAAAAAACAAAGATAACGATGAAATGTTTCCCAGAGACAGATATGCCAATCGACTTTAAATCCTTAACTTCTTTTAAACTCTAATCTGTATTCCACACCACACAGCAAATAAATCAGGTGCCGAATTGAAAGAGAGAAAAACCATTTCAGGGCAGGATCAAACGGGGAATTCTGCAAAGTTTTGACAGAAAGACACAAATAAGATTACTCACGTCCATATATTAAGCGTTTCGTTGTGGATAGAGAAGATGCTGAGCAAGGTTTGTTTGAGGGGCCAATCCGCTCTATAGTGGCGCAATATATACTCATTATCTCTGAGGTAATCCGGCAAAGAATGAAAATCCACCAACTGATACTTGTGTTTAACCTTCTTCCATAGCCTAGTTCCAGCGCCTTCACTATCCTCCGGCGACGGTGCCATCGTTCTGTGACAAAAAAGGGCTCTGTTGGATCTTAAATTTTGTAACTTTAGGCGCCTACGCGGCCTAAGCGGATACGGAAACGTGGCTTCGTCTAGCTAATATAATAATCTTTATCTACTTATTTAAAATGTTTTTGGGGTGGGGTGTCTCCCTTTTTCCGGTCGCCGGTAACACTCCTTTTTCCGGCCAAAAGCGTGATTTTGGCACCGGAATTATTTTTGGGAGCGTAAGCTTAAAAGTGTTTTATATTGGCCTAACCCTAAAACGTTTTTTCATGCAAAGCGTTTCTTAAGTCCTCTTCACCGCAATGATTTTGGCTTCACGGAGACAGCTTGCATAAAGATGTGGAGAAGTTGATTCAAAAATCGTTTTCTTAAAGAAGCGTTACATTTTCGTTACATTACGATTAGCAGCATTTCTATTCTGGCATGTTTCAAGGTAGAGGTCTGGAGCATGAGGCACAAATTGGAATGGTAAAGAAGGAGCCTGTCAGATTTCGAGATGGTTTTCCCACCCTAAGCTTTGCTACAGAATTAGGTAAATTTATGGAGTAATTGTGCTTGCAGAATTTGTGAAGCATCTGAGCTTTCTACAGTACAGATTTCGGTTTATAGGACTCTTCAAGAGATAGCCATGTCATGTTTTGTTTCTTTAACGAGTAAGCATCATCCAAATATAAAATCTTCATGATTCTTGCCCTGGCCCGTTGCATCTTAAATCTTCGGCGATCCAAGGTTTTCTAAAGTGCGGTTTTTCCTCCTTCCTCCGGTTTCTGCCTCCAATGCTGCCTTCTGTTTTTTGAGCAAGAAATATGGCAATTGTAGGAGAAATCTGGTGATGGCATAGGGCAAGGTGAATGTCCCTGTTCTAGCTTCTATCCTCTGGCCCATTCAAGGTAAGTTTTATCTTAGGTTTGAGATCCAAATCTGCTTTGTTTTTTGGTGCAAGAGGTTATTTACTTGCTCTTTTAATGCAGTCTAGGCCTTATGGGCTTCAATAAGAAGATGAATATCAAAAACTCTTACTCGCCAGGTTCTCTGTTGCAGTTCCAAGTTCCTGTTGACACAGAGCACAGAGTAAGATATCAATGTCATCTAATACATTTGTTTGGATTCAGAAATGTTGAACCCATGTATTGCATGCCAGTTATGGCACCTTCTGTTCGCATTCAAAAAAGCTGATCTTGCATGCTAGCAACGCCCTCCTTTTTCTGAAACATCAATGGGCTATCAATAGCCAGTTCTTCTTCTGGTGTGCAGCCAACACCTAATTTAAAAAGAGGTATTGTCTAGGAGTCATTCCTGACGCAGAGTTAAAAGAGGTTATGTGTGCATTTTGAACTTTGTTTTGGAAGCTTTAATTTATAGTTTGATCTACTCTCAAACTATGTTGTTACTTTAAGTCGCATGGTATATTCTGAGTTCTGCAGTGATGGAAAGAGACTGAAGACTAGATCTGCTGATAAAAGTTTCAGCCAGTTGGTTTGGAGCGGATCTTTTTGAGCTAGCAGATAAGGTAAGATTTATTTACCCTCTTTTCTAAGGCATTTTCTGGTGGCATTTTGTTGCTGTGAAACTTGGATTCAAGTTGTTAGTATGATAAGATCTTTTTGGTCTAGATCTTGGGTTGCTTTCTTATTCACGGATCCTTCAAATAGTTTCTGCCTCCCAGATTGTTTTCATTTTCGTTTACTGCACAGAAGATGCATTTTTATTTTGGTATTATTTTCATGTCTATCTTTTGTTCAAAACAGTTATATATCATTTAGCATATGTTAACATAAGATGACTATTATTGACCCCTTTACATTGCAGTTAAAACGGAATGCATCTGTTTCCTTACAGGGGAGGGATTTGACCTTTCTTCCCTACACAAAGAAGGTACGACCAAATTTGCAATTTTCTGAAGGAGATAATGCTGTTGGAGAGATAGATGTATGTGGTCACAACAAATAAGGATGACAATATCTGCAATAGTTTAGATTCTGAGCCGTGACTGTCTTCAGAATCAGCAAGCTTTGATAATGTTGCAAATGTGTCATATGTGAGATCGTGGCAGAGATGAACATTCTGAACAGTTTTCCAGTCACAATCAATAATATATTGTCAGATAATGAGATTGAAGCAGAGCAACGCATTGGTGTAAATCAGAAGCCCATGCTGATACACACCATATATCAGAAGCCCATATTGCATCCGTTTGAGCACAACCCTCTTGCTCACCCGTTGGAGCACAACCCCTTTCATTCTCTGAGCTCACATGAGCATTATTTGGCTAGCCATAACCTTATGTTTCTTCTTATCATTGACATTGGGCGCATGCCATAGACAATTTACCAAGAAAATGAATTGTTCACTTTATTGGCCATGCAAGAGCATGCACTAACAATAGTTAAACTGAATTTAGTATCTTTAAATTCTTCAAAAGTGCTCTTCATTGTAAAATCAGTTGAATGATTTCCTTCGTGTCATATGTTGAATGGATTGTGATAATTTTTATAATCAAGGTTCGACAACTCATGCCCTTAAGATTCAAGGTCGATATGGGTGTCTAATTATATAGATCCGACTTGAGCCAACGAAGTCACTCTAAACTTCAGAGCACAAGCACTTCCCATACATGCATGTTAAAATTCAAATAAATCCTATAAGGAACTCAGTCAACAAATGTAGGGCGAAATAGTAATGTATGCTCCTATACAATTGAAAACTAAACACATTGACCAATTGTTGTCCATGACAACCACCTTTCCCACAACAATCTGCCTTACATAAGTATTTGACTTAATTTGAAGCATTTATCCTTAGAGCTAGAGTTTATTCATGCCAATAATCTGAAAACAAATTCTCAATTGTGTAGATTTATAATTGTGTAGATTTATGAGTAGCGGTCCTCTCTCCTCCCTCCCTCCCTCTTACTTAAATGTGTAAGACATGTTTATACAAGTATAGGAGTATATCATGTCCTCCCTCCTTAACATTCCTTCTTGACATTGTTTTGACATTGTTCTCAACATCCTTGAGAACAATTCCAACTTCCACATATTTCGTATTCTCGGCATCAGCCCATCCTACAAACATCTTTGAAACCTTGCACCCATTAGTTTAGGATTTAGGGTTCATCATCTCAAATAGGGCTTAGGGCTTTTGATTTAACGTTTACAAGACTTAGCACGGATAATACTCTTTGGATGCAAACATGAGAATTTGCTATTTTCTATTTTACTCCATTTTTTCCTATATGAAAAGACAAAGCATAAGTCGCTACCATAGGTCAAGAATAGCATTATAACCAGCATTACGATAGGTTATAGAATATAATTTGTTTGAACCGGATACAGAGAGAGGTTATATTGAGAGAGACAACCACAACTTCTTTGACATGAGTGAAAAGGATACCAACCCCAATACATGAAACTCTAGATAATCACACCTACTTATGCACGGCAACGCCAGGCACACGCCGGGCAGTTCGAATCAACGACGTTAGCCCGGCAACGCCGGGCACACGTTTACTAGTTCTATTCTATAAACGTATAAGACAAGATACTAGCCTAGTCTTATGCATATTCGAATTTCGAAACACGAATTTTAAAACCGTTATTTTGTATCTCCTACAATGTGAGATCATTGTGTGGCCCAAGCTGCTAGGCTAAAAGGTCGTAAATATCAGTTGGAGTCGTGTTATACACGTATAAATGTATAAGCTCAGGAATAAGCCGCCTCTGCGCCATTCTTCGTGTCTTTTACGCTCGATCGTGATCAGCAGCCAAACCCTCCAAAAAAAAAAAATAGTGTGTTTGCGCACTAGGGGTTGCCCTTGCAACTATTTTGTAGATGGGGACGTAGGGAAGAAACTGGTGGTGATAGAGGCGGGGACAAAGGAGGCGGGCTCTGTGACAAACCAATCAGTGTAGAAGCGGGCCAAGTAATATAAGAAGTTGTGGCATGATATTGGACTTTCCCAAACAGAGACTCCCCATAACCACCAGAATCTATACCTTTACACAAATGAACCCCATGGGCATATTCACAGACATCCCCTTGCTTGCAGTTTCGCTACCTAAAATCTGGACAAGTTGTGCCAGAGTATTGAAAGCGGCGAGGGTCCTGGTCCCACCTTCACCTTCTCGCCCTTATGAGCAAATGGACATTCTGTCCAGTCATGCTTCTCCCCCTCATGCATCGCCTGACTTTGAATTCAAACATTCTAAATTCATCTAAAGAATATTATTATCGTCAGAAGATCAAGAATCTTCGTTGTTGAAGGGCAGACATTTGTGCAGAGCTACAAAATCTTGAGAAGTTGGAGAACCCACATAAGTATGTGGACTTTCTGGGATCCCTCTTGGGTTGTCACAAAGATGATAATCTATTTAAATAGACAAACTTTCCATAACCTCTCCACATCTATGGCAATAGAGCCTCTGAAAATGAATCCTAAATTTTGGGCTAGAAGCTCCTCTTGAATCTGGTAACCTACATTATATATAAATATGTATTATAACAATGTATAAATAGTGCACATTAAATCATTGTAAATGGCATCCCATATATTAGAAAATTAAACCGTTGAATAAAATACCCTCGGACCCCCTCCCCAAGTTGTTTTTTGTGATATTGATACATGGCGTCCATCAGTAGTCTCGGGTCGTTGGATGTTGCTTTCGGGCAATCTCGGCCATTGTTAGGTGCGACTCGTTTTTTGAAAAGTTTCAATTACCTATTAGTTAGAAATGCGAAATTGTTGCAAAGGTTGTGGGAGGGGTTGGTGTATTTGCTTGTATGTACATAGGGATTCCTCGCCTACCGTTGGACGCCATGTACAAATATCATAAAAAACAACTGGGGGAGGGGGGTCTGGAAGGGATGTTATTCAATGGTTTAATTTCCTAATATGTGGGATGCCTATGTTGCACTTCTTGTGTATTGGGAACGGGGGTAGAGACCTAGTAGCCATTATCTAGATGATGCTCCTAGTTTAGACCCCTTAGTTTCTATTAGTTGCGGCCTGTATATAGGAACCCACCATGCTATGGGGCTATGAAGTGACTTAGCACCATACAACGAGGCTAGTGGCAAAGTGGAGGGAGGTCCCTACTGAGAGTGGCTACTAGGGACCCATAGCGGGCTAGATCTATAGTCGGTCAATTCGAGTGGACCGGGTATGGATCCGACACTTGCTAGGGCAATGGTGTTGCCCTGCCTCTCAAGAGTTGCAGGTGTTTGTGACGTCCCCTACTCCTTATACGATGCCCACATCGTATTCGAAGGAGGAGCATTCCCCCTGGCAGCTACACTGACAGGGGCCATCCATCTGACTCCACTCCCATCGGGATGAGCCAGCAAGAGAAGAATGGATGTGTCATTCACCCGTCTTCCATCGGGTCGACCTATCTGCGGAAGCGTGAATAAACAAACGTGAGCACAATTAACAGTAAACAAATACAATCACCATAGAGATAGCAATATCGCAGAGATAACAATACCTTCATAGCAACAATAACAAGGGGAGATCCTACCCAGGGCTCGGACTCAAGGGGGATGACTGACGGCTAGGGTCTCCAGAGTTCATTGCAGACAGAATTCATGGCAATGGATTTGGCTGGCATAGAACATGGCTTAGGGTAGTCCACTCCATCCGCCCCTCCCATGCACACTTTGCAGAGTAGGCTGAAAAGTGTTGGGACTTGACCGTGAGCCACGTGAATAGCCGAGGGGCTACTACTCATCGGGTTGCATCTCCCCAGCCCCGATGAGGCAGGAAGAGAGTTGCCTCTCCTCCAGAGGCATCCATGCTCATCACAGGCGGCTAGAGGGCCACTGCCCGTATTCGACTTGAACTCACTGGAAGGTCATATCCACCACCCCACGAGTGTGTCGAAGCTCATGCCTTGCCCACACGCAAAGGACAAGCCATTAAGCCTAGCCCGCAGAGACCCCCGATAGGCCTTACTACCGGAGGGGTCGGTCCGATGAGACAAGTTCCTCCTTATCAACCGCCTAGCCCTTCACCCACGACCGGTGGGCTCCTCGTGCACGGGCCGCATGTAACAGGGGAACTAAGGTGCTATGCTAGGAACATCTACTACACAGCCTTTGGGTCTCTACCCCCTTTCCCCATACATGGAGATCACAGAGTGAAATACATCCATCATCATCTAACCGAAAATAGAAAATAACATCTAAACTAACCAACTACATAACAGAGTTAGGTTCCTTTGTTAGAGCTTCGGATCTCTGATCTATAAGGCCTCTAGAGATGATCTAACATGCTAAACCGCATATTGCCATGCCCAAAGACGGTTTTGCACAAATGTAATGACTAGATACCGCTCCTCGACTCGCCCCCCATCCTTGGAAGGCCCATACTCCCGATCTTGTGAACAATGGCTGCTACTCAATATTCTGTTGTGCAAATCCGGCTTTCCAGAGCCTAGCAATGCGAATTGGGGTCCTACCTTGGCCGAAATGGCCCAAGAGAACCCTAAATGCGAAAATGGGAAGGAACTCTAGAAAAACCCTAAATGGTCAAAACGAAAAGAGAGCTAGGGTCTAGGGTTTTAGCCCTTATATAGAACCCTTAGGGTTAGGTTAGACATTGGCCAAATGGGATTTAGCCAATTGGCAATGGGGTCCATGGGGTTATTTATTGTGTATGTTTATTTAACATGCACAACGTTCGATGTTGCCCCCTAGGTGCAACTCTTGCTCCCTAGGTGCAACCTTATACGTCTCGCGAGTACATGTCATCCGTGACATGTACGGGTGACGTGGCAGTATAATATACGTATTGGGAGCGTATATTATGCTGGAACGTCACATTCTCCCCACCTTGACTTGATGTCGCCCCTCGGATCACGCCGCCTCCCCACCTTGGAAACCTGCATATCTTGCAATCACATTTAATACACATAGGATGTATAGCAAAATTACCCCAAGGTACTATTTAAGTTTTAATTTCTATAACACATCCTTGTTTAATATCATACTATGGTAAGGGAGTCTTTCACCCTCTTACTTTATCATCTATTATTATTCACAAAATTTTATAGCTTACACCATTATTATTATTAACATAGTTCCAAAATTTCCTACTTAAGGTTCCACATCGTTTCCTTACAACACATCGTGACAAAATTATGTGTTGCAAGTCTTTGCAGTGTGACCTTCCTCCCGTGGACTCCCTATTGGCATGCGTGGTCCACACTACGCTAGCATATATTTAATTATTATAGATATTGGTTGTTAGGGGAACCACCCATTAAATACAATTATATGGATGCAAGGCATATCTCCCAGATAGGAAGATTATGTTTCTTCCATCATGGCCGTGGAGACAACGCTCTATCATGCCTATATGCCACTCATGCCTACACTGTAGTTGGCCAACGTGGGAGATAGGGTCCTTCCCGATATGGGGCGGAAGGGCCCTCCCCGTGAGGCATTGACTAGAGGTGCTTTTCCTATCATGCATTCCCTGAATGACCTCTTATCTCGAGGTCGCCTACTTCCGTGGGACGTAAGTAGACCTTCTAATCTACCTCCCAACTCGCAGGTAAGCAAAACCGCGGTCATGCCTACAATGACATTACACCACGCCCTAGAGATCACCGTAGTGGTCTCATCATCGGTAACAACGCATGCAACCCATACCTAGCATAGGCCGCATCGTAGATTAATCTTAGCTACACATGAAATTTAATCTAAACCCAAATCGACATGCCCGAGCCGATTTCTTGGGTATCGATGTCGACATTTCGGTGACGAGCCGACCATCGCATTGCTCCATGAGTTGCGGTACTTTCTCAAGATCTATTTGTAGTGCCCACGTGGCGTCTTCCACTTGTAAGTGTCTCTTTCACTCGGTATTGAGGATTGAGATCTTCTTGTCTTCTTATAGGATCGACAAGAAGAACCTGCGAACAATCTCAAGGTGATCGCCCATTGTTTCCAATAACTTTGGTCTCTCCAAGACTTCCTCTCGATTAGGAATGTGTTTCTTTAGGAGACTTACTCTTTTGGTTATCCCGAATTGTCCGCCCACCTTGGAGCAAGCTTCTTGCAATTGTCGATGCCGTAATCGCCGATGCGAGCTTCAACCCTAACCGCCGATGCGAGCTTCATCTAATTGTCGATGCGAGCTTGTCGCTATGCTCTTCCGCCGCCTCTTGCTGCTAGAGGATATCTTTGTACTTCCTCCACCAACTGTTGCATGTCGCCTAGCATCCGTTAACGTCTTAAATAAACATTACAGTCTTGGACCCCTGCATGATCCTGCTGGACTTCCCTAATGCATGCAATTATATTAATTACCTTACGGTAGCATTATAGTAGTATTGGATATATTGCTTCCAATAGTATTATATTTAACTAACTATTATATGATAACTTTACCTTTTAAGATATGTCATCATACGATTATCGATGCCATACTTAGTTTGAAACGTATTTTAATTGTTTATCATATGGCTAGGATTTATATCATCGATCCAAGTGTTGAGCGTATGACTCTCGCCGCTACTTGGTTGGCGATGTATCAACCTTTACATGTATATACTTTATATTTGCTATACTTATGGAAAGACGCATAAATTCTTATTATATTTGTCAAGATCCTATGAAAGTTACTTAAATGCCTTTGGAAGGAATTACATCCTTGCGAAGGTTTAACTAAGATTTTATGTAATTATTATCTTACTTTATCTCGATACTGAGATATCTACACAAGATAAAACTATCTATGCAGCTATTATGAACATATAATTTATCAACAAGGCATCAAAGCTTATGATACATGCCATCATGGAGTGCTATCGATGCCCTGCATGATAACATATTTAAGATTATATAATTTATGTAGTTATATGGGGTTGACAACCCTGAATAATTTAATTAAGAGCTAGGCTACTAGCTCATTCCTAGATGCGAATGCAAACAATAGATCATGGCGTAAGAAATTTATGCAAAGCCTCTCCCCACCTTAGTTGTCGCACCCGCTAAGGCTAGAATACATCTCCCCATTGAGTCGGTGTCGACTAATTTGGAGACGACTTGGCCGTTGCATTGCTTCCATTGATTCGCTCCCCTGCTTTGGTGCAGTTGGTTACCGCATTAATCTTGCATGCTGAAGGACACATAGACATTAAGCATCTATCCATCTTACGCTCTTTGTGCTTTGGCTACTTGCGAAAGGAACTCTATTCTAAGGGTCGACTAATTGGATGGCGATTCAACCCCTAAGATGTAGGTAGGTTCAGTCCTAAGATTGAGCCTTCCCCACTTTCTTCATAAGAAAGTGGTCCTACACCTCAATGTATCCTATCCCCTTAATTGATGTTGTCATAACATCTTAGCTATTCTATTTACCTTAAGAGGTTATATGCTTCTTATCTAACACATTAATTTACTAGCCTTAGCTAACATATTTAATCATCTATGATGGATGCAAATGCATCATGTAACATATCTATCCCTAAGCGATGAGTTATTGAATTATTTAGAACAATTCTAAATTGCAAGGTTTTATTATCATGACAATTCTTTTTGCCTCAAGAGACTATGTGATTAATATGTTTCTTATTTCTCGATGTGCCTTTCATGTGCTATTTAATTTTATATTCTAAATATCCCCTTTTTCTTAGTTATTTACTCTCTTGGAATATTCCTATCAATTGAATTGATGTCATCATAACAAGTTGGCCGGACTTGTTAGATTACTTCTTTTCATTCGATTGGATTATTCCTTGGAGGTACTAGCTTTATACATGGTCAACAATTATCCTAGTAATGATTCCTTCTTAGCGAGGTGATCAGTCTCACGAAGTGGTTTCAATATGTTGGATGTCTGTTAACAATCATGTATAATTTTAGTTACTCCCAATCGTTGACGCTTAGCTCAACTTGGGGCAATCCCTTCATGAGAAAATCTAGAAATGCCTTCCACTCCCATTATGGATGTCGTCATCCATAAGCCTCAATCTTGCTCGCAGCTCATCCACTCGCTGCCTTCTTGAGGGTAACGTTCTTCGAGTTGCTCGAGACTCCGGGCTCCTCCTCGATGTAGAGGTCAACTTTCCTCGATGTAGAGGCTTCCCATTGTTGGTAGGAGTACTTGACGAAGCCAACACCTAGTTGTTGAATAAGCATAGACATAACCCATTGTTGTGGCGCCTTTCTTAAGTGTATCTCCATCTGGTGTGCATGTTACAAACATCACCATACAAGGTAGAATTATGGTCGTTGAAGGTTGCCTCCTTAGTTGGCTCGTTGATGTCGAGTTGTCCCAAGGAATTCCTCGACGTCTATTGGCTTGAGGTCGTTGTCGTAGTTTCTGAAGATGTGTGTTCGTTCCTCCTTCTGTTGTTGAGGACACTCGTGTCGTTAGTGTTCTTGCCTGCTACAAGAGGTAGAGTTGCATCCCTAAGATGTCGCCGTGCAAAACCTAGATGGTGCGGCGCTAGAGATCTTGACATGACCGGGCGTTATCTCTCATCTTGACATTGTGCCGACGAAATTTATCTTCTACTTGAGGTCGCTTCAAGTGTCCGAGTTGAAGCTTGGCTTGAGCTCGGTCGCCTCTCTCCTATATTTGCTCTTCCATTTGAGCACCTGCTTGGCTATACATGTGGTTCTTTACTTCATCCTTTGGCAAATCGGTTTATGGAGTTTCTTGATGCAAACACTAAACCCTAAAACGTGATCCTAATTTTGTACTATGTGTTAGCTCCCGATATTTATGATAGACATAGATATATAATTATAATCGATTTTAATTCATCCACTTTTCTAATTTATAGAAGAGCATATGCTTAATTGTGTATACTTCTTTAGGATTTTCCCTCCTCCAATCACGCTTTGATTCTTCGGTTTTGTCGCATCTTCCTTGTTCTACTTGACTCGGGGGTTCCTTGAGGTGTTGCGACCGTAGTTGACCTTCGTGTGTGATTTGAGGTCGTTATCCCAAGTCATTGAGAGAACGTTGCTCGGTGTGAACCCTTGAGTTGAAAATGCTCCTCCTTAATGTGTTTACCTGTCATGTGGAGTGTCGTTTGGAGATGCGTAGCATTGATCGCTTGAGTACGATCACTTGGTTGTTGCAGTCGGGCATTGTTGCATGTCTTTGAATCTTCGTTGTGAGATGCTTCCCCTATGCCTGGAATTGTTGTCATCTCCATTGCACATGCCATCACTCTTTTGAGTTGCGTTTGAGTGGTCTGTGGTTGTTGGCTAGGTCGGCTCCTTCGTCATTTGTCGTGCTCTGCCTCCCCCGCCTCCTCTCTGGTTCTGATTGTAGCCCCATGTCTTCCGGGTTATTCGTCCACCGGTAATGCCATCATCTCCCTGTAGTCGCCGAACATGAACTTAGGAGATGTTACGTTGATACTGCCTCTATCCTGTTCAACTGGTGCTGCTGTCGAGGTGCTGGGTAGGAGCGCACTCGTTGTTTTCCCTTTGATTTCCATCCAGTGTCGTGGATCGCTATGAACTCCTCTGTGGGTAACTCCTGTTGTCCCATCATCCGCCCGGATGCGGTGTAGGCTTCTATGTCCGGCCGATGTCCGCGATTAATGCCTCCGAGCCTCCCTTATGCTGATGTGAAATTCCTGCGTTTCCTGGTCGATGAAGTCATCGAGG
Organism: Isoetes taiwanensis; assembly: GCA_021234155.1. NCBI lineage: Eukaryota > Viridiplantae > Streptophyta > Lycopodiopsida > Isoetales > Isoetaceae > Isoetes > Isoetes taiwanensis. The sequence goes on from JAJEKV010000042.1 coordinate 3,109,690, forward strand.
TCCAGTTGTTGACGTAGGAGATGTAGGAGCTCGTTTATCCTGTAGCCCATGTCCCTGCACTCTGGGGGAGGAGGGGGTTCTTGATGTCGTGCAGGCTCAGGTACGGTTCCTTGGATGATTACCGGGGTTAAGCTTGTGATGCCTAGCCCAAGTGGTGGAGTTGTCTGCGTGGTTCTCAGCCCCTCTTCAAAGCTTTGAAGTTCCTGCTCCGCTTGCTGCCTTTCTTGTGCCGGGTCGACGTCACTGATGTCCTCTCTGCCCGACCCACGTCCTTCATCTTCCTCCTGCTTTGCCTCCTCGTACTCGAGAAGCATCTGCTCTTCTTCACCTGCTGCCATGGCCATAGGCTCGAGCTCTAGGGGTTGGGCAGATGGCTCTCCTATCTGGGTTTGGGCTCTATGGAATAGAAAAATTGCTACAGCTACGGACATATAATTGGGCAAGCGGCTGGCCATATTTTCTAGGTATTTGTCTATCTTAAGGTCAAGTAAAAAGTATCCTATGCAAGGGGGAAGTTCTACTAGAGAAGGACCTATCTTTGCATGGAACTCAGCCATAATGTCCTGGTAAAATAGGGAATAGCATTGATGGTTGCCATGATGCTAGAGCTGCTGGGGATATCAAACAGATGAAGGAGCGCCTCTGGGAGCTGAAAAATCGGCTTGGAGCGAGGAGCAAAGGTGTAGGATGCAAATGAGGGTTGTGGTCTATTTATAGGCAAAAACCCTAATTTTAGAAAAAATTTTGGATAAAGGAAAATCTAGGATTCTAAGGTATTGCTAAGCACAAGACAAGCTAATCAAGCTAAAGAGTACATTCTAAGGATCCTATTGCAACAAATTCTATCTAATTTGGGGAAGGTGTGGACAAATTGGGGCAATTTTGGTGTGACCACTCACACAGTGCGCCAGGGTCGAATCGGTTTGCAAACCGAATTGGTCCAAGCACTCTCGCGAGGGGTGGGGCTCCATGTGAGTTAGGGTTGGGCAATTTCTACAAACTAGGGTTCAAATCCTACTAATTATGGTGAGCTGAGTCGAATGGTGTGCTTACTTTCTGCATTTGGACAAGTTTTGGCATAGATCAGTGCTCGACCACTCACACAAGGCGCGAGGAGGCGCTAGAATATAATCCTAAGTGGCCTGGGCGCACTCGTGGAGGGGTGGGGCCAAAACACCGAAGTTTTGCTCCAACTTTGTTAATTCCAACCTATGAGAACTTAGTAACACATTCTACTTACACCTGATTTAACACATTAACATGATCAAAACATAAATTTATATTTACAATAAACTAGCAATCTTCTTTTCTCACGAGAGCTCGGGATGTTGCACCCGAGTTCTTGATAGTCGAAAGGTTCTTCATGCATGATTAACGATGTCTTCCATTCGATGAAGATTGTTGATAGGTCGGTTGTGCCCTCGCTTCGCTTCGCTTGCTTGTAGAGGTGTTTGCCATAGTGCTTCCTCTCTTGGGTCGCCTGGGTCTTCAATGTCTTCAAAAGTCGTGCTCCTTGCCCTTCTGTGGCTCTAGCCTTGTACCTTAAAAGCTATTGCTTCTATTTCTAAATAAACTGTAGTTTGGGAGACAAAATTTAGGGTTTGACCTATTTTGGTCATTTTGAGGAGGATTATAATATTTTTAGCCTAATTTGAGGTCATAAATGGATTCTAGACTCTTTAATGGTCCCAACGCAACAAATTTCGTGCAATTTGGAGCTGTATAACTCAAATTACGAAGGTTCAAAGTTTTGACCACTCACACAATGCCGGGTCGAATTGGTTTGCAAACCAAATTGGTCAGGCGCACTGCGTGAGGGGTCACCTCTTTTGGGGTCCAATTTTCAATTTACAAGGGGTTTCTTAGTGTTATAATATGCAAAACTAGCTAGAATCAAGGAGATAAGCTGAACCGCACCATTAGTTTAGCTAAATTATACATCTAACTAGGTCAACATGGGTCCACCACTCACACAAGGCGCCAGGTCGAATCGGTTTTGCAAACCCGAATTGGTCTCAAAGCACTCGTGAGGGGTCACCTCTTTTGCCATTTTAGGTTGGGTTTTGCTAAAACTTATCACTACTCTTAGCATTAACCTATTGTTTGCACTACAATTGGGAAAAAATTTCCCAATTTTCGAGGTTCTTGCTTGGGAGGTTGTTCCCAAGACCGAAGTCTACCGTTAGTCCTAAGGAAAATGGTCGCTCTTTCCCCTGGTCTACCAAGATCATGCTCGATACCACGTGGACGTCCCCTACTCCTTATCACGATGCCCACATCGTGATTCGGCGAGGAGCATTCCCCGGCAGCCTACACCGATTGGGGCCATCCATCTCACTCCACTCCCATCCGGGATGAGCCAAAGAAGGGAAGAATGGATGTGTCATTCACCCGCCTTCCATCGGGTCGACCTATCCATGGAAGCGTGAATAAACAAACGTGAGCACAACTAACAGTAAACAAATACAATCACCATAGAGATAGCAATATCGCAGAGATAACAATACCTTCATAGCAACAATAACAAGGGGAGATCCTACCCAGGGCTCGGACTCAAGGGGATGACCCGACGGCTAGGGTCTCCGAGAGTTCATTGCGCATGCAAATTCATGGCAATGGATTTGGCTGGCATAGAACATGGCTTAGGGTAGTCCACTCCATCCGCCTCCCATGCACACTTTGCGTAGTAGGTCAAAAGTGTTGGGACTTGACCGTAGCTTTAGGGTGAATAGCCAGAGGGGCTACTACTACTGGGTTGCATCTCCCCAGCCCCGATGAGGCAGGAAGAGAGTTGCCTCTCCTCCAGAGGCATCCATGCTCATCACAGGCGGCTAGAGGGCCACTGCCCGTATTCGACTTGAACTCACTGGAAGGTCATATCCACCACCCCACGAGTGTCGAGCTCATGCCTTGCCCACACGCAGTGACAAGCCATTAAGCCTAGCCTGCAGAGACCCCCGATAGGCCTTACTACCAGAGGGGTCAGTCCGTGATGAGACAAGTTCCTCCTTATCAACCGGCCTAGCCCCTTCACCCACAGCCAGGTGGGCTCCTGTGCACGGGCCGCATGTAACAGGGAACTAAGGTGCTATGCTAGGAACATCTACTACACAGCTTTGGGTCTCTACCCCCCCTTTCCCCATACATGGAGATCACAGAGTGAAATACATCCATCATCATCTAACTGAAATAGAAAATAACATCTAAACTAACTAACTACATAACAGAGTTAGGTTCCTTTGTTAGAGCTTCAGATCTCGGGATCTATAAGGCCTCTAGAGATGATCTAACATGCTAAACCGGCATATTGCCATGCCCAAAGACGGTTTTGCACAACAGAATGACTAGATACCTGCTCCTCGACTCGCTCCTGATCCTTGGAAGGCGTCCATACTCCTGATCTTGTGAACAATGGCTGCTACTCAATATTCTGTTGTGCAAATCCGGCTTTCCAGAGCCTAGCAATGCGAATTGGGGTCCTACCTTGGCCGAAATGGCCCAAGAGAACCCTAAATGCGAAAATGGGAAGGAACTCTAGAAAAACCCTAAATGGTCAAAACGAAAAGAGAGCTAGGGTCTAGGGTTTTAGCCCTTATATAGAACCCTTAGGGTTAGGTTAGACATTGGCCAAATGGGATTTAGCCAATTGGCAATGGGGTCCATGGGGTTATTTATTGTGTATGTTTATTTAACATGCACAACGTTCGATGTTGCCCCCTAGGTGCAACTCTTGCTCCCTAGGTGCAACCTTATACGTCTCGCGAGTACATGTCATCCGTGACATGTACGGGTGACGTGGCAGTATAATATACGTATTGGGAGCGTATATTATGCTGGAACGTCACAGTGTTGGCCTGGCTCTTGTTTTGAGGGGTTCAGTCGGGTATGGATCGTGTGTCACCACGATCCTCTAACCACCCAGGGAGCCACTAGACCTCGGGAAGGGAAGATGCAACCCTTGCTACCTCATCGGACTAGAGAGATGCAACCCGGAGTAGTCCCAATAGGTGATACCATAGGATTACGTATCCGACAGGTTATAGTCATGCCAAAGCCCGATTTAGCACGTTTGCAAAGTATGCACAGGAGGGGCAGATGGAGTGGTCAACCCTAGCCATTGTCTATAGCCAGCCCTGTCATTGTTATATTTTGGTCTGCTCTATCTTGTGGCCCAGCCGTCAGTGTACTCTCCTTATGAATCTGAGCCTGGGTAGGAGCTCTCATATTTTATGGCATGTTGATATCTTTGTTGTATCTATGGATGTATGGATGTGCTACCCTTTGAGGTAGTTAGATGTATTGTTGTCGTTAGTGCTGATTTCGTGTTATGCTTCCACTGTTATAGGAGCCCATAGGGGAAGGGCGCAGGACACCTTCGTGTCCCCTTCCCGCACTAGGGATATCTGGGGTGCGGGATAGACGGAGGGTCCACGCGACCGAAGGGCTTGGTGGGGGATTTCCTGCGAGATGTACGACTAGGTTCGTATATTTGGTAGGGAACATCACAATCGGTCACTTCGTGTGGGCCAAGTATGGGTCTGACACTTCCTGGGTCAATGGTGTCGCCCTGACTCTCAAGAGTTGCAGGTGTTGACCTAGCTCTTGTTTTGGGGAGTTCAATCAGGTACGAATCGTGTGTCGCCATGATTCTCTAGCCACACATAGAGCCACTAGTCCTCAGGAAGGGGAGATGCAACCCTTCCTACCTCATCGGACCGGGGAGATGCAACCCCAAGTAGTGCCAATGGGTAATACCATAGGACTGCGTCTCCGGCAGGTTATAGTTAGAGCCCCAATTTAGCTCGTCTGCAAAGTATGTATAGGAGGGGTGGATGGAGTGGTCAACCTTAGCCATTGTCTATAGCTAGCCCCGCCATTGTCATAACTCGGTCTGCTCTATCTTGAGGCCCAGCTGTCAATCGACTTCCCTTACGAGTCTGAGCTGGGGTAGGAGCTCATATGTTTTATGACATGTTATTATCTTTGATATATCTATGGTTTTATGGATGTGCTACCCTTCGAGGTAGTTGGATGTATTGTTATTGTTAGTGCTAACATTATGTTACGCTTCCGCTGTTATAGGAGCCCATAGGGGAAGGGCGCACAAGGCACCTTCATGTCCCCTTCCCGCACCAGAGATATCTTGGGTGTGGGATAGACGGAGGGCCCATGCGGCCGGAGGGCTGGATGGGGGATTTCCCACGAGATATACGCCGCGGCATCATATATTTGGTGGGGAGCGTCACAATGGTATCAGAGCAATGATCTTGGTTGACCAAGTCCAAGATCCAGCACTGGCCATGACCTTAAATAGGTAGAGTAACTGGCCTCGTTAAGGAATGGAATGAGAATTCCAGCCTTGAACTACAGATAGTGGGAGAAATTGTTTTTCGCATTAGTAGGGCCATAATTAGATTAAGTTATAGTCTAAGTGGTAGAAATAATATAGTAAAAAAAAACCTTCTAGTAAATTGAGCTCAAGTTTTTCATGAACTGCATTTTTCAAAATTGAATGAGAACTCAAGAGGAGGCTTGAAAGAAAATGGCGCAAAATGACCAATATTTGGCCCAAAAGAAATAGGGAAATTTCGAGAAATAGTTAAGGTGATTAGAGAAAGTATCTTAATTAATAACTCACAGTTATAATACATTGACTCTTAAGAAAAGTAGCCACTAAAATCTATAGAAGCACTCTACTCTTTAGAAGTTCCCAAATGGTAGCTTGAACCTCTCCTTTGTCCTTGTAAGGTGAATTCTAAGCTAATCTCCGAAGCTATCGTAGAGTGGGCATCGAACGAACAGTCTACGAGATCGACCCTAAGGTGTTGCAGATAGACACAATCGACCATCAATGGAGGCAAAAGCTCTCAGAGAGGCCATCGTAAAAAAAGCCAAGTTGTTGGAAGGACCAAACAGGCAACTAGGAAGGTTGAAAGCTCCAGCTTGCACCTGAACGTTGAAGCACTTGCGGCGGGTGATGGCAAACAAATTTTTGAGACCCTATGACATAGGCCAGACGACGAACCTAGCCACTCAAGCTCTTCAGACGAATCATATCACTCTTGGATGGGCAGCGACCTGACCGCGAGGTTTGAGAGAAATTGAGATTGTAGCATCCGCTTCTGAAGATGAGGAGCAAGCAGCAGGAGCAACCTCCGCAATAGGAGCAACCCCGGCAGCAGGAAGAGCAATAAGAGGAGCAAGCAACGTGAAAGAAAATGAAGGGCAAGGAGAAAGTGGCCAAAAGGGAGGAAAAGAGGTTGGCAAAGGAGAAGCGAACAAAGAGGCGTGAAGATGGACGAAGGGGAACGTAGTTATCAGAGAACCACAACTGGACGAACCAGAGGAGGGCGAATCTGATGAGAGAAACTGGAGAAGGGCAAATCTGAACAAGAGGAGGAGCAAGAGGCTGAAGAAGAAGAGGAGGAGGAAGCCAAAGAACAGACGGAGCCTACACTCGGCCAACATATCCAATGCAGCCCAAACCACCCAAGAAGACAGCCAAGAAGTACAAGATGATCGAGAAGCCATTTAAGTTGAAGCAAGACATTGAGTATGGGAAGAAGAAGGCAGCATGCAAGATTTATCTCCGCCGATAGATCTAACATAATTACTGGTACTGCAAGCAGAGTGCCGAGGGCAGTCAAAGGCGGCTGACCAGGGTCGAAAAGCAAGCCTCTACCACCTCGATCCGATTCTCCGAAGAAGGTCTGCTATGGGCCAAATTCCAAGCACAGTTCTCGGGAGATCTGACACTGCCAACAGTGCACCAATCTGATGATTCGGAAAGCCTCTTTCGAGCGCCTACGTCGAGGGATTACGTAGGAGTTCAAGATGGACTACTGAGCCACATCAACGATAGCGGGGTCTCGCCAGGAAGCGACCGAAGCGGAGCACACTCAACATTTCGAGGAGGCCAAGATCTGCGCCATTCACGCCAAGAGGATGACCGTGATACTCAATAACATGAACTTGTTACAGAGGATTAGGAAAGATAAAATTTAAAAACTTTTTTGTAAATATTTTTGATATTACATGTACTAGAACTCTATTGTTAATGTGATAAGTTGAGATTTTGCTTAAAATATATCAATTTAGGTCAAAAATTAGTGGCTCGGATCACACCCACGCCAAAGCCCTCTGCTTGAGGACGCGGACCCCTTTTGCATTGAGTAACCTGGTTTGCTTTTTTTTTTTTTTTTGCTTAAAGGTGTCGGATTAACATGAAATAAGTTGCTAGATAGTCTAGAATTGTGCCAATCTTGTATCCTAGCACTTTAAAATTCCTAAAAATGTTGTCAAATTGTCAAGATTGACCTACTTGGATCACTATGTGCCAAAGCCCCCTGCGTCGAGAACACAGACCCCTTTCGCACAGAGTAAACTCGTTTTGCATTTTTTTGCATTTTTATTTGTCATATTGACATGAAATAAGTTGATAGATAGCTTAGCAAATCATGCATTCTAGTATTTTATATTTTCCAAAATGGTCGAGAATTAGCCAAAATCGACCCACTCAGGTCAGTCCATGCCGTGCATTCTAGTATTTTACATTTTCCAAAATGGTTGAGAATTAGCCAAAATCGACCCACTCGGGTCAGTCCGCGCCAGATATTTCTGTGTTGAGGATGCAGACACTATGCGAAATAACCCGAATTACATGATCTCGAGTGGAAATTTTGCAAAAATGTCTATAAAAGACCAAGACGCTTAAGCTAGATAGAGATGGCATCTGCATTCATCTTAGCTTATTTGTCGCTCTTATCTTGCTGAGCGTCTTCTTGTCTACACATGGGTAGTATAATCAAACCTTTTTCTTAGCAACCCAGCTAGTTGCCAATGGCTTAGAAGTTGTTGTCACACATTGGTATGACACACCAACACACGTTATAGCTGCACCACCAAGTGTCTCCCACCATGCCTTTGTATCATAAATAATTATCTAAGAATTCATTCACACTAAGTACACCCATAAAATAAGTCTCCTTATACCACCCCATGACAGTAAATAAGTACCCTTCTCAATGCCTAGTAAAGTGCCAAATGCTAAGGGAGTCATTTGGGGTTAGAGTAGATAAAGGCATAAATATAGAGACATAGATATTGAGATTGTAGAGTAAGTAGACATAATTAATTGTTGTTGTAGTAGTATTAGCTGCCTTGTGCACTTAGGCAGTCAAATAAGTCAGGGGAACCTTCGTTGCAGATACTCGAGCCCTCAACACATGAGCCACTCGACAACATCGACGAATTTGAAAGCAGAGGGTAATCTTATGGAAGAAACTTCAGCAAATCAACAGCGAAGATGAGAAGCCCGAACACAAATAATAAAGAGGAGCCTACAAGAAGAACGTTTGCGACATCAAGAATAGATACAATTGCCAAGAAGAGCTATGCAACAGTCAATAGGCATCATGGCACTTACACAATTGATCACATTAGAAGAGGAACATCTCCTAGTCAAGGATATTCTTCAAGTGCCATATTGTCTCAAGGAAGGGCTCCACATCGACGATTAATGTCACATCTATGCCATCAACAAGTAGATGACTTCATCGGCTAGTCATATCAAGAGTTTCTAAAAGATGAGACTGGATATATCTCCTAGGAAGGGCAACTATCTCAGATATACAGGCCCATAGTAGTATCAGATATAGACTTCAAAAAAAGATGCTTTGACTAAGGAGGGGTTACAAGCCAGCGAGGACGGGCTGCTCAGGAATAGGAATACGGCCAGATTGCAACCAACTTCCTCTTTGTCAGCCCCGATACTTCAGAGCAGCTACATCAGCCTCGATAGCACCATCTCAATATCATGATGACCTTCTACCTTAGAGATTGGAGGTTGAACACCAATAAGAAAAGACACCATGGGGGACCAAATACCAGGATTATTAAATGATCAGTCAAGATTATAGTCCTTGCACGTGGATGCAAATAGACTTTTCTCAGGAAGAGAAGTTGCACAGTTAGAAGTGGTAAAGCAACCAACATTGTCATCAGTCTTATAATAATAACATGCGACTATGAGCCCGTAACTGTCACAAACAGCCCCAAATTTTTCAATTGGCCAGCTAATCGTTTGCTTTTGCCTCCAATTTTTGCTGCACATGGTCGAATTATCATTTTTGTCATGCCCATGTGAAAAACCCCTTCATATTAGTCTTAATTTGGGCTGAATTGAACTTTTATCTCTGATTTTGGCCAAGAACAGCCAATGCCCTGTTATAGACTTGTTTTCTCTTGATTTTGGCCCATGCTTTGCAATTAGACCCCAAATTCTAGCCTCATGTGGTCGGATCTGACGCCCAAACTTAGAAAACTTGCTAGCCCCTTCAAATTATCACTGTTTTTGGGCTTGATTAGGCAAATGGGCTTGCTGCCCCAAACCCATTAACCTGAGATGGAAAATCCCTGTAATACCACTGTTTTTTGAGATCTTTTTCCCAATAAATTGCTCAAATCTGGTCGTCTGATCATTCTGAGCTCCCCTCTACCAAAAGCCCCTTCAAATTTAGCTCGATATGGGCTGAATCAAGGTCTGAACCCTGATTTCTTCAAGAACTCCTTGCCCCTTCTGATTTTCTGTAAATGGGCATCTCCAACCTGCTTCAATCTCGATTTTGGCACTTGTGAATCCCAGATGCTATATACCTCCAAATCAACCCTAGTTCCATTGTTGCCACCTTAACTCTCTAAATCCATCAAAATCCCTCCAAAGGATACAATATTACGGGATGGAACCAACCTTTGAATGGAGAGACTCTAGGACCAAATTTCAGCAAGAATAGAGAGCAAACTTGAAGCTATTACACCATCTATTCATCAGGAAAGTCCATATCTTACAATGTAGCTCGAAAATCCTTTAAAGCAGGCCCAAGCCCAACTAGAATCCGCTCATTTGCTGGCTGAAAATGCTCTTGGGTTGTTCCTAGCTCCAGCAGACCACTTCCTTGCCATTCCCAGCCCCAATCTCCATCAAAATCTTCAAACAAGGGGTCCTTAGGACGGATTTAGGATGGCCCATACATGGAGGTGGCTTGATCACGAAAAATCAGCAACAAACTGCCCCAAATCGGGCTGGAAACTGCCCCAAGAAGCTCAAGAACAGTCCCCCTTCATGCCCAAATCTCAAAACTTCAATAACTTGAGAAATAATTCGTCAAATCCATCGAAAAAATGGCTCTCCAGATCGGTATTGAGATGGAGCATCCTTTAGTGGCTGTTGCAGCCCAAGATCAGGCTTGAAATGAGCATGGATCGACCAAGAATGGGCTGGAAAAAGCACAAAACAGAGTTTGAAGGGCGTGAAGGGCTATGAAGGGTTATGAAGGGCGCTTCCTTCAAGCGCCCTCCTCCTCCACCTAGGGTTTTGTCCTTGTGACCACACGTTTAATTTGAAGTATGCATCATTGTGTCAGCGGATAATGTCCATAGATGTGAAGATGGCAGCATTCTTGTCCGCATAGGTACCATCGGCTATTATTTTCGTATGTTTAACCACTGTTTGTGGTAGCATCGAAATTGGCTTTGATGGACTGAATGTTGGGCAAGTGCAAATTTTGCCACTCACGCTGGTGGAGTTAGGAGCAATGATGCATCTTATGATAAAAGGATGGATGACAACGCCCCCTTTTCTGACAACCCGTTGTGTGCTAAATACCAGAGTAAATTTCAAAGTGTTGGTAATTGTACTTCTGGCATGCAGACATTTGATGAAGTTGGCAATTGTATTGTTGTTTACATGTCAGAGAGGTGTGGCAAGGTCGTGTCATTTGCTGATTATGAAGCTACAGGGTGTGCAACTGATAGATGGAGTAAGTTCATGCTATGCATAGCCCTGCATATACCTGTTAGAATGGATGAGGATGAGTTTTACGTATGGCGTCACAATACACCAATATTGTGATCAGGTTTGTAAGGTCTCATCTTCATTGGGATCCGTGATGTTATCTCTCGTGTTTCTCAGAAATGGTGCCATTGTGACGTTAAACCTTTGACCGTTAAGTCGAGGTTTGATTGGATCTCCTATAATGGGATTAAGGCTATTTGAATTGCCATGTATGGTGTTGCGACTCCTGTTGATGATGATATTGGTACACCTAGTGATTTTGAAGCAATGATGGCCAAAAGAAAGAAGATGATACAGGAAAGTGACCGTATTATTATGGCTAATATCGATTGGAACCGTGCTAAAGATTGTAGCTCTTATATAATTATAGCTATCGCCTTTGCATGTTTTGTTATGACCGATATTGCTAATCTTTACACCAAATGGATTTTTGCTGCAGTGTTCTTTGGCATTGGCAATTGGTTTATTTTCAGTTGGTGGTATTTAGCTGTCAGCATCACCGTAGTGTTGTATGATTTGCAGTTAAAACAACCCACTCAATCTGATCATATAGCGACCACTGCCTCTGTCGTTTATGTGAGTACCTTGGGTCTCGTATACTGCATGGATTCTACTGGTGTTCGAATAGGGTGTATGGTTGTTGCGTTGGTCATTGTTGTTTCAGCTTTAAGGAAAACGTGGGAGTTTCTAAACCTGATTGGTCTATCGTTATTCACATATTAATGTGTCTTGCGATTACTTTTAAGTTCACCCAGCAGTTTTATTTTGAGGTACACCGGAATTGGTATGTTAAAGTTGTTCAATGGATATTTCTTGGTGTTGTCCCCATGGACATTGATTGGGATGGCGTTACCTTATGGTCTAGTGCTTATGTGGGGTCTATTGATCTACTTGAGGCAGTTCAACATACATGAATTATTGTGCCGCCTAGCCTTGTGTTTGTTGTTGCTGGCGTACGTATCGTGTTGGCTTTTGTTATTCGTATTGTAGTTGGTAGCATGTCCCTGTGTAAAGTCCCAAATATACGTAAGCGTGACAGATTTTTGTTCAGCTTTCTGTTGTACTTTGGGAGCGTTCCTCCTGTTCCACGATTTATTCAGTTGGGCTATGAGGGAGAATGGCAGCGCGCATTGGTTCCAGGGCTGATACTCGCTTTAACAACATTTGAGATGATGTTCGCTAGAGAATTGGCCTTTTTCCATGTGTTTATGATTGTATTATCTAGTTTCTATGAGGACATTGGAAAAAGGGGTCTGCTTCGAATGTTTGCTGATTATGATGTGTCTCTATCTGACGCTTTTCCATCTAAAGGGTGCAATCCATGGGCGAGTATACATGACATTAATATCATATCCAAATGTGTTCATACCATCCGCGTTAAATCTGGTGATGGTTATGCTCTTGGTATTGGTTTTGTCAACAGGTTGCGTTCTAAGGATAATGCTCCCGCGGACTTTTCAATTCAGCATGTGCTCAAGGCAGATACTACTGCTTGTGATGTTTTAGTCGGCAGGAACTATATTAATGTTAAAAAAAAATGGTATAATAGTTGGGGTGGTAAAGATCCAGGTGTATGTCTTGGGTTTGATCCAGACACATCCCTTTTTGCAGCTGATGTTGATTTGCTTGCAAGATCTGAGATTAAGAACATTAGTTATCTGATGTTGGTTCATCCCCTACGTGCTATAAATTTTTGCCATGACTTTACAATACATGATACTGTCGGGACAATTGATGTCAAAGTGGACTTTAAGAAAGGTGATTCTGGTGGACCAGTATTTGCTATATTAAATAATGGAACTTCACGTTATTGTGGGACCGTTTCTGCTGGCACTGGTTTTCATCAGGGTAATGTTATATCCCTGATTCTTAAGGATTATAGCGTGTTTGCTTCCACTGATCCCGACGATATTAATTATGTCGATGTTAATGCTATTGCTTCTGATCAAGTGATAGGTGGTGGTGGTACTGATGTTATACCTGTTTCTAATTCTATTATTTCTGTATCTGTACCTGCATCTACTGGTATGCACCCCCCGTTTCAAATGTTAACTCTGGCTCTGATAGCGGAAGTGGTGAATCATATAATAAAAGACCCATTTTGGGCGATGTCAATGATTCACGTTTTCTCCTTATAGGAGCTCAGATTTTGATATTCGGGGAGGTCGCGAAGTATACAATGTTGGGTATGATTTGTATCAGACGGCATTTAAGAAACTTAAGTATAATGCTGTTTATCGCCCCCCGAGTGATGTGCACATTAAGAAGCATGTATCTAACTTTGCCGTTGTTCACCGTCCGTCTCATTTTGATAAAGATTCCTCCGTTGAATCATTTGTTGATTATTGGGTCGAGGAGCTTAAGGTGAAACTTCAAGAATATAATATACTTGTCAGTAATTGGAAGCCCCATCGCAGTGATTATACTATCGATAAATATCCTAAGTTTCTGCAATGTAGTGCCAAGGTATTTGAGCATGTGGATAATGATATAGGGGTTCTCTCCCTGAATTTACGTAATGTCATTGCTGAGGCCTTGTGAAGAAAGGATATTATTGAGTTTAATTGTGCACGCATGGATGATGATGTTTCCTGTCAAGTTAATACATGGGCTGGTCCAGCTCGAGTGTAGGGTATCTGCATGGCAGTTGGTCCACCTAATCCAAGTTTAAGTAATCGCATGTTAATCTACGATTTCTTGGATTAAAAAAAAAAAGCACGGTTCGATGTGGTGTGTAGAGTCATGCATCTAACCCAAAAAGACTAGCACGAGGTCCTGAGGTGTACGAAAGAGACTTGAAGAAACTACAGAACACCCGCAAAAAGCAGGGTTCGATGTGGTGGGTGGAGTCATGCATGAACCCAAAAACTAGCATGTGCCCCTGAGGTAGACGAAGACTATACATGAAGCAACCATAGAGCACACACCAACTCCAAAACAAGAAACCAAAGGAAGGCACTACCAAACAGTCACGGGAAGAACGTCGGACGCGGGAGCTAATCTACGCAACACACTCGACCTTAGAGTACCCACACCCCCAAAAAGCAGGGTAAGTCATGTATGAACCCAAAACAACTAGCCTGAGTCCCTGAGGTACATGAAGACTAAACATGAAGCAACCACAGGACGCATGCTAACTCCAAAACAAAAGACCAGAGGAAGGCAACCCAAAAAGACAAGGGGAGAACGTCAGATGACACGCATCCACGCAGCACACTCGACTAAGGGCACCCACAAACCAAGAGCGAGCACTAAGACAGAGAAGAACGTCAGATGCCAGGCATCCACGCGACACACCAAGTGCAAGCATAACCAGAGGGTTCGATGTGGTGGGTGGAGTCATGCATGAACCCAAAACAACTAGCATGTGCCCCTGAGGTAGACGAAGACTATACATGAAGCAACCATAGAGCACACACCAACTCCAAAACAAGATACCAAAGGAAGGCACTACCAAACAGTCAAGGGAAGAATGTCAGACGCGGGAGCTAATCTACGCAACACACTCGACCTGGAGCACCCACAAACCAAGAAATGCAAGCACAAGGACAGAGAAGAACGTAAGACGCCAGGCATCCACGCGACACACCAAGCGCAAGCACCAAACGGGGAGTGGGAGAGGGAACCGACTCTCAGGAGAGGGTTACGGGATGTCAACATAAAGCACGCACTCACCCCCCAATAAAACGGATCCATCACAACCTAAGAAATCTAGATCAAACTCGGACTCAAGACCAAACTAGGACTGACTGTAGAATAATGAATGGTCTTCATATTTTGCACATTAAGAGGCAAACTGCCCTAAGTGTCCAAAAATAAACACGCTCGTCAAACCACCAAAGGTTTTGGATACCTAATGTCGTGAACAACAACTTCCTAAAAGAAATTGGTCGAAGAAAGTTCAAAGTTAAAAAACTAGGAGTAGTCAAACTTAAGACAAAGTAGTTTGCCCTGTGTATATGATCGTTTATTTTTTTTTTTATTTTTTTATTTTTTTCCTTGCGTGCCCGCCCACCTCAACTGCTAGGCACCTGCCACGTGCCCTTGGACACCTGCCACGTGTCCCCATGAAAAGGTCAAGGGAAGGTTTGACCCACTCCCCACATGTGGCCCTAGGCCATCACTTCATGAGAAAAGACCAAAAAAGAGGGTTTGAACCTTTGCCATTATGACTCCAGACTATACTAGGTACCCTATGCCAACTTGGAAAGGTACCATCATTTCAATTTTACTCCAAATTGCCCTGTTGATGTTGAGATAAGCCCCAAAATTGTCACAACCAGAAACAGCCCAAAATTTCTAATTGGCCAAGTAATCCATCGAATTTGCTTCCAATTTTTCCTATAATTTGTCGGCCTGCTATTCCGAGCTGATTCATCCAAAAAGCCCCATTGGATTTGCACTGATTAGGGCTGAATTAAGAATTTCCCCCTTTTGAGCCCGTAACTGTCACAAACAGCCTCAAATTTTTCAATTGGCCAGCTAATCGTTTGATTTTGCCTCCAATTTTTGCTGCACATGGTCGAATTATCATTCTTCTCATGTCCATGTGAAAAGCCCCTTCATATTAGTCTTAATTTGGGCTGAATTGAACTTTTATCTCTGATTTTGGCCAAGAACAGCCAATACCCTGTTACATACCTGTTTTCTCTTGATTTTGGCCCATGCTTTGCAATTAGGCCCCAAATTCTAGCCTCTTGTGGTCGGATCTGATGCCCAAACTTAGAAAACTTGCTATCCCCTTCAAATTATCACTGTTTTTGGGCTTGATTAGGCAAATGGGCCTGCTGCCCCAAACCCATTAACCCGAGATGGGAAATCCCTGTAATACCCCTGTTTTTTGAGATCTTTTTCCCAATAAATTGCAAACATAGTCATCTGATCATTCTGAGCTCACCTCTACCAAAAGCCCCTTCAAATTTTGCTCAATATGGGCTGAATCAAGGTCTGAACCCTGGTTTCTTCAAGAACTCCTTGCCCCTTCTGATTTTCTGTAAATGGGCATCCCAACCTGCTTCAATCTCGATTTTGGCACTTCCTTTCATGAATCCCAGATGCTATATACCTCCAAATCAACCCTAATTCCATTGTTGCCACCTTAACTCTCTAAATCCACCAAAATCCCTCCAAAGGATACAGTATTATGGGATGGAACCAACCTTTGAATGAAGAGACTCTAGGACCAAATTTCAATTACACCATCTATTCATCAGGGAAGTCCATACCTTACAATGTAGCTCAAAAATCCTTCAAAGTAGGCCCAAGCCCAACTGGAATCCGCTCATTTGCTAGCTGAAAATGCTCTTGGGCTTTTTCTAGCTCCAGCAGACCACTTCCTTGGCATTCCCAGCCCCAATCCCCGTCAAAATCTTCAAACAAGGGGTCCTTAGGACGGATTTAGGATGGCCCATACATGGATTGTGACCACACGTTTAGTTTGAAGTATGCATCATTGTGTCAGCGGATAATGTCCATAGATGTGAAGATGGCAGCATTCTTGTCCACATGGGTACCATCGGCTATTATTTTCGTATGTTTATCCACTGTTTGTAGTAGCATCGAAATTGGCTTTGATTGAGAATCCAATCGACGGGGTCAACACTATACCAATTCACGGTTTAGAAGGATCATCCTCAAATCTTATAACCTCCAAGACAGGATAAGTCAACATGAAAGATTCTAGAGAGTGAATAACATTACCTTCAAGCTTTTGAGACGTGACACCAATACCCTACATTGTCCACTACATCATAGAGTCCATTAACATGAATACCTTTAATGAAGGAAGTCTACATCAACATTGAGGACAAGTAAAGTCAGAATATGTTTGAGAAAAAGAGCAGGGCACGTGAATCATTATACAACAACTCCAAAGAGGATCAGATTTTTCAACAAAATTGTGGATCATCGCCTTGCTACCCCAACAATTAACGACTACACCAACTTTTAGCAAGCTAGAGGACCTATCAGATAGTTGAATATCTTAGAATTATGGGTGATAACATCCATGATGGGATTAGGATGAAATTTTGAGTAGATTTTTTGTCATTTTTTTGAAAGGACAGACCCAAGGGCTACCATAGCCAAGCTTGCTACGTTTGCCCTGGCATTTCATATTGCTCAAGCACTTCCAGAATATTGATTTGCATCCTACAAATGCATTGCCGATCTATTTGTCCACTAGCATCGCCTCATATAAGTCATGTTTCACTGATTACAGATTATTGAAGGAAACATATGCCCACAAAGTCTATTGCTCCAAAGGCTTAATCGGTACAATAGGTTAAGGCAAAAACCCTGATAATATATGGTCAGGTAAAAAGATTTAGACAAGGCTTTGAAACTTCCTCAATAGCTGCTGGCCACTACTGTTAAACCTTCTACGTTTGCCATATCTATGCATGATTCACAGCTGGTAGTCCACAACAGAGAAAAATAGGCACAAAGCTGGCCATATCTATCTATGATTCACAGCTAGTAGTCCACAACAGAGAAAAATAGGCACAAAGCTACTTCGGCTACCTGCGCTTCAACAAAATTCTTCCCTTTAAAATTGTAGAATGAGCTTTTGTCATCATCGGCAGTAACAAAAACGTCCATGGCTATTTTTACCAGAGAAAATCGATCAAGGCAAAATATCCTTTAAAAAAAATAAGGTCTGCAAATGTTTCTGGCATATATAGGAATATCTACTGCTGTGTATGCCAGTCTTAAAGATCGCCATCAAAATTAAATGCCGATCGAACCAAGTAGAGAAAATACTTTAGGTTATGGAGCACGATCTTGCCCCAACAATCAAGTTAATAAAAAACCTTTTTCCAAGGTCCAAATTAGATCACATGACAATTTTGAGATGTATATCCCAACAATCTCTCATAAATAGTTTCTAATTGCCAACTAATAGGCCATATGTTTCTGGCTACCATAAAAATACTATATTCAGGTCTATTTTTGGGTGAATGCTTAGCATATGTAAACTGTAAATTAAGAACACCCTACATAAATCATGGCATAATATACAAGGCCCCAATTTGGTTCAAAGGTATATGCCTCTAAGAAAAACTTTACACTTACGTCAAAACTCTAAAACTCTGCTTCAATCTATACTAGGCAGCTACTAAGGCATCATGTAGCAAAGGTGTAGGAAAAGGCAACATGTAGAAACTCCAACATGTGGCATGCATAAAAAAAACCCTACCTCCAACTGTAGAGTGATGCATATTATTTATCCTGCTTATTCTTAGATATAGGGGTGGCAGGCCCCTACTCAAAGCAGGAGCCATGCCACACTCTATGTGAATTCAATGCCAGTTAGAAAGTAACTTAAAAATCAAAGTAGTTGGTTACCTCAAATTCAGAAGTAGTTGTTGATAACTTGCAAAAGTTCTCAGAAATAAAACTTGATTCAGAAAATGGGTCCAGTTCTAAGTCAGAAAATTCCCTGTTCCAAGGATAATCCATATTTTTATCAAGCCGAGTGGCAATGTTTTGGACAATAGTCCATGTATGTGTGTCAGGCCAAATGGCAAACTATGACAAGTGTCCCTTTCAATTTTGCAGCAATCTCATAGTGTTAGTATTGCATAGCAGGACCCATCTGTTCTTAGTTTCTGAATTCAGCCTGCATTCATATCGAATCATGAGATGTTAATATATTAGATCCTGCTTATTGAGTAGGCAGAATGCATCATACATCAAACTTTAGCAATTGCAAAAAAAACCCTTACCAAGAAAGTTTGGCAGCACTGATAAGACCAATGCACAGAAGTGTCATGGAAAAAACCGGCTTGAACTAGTAAAAACTAGCGCAAACATCAGCATTGGTCAATCCCTCCGCTGTCTTATCTGGCCATACAAGAACAAAATGTCCAAGATGGTACCATTCTTTCAAGGTATACAGTTACAGATATCTATATCCTAATGTCATTATATACCTTAAACCAAAAGTAATGGTATCATATCCCAGAAAGTTTAAGGACGATCAATGTTTTATCCTTTACAATCTTTCAGACCGTGTAATATTATCCTGCAATGCTATCCGTGTCATGACCTTTAAGATTTCATGCCATAAATCTTAACTGGAATGCATTTCATAGCAAAATTTAAGATGCACAAGGCAAAACACAGTTTATATAACACTAACTTCATAGCTTTACTAAGGTATCACTCTGTCAAAACTAATTGCTACATATGCTCAAGTATATGCTGCTGCAATACTCCAAAGTCAACTACAAAATTCTGTTGTTAATGTAAACTAGCAGTCACATATAGGCACTTAGTATTCCAAGTGTAGAACACAAAAAATTAAACTTCTTGTATATGTCCAAAATTTTATACATATATCATTGCAATAGATTCAGTAATCTCATAATATATCTCGATGTTTAAGTAATAGAGATATGGACAATAAATAAGCAAGGCAGTTAGGCATATAGGCTTGCCAAAAACTTGAGATTCATGTCTTAAACAAAGACAGAGAAATTATTACCTTGTACTAATACAAAACAGTAGAAATGTAAACTGAAAACGTAGATCCAATTCAGGAGTACATAGTATAGCACCACTGTTTGTGGGCGTCCTCTAATATCAGCAGTATTATCTTCAAGTTCCCGTCAGTTTCCATTCTCCAAGCTCAACCAAAACCTAAAACAAAAGGAATGCATTAGGAAGAGAAGCCCGTACCTGCATCCAACCATTACATAATTAGCCATAGACTGGGTAAAAATGCAAGGGCCAAAAGGTACCTTAGGCTTCTCGGTTATTAACTGTTTGCCTAATGCAATCCTTTTGCCCCAAGATCAAGTGAGCAAAGTAAAATGGAAAAAAAGTTTAAATAACTAAGAGAGGTCAATCACATCCTTATTTTAGTAATCATGCGAGCAAGAGCAAAATATCCTTTAATCGAGACTGTTCAGAGAAAAAACACATATTTAAAGACATTTAAAACCCAAGATATCCCCTGTTCTACCTTTTAGGCAATAAACAACATATGGTCTGCAAATGTAAGTACCTGTGCGATCAGAAGCATTCTTGCTTAATTAACAACATTTAAATAACATTGACCAAACAAAATTCTTCATATAATCAGCTAACAAATGGAAAGCAGCTTTGCACCTTCAGATTTGAGAGCAGAGTAATACCACAAAAGATAAGGTTAACCATGTCCTAATGTACTGGCAGATACTCAGCACTACTAGCACCATTTTTTTAACTCAAAAATCACAACAATACCTGGTTTTCCACAGTGTCAAACAATGGATCCTCTTTATTTTTGAATTTCAGGAACAAAATGGGAAACCGCCATATCTATGCCATTTGAAATCCTGATCCATCATATTTAGTGGTTGGCTATCATAGCCAAGCTTGCTACGTTTGCCCTGGCATTTCATATTGCTCAAGCACTTCCAGAATATTGATTTGCATCCTACAAATGCATTGCCGATCTATTTGTCCACTAGCATCGCCTCATATAAGTCATGTTTCACTGATTACAGATTATTGAAGGAAACATATGCCCACAAAGTCTACTGCTCCAAAGGCTTAATCGGTACAATAGGTTAAGGCAAAAACCCTGATAAGATATGGTCAGGTAAAAAGATTTAGACAAGGCTTTGAAACTTCCTCAACAGCTGCTGGCCACTACTGTTAAACCTTCTACATTTGCCATATCTATCCATGATTCACAGCTGGTAGTCCACAACAAAGAAAAATAGGCACAAAGCTGGCCATATCTATCTATGATTCACAGCTAGTAGTCCACAACAGAGAAACATAGGCACAAAGCTACTTCGGCTACCTGCGCTTCAACAAAATTCTTCCCTTTAAAATTGTAGAATGAGCTTTTGTCATCATCGGCAGTAACAAAAACGTCCATGGCTATTTTTACCAGAGAAAATCGATCAAGGCAAAATATCCTTTAAAAAAAATAAGGTCTGCAAATGTTTCTGGCATATCTAAGAATATCTACTGCTGCATATGCCAGTCTTAAAGATCGCCATCAAAAGTAAATGCCGATCGAACCAAGTAGAGAAAATACTTTAGGTTATGGAGCACGATCTTGCCCCAACAACCAAGTTAATAAAAAACCTTTTTCCAAGGTCCAAATTAGATCACATGACAATTTTGAGATGTATATCCCAACAATCTCTCACAAATAGTTTCTAATTGCTATTTCACCATAAAAATACTATATTCAGGTCTATTTTTGGGTGAATGCTTAGCATATGTAAACTGTAAATTAAGAACACCTTGCATAAATCATGGCATAATATACAAGGCCCCAATTTGGTTCAAAGGCTAAAACTTTGCTTCAATCTATCTTTCAGTCATTGCCACTAGGCAGCTACTAAGGCATCATGTAGCAAAGGTGTAGGAAAAGCCAACATGTAGAAACTCCAACAGTGGCATGCATTAAAAAAAAAAAAAAAAAAAAAAGAGAGAGAGCAGGGTTCGATGTGGTGGGTGGAGTCATGCATGAACCTAAAACAACTAGCATGTGCCCCTGAGGTGGACGAAGATTATACATGAAGCAACCATAGATCACATACCAACTTCAAAACAAGAAACCAAGGAAGGCACTACCAAACAGTCAAGGGAAGAACGTCAGACGCGGGAGCTAACCTACGCAACACACTCGACCGATGGAGCACCCACAAACCAAGAAATGCAAGCACAAGGACAGAGAAGAACGTCAGACACCAGGCATCCACGCGACACACCAAGTGCAAGCACCAAACGGGGAGTGGGAGAGGGAACCAACTCTCGGGAGAGGGTTACGGGATGTCAACATGAAGCACGCACTCACCCCCCAATAAAACGGATCCAACACACCCTAAGAAATCTAGACCAAACTCGGACTCAAGACCAAACCAAGACCAAACCAGGACTGACTGCTCAGGATGCTAGATGGGCGTAAGTTGTAATCATTCTCGATACCACATCGGATCCTAATGGTCCCAAAGATTCCCCCCGAACCGGGAGGTCAAAGGAAGTGGGACCTTCTCCCTTTGAACGCCAAGTCAACACACTATGGTCCAAGGGAAGCGCCAATAAACCCTTCCTCCCAAGGAGAGAAAGGGCGGACATGTTAAGGGACATATGTCACCAAGCTAGACCCCAAGGAACGTCACTTTACCCCTCCTCCCTCAGGAGAAGGGGCTAACATGTTAAGGGGCTTAAGCTTAAAACTACCCCCCTTTTTTTTTTCCCCATATTCCCGATGCATGGATGCCCTTGTCCCCTATTGCTGACATGCGAGGAATGCACGAACACGAAAAATGCAAGGACACAAGGCACGGTGAGGCGGGTGCGGGGCTTCGTACCTCCAGCACCCCCATATACATCAAGGGCCCAAACATGGGCCAATAATGGGCTCACAACATAAAAAAAATCACCTCATATGGGGTGTCCATGGGTGAGGCCCTTCCCATGGGTGCCACCTACCTTGTCCACCTTGGGTGCCCACCTCAGCTGTAGGGCACCTGCCACGTCCCCATTGGACACCTGCCACGTGTCCCAATCCCATTGGGTCAAGGTTTGACCCTTTTCGCCCCAAGAATTGGGGGAGGTCACATTTCACCTGCTAACCTGTCATGTCAGGTCTGCCACAACTGCCATTTCAGCCTGCCACTGCTGACACGTCAGTCACCCAAGCATGCCAGGGTATCATTCTTCCAAGATCACCCCCAAATCGGTCTGTTCTTTCCTATTCTTTTGATCAGAAATTCCAATTTCTTCAATTCAGAGCTCCCTACTCCAAATTGGGATCTGAAAATTTGCTACATGGGTCGGCCCATGCTTCAAGAATCTAACCATGTAAAAAGCCCCTTCAGATCTGTTATATTTTTGGACCCATTTCGAAAAAACTATTTCTGTGTGGAATAGAAAATCTTCGATTACTTCCCCAATTCATGGAATTAGCTTCTCAAACTTCTTCCATAGATAAATATGGCAAATCCGAGCATGGATTTGCAAAAAGCCCCATCAAATTAGGCCTATTTTGGGCTTAATTAGGACCTCTGATCAGCTGTTCTTCCCTAAATCCAGGACTGTCATAAACGGAGATGACCAATCCCCAATAATCTAGCTTTTTGGTTGATCTAAAGCAGAGAATAGACCATCCTAGGGCTTAAACAACAAATTTACCTACTCCAATGAAGCAAAATTGATCAAAGAATCAACAAACCAACTTGGATTTACAATCTTGAAGTGCCCATTTTCTGTTTTTCTGATATGGGCAGCCCCTATTTTGTTTTGAACTCGATTGTGGTGTTTCCTTCCTCGAATCCGGGCTGTTTCCTAACTTCAAATCCTTCCCATGGCTCCATTCTTGCCTCCCAACATCCCTGATACTCCTAAAATCCTTCAAAAGGATCCAATATTACGGGGTGAAACCGACCTTTTAGGTAGAAAGACTTTAGGATCAAATTTCAGCAAGAAAGGAGAGAAAGCTTGGAGATATTCCACGAACCATGTTTCAAGGCTCTCCATACCTAGGATTTCAGCTCAACCCTCCTTCAAAACCGGCCTGTTTTCTTGTGATTTCAGCCCCACAAGACCATAAACTTTACAAATGAACTCGGATATGTCAAATCCAGCCTCGGGCGTCCTTCTTCTTAGTGTATAGATGCCCCAAAACTGCCCATTCACCCCAGAGATTGGCCAATGAGACTTACAAAACTCGTTTGATGGCGAAGAATGACAAAACCGACCATTTCAATGCCAAAATCCAAGCTCAAATGAGGGAATAATCATCTTGGGCATCTCCTTAAAGCTCCATCCCTTATTTTCCTTGGCAAATCAGCTCCTCCATCACCCATTTGCGCCCTCTCCCGCAGGGTTCGATTTCGGAGAGGGAGCCTGAGAGACGGCTACCACATCCAAGAAAGGCAGTAGGCACGCAAATTACCCAATCCCGATACGGGGACATAATGACAATAAATAACAATACTGGGCTTCTACAAGTCTGGTAATTGAAATGCGTACAATCTAAATCCTTTAACGAGGATCCATTTGAGGGCAAGTCTGGTGCCTGCAACCGCGGTTATAGCATATATTTAAGTTGTTGCAGTTAAAAATCTCGTAGTTGGATCTCGAGGTAGAAAGTTTCTCTTATGCATCTCATGTTTACTAATTTGTATCACTGTCATATATTGCAAATTTGACATAAATGATGACTTTGACAAAACTAACATATATGACAAATTTGACATATATGATAAATATAATATATATGACAAATTTGACATAAGATGACAATTTTGACAAATGACAAATGACATTTGATACCTATGAGAAATATGACAAATGTGACATATATGACAAATATGACATGTATGATAAAAATATATGACATGTTTGACATAAAAAAACAATACTAACAAATGACATATGACATTTGATACATATAATGAATAATTATAAGGCGTAAGGTGTAATCATTCTCGATACCACATCGGATCTCGATAACCAGAGGGTTCGATGCGGTGGGTAGAGTCATACTACAAACCCAGAAATCCCTAGCACGTGATCCTGAGAGGGACAGCATGAAACACACAGGAACACCAGGACACACGCAAACATCAACCCGGAAACCAGAGGGGATCCCCATTAGCCAAGGGAAGAACATCGGATAGAGAAATCCATGCAACACACAAGGACTAGGAAATCCAAAGCCATAACAACCATACGCAAGGACAATGAAGAACGTCAGACACTGAAGAATGCATCCACGCATCACACCAAGCGACGGCACCAAACAGGGGACGGGAGTGACCGACAGACTGGGGAGGGTTACATGAAAAAGCAAGAAAAGCGGACCATACCCCACAATCCACACCACATCCCAAATCGGGGGGTCCAAGAATCCTAGGGAGCCCTATCTGACGACTCTCGTGGAGCTAGATGGATATAAAATATAATCATCCTCAATAACGACATTGGACCCTAATGGTCCCAAAAGATCTCACCAAGAAGGAGAGAAAGAGGAGGCCGGAGGGGTTGGGACCAACCCCTCTGCCGAACGAAATGCAACAAAGAGCTTCCAAACCTTATACAATGGAGGAGAGGCTACATGGCTATTACCAACATCGCCACAACCATCCTTTTTTTTTTTTTTTTTTTTTTTTTTTTTTTTTCAGAGGAGGAAAAGGGAGAGAGAGAAAGGGAGGGGGGGGGGGGAAGGAGGAGAGAGGAGGAGGGGGGGGGAGGGGGGGGGAACCATACATGAACCACCTGAGGCTAGGGCTCGCCACCATCAGGCTTTGAGCTCTTGATCCCTGACCTGTCCTCGGGGGGGCTAGACCAACTGGCCTTCCCTAAGATCCTGATAAAGGAAAAACCTTATACCAGTCCATGCAACAATGTGCTATATGGCGGGATCGAGCCTGTGAACTTTCCTGCTAGGAGCTTCGATGCTAACCATACTGTACTTATGAGATCAAGCAATTAAATGCATCTAATCTGCTGTATGCAATTATTCATAGAACATGCAACCCTTACCATGCAAATGGGGTTATGCCACGTGGGCAACATGTACCAGCATGTGCAGGGGGGCCTGTTGCTCCTTTTCTGTATAAAAGCCCCTTTGCAGGGTGATGCTGATTTTTTATCATTTTCCCCTCTGTGCTGATGGAGGTTGGAACCACAGCTCTGTTCCGGCGAAGGATTCAATCCTTATGCATCAAGACTCCTAGTTTTCTTTGGATCTACTCTGAGGTATCTTCCTTCTTGCTTGTTTGAGCTGTATAACGCATCAAATAACATACCTGGATCGTAGGTGTCGGCCGAAGATCTGCGATTTGTCTGATAGAACATACTTATTTCGATGGTGGAAGTGGGGCTGCAGCAGGAGCTCATTGTAATCAGGTGAGGTCCTTTAGAGTAATGAATGCACTGACCCCGTCCACCTTTCTGTTTTCAGGGATCCATAATCCAAGCTGGGGGAGCCCAGATCCATTTCGGTTCTGTCTCTCTCATGGTGCAGAATGCCGGGCTCCAGATTTGCAACCATTTGGAGGCTTCCTCCTCTTTCTTGTCTTCATTGATTTTTTTTGTTCATGATCCAGGATCCAGGTGCATTGAGCAGCTACAGTTGCTACAATATTTGCCCACAACTCTGACATAAGAAGATTTGGCTGTATATCTCTGTGTTCGAACAACTTAACTGTGTATCTTCTCCAAATGGCCCATGAAGTTTGAGCTCTTATTATATTCCATGCCTTTTGGTCATTTCTTGTTCCCCTTATTTGGTGAGGCCCTGCTGATTCTGTAAACTGAGGTTCATTGTTGTCCATCCATTGCCAAGTTGTTATATTTTCCAGATATTGCATATCATCTTCTTTCATGCCTGTGAGAACCATATGCCATGTGATGCTGCTGCTATGATTCATAATGGTGAGCTCATTCCATATCTTCCATGCCTTTTTCCAGATATTCTGTATATATTTGCATGACCAAAACACATGCTTTTGTGATGCAGGCATTTGCACTCGTAGAATGATGGGGGTTGACCCCTCATATATTTTCTGGGGACTGCACTTTTGTTTGCCATTAGCCACATCAAGTATTTGACTTTTGCATGGCATGCATTGGACCATATAAGTTTCAATATCCTTGTCCTTTTGAGATCTCTTTCTACTCCCATAGTTAGTGCCTTATGGAATAACTTGGAAGTTTGATTTTCTTCTACAGCCTGCATTATTCTGCCCATTTTTGGGGTGAAAGTGAAGAAATCGAACTGGCCTGCATCACCATACTTCCAATACCACATACGAGGGTCCCAATCAAGATCATCAGAATTGCAATTTCTAAACACCATGAGGTTAATTGATTGGTCCTTCTCAACTTCCGGATCAGACAGCATGATTTTGTATTTAAGGTCAATTACTCTTATCCTTTTCCATTGTCTCTGAACTAGAGGTGGGATATTTAGTATGTCTGATACTGTTTTTTGCAGAACAATGCCTTTTTCATTTGCTGTAAATTTATATCCTCTGCTGACATTTTCAGATGGCTGGTACCAGACTTCCTTCTCGTTATTTTCATTTGCAATGGGATTCCAATGCCATTTTTCCTGCAGTGGGACATTTTGATGTGTAAGTTCTGCCCATGCTTCCTTCACTGCTTGGAGCAGAATCTCCACATCACTGACAATTCTTTTCCTTGGGCAAGGGCCTAGGGTCTGGGTTAACTTCTGCAGGGTGGCTTCCCTTGTTGGCATTAAGATTCTGTCAAGGTCCTCCACTACCCTTATTCCTCTTTCATGTAGCCATCTCCACCCTAACTTATACCTGTCTTCCCCAATCTGTTGGCCACGAAATTTGATTCTGGGGTTGTGGAAGAGGAGTTGTTTTTTAAACTGTTTTCAAACTGGAAGAGGACTCTATTGCCCATTCTTGGGCTAGCTTGAGGGTGGCTATATTTTCAAAAATTAGTCTGCCCTTAACAAACCCTGTTTGTGCATTTCTGATAACAGATGGCAGGATGCCCCTTAGTCTTATTGATATAGCTTTAGCTATAATTTTATATATGGTGCACATCATAGAAATGGGTCTCCAGTTTTTGAGTTCAGTTAAGTCCCCCTTTTTGGAGACTAAAGTGATGCACCCTTCCAGAAACTCCTGTTCCCATCTCCCTTATTCTATGGCCATGTTCCATGATTGCAAGATTAAGGGTCCAATCCACTCCCAATTTTTGATAAAGAAAGATGGGGGGATGCCATCTAAGCCAGGGCTTTTATCCTCATTCAACTCCTGTAAGGCTTTTTTAAGCTCTTCCACAGTGAATGGTTTATTCAAAATTGCATTCATGTTTTCATTAATGACTTTGGGCACCCTTTCCAGGATTTTGGCCAGAGCTAGCAATCTGTTGTGGTCCATGGGAACTGCTTCAAACACATCTACAAAATAGGTATCCACCATTTCTTGCATTTTGGACTGCTGGGTAATGAGCTGTCCATTTTGGTCTCTCAAGGCTAGGATGGGGGTAGTAGCTTTTCCTTTTAGTGCCACATAGTGTGCATGAGATAGCTGCCTTTCATTAAGAAGCCAGGTTATACTGCTTTTTTCAAAATAATTTATTATTTTTTCCTGCTCCACTCTGGCAATCTCATCCTTTAATCCAGCTACTTGTCCCCTTGCCCATTCATTGTCCCTGTCCCTTTCAATTATGCTTATAGCTCTTTGCCAAGTTGTTTTAGGGGCACGTTCCTTGCCAAGCAATTTCCTTTTAGCTCATTCTGCATCTGCCTTGCTTTTGTGGACATGTGCTTGATCAGTCCTCCAGGTCCCTGTTCTTGGTTGAGATCCCAGAATTCCATGGCCATTCTTTGAAGCTCTGCATCCTCAGCAATTGTTTTTCTAATACTTGCTTTGCGTTTTTCTCCTCCTCTGATGCTATTCTTACTTAAGAGAATTAAAGGTCTATGGTCAGAGAAGTCTACATACTCTGTTTTAACTTGCATACCACCTCCCCTGTTACAAAGCCATTCTGTTGCATAAATTCTATCAAGTTTCTTTCTTGCACTTGTCTGGAATTTGACACCCAGGTAAATGCAGGATGGTGAGGGGCAACGTTTTCGTGGGTGAAGCAATCTGTGAAGCCAAAGTTGAAGCAGATTTCGAACCACACCTCCTTTTCTTCTTCTGACATTTGCAGGTCATTACTTTTTCCCCTTCTATCTTCAAGGTCCTCAAGCATGTTAAAGTCCCCTAGTATCATTAGGCCTTGCAGGTCTCCAGGAATAAGGGGGGCTATCTGTTTCCACATCTTTGGTCTGGTTGACCACTATGTGCATAAATATTCAGTAGGCCAATTCTGTCTCTTCCCATTTTGATTACAATTATTTGTGCTCTGCCCGGGTATAAAATTTGATGGCTTTCAATCAGTGAAACCCATTTTGAACCAATCACCATGAGAGTGCCACCACCTGCCCTTACATCCATTATGACAGCTGGATTCCAGAAGTGTTTTCCTGATGCTATTTTTCTTCTTTCATTACCATCCAATATCTTGGTTTCTTGGATAGCTATTAGATCAAAACAACCCGATTCAGCCTCCAGTTCCTTTATGTGCAGTTTGAGTCTATCAAGCTTTGTTACTCTGGTATCCCTAGCACTCATACCCTGCACATTCCATGTTAACACATTTAGGCTTGTCATTGTGGGACAATAATCCCTCTACTTCTGAAGGTTTCTGGTTCAAACCAGCAGAATTCATCATTAGGCACCCCTCTTGATCTTCTCTCTCCAATTAATATTAGGAATCTGGTTCCATTGAGGGTGGCAACAATTGACCTTAGTCTGAAAGATTTCTCAGTCCATTGAGTGTTATTGAAGACCAGGTCCAGGGCCATTTTGTCCCTTTCCTTCATTTCATCAGGGAGCATTGCAATAGGGAATTCCTCTGTGTTCTTATTTGCCAGCCACATCTTCTCCCCTTTGAAGTATTTTTCCTGGGCAATTGCAATAGTGAACTGAGATATGCCATGATTTTCCTGGTTTATGCTGACTTCTTGTTCATTTCTTTTTTCTTCTTCCATATTATCAGCATACATTCCAGGCAGGTTTCCATTGTACTCTGGATCATATCTCATTGCTGTTCACCTGCTGGTTGGGTATGTCTTCTATTTACATATTCTCCACACTATTTATTTTGTCCCCTTCCATGTTGAGGGCTTCGGTTCCCTCTGCCATAGAGTCTGTTTCAGGTAGTTTTTCCTTTCTTACCATTTCTTGAGAACTCTAGGTTTTTTTGCCTTTCTCTGAGGAACATTTTGCATGCCTTCCCAATTTTTATTCTGTTGTTCTTGCATCTGTATCTCTCTGTTCTATTTTTTGCTAGAAAATTCTCCATTGTCCCCAATTTCTCTTTTGCTAGGAGTATTGTTGATTTCCAAGTTTTTTCTGCCCTCACTCCAGTCAGCCTGCTTTGTTTGTGCTTCCTTTTTAGCCCTGAGGGTCGGGCAGTCTCTTTTCCAATGGCCATATTCTCTGCAGTAGAGTAGCAGGCCTCACCCGAGTTAAGGACCTCTATATTAATACTTTTGCCCCCCACTGTTATAGAAGAAGGGATTTTGCCAGGGGTGTCTGTTAGGATGGTCACTTTTGCTTTTCCCCTGACTCCCATTTCCCCTATGTTTTCCAACCCAAAAACCACTTCCCCAAAGCTGTTGATTGCTCTGTTCATTATTCTTGGGCCAGACATTTGAGAGCTTAAGCAGTATGGCACTATTCTTTAATTTTTGAGCTTCTATTTCAATAAGGTTCAGTTTTTCTTCACTCAGTACTATTCAATCCAAAGAGTTACCTGTGTTTTCTTTTGGCTCCTCCCGGACCTAGAATCTTTGCTTCATTGGGTGCCTCTCGATTGATCCTTTTTTGTATCCCATTGATGCTCTCAATTGACCTCCATGACTTGGGCTGCCTCATCATCGTACAAGTTTGGCTTTTCCTTTTGTGTCATGGTCGGGGGTTTTTGGCTTTGTCTCCACTACTTCTCTCATTTTATCCTGTAAGGGTGATCCCGAATTACCATGACTTGGGCCTGCCTCAGTAGGAGTTTGTGCTTCCTCATCTTTCTTTTTAAATTCTAGCACTTCTGGAAATAACTGGAGGTGTGTTATCTCCCTCACCATTGCAAAACTTTGGGTTGCAGGGGTTGCAGCCAATACCCCAATAGTGTCCATTAGGTCTGCAGGGGTTGCAGACATTACCCCATGGTTCAGGGCTGCAGGGGTTGCAGCCATTACCCCAAGACTTTTGACTGCAGGGGTTGCAGTCCTTACCCCAGATTCAGCTCTTAGATCCTTGCTTTGAATTTGTTTGCCGTGGCTAGGTCCCACTCCATCTATTGTTGGATTGATTCCCTCTTGAAGCTTTATGAGTGGCCTAATGCTCATCGGCTTATAGACCACAATTTCTTTTCCTTTTGTGCAATCATTTTTAGTATCATTTGTGACTGAAATCAGGTCATTTTCTCCTTTGTTTTCCACTTCTGCTTTTGCCATTTGATATTCCTTGTATGTCTCTTGAAATCCTTTTGTTTGATCTTCGTATCTTTTTCTGTTTAACCCCTGTGGTCTCTTCTTACTTCTGGCTTTTCCTTTCTTTGATTTTTTTGCCAGAGGGGCGTCAGACTCCGGTTCTTCTTCCGAAGATACAATCAGCAAGGAAGGGCGTTCGGCTCTCGATTTTTTTTCCTTCTTCCCTTGCTTGTTCTGCCTCGAGCTTCACTATTATCACTGCTGTTAGGGGGACTTTTTCTAATTTTTCTTTTTTCCCCTTTGGCAGTTTTGAGCTTGACGTTTTTGCTTTGTTTTTCAGCTTGTTTCTTGGAGAGGATCGATGGTCGCCGCGGGGTACCTTCGGTGGTTCTTCATTTGGGGCTCCTCCCCTTTCGGCCGATTTTGCTCTTTCATGTTCCCTTGCATGTTTGCATTTCATTCTGTTCAGCGCAAATGTCTCCACGTTTGAGCAAGCCATCAGGTGAAGCTTTTCGATTTCCAGGGCAAATTTGTTCCAAATCCCTTTTAAAGCTGACTAAAGAGACCGATTACAGAATGGGGTGAACAATATCCCCGCACTATTACTGAGCACGAAAGGATTTGTTTTTCCCAAAAACACAACCTCAAATGTAGCTAAACTATGTTTCCCACCGCAACCTTTGTACTCAACAAAGCTAATGAAAATCGAGCAAAATGGGGCTCAAACGAAAGCGCCAGGTAGCTCAATGCGATTCCGCAAGCCAATCACCCAAAGACGATGTCCGATTCACGAAAAATTTCATGTTAGATCACGACTCGATTCTCTTCCTTGGCGTTTGACGGGCTAGGAGCTAGGGAGAGACGGCTCATACCATACCATACCGGTGGCGATCGGGTGGCAGGGTCCGCTAGCATAGGTGGCAATCTTTGGGTTGGCCCTTTGGGGCCACCATTCCCCATACATGTGGGAAGGGAATGGGCGGGGGGAAGGGGAGAAGGGTGATGAAAAAAAAGGGGGAAGGGCACAAAGGCTAGGCGCTTTGCCCAAGGGAGGAGGAGGGAATTAACCGTAGGGTTCGATGTGGTAGGTAGAGTCATACAACTAACCCAAATATCTAAGCTAGCACGTGATCCTGAGATACTGACATAAAAGGGAATCCAGAGCACGCACAAATCATCAACCCAGAAACCAGAAGAGATCACCAAAAGCCCATGGGGAGAACATCAGACAAACACATCCATGTAGCACACAAGGGCAAGGGGACCTAACAATAGCCAGCGCGAGGACAGGGGAGAACGTCAAATACACCTATAGGCATCCACGTAGCACACAAGCGGAGGCACCAAACCAAGAAGGGACAGGGGAAACCGACCACCGGAGAGGGTTCTGGCGAAAACATGAAGCACAACGGGCGACAACCCTCTCACAAACAAACATAGGGACTACGACACCCTAGGGGACCTAAGTCGGGGGTGCTAGATGGGCGATAATATAATCATCCTCAATACTACATCGGACCCTAATGGTCCCATCGATACACCTCTCAGAGAGAGGGGAGAGGCCAAAGGGGGTGGGACCCTCCCCCTTTGCTCGACTAGCCTAAGCAGTAGCATCCATCCCTACTGCAAGGGAGGAGAGGCTACAAGGCTCACACTTTTTTTTTAAGAAGGAGAAGAAGAGAAAAGAGAGAAGAAGAGAGAGATGAAGGAGATAGCGAGGGGGGGAGGGGGAGAGACAACTAGAGTGGGGGGCCCACCCTGAAAATACACCCGCAAAGATCGCCTGGCCATGAGGTTTGAACCCCTGATCATCAGGCAATGGGCTAAGCCAACAAGAGTGCCTCAAAAGATATGCCACAAGGGGGGTACAAAACATTTTGTCCCCAGGGCTCGGAGCCAAGGAGGACAACCCCCTCAAAAAACAAAATGCAATAATAATTTTTTTTATTTTTTTTTTCATCATCATCATCTAGGCTTCGAACCTTAGACTAGGCGTAACCCTAGCTCAACTTTTGTCCAAGCCACCACTATCTCATGGTATACCTTCTTTGTACAAATGTGGCTATAGACCTATTAGGGGGCTTTTTTCTTGACATGCCAAAAGTGTGTGTCCCCTTAAGCCATTGTCTCACTGTGGGGTCGATCCTGCAACCTTCCTTATTTGGGGCTTCCCCTGTTTCCATTGCTGCACTTGCTTGATTGAGTTATCCACTGCAATTAATCTCATAATCTTCAACTCGATCATGGTACCTGGTCATGTAGCCGGGCGTCATGCAAATTGGGAACTGACACGTGTGCCGCCGCATGTGCCAGCATGCGCCTGGGATCTCCCACCCCTCCTTGCTGTAATCATCTGTATAAAAGCCCCTTTCCAGGGGGGCTCTGTTTTTCCCATTTTCATCTCTATTCCGATGAGAGCAGGGTTCGAGAGCATGGGTCGAGACTTGGATCCGGCTGGGGAGACAAATTCTTAGCATAGATCCGGCTAGGGATTAGACTTCTGATCATGAGCTCAACGAGAGCTTCACTGTTATGGCTTTGGGGGAGCCCCCCTCTGATTTGTTTCTATTCTGTTTGAGCTTTTCTGATAATATGCTTATTTTCTTGCTTTGAACTGCAGAGAACTTACATTTTCCATACCTGGGTCACTAAAGCAGGCCGAGGCTTCATTTGTCTGGTAAGGCAGATTTATTGATGGGGGAGGAGGGTTTTTTTGCTGATTATGGAGCCCTCCTCGTGAGAAGAAAGGTTCCCTTGAATGATGCCCACTTTGGTACCCTCCTTATCCCTGATTTTATATGTCCATGAGCCAGTTTGGGGGAGTCCATTTCCATTTCGGGTCTGGCTCCTCCATTGTACAAAAAGTTGGGCTCCATATTTCTATCCACTTGGTGGCTTCCTCCTCTTTTTTGTCTTCATTGATCTTTTTGTTCATGATCCAGGTATATTGGGCTGCTACAACTGCTACCATGTTGGTCCAAAGTTCTGCCTTGAGGATATTTGGCTGCATGTCTCTTTGCTCAAACAACTTAACTGTGTAATTCCTCCATATAGCCCATGATATGTAAGCCCTTACCATATTCCATACTTCTTGGTCATTTCTCGTTCCCTTTATATGATATGGCCCTGCTGTTGCCTCATACTGTGGATCATTGATACCTGCCCAATGCCATGTTGTAATGCTTTGCTGGTATTGCATTTCGTCCTCTTTCATTCCGGTGAGCACCATGTTCCAGGTAATACTGCTACTCTGATTTGTGGTTGTGAGCTTGTTCCATATTTTTATTGCAATTCTCCACATTCTTTGGGCCTGCATGCATGATTTTTGGGCTTGATTAGGCAAATGGGCCTGCTGCCGGAAATCCCTGTAATACCCCTGTTTTTTGAGATCTTTTTCCCAATAAATTGCTCAAACATGGTCGTCTGACCATTCTGAGCTCCCCTCTACCAAAAGCCCCTTCAAATTTAGCTCGATATGGGCTGAATCAAGGTCTGAACCCTGATTTCTTCAAGAACTCCTTGCCCCTTCTGATTTTCTGTAAATGGGCATCCCCAACCTGCTTCAATCTCGATTTTGGCACTTCCTTCCATGAATCCCAGATGCTATATACCTCCAAATCAACCCTAATTCCATTGTTGCCACCTTAACTCTCTAAATCCACCAAAATTTCTCCAAAGGATACAATATTACGGGATGGAACCAACCTTTGAATGGAGAGACTCTAAGACCAAATTTCAGCAAGAATAGAGAGTAAACTTGAAGCTATTACACCATCTATTCATCAGGGAAGTCCATACCTTACAATGTAGCTCGAAAATCCTTCAAAGCAGGCCCAAGCCCAACTGGAATCCGCTCATTTGCTGGCTGAAAATGCTCTTGGGCTTTTTCTAGCTCCAGCAGACCACTTCCTTGCCATTCCCAGCCCCAATCCCCGTCAAAATCTTCAAACAAGGGGTCCTTAGGACGGATTTAGGATGGCCCATACATGGATTGTGACCACACGTTTAGTTTGAAGTATGCATCATTGTGTCAGCGGATAATGTCCATAGATGTGAAGATGGCAGCATTCTTGTCCACATGGGTACCATCGGCTATTATTTTCGTATGTTTATCCACTGTTTGTAGTAGCATCGAAATTGGCTTTGATTGAGAATCCAATCGACGGGGTCAACACTATACCAATTCACGGTTTAGAAGGATCATCCTCAAATCTTATAACCTCCAAGACAGGATAAGTCAACATGAAAGATTCTAGAGAGTGGAGAACATTACCTTCAAGCTTTTGAGACGTGACACCAATACCCTACATTGTCCACTACATCATAGAGTCCATTAACATGAATACCTTTAATGAAGGAAGTCTACATCAACATTGAGGACAAGTAAAGTCGAAATATGTTTGAGAAAAAAGAGCGGGGGGCACGTGAATCATTATACAACAACTCCAAAGAGGATCAGATTTTTCAACAAAATTGTGGATCATCGCCTTGCTACCCCAACAATTAACGACTACACCAACTTTTAGCAAGCTAGAGGACCTATCAGATAGTTGAATATCTTAGAATTATGGGTGATAACATCCATGATGGGATTAGGATGAAATTTTGAGTAGATTTTTGTCATTTTTTGAAAGGATGGACCAAAGGGCTACCATAGCCAAGCTTGCTACGTTTGCCTGGCATTTCATATTGCTCAAGCACTTCCGTAATATTGATTTGCATCCTACAAATGCATTGCCGATCTATTTGTCCACTAGCATCGCCTCATATAAGTCATGTTTCACCGACATGATTATTGAAGGAAACATATGCCCACAAAGTCTATTGCTCCAAAGGCTTAATCGGTACAATAGGTTAAGGCAAAAACCCTGATAATATATGGTCAGGTAAAAAGATTTAGACAAGGCTTTGAAACTTCCTCAATAGCTGCTGGCCACTACTGTTAAACCTTCTACGTTTGCCATATCTATGCATGATTCACAGCTGGTAGTCCACAACAGAGAAAAATAGGCACAAAGTCGGCCATATCTATCTATGATTCACGACTAGTAGTCTACAACAGAGAAAAATAGGCACAAAGCTACTTCGGCTACCTGCGCTTCAACAAAATTCTTCCCTTTAAAATTGTAGAATGAGCTTTTGTCATCATCGGCAGTAACAAAAACGTCCATGGCTATTTTTACCAGAGAAAATCGATCAAGGCAAAATATCCTTTAAAAAAAATAAGGTCTGCAAATGTTTCTGGCATATATAGGAATATCTACTGCTGCGTATGCCAGTCTTAAAGATCGCCATCAAAATTAAATGCCGATCGAACCAAGTAGAGAAAATACTTTAGGTTATGGAGCACGATCTTGCCCCAACAATCAAGTTAATAAAAAACCTTTTTCCAAGGTCCAAATTAGATCACATGACAATTTTGAGATGTATATCCCAACAATCTCTCATAAATAGTTTCTAATTGCCAACTAATAGGCCATATGTTTCTGGCTACCATAAAAATACTATATTCAGGTCTATTTTTGGGTGAATGCTTAGCATATGTAAACTGTAAATTAAGAACACCCTACATAAATCATGGCATAATATACAAGGCCCCAATTTGGTTCAAAGGTATATGCCTCTAAGAAAAACTTTACACTTACGTCAAAACTCTAAAACTCTGCTTCAATCTATACTAGGCGTGACTACTAAGGCATCATGTAGCAAAGGTGTAGGAAAAGGCAACATGTAGAAACTCCAACATGTGGCATGCATAAAAAAAACCCTACCTCCAACTGTAGAGTGATGCATATTATTTATCCTGCTTATTCTTAGATATAGGGGTGGCAGGCCCCTACTCAAAGCAGGAGCCATGCCACACTCTATGTGAATTCAATGCCAGTTAGAAAGTAACTTAAAAATCAAAGTAGTTGGTTACCTCAAATTCAGAAGTAGTTGTTGATAACTTGCAAAAGTTCTCAGAAATAAAACTTGATTCAGAAAATGGGTCCAGTTCTAAGTCAGAAAATTCCCTGTTCCAAGGATAATCCATATTTTTATCAAGCCGAGTGGCAATGTTTTGGACAATAGTCCATGTATGTGTGTCAGGCCAAATGGCAAACTATGACAAGTGTCCCTTTCAATTTTGCAGCAATCTCATAGTGTTAGTATTGCATAGCAGGACCCATCTGTTCTTAGTTTCTGAATTCAGCCTGCATTCATATCGAATCATGAGATGTTAATATATTAGATCCTGCTTATTGAGTAGGCAGAATGCATCATACATCAAACTTTAGCAATTGCAAAAAAAACCCTTACCAAGAAAGTTTGGCAGCACTGATAAGACCAATGCACAGAAGTGTCATGGAAAAAACCGGCTTGAACTAGTAAAAACTAGCGCAAACATCAGCATTGGTCAATCCCTCCGCTGTCTTATCTGGCCATACAAGAACAAAATGTCCAAGATGGTACCATTCTTTCAAGGTATACAGTTACAGATATCTATATCCTAATGTCATTATATACCTTAAACCAAAAGTAATGGTATCATATCCCAGAAAGTTTAAGGACGATCAATGTTTTATCCTTTACAATCTTTCAGACCGTGTAATATTATCCTGCAATGCTATCCGTGTCATGACCTTTAAGATTTCATGCCATAAATCTTAACTGGAATGCATTTCATAGCAAAATTTAAGATGCACAAGGCAAAACACAGTTTATATAACACTAACTTCATAGCTTTACTAAGGTATCACTCTGTCAAAACTAATTGCTACATATGCTCAAGTATATGCTTTGCTGCAATACTCAAAGTCAACTACAAAATTACATTGTTAATGTAAACTAGCAAATCACATATAGGCACTTAGTATTCCAAGTGTAGAACACAAAAAATTAAACTTCTTGTATATGTCCAAAATTTTATACATATATCATTGCAATAGATTCAGTAATCTCATAATATATCTCGATGTTTAAGTAATAGAGATATGGACAATAAATAAGCAAGGCAGTTAGGCATATAGGCTTGCCAAAAACTTGAGATTCATGTCTTAAACAAAGACAGAGAAATTATTACCTTGTACTAATACAAAACAGTAGAAATGTAAACTGAAAACGTAGATCCAATTCAGGAGTACATAGTATAGCACCACTGTTTGTGGGCGTCCTCTAATATCAGCAGTATTATCTTCAAGTTCCCGTCAGTTTCCATTCTCCAAGCTCAACCAAAACCTAAAACAAAAGGAATGCATTAGGAAGAGAAGCCCGTACCTGCATCCAACC
This sequence comes from Isoetes taiwanensis, assembly GCA_021234155.1. Lineage (NCBI taxonomy): Eukaryota > Viridiplantae > Streptophyta > Lycopodiopsida > Isoetales > Isoetaceae > Isoetes > Isoetes taiwanensis. The sequence goes on from JAJEKV010000042.1 coordinate 3,147,792, forward strand.
ATTACATAATTAGCCATAGACTGGGTAAAAATGCAAGGGCCAAAAGGTACCTTAGGCTTCTCGGTTATTAACTGTTTGCCTAATGTAATCCTTTTGCCCCAAGATCAAGTGAGCAAAGTAAAATGGAAAAAAAGTTTAAATAACTAAGAGAGGTCAATCACATCCTTATTTTAGTAATCATGCGAGCAAGAGCAAAATATCCTTTAATCGAGACTGTTCAGAGAAAAAACACATATTTAAAGACATTTAAAACCCAAGATATCCCCTGTTCTACCTTTTAGGCAATAAACAACATATGGTCTGCAAATGTAAGTACCTGTGCGATCAGAAGCATTCTTGCTTAATTAACAACATTTAAATAACATTGACCAAAACAAAATTCTTCATATAATCAGCTAACAAATGGAAAGCGACTTTGCACCTTGATTTGAGAGCGAGAGTAATACCACAAAAGATAAGGTTAACCATGTCCTAATGTAATGGCGGATACTTTCGGCACTACTAGCACCATTTTTTAACTCAAAAATCACAACAATACCTGGTTTTCCCACATTAGTGTCAAACAATGGATCCTCTTTATTTTTTGAATTTCGGGAACAAAATGGGAAACCGCCATATCTATGCCATTTGAAATCCCGATCCATCATATTTAGTGGTTGGCTATCATAGCCAAGCTTGCTACGTTGCCACGGCATTTCATATTGCTCAAGCACTTCCAGAATATTGATTTGCATCCTACAAATGCATTGCCGATCTATTTGTCCACTAGCATCGCCTCATATAAGTCATGTTTCACTGATTACAGATTATTGAAGGAAACATATGCCCACAAAGTCTATTGCTCCAAAGGCTTAATCGGTACAATAGGTTAAGGCAAAAACCCTGATAAGATATGGTCAGGTAAAAAGATTTAGACAAGGCTTTGAAACTTCCTCAACAAATTCCGGGCCACTCTTTGTTAAACCTTCTACATTTGCCATATCTATCCATGATTCACGGTTTGGTAGTCCACAACAAAGAAAAATAGGCACAAAGTCTGGCCATATCTATCTATGATTCACAGCTAGTAGTCCACAACAGAGAAACATAGGCACAAAGCTACTTCGGCTACCTGCGCTTCAACAAAATTCTTCCCTTTAAAATTGTAGAATGAGCTTTTGTCATCATCGGCAGTAACAAAAACGTCCATGGCTATTTTTACCAGAGAAAATCGATCAAGGCAAAATATCCTTTAAAAAAAATAAGGTCTGCAAATGTTTCTGGCATATCTAAGAATATCTACTGCTGCATATGCCAGTCTTAAAGATCGCCATCAAAAGTAAATGCCGATCGAACCAAGTAGAGAAAATACTTTAGGTTATGGAGCACGATCTTGCCCCAACAACCAAGTTAATAAAAAACCTTTTTCCAAGGTCCAAATTAGATCACATGACAATTTTGAGATGTATATCCCAACAATCTCTCACAAATAGTTTCTAATTGCTATTTCACCATAAAAATACTATATTCAGGTCTATTTTTGGGTGAATGCTTAGCATATGTAAACTGTAAATTAAGAACACCTTGCATAAATCATGGCATAATATACAAGGCCCCAATTTGGTTCAAAGGCTAAAACTTTGCTTCAATCTATCTTTCAGTCATTGCCACTAGGCAGCTACTAAGGCATCATGTAGCAAAGGTGTAGGAAAAGCCAACATGTAGAAACTCCAACAGTGGCATGCATTAAAAAAAAAAAAAAAAAAAAAAAGTTTCGATGTGGTGGGTGGAGTCATGCATGAACCTAAAACAACTAGCATGTGCCCCTGAGGTGGACGAAGATTATACATGAAGCAACCATAGATCACATACCAACTCCAAAACAAGAAACCAAGGAAGGCACTACCAAACAGTCAAGGGAAGAACGTCAGACGCGGGAGCTAACCTACGCAACACACTCGACCGGTGGAGCACCCACAAACCAAGAAATGCAAGCACAAGGACAGAGAAGAACGTCAGACACCAGGCATCCACGCGACACACCAAGTGCAAGCACCAAACGGGGAGTGGGAGAGGGAACCAACTCTCGGGAGAGGGTTACGGGATGTCAACATGAAGCACGCACTCACCCCCCAATAAAACGGATCCAACACACCCTAAGAAATCTAGACCAAACTCGGACTCAAGACCAAACCAAGACCAAACCAGGGTCGACTTTCGGGGATGCTAGATGGGCGTAAGTTGTAATCATTCTCGATACCACATCGGATCCTAATGGTCCCAAAGATTCCCCCCGAACCGGGAGGTCAAAGGAAGTGGGACCTTCTCCCTTTGAACGCCAAGTCAACACACTATGGTCCAAGGGAAGCGCCAATAAACCCTTCCTCCCAAGGAGAGAAAGGGCGGACATGTTAAGGGACATATGTCACCAAGCTAGACCCCAAGGAACGTCACTTTACCCCTCCTCCCTCAGGAGAAGGGGCTAACATGTTAAGGGGCTTAAGCTTAAAACTACCCCCCTTTTTTTTTTCCCCATATTCCCGATGCATGGATGCCCTTGTCCCCTATTGCTGACATGCGAGGAATGCACGAACACGAAAAATGCAAGGACACAAGGCACGGTGAGGCGGGTGCGGGGCTTCGTACCTCCAGCACCCCCATATACATCAAGGGCCCAAACATGGGCCAATAATGGGCTCACAACATAAAAAAAATCACCTCATATGGGGTGTCCATGGGTGAGGCCCTTCCCATGGGTGCCACCTACCTTGTCCACCTTGGGTGCCCACCTCAGCTGTAGGGCACCTGCCACGTCCCCATTGGACACCTGCCACGTGTCCCAATCCCATTGGGTCAAGGTTTGACCCTTTTCCCCCCAAGAATTGGGGGAGGTCACATTTCACTGCTAACTTTGTCATGTCAGTGCGCCACAAACCGCCATTTCAGCTTTTGCCATGGCGACACGTCGATCCACCCAAGCATGCCAGGGTATCATTCTTCCAAGATCACCCCCAAATCGGTCTGTTCTTTCCTATTCTTTTGATCAGAAATTCCAATTTCTTCAATTCAGAGCTCCCTACTCCAAATTGGGATCTGAAAATTTGCTACATGGGTCGGCCCATGCTTCAAGAATCTAACCATGTAAAAAGCCCCTTCAGATCTGTTATATTTTTGGACCCATTTCGAAAAAACTATTTCTGTGTGGAATAGAAAATCTTCGATTACTTCCCCAATTCATGGAATTAGCTTCTCAAACTTCTTCCATAGATAAATATGGCAAATCCGAGCATGGATTTGCAAAAAGCCCCATCAAATTAGGCCTATTTTGGGCTTAATTAGGACCTCTGATCTGCTGTTCTTCCCTAAATCCAGGACTGTCATAAACGGAGATGACCAATCCCCAATAATCTAGCTATTTGGTTGATCTAAAGCAGAGAATAGACCATCCTAGGGCTTAAACAACAAATTTACCTACTCCAATGAAGCAAAATTGATCAAATCAACAAACCAACTTGGATTTACAATCTTGAAGTGCCCATTTTCTGTTTTTCTGATATGGGCAGCCCCTAGGTATTTTGTTTTGAACTCGATTGTGGTGTTTCCTTCCTCGAATCCGGGCTGTTTCCTAACTTCAAATCCTTCCCATGGCTCCATTCTTGCCTCCCAACATCCCTGATACTCCTAAAATCCTTCAAAAGGATCCAATATTACGGGGTGAAACCGACCTTTTAGGTAGAAAGACTTTAGGATCAAATTTCAGCAAGAAAGGAGAGAAAGCTTGGAGATATTCCACGAACCATGTTTTAAGGCTCTCCATACCTAGGATTTCAGCTCAACCCTCCTTCAAAACCGGCCTGTTTTCTTGTGATTTCAGCCCCACAAGACCATAAACTTTACAAATGAACTCGGATGTGTCAAATCCAAATTTCGGGCCCCTTCTTCTTAGTGTATAGATGCCCCAAAAACTGCCCATTCATTTAGAGATTGGCCAATGGGACTTACAAAACTTCGTTTGATGGCGAAGAATGACAAAACCGACCATTTCAATGCCAAAATCCAAGCTCAAATGAGGGAATAATCATCTTGGGCATCTCCTTAAAGCTCCATCCCTTATTTTCCTTGGCAAATCAGCTCCTCCATCACCCATTTCGCCCTCTCCCAGATTCGATTTCGGAGAGGGAGCACGAGAGAACGACTACCACATCCAAGAAAGGCGTGGAGGGCACGAATTACCCAATCCGATCGGGGACATAATGACAATAAATAACAATCAATGGGGCTTCTACAAGTCCGGTAATTGAAATCGCGCATAATCTAAATCCTTTAACGAGGATCCATTTGAGGGCAAGTCTGGTGCCTGCAACCGCGGTTATAGCATATATTTAAGTTGTTGCAGTTAAAAATCTCGTAGTTGGATCTCGAGGTAGAAAGTTTCTCTTATGCATCTCATGTTTACTAATTTGTATCACTGGCATATATTGCAAATTTGACATAAATGATGACTTTGACAAAGCTAACATATATGACAAATTTGACATATATGATAAATATAATATATATGACAAATTTGACATAAGATGACAAATGACAAATGACATTTGATACCTATGAGAAATATGACAAATGTGACATATATGACAAATATGACATGTATGATAAAAATATATGACATGTTTGACATAAAAAAACAATACTAACAAATGACATATGACATTTGATACATATAATGAATAATTATAAGGCGTAAGGTGTAATCATTCTCGATACCACATCGGATCTCGATAACCAGAGGGTTCGATGCGGTGGGTAGAGTCATACTACAAACCCAGAAATCCCTAGCACGTGATCCTGAGAGGGACAGCATGAAACACACAGGAACACCAGGACACACGCAAACATCAACCCGGAAACCAGAGGGGATCCCCATTAGCCAAGGGAAGAACATCGGATAGAGAAATCCATGCAACACACAAGGACTAGGAAATCCAAAGCCATAACAACCATACGCAAGGACAATGAAGAACGTCAGACACTGAAGAATGCATCCACGCATCACACCAAGCGACGGCACCAAACAGGGGATGGGAGTGACCGACAGACTGGGGAGGGTTACATGAAAAAGCAAGAAAAGCGGACCATACCCCACAATCCACACCACATCCCAAATCAGAGGGTCCAAGAATCCCTAGGAGCCCTATACAGACTCTCAGGGAGCTAGATGGATATAAAATATAATCATCCTCAATACGACATTGGACCCTAATGGTCCCAAAAGATCTCACCAAGAAGGAGAGAAAGAGGAGGCCAGAGGGGTTGGGACCAAACCCCCTCTGCTCGAACAGCCAGAACAGTAGCTTCCAAACCTTATACAATGGAGGAGAGGCTACATGGCTATTACCAACATCGTCACAACCATCCTTTTTTTTTTTTTTTTTTTTTTACGAGAGAGGAGGAAAGGGAGAGAGAGAAAGGGGGGGGGGGGAAGGAGGAGAGAGAGGAGGAGGGGGAGGAAGGGGGGAACCATACATGAACCACACCGAGGCTAGGGCTCGCCACCATCGCTTTGAGCTCTTGATCCCCGACACGTCCCTCGGGGGCTAGACCAACTGGCCTTCCCTAAGATCCTGATAAAGGAAAAACCTTATACCAGTCCATGCAACAATGTGCTATATGGCGGGATCGAGCCTGTGAACTTTCCTGCTAGGAGCTTCGATGCTAACCATACTGTACTTATGAGATCAAGCAATTAAATGCATCTAATCTGCTGTATGCAATTATTCATAGAACATGCAACCCTTACCATGCAAATGGGGTTATGCCACGTGGGCAACATGTACCAGCATGTGCAGGGGGGCCTGTTGCTCCTTTTCTGTATAAAAGCCCCTTTGCAGGGTGATGCTGATTTTTTATCATTTTCCCCTCTGTGCTGATGGAGGTTGGAACCACGGCTTTCTTCGTGAAGGATTCAATCCTTATGCATCAAGACTCCTAGTTTTCTTTGGATCTACTCTGAGGTATCTTCCTTCTTGCTTGTTTGAGCTGTATAACGCATCAAATAACATATCTGGATCGTAGGTGTCGGCCGAAGATCTGCGATTTGTCTGATAGAACATACTTATTTCGATGGTGGAAGTGGGGCTGCAGCAGGAGCTCATTGTAATCAGGTGAGGTCCTTTAGAGTAATGAATGCACTGACCCCGTCCACCTTTCTGTTTTCAGGGATCCATAATCCAAGCTGGGGGAGCCCAGATCCATTTCGGTTCTGTCTCTCTCATGGTGCGTAATGCTTGGGCTCATTTGCAACCATTTGGAGGCTTCCTCCTCTTTCTTGCCTTCATTGATTTTTTTTGTTCATGATCCAGGATCCAGGTGCATTGAGCAGCTACAGTTGCTACAATATTTGCCCACAACTCTGCCATAAGAAGATTTGGCTGTATATCTCTGTGTTCGAACAACTTAACTGTGTATCTTCTCCAAATGGCCCATGAAGTTTGAGCTCTTATTATATTCCATGCCTTTTGGTCATTTCTTGTTCCCCTTATTTGGTGAGGCCCTGCTGATTCTGTAAACTGAGGTTCATTGTTGTCCATCCATTGCCAAGTTGTTATATTTTCCAGATATTGCATATCATCTTCTTTCATGCCTGTGAGAACCATATGCCATGTGATGCTGCTGCTATGATTCATAATGGTGAGCTCATTCCATATCTTCCATGCCTTTTTCCAGATATTCTGTATATATTTGCATGACCAAAACACATGCTTTTGTGATGCAGGCATTTGCACTCGTAGAATGATGGGGGTTGACCCCTCATATATTTTCTGGGGACTGCACTTTTGTTTGCCATTAGCCACATCAAGTATTTGACTTTTGCATGGCATGCATTGGACCATATAAGTTTCAATATCCTTGTCCTTTTGAGATCTCTTTCTACTCCCATAGTTAGTGCCTTATGGAATAACTTGGAAGTTTGATTTTCTTCTACAGCCTGTATTATTCTGCCCATTTTTGGGGTGAAAGTGAAGAAATCGAACTGGCCTGCATCACCATACTTCCAATACCACATACGAGGGTCCCAATCAAGATCATCAGAATTGCAATTTCTAAACACCATGAGGTTAATTGATTGGTCCTTCTCAACTTCCGGATCAGACAGCATGATTTTGTATTTAAGGTCAATTACTCTTATCCTTTTCCATTGTCTCTGAACTAGAGGTGGGATATTTAGTATGTCTGATACTGTTTTTTGCAGAACAATGCCTTTTTCATTTGCTGTAAATTTATATCCTCTGCTGACATTTTCAGATGGCTGGTACCAGACTTCCTTCTCGTTATTTTCATTTGCAATGGGATTCCAATGCCATTTTTCCCCTGCAGTGGGGACATTTTGATGTGTAAGTTACGCCCATGCTTCCTTCAACGCTTTGGAGCGGGGAATCTCCACATCAGCGACAATTCTTTTCCTTGGGCAAGGGCCTAGGGTCCAGGTTAACCAGGGGTGGCTTCCCTTGTTGGCATTAAGATTCTGTCAAGGTCCTCCACTACCCTTATTCCTCTTTCATGTAGCCATCTCCACCCTAACTTATACCTGTCTTCCCCAATCTGTTGGCCACGAAATTTGATTCTGGGGTTGTGGAAGAGGAGTTGTTTTTTAAACTGTTTTCAAACTGGAAGAGGACTCTATTGCCCATTCTTGGGCTAGCTTGAGGGTGGCTATATTTTCAAAAATTAGTCTGCCCTTAACAAACCCTGTTTGTGCATTTTAGATAACGAGATGGCAGGATGCCCCTTAGTCTTATTGATATAGCTTTAGCTATAATTTTATATATGGTGCACATCATAGAAATGGGTCTCCAGTTTTTGAGTTCAGTTAAGTCCCCCTTTTTGGAGACTAAAGTGATGCACCCTTCCAGAAACTCCTGTTCCCATCTCCCTTATTCTATGGCCATGTTCCATGATTGCAAGATTAAGGGTCCAATCCACTCCCAATTTTTGATAAAGAAAGATGGGGGGATGCCATCTAAGCCAGGGCTTTTATCCTCATTCAACTCCTGTAAGGCTTTTTTAAGCTCTTCCACAGTGAATGGTTTATTCAAAATTGCATTCATGTTTTCATTAATGACTTTGGGCACCCTTTCCAGGATTTTGGCCAGAGCTAGCAATCTGTTGTGGTCCATGGAAACTGCTTCAAACACATCTACAAAATAGGTATCCACCATTTCTTGCATTTTGAATTTCTTTGGGTAATGAGTCATCCATTTTGTCTCTCAAGGCTAGGATGGGGGGGTAGTAGCTTTTCCTTTTAGTGCCACATAGTGTGCATGAGATAGCTGCCTTTCATTAAGAAGCCAGGTTATACTGCTTTTTTCAAAATAATTTATTATTTTTTCCTGCTCCACTCTGGCAATCTCATCCTTTAATCCAGCTACTTGTCCCCTTGCCCATTCATTGTCCCTGTCCCTTTCAATTATGCTTATGGCTGCTGCCAAGTTGTTTCTAAGGGCACGTTCCTTGCCAAGCAATTTCCTTTTTAGCTCATTCTGCATCTGCCTTGCTTTTGTGGACATGTGCTTGATCAGTCCTCCAGGTCCCTGTTCTTGGTTGAGATCCCAGAATTCCATGGCCATTCTTTGAAGCTCTGCATCCTCAACAATTGTTTTTCTAATACTTGCTTTGCGTTTTTCTCCTCCTCTGATGCTATTCTTACTTAAGAGAATTAAAGGTCTATGGTCAGAGAAGTCTACATACTCTGTTTTAACTTGCATACCACCTCCCCTGTTACAAAGCCATTCTGTTGCATAAATTCTATCAAGTTTCTTTCTTGCACTTGTCTGGAATTTGACACCCAGGTAAATGCAGGATGGTGAGGGGCAACGTTTTCGTGGGTGAAGCAATCTGTGAAGCCAAAGTTGAAGCAGATTTCGAACCACACCTCCTTTTCTTCTTCTGACATTTGCAGGTCATTACTTTTTCCCCTTCTATCTTCAAGGTCCTCAAGCATGTTAAAGTCCCCTAGTATCATTAGGCCTTGCGGTCTCCGGGAATAAGGGGGCTATCTGTTTCCACATCTTTGGTGCGGTTGACCACTATGTGCATAAATATTCAGTAGGCCAATTCTGTCTCTTCCCATTTTGATTACAATTATTTGTGCTCTGCGCGGGTATAAAATTTGATGGCTTTCAATCAGTGAAACCCATTTTGAACCAATCACCATGAGAGTGCCACCACCTGCCCTTACATCCATTATGACAGCTGGATTCCAGAAGTGTTTTCCTGATGCTATTTTTCTTCTTTCATTACCATCCAATATCTTGGTTTCTTGGATAGCTATTAGATCAAAACAACCCGATTCAGCCTCCAGTTCCTTTATGTGCAGTTTGAGTCTATCAAGCTTTGTTACTCTGGTATCCCTAGCACTCATACCCTGCACATTCCATGTTAACACATTTAGGCTTGTCATTGTGGGACAATAATCCCTCTACTTCTGAAGGTTTCTGGTTCAAACCAGCAGAATTCATCATTAGGCACCCCTCTTGATCTTCTCTCTCCAATTAATATTAGGAATCTGGTTCCATTGAGGGTGGCAACAATTGACCTTAGTCTGAAAGATTTCTCAGTCCATTGAGTGTTATTGAAGACCAGGTCCAGGGCCATTTTGTCCCTTTCCTTCATTTCATCAGGGAGCATTGCAATAGGGAATTCCTCTGTGTTCTTATTTGCCAGCCACATCTTCTCCCCTTTGAAGTATTTTTCCTGGGCAATTGCAATAGTGAACTGAGATATGCCATGATTTTCCTGGTTTATGCTGACTTCTTGTTCATTTCTTTTTTCTTCTTCCATATTATCAGCATACATTCCAGGCAGTTTCCATTGTACTCTGGATCATATCTCATTGCTGTTCACCTGCTGGTTGGGTATGTCTTCTATTTACATATTCTCCACACTATTTATTTTGTCCCCTTCCATGTTGAGGGCTTCGGTTCCCTCTGCCATAGAGTCTGTTTCAGGTAGTTTTTCCTTTCTTACCATTTCTTGAGAACTCTAGGTTTTTTTGCCTTTCTCTGAGGAACATTTTGCATGCCTTCCCAATTTTTATTCTGTTGTTCTTGCATCTAGTATCTCTGTTCTATTTTTTGCTAGAAAATTCTCCATTGTCCCCAATTTCTCTTTTGCTAGGAGTATTGTTGATTTCCAAGTTTTTTCTGCCCTCACTCCAGTCAGCCTGCTTTGTTTGTGCTTCCTTTTTAGCCCTGAGGGTCGGGCAGTCTCTTTTCCAATGGCCATATTCTCTGCAGTAGAGTAGCAGGCCTCACCCGAGTTAAGGACCTCTATATTAATACTTTTGCCCCCCACTGTTATAGAAGAAGGGATTTTGCCAGGGGTGTCTGTTAGGATGGTCACTTTTGCTTTTCCCCTGACTCCCATTTCCCCTATGTTTTCCAACCCAAAAACCACTTCCCCAAAGCTGTTGATTGCTCTGTTCATTATTCTTGGGCCAGACATTTGAGAGCTTAAGCAGTATGGCACTATTCTTTAATTTTTGAGCTTCTATTTCAATAAGGTTCAGTTTTTCTTCACTCAGTACTATTCAATCTAAAGAGTTACCTGTGTTTTCTTTTGGCTCCTCTGGACCTAGAGATACTGCTTCATTGGGTGCCTCTGATTGATCCTTTTTGTATCCCATTGATGCTCTCAATTGACCTCCATGACTTGGGCCTGCCTCATCAGGTACAAGTTTGGCTTTTCCTTTTGTGTCATGGTCGGGGGTTTTTGGCTTTGTCTCCACTACTTCTCTCATTTTATCCTGTAAGGGTGATCCCGAATTACCATGACTTGGGCCTGCCTCAGTAGGAGTTTGTGCTTCCTCATCTTTCTTTTTAAATTCTAGCACTTCTGGAAATAACTGGAGGTGTGTTATCTCCCTCACCATTGCAAAACTTTGGGTTGCAGCCAATACCCCAATAGTGTCCATTAGGTCTGCAGGGGTTGCAGACATTACCCCATGGTTCAGGGCTGCAGGGGTTGCAGCCATTACCCCAAGACTTTTGACTGCAGGGGTTGCAGTCCTTACCCCAGATTCAGCTCTTAGATCCTTGCTTTGAATTTGTTTGCCGTGGCTAGGTCCCACTCCATCTATTGTTGGATTGATTCCCTCTTGAAGCTTTATGAGTGGCCTAATGCTCATCGGCTTATAGACCACAATTTCTTTTCCTTTTGTGCAATCATTTTTAGTATCATTTGTGACTGAAATCAGGTCATTTTCTCCTTTGTTTTCCACTTCTGCTTTTGCCATTTGATATTCCTTGTATGTCTCTTGAAATCCTTTTGTTTGATCTTCGTATCTTTTTCTGTTTAACCCCTGTGGTCTCTTCTTACTTCTGGCTTTTCCTTTCTTTGATTTTTTTGCCAGAGGGGCGTCAGACTCCGGTTCTTCTTCCGAAGATACAATCAGCAAGGAAGGGCGTTCGGCTCTCGATTTTTTTTCCTTCTTCCCTTGCTTGTTCTGCCTCGAGCTTCACTATTATCACTGCTGTTAGGGGGACTTTTTCTAATTTTTCTTTTTTCCCCTTTGGCAGTTTTGAGCTTGACGTTTTCGCTGCTTTGTTTTTCAGCTTGTTTCTTGGAGAGGATCTGATGGCTGTCGCAGGGGTACCTTCGGGTTGTTCTTCATTTGGGGGCTCCTCCTGCTCAGCCGATTTTGCTCTTTCATGTTCCCTTGCATGTTTGCATTTCATTCTGTTCAGCGCAAATGTCTCCACGTTTGAGCAAGCCATCAGGTGAAGCTTTTCGATTTCCAGGGCAAATTTGTTCCAAATCCCTTTTAAGGCAGCTAAGAGACCGATTCTGCAACAGGGTGAACAATATCCCTGCACTATTACAGAGCACCGAAAGGATTTGTTTCCCCAAAAAACACAACCTCAAATGTAGCTAAACTGTGTTTCCCCTGCAACCTTTGTACTCAACAAAGCTAATGAAAATCGAGCAAAATGGGGCTCAAACGAAAGCGCTTGTGCAGCTCAATGCGATTCCGCAAGCCAATCACCCAGCACTGATGTCCAGATTCACGAAAATTTCATGTTAGATCACGCACTGATTCTCTTCCGGAAGCTTGACGTTTACGGGCTAGGGAGAGACGGGCTGTCAGCTCATACCAGTGTACTGGTGGCAGGGGTCCGTTAGCATAGGTGGCAATACTGGGTTGGCCCTTTGGGGCCACCCGTACCCCATACATGTGGGAAGGGAATGGGCCGGGGGGAGAAGGGGGAGAAGGGTGATGAAAAAGGGGGGCACAAAGGCCTGTTAGGCTTGCGCCAAGGGAGGAGGAGGGAATTAACCAGAGGGTTCGATGTGGTAGGTAGAGTCATACAACTAACCCAAATATCTAAGCTAGCACGTGATCCTGAGATACTGACATAAAAGGGAATCCAGAGCATGCACAAATCATCAACCCAGAAACCAGAAGAGATCACCAAAAGCCCATGGGGAGAACATCAGACAAACACATCCATGTAGCACACAAGGGCAAGGGGATCTAACAATAGCCAGCGCGAGGACAGGGGAGAACGTCAGATACACCTATAGGCATCCACGTAGCACACAAGCGGAGGCACCAAACCAAGAAGGGACAGGGGAAACCGACCCGCTGGAGAGGGTTACGAAGCAGAAACATGAAGCACAACGGCGACAACCCTCTCACAAACAAACATAGGGACTACGACACCCTAGGGGACCTAAGTCAGGGTGCTAGATGGGCGTATAATATAATCATCCTCAATACTACATCGGACCCTAATGGTCCCATCGATACACCTCTCAGAGAGAGGGGAGAGGCCAAAGGGGGTGGGACCCTCCCCCTTTGCTCGACTAGCCTAAGCAGTAGCATCCATCCCTACTGCAAGGGAGGAGAGGCTACAAGGCTCACACTTTTTTTTTAAGAAGGAGAAGAAGAGAAAAGAGAGAAGAAGAGAGAGATGAAGGAGATAGCGAGGGGGGGATGGGGGAGGGACAACTAGAGTGGGGGGCCCACCCTAAAAATACACCTGCAGCACTGCCCCGTCATGAGGTTTGAACCCCTGATCATCAGGCGATGGGCTAAGCCAACAAGAGTGCCTCAAAAGATATGCCACAAGGGGGGTACAAAACATTTTGTCCCCAGGGCTCGGAGCCAAGGAGGACAACCCCCTCAAAAAACAAAATGCAATAATAATTTTTTTTATTTTTTTTTTCATCATCATCATCTAGGCTTCGAACCTTAGACTAGGCAGAACCTAGCTCAACTTTTTGTCCAAGCCACCACTATCTCATGGTATACCTTCTTTGTACAAATGTGGCTATAGACCTATTAGGGGGCTTTTTTCTTGACATGCCAAAAGTGTGTGTCCCCTTAAGCCATTGTCTCACTGTGGGGTCGATCCTGCAACCTTCCTTATTTGGGGCTTCCCCTGTTTCCATTGCTGCACTTGCTTGATTGAGTTATCCACTGCAATTAATCTCATAATCTTCAACTCGATCATGGTACCTGGTCATGTAGCCGGGCGTCATGCAAATTGGGAATCCCGACCGTGTGTGTGCCGCGCGTAATGCCGGATGCTTTGGGATCTCCACCCCTCCTTCTTTGTAATCATCTGTATAAAAGCCCCTTTCCAGGGGGGCTCTGTTTTTCCCATTTTTATCTCTATTCCGATGAGAGCAGGGTTCGAGAGCATGGGTCGAGACTTGGATCCGGCTGGGAGACAAATTCTTAGCATAGATCCGGCTAGGGATTAGACTTCTGATCATGAGCTCAACGAGAGCTTCACTGTTATGGCTTTGGGGAGCCCCCTCCGATTTGTTTCTATTACGTTTGAGCTTTTAGATAATATGCTTATTTTCTTGCTTTGAACTGCAGAGAACTTACATTTTCCATACCTGGGTCACTAAAGCAGGCCGAGGCTTCATTTGTCTGGTAAGGCAGATTTATTGATGGGGGAGGAGGGTTTTTTTGCTGATTATGGAGCCCTCCTCGTGAGAAGAAAGGTTCCCTTGAATGATGCCCACTTTGGTACCCTCCTTATCCCTGATTTTATATGTCCATGAGCCAGTTTGGGGGAGTCCATTTCCATTTCGGGTCTGGCTCCTCCATTGTACAAAAAGTTGGGCTCCATATTTCTATCCACTTGGTGGCTTCCTCCTCTTTTTTGTCTTCATTGATCTTTTTGTTCATGATCCAGGTATATTGGGCTGCTACAACTGCTACCATGTTGGTCCAAAGTTCTGCCTTGAGGATATTTGGCTGCATGTCTCTTTGCTCAAACAACTTAACTGTGTAATTCCTCCATATAGCCCATGATATGTAAGCCCTTACCATATTCCATACTTCTTGTCATTTCTCGTTCCCTTTATATGATATGGCCCTGCTGTTGCCTCATACTGTGGATCATTGATACCTGCCCAATGCCATGTTGTAATGCTTTGCTGGTATTGCATTTCGTCCTCTTTCATTCCGGTGAGCACCATGTTCCAGGTAATACTGCTACTCTGATTTGTGGTTGTGAGCTTGTTCCATATTTTTATTGCAATTCTCCACATTCTTTGGGCCTGCATGCATGATTTTTGGGCTTGATTAGGCAAATGGGCCTGCTGCCGGAAATCCCTGTAATACCCACTTTTTTGAGATCTTTTTCCCAATAAATTGCTCAAACATGGTCGTCGACCATTCTCGAGCTCCCCTCTACCAAAAGCCCCTTCAAATTTAGCTCGATATGGGCTGAATCAAGGTCTGAACCCTGATTTCTTCAAGAACTCCTTGCCCCTTCTGATTTTCTGTAAATGGGCATCCCCAACCTGCTTCAATCTCGATTTTGGCACTTCCTTCCATGAATCCCAGATGCTATATACCTCCAAATCAACCCTAATTCCATTGTTGCCACCTTAACTCTCTAAATCCACCAAAATTTCTCCAAAGGATACAATATTACGGGATGGAACCAACCTTTGAATGGAGAGACTCTAAGACCAAATTTCAGCAAGAATAGAGAGTAAACTTGAAGCTATTACACCATCTATTCATCAGGGAAGTCCATACCTTACAATGTAGCTCGAAAATCCTTCAAAGCAGGCCCAAGCCCAACTGGAATCCGCTCATTTGTTGGCTGAAAATGCTCTTGGGCTGTTCCTAGCTCCAGCAGACCACTTCCTTGCCATTCCCAGCCCCAATCCCCATCAAAATCTTCAAACAAGGGGTCTTTAGGACGGATTTAGAATGGCCCATACATGGAGGTGGCCTTGATCACGAAAAATCAGCAGCAAACTGCCCCAAATTGGGCTGGAAACAGCCCCAAGAAGCTCAAGAACAGTCCCCCTTCATGCCCGAATCTCAAAACTTCAATAACTTGAGAAATATTTCGTCAAATCCATCGAAAAATGGCTCTCCAAATCGGTATTGAGATGGAACATCCTTTAGTGGCTGTTGCAGCCCAAGATCAGGCTTGAAATGAGCATGGATCGATCAATAATGGGCTGTAAAAAGCACAAAATAGAGTTTGAAGGGCGTGAAGGGCTATGAAGGGCACGCCCTTTAATCGCCCTCCTCCTCCACATAGGGTTTTGTCCTTGTGACCACACGTTTAGTTTGAAGTATGCATCATTGTGTCAGCAGATAATGTCCATAGATGTGAAGATGGCAGCGGTACCATCGGCTATTATTTTCGTATGTTTATCCACTGTTTGTGGTAGCATCAAAATTGGCTTTGATGGACCGAATGTTGGGCAAGGTGCAAAGGTGTGGACCGACATCGGACCCTAATGGTCCCAAAGATTCCCCCCAAGCCGGGAGGTCAAAGGAAGTGGGACCTTCCCCCTTTGAATGCCATGTCACTAGACTAGAACCAAAGGTAACGCCAATAAACCCCTCCTCCAAGAAGAGAAGGGGCGAACATGTTACGGGACATAGGAACATGTCGCCATACTAGACCCCAAGGAATGTCACTTTACCCCTCCTCCCTCAAGGGAAGGGGTTAACATGTTAAGGGACATAGGCTAAGAACTACCCTTTTCCATTGTCTCTGAACTAGAGGTGGGATATTTAGTATGTCTGATACTGTTTTTTGCAGAACAATACCTTTTTCATTTGCTGTAAATTTATATCCTCTGCTGACATTTTCAGATGGCTGGTACCAGACTTCCTTCTCATTATTTTCATTTGCAATGGGATTCCAATGCCATTTTTCCTGCAGTGGGACATTTTGATGTGTAAGTTCTGCCCATGCTTCCTTTACTGCTTGGAGCAGAATCTCCACATCACTGACAATTCTTTTCCTTGGGCAAGGGCCTAGGGTCTGGGTTAACTTCTGCAGGGTGGCTTCCCTTGTTGGCATTAAGATTCTGTCAAGGTCTTCCACTACCCTTATTCCCCTTTCATGTAGCCATCTCCACCCTAACTTATACCTGTCTTCCCCAATCTGTTGGCCACGAAATTTGATTCTGGGGTTGTGGAAGAGGAGTTGTTTTTTAAACTGGTTGGGGGTCGCCTGTTCTAGCTGGATCATCATTGGTTTAAATTGCTCCCATAGATTGAATAGGCCAGCTGAAAAACCTTGTAACCCTCTTGCCTTTAGTGGACAGTTAGCAAAAGCCCATAGGGGATCAGGCTTCCATTTGACCCCCTTTTTTTTATCTGGAGTAGCTTTCAATAACATATGTCTAAACAGCAGTTTCCATGGCTGTTGACCTGGGGAGAGGGCCCTAGCAAAGAGCTTAAATAACAAGGCCTTGATGGGGTCAATCAGACCTAAGCCTCCCAAGTCTTTGGGCAATATTAGGTTTTTCCATCCTACCTTAGATGCAGGATTTACTTCTCCTATCTGTCCTCTCCAGAGATAGATTCTAATACACTTGGTGATCTCTTCCAGATATTGCTTTTTGACCACCCACCCACTTGTGAGATACCATAGGGAACCCAGAATGATACTATTGATGACAGTGGCTCTGGCTGGCAGTGACAGTCCTTTGTTGGCCCATTTGGCCAGATGGTTTTTTATTAGAGCTACCATGTGTATTTCCTGGTCTCCCTTGTTTATGTCAGGCCCCACTTGGAAACCTAGATATCTTACCGTCTCATGATGCTCCAACCATTTGAAACCCCTGTTGTTCCCCCAATTTGGCCTTTATTTATTGGAAACCCATATTCCATAGGATTTGCTCCAGTTTATGGCAGCCCCCAAGGCCTGGCAGAAGGTGGATAAACATGCTTCCATTTTTTTCAAGTTCTTTTCTGTGCCATTGATAAAGAGTGTTGTATCATCAGCAAATTCACAATCCCTTAGGTTGGCATCATGTTGAACCCAATACCCCAATAGTGTCCATTAGGTCTGCAGGGGTTGCAGCCATTACCCCATGGTTCAGGGCTGCAGGGGTTGCAGCCATTACCCCAAGACTTTTGACTGCAGGGGTTGCAGTCCTTACCCCAGATTCAGCTCTTAGATCCTTGCTTTGAATTTGTTTGCCGTGGCTAGGTCCCACTCCATCTATTGTTGGATTGATTCCCTCTTGAAGCTTTATGAGTGGCCTAATGCTCATCGGCTTATAGACCACAATTTCTTTTCCTTTTGTGCAATCATTTTTAGTATCATTTGTGACTGAAATCTGGTCATTTTCTCCTTTGTTTTCCACTTCTGCTTTTGCCATTTGATATTCCTTGTATGTCTCTTAAAATCCTTTTGTTTGATCTTCGTATCTTTTTCTGTTTAACCCCTGTGGTCTCTTCTTACTTCTGGCTTTTCCCTTCTTTGATTTTTTTGCCAGAGGGGCGTCAGACTCCGGTTCTTCTTCCGAAGATACAATCAGCAAGGAAGGGCGTTCGGCTCTCGATTTTTTTTCCTTCTTCCCTTGCTTGTTCTGCATCGAGCTTCACTATTATCACTGCTGTTAGGGGGACTTTTGCTAATTTTTCTTTTTTTCCCCTTTGGCAGTTTTGAGCTTGACGTTTTCGCTGCTTTGTTTTTCAGCTTGTTTCTTGGAGAGGATCTGATGGCTGTCGCAGGGGTACCTTCGGGTTGTTCTTCATTTGGGGGCTCCTCCTGCTCAGCCGATTTTGCTCTTTCATGTTCCCTTGCATGTTTGCATTTCATTCTGTTCAGCGCAAATGTCTCTACGTTTGAGCAAGCCATCAGGTGAAGCTTTTCGATTTCCAGGGCAAATTTGTTCCAAATCCCTTTTAAGGCAGCTAAGAGACCGATTCTGCAACAGGGTGAACAATATCCCTGCACTATTACAGAGCACCAAAAGGATTTGTTTTCCAAAAACACACAACCTCAAATGTACCTAAATTGTGTTTCCCCTGCAACCTTTGTACTCAACAAAGCTAATGAAAATCGAGCAAAATGGGGCTCAAACGAAAGCGCTTGTGCAGCTCAATGCGATTCCGCAAGCCAATCACCCAGCACTGATGTCCAGATTCACGAAAATTTCCTGTTAGATCACGCACCGATTCTCTTCCGGAAGGTTGACGTTTACGGGCTAGGGAGAGACGGGCTGTCAGCTCATACTAGTGTACTGGTGGCAGGGGTCCGTTAGCATAGGTGGCAATACTGGGTTGGCCCTTTGGGGCCACCCGTACCCCATACACGTGGGAAGGGAATGGGCCGGGGGAGAAGGGGAGAAGGGTGATGAAAAAGGGGAGGGAGGGCACAAAGGCGCTAGGCGCTTGCGCCAAGGGAGGAGGAGGGAATTAACCAGAGGGTTCGATGTGGTAGGTAGAGTCATACAACTAACCCAAATATCTAAGCTAGCACGTGATCCTGAGATACTTACATAAAAGGGAATCCAGAGCACGCACAAATCATCAACCCAGAAACCAGAAGAGATCACCAAAAGCCCATGGGGAGAACATCAGACAAACACATCCATGCAGCACACAAGGGCAAGGGGACCTAACAATAGCCAGCGCGAGGACAGGGGAGAACGTCAGATACACCTATAGGCATCCACGTAGCACACCAAGCGGAGGCACCAAACCAAGAAGGGACAGGGGAAACCGACCCACTGGAGAGGGTTACGAAGCAGAAACATGAAGCACAACAGCGACAACCCTCTCACAAACAAACATAGGGACTACGACACCCTAGGGGACCTAAGTCAGGGTGCTAGATGGGCGTATAATATAATCATCCTCAATACCACATCGGACCCTAATGGTCCCATCGATACACCTCTCAGAGAGAGGGGAGAGGCCAAAGGGGCTGGGACCCTCCCCCTACTGCAAGGGAGGAGAGGCTATAAGGCTCACACTTTTTTTTTTAAAGAAGGAGAAGAAGAGAAAAGAGAGAAGAAGAGAGAGAGGAAGGAGAGAGTGAGGAGGGGGGGGGGGGGGACGACTAGAGTCGCGGGGCCCACCAAAAACACACCCGCAAAGATTGCCCGTCATGAGGTTTGAACCCCTGATCATCAGGCGATGGGCTAAGCCAACAAGAGTGCCTCAAAAGATATGCCACAAGGGGGCTACAAAACATTTTATCCCCAGGGCTCGGAGCCAAGGAGGACAACCCCCTCAAAAAACAAAATGCGATAATAATTTTTTTTATTTTTTTTTTCATCATCATCATCTAGGCTTCGAACCTTAGACTAGGCAGAACCTAGCTCAACTTTTTGTCCAAGCCACCACTATCTCATGGTATATCTTCTTTGTACAAACGTAGCTATAGACCTATTAGGGTGCTTTTTTCTTGACATGCCAAAAGTGTGTGTCCCCTTAAGCCATTGTCTCACTGTGGGGTCGATCCTGCAACCTTCCTTATTTGGGGCTTCCCCTGTTTCCATTGCTGCACTTGCTTGATTGAGTTATCCACTGCAATTAATCTCATAATCATCAACTCGATCATGGTACCTGGTCATGCAGCCGGGCGTCATGCAAATTGGGAACTGACACGTGTGCCGCATGCGCCAGCATGCGCCTGGGATCTCCCACCCCTCCTTGCTGTAATCATCTGTATAAAAGCCCCTTTCCAGAGGGGCTCTGTTTTTCCCAGAGCAGGGTTCGAGAGCATGGGTCGAGACTTGGATCCGGCTGGGGAGACAAATTCTTAGCATAGATCCGGCTAGGGATTAGACTTCTGATCATGAGCTCAACGAGAGCTTCACTGTTATGGCTTTGGAGGAGCCCCCCTCTGATTTGTTTCTATTCTGTTTGAGCTTTTCTGATAATATGCTTATTTTCTTGCTTTGAACTGCAGAGAACTTACATTTTCTATACCTGGGTCACTAAAGCAGGCCGAGGCTTCATTTGTCTGGTAAGGCAGATTTATTGATGGGGGAGGAGGGTTTTTTGCTGATTATGGAGCCCTCCTCGTGAGAAGAAAGGTTCCCTTGAATGATGCCCACTTTGGTACCCTCCTTATCCCTGATTTTATATGTCCATGAGCCAGTTTGGGGGAGTCCATTTCCATTTCGGGTCTGGCTCCTCCATTGTACAAAAAGTTGGGCTCCATATTTCTATCCACTTGGTGGTTTCCTCCTCTTTTTTGTCTTCATTGATCTTTTTGTTCATGATCCAGGTATATTGGGCTGCTACAACTGCTACCATGTTGGTCCAAAGTTCTGCCTTGAGGATATTTGGCTGCATGTCTCTTTGTTCAAACAACTTAACTGTGTAATTCCTCCATATAGCCCATGATATGTAAGCCCTTACCATATTCCATACTTCTTGGTCATTTCTCGTTCCCTTTATATGATATGGCCCTGCTGTTGCCTCATACTGTGGATCATTGATACCTGCCCAATGCCATGTTGTAATGCTTTGCTGGTATTGCATTTCGTCCTCTTTCATTCCGGTGAGCACCATGTTCCAGGTAATACTGCTACTCTGATTTGTGGTTGTGAGCTTGTTCCATATTTTTATTGCAATTCTCCACATTCTTTGGGCCTGCATGCATGACCAGAATATATGTTTTTGTGCTGCAGGTGCTCCAAACCATTTGCATTCATAAAATGTTGGGGGCTGCCCTCTTATGTATCTTCTGGGTATTGCACTTTTATTTGCCATAAGCCACATTAGGTACTTGACTTTAGCTTGGCATGCACTGGCCCAGATAAGTTTCAGCAATCTTGTTCTTTTGAGGTCTCTTTCCACCCCCAAAGTCAATGCTTTTTGGAATAATTTTGAAGTTTGATTTTCTTCTACAGCTTGCATAATTCTTCCCATCTTGGGGGTGAAAGTGGAGAAATCAAATTGACCTGCATCCCCAAACTTCCAGTACCACATACGAGGGTCCCAATCCATGTCCGAGGAGTTGCAATTTCTGAACACCATAAGGTTGATGTTTTGGTCCTTTTCCACCTCTGGGTCTGATATCATTGTCTTGCCTTTTAGATCAATGACTCTAATCTTTTTCCATTGTCTTTGGACAGGTGGTGGAATGTCTTGAATGGCTTGCAAAAAATCCCTGGAGCCCCTTTGCCTTGAGAGGGCAGTTAGCAAAGGCCCAGAGGGGATCTGGTTTCCACTTGGGCCCCTTTTTTCTGTCTGGTGTGGCTTTCAGCAACATATGTCTAAAAAGCACTTTCCATGGCTGTTGCCCTGGGGATAGGGCTCTGACAAACAGTTTGAACAATAAAGCTTTGGCCTGTTTAACCGGGTCAATCAGCCCTAGGCCACCCAAATCTTTTGGCAGAATTATGTTCTTCCATCCAACCTTTGATGCCGGGTTGACCTCCCCTACCTCTCCCTTCCATAAATATATTCTTATGCACTTGGTAATCTCCTCTAGATACTGTTTTCTAACCACCCATCCACTGGCAGGAACCAGAGAGATCCCAATATGATACTATTTATTACTGTTGCTCCGGCAGGGAGTGACAATCCTTTATTGGCCCACTTAGCCAGGTGGTTTTTTATGAGGGCAACCATATGGACCTGGTCTGCTTTGTTTATATCAGGTCCGACTTGGAACCCCAGATATCTAATAGTCTCGTGATGTTCCAACTATTTGAATCCCCTATTGCAGCCCCATGTTGGCCTGTGCTTGTTGGACACCCATATGCCATTAGATTTTCCCCAGTTTATTGCAGCTCTCGAGGCCAGGCAGAAGGTTGACAGGCATGTTTCCATTTTCTCAAAGTTATCTGTTGTCCCCTTTATGAATAGTGCTGTGTCATCAGCAAATTCACAGTCCCTGAGGTCTATACTATGGTGTGCCAAATCTATTAGGTGATCATTGTCATTAGGGAGTTCCAACCCCTGAGGCCCCTCATCACTTGCCAGGTAATAACCAAGAGCTTCTGCCATAAGAATGAATAGTGCTGGGGCAAGGGGGCAGCCTTGCCTGACAGACCTGTGAAGATGAATTTGCTTGCCAAGAAACCCATTGATCATGGACCTGCTTGTGGATCCTCTGTATAGCATGGATGAGATGTTTACGAACTGGCTAGATATACCCAATTTGCCCAAGACTTTCTCCATAAAGGTCCAGTCAGTTCTATCATATGCTTTTTCAAAATCTAAGAGGATTATTGCCAGATCCTTGCCAGATTCCATTGCCCATTCTTGGGCCAGCTTTAGAGTCGCTATATTCTCAAAAATTAGCCTTCCCTTTACAAATCCAATTTGGGAGGTTCTGATTATAGATGGCAGTATGTCCCTTAGTCTTAAAGATAAGGATTTAGCAATAATTTTGTAAATAGTACATATCATTGAGATTGGCCTCCAGTTTTTTAACTCAGTTAGGTCCCCTTTTTTGGAACCAGAGTGATGCATCCCTCTAGAAAATCATGTTCCCATTTGCCCTGCTGAATTGCATTGTTCCAAGACTCTAGGATGACAGGCCCCAGCCACTCCCAATTTTTCATGAAAAAAGAGGGGGGGATGCCATGAAGTCCCCGGCTTTTTTCCTCATTTAACTCTTGTAGGGCTTTCTTTAATTCATCTGTTGAGAAAGGCTTGTCTAGAGTTCTGTTCATGTTATCACTGACAACTTTAGGGACTTTTTTCAGGATCTTAGCTATGGCTTCCATTCTATTGTGGTCCATGGGGATTGCCTCGAACACTTCAGCAAAGTAAGTGTCTACCAGATCCTGCATTTTATCCTGCTGAGTGATGAGCTGCATGTTGTGGTCTCTAAGGCCCAGGATTGGGGGTTGTTGCTTTTCCCTTCAGGGCTATATAATGTGCATGGGAAAATTGTCTTTCATTGATGAGCCAAGAAACATTGCTTTTTTCAAAGTAGTTTATAATTTTCTCCTGCTCCATCCTGGCTATTTCTTCTTTTAATCTCTGCACTTGTCCCCTGGCCCATTCATTTTCACTATCCCTTTCAATTATGCTCATGGCTGCTTTCAGGTTATTTCTAAGAGCACGCTCTTTACCAAATAGTTTTCTTTTTAACTCTGACTGCATCAGTCTAGCCTTGGAGGATATATGCTTGATTAATCCAGTTATGCCATGTTCCTGATTCAATTCCCAGTGCTCTATAGCCATTCTCTGCGATTCTACATCTTCTGCAATGGTCCTTCTAATGCTTGCTTTACGTTTTTCCCCCCCCCCGCATAACTGTTTTTGCTCAGTAGAATTAAAGGTTTGTGATCTGAGAAGTCCACATACCCTGTGTTAACCTGTAAACCCCCACCTCTGTTGCAAAACCATCCTGTTGCATATATTCTGTCTAACCTTTCTTGCACTTGCCTGGAGTTTGACACCCAGGTGAAGGCAGAGTGGTGGGGGGCAAAGTTATCATGCATAAAACAGTCCGAGAGGCCGAAGTTGAAGCACAATTCGAACCATGTCTCTCTTTCTCCTTCAGTCATTTGCAGATCTTT
This sequence comes from Isoetes taiwanensis, assembly GCA_021234155.1. NCBI lineage: Eukaryota > Viridiplantae > Streptophyta > Lycopodiopsida > Isoetales > Isoetaceae > Isoetes > Isoetes taiwanensis. The sequence goes on from JAJEKV010000042.1 coordinate 3,171,555, forward strand.
GTTACCCTCTTGCTTATCTTCAATATCCTCCAGCATGTTGAAATCCCCTAGCACCGTTAGGCCTTGCAAGTCTCCAGGGATGAGGGGGTTAATCAATTTCCACATGGCTGCCCTTTGATCTGACTGACCACTGTGAGCATAGATATTCAGTAGGCCTAGTCTGTCTCTTCCATGCTTGATAATTAAGAGTTGAGCCCTGCCAGGATATAGAATTTGATGGCTCTCCACTAGTGAGTCCCATTTAGGTCCTATTACCATAAGAGTGCCTCCACCAGCTCTCATATCCATTATGATTGCTGGGTTCCAAAAGTGTCTTCCTGCTGCAATTTTCCTTCTCTCATTCCCATCTATTATTTTTGTTTCTTGAATAGCAATTACATCAAAGTTACCTAGTTCGGCCTCCAGCTCCCTAATGTGCAGTTTGAGTCTATCCAATTTTGTTACCCTTGTGTCCCTTGAACTCACACCCTGCACATTCCATGTCAGCATACTCAGGTTGTCATGTTGGGACATAGATCCCTCTACTTCTGAGGGTTTCTGGATCAAACCAATCATAGTCATCATTAGGTACCCCTCTTGATTTTCTTTCCCCAATGAGAACTAGGAATCTTATGCCATTTCTTGTTGTGTCAATTGACCTGAGTCTAAAAGACTTTTCTGTCCATTGGGTGTTTTGGAACAACATGTCTAGAGCCAGCTTGTTCCTTTCATTTGCTTCATCTAGGAGTACAACTACTGGAAATTCACCTGAGATCTTATTTGCCAGCCGCAGCTTGACTCCTTTAAAAATATTTTCATGAGCTATAGCAATGGTGAATTGTGACAGGAGAGATTTATCCTGATTTGTACTGCCCTCATGTTCATTTGTTTGCACTTCCTCTGAGTTTCCCTTGTTCATGCTTGGCAGGTTGCAATTTCGGTCTGGAACAGTGTTCACTTCATTGTTGTTAACTAGTTGCTGTGGCTCACCTTCTGTTAACATTGGGGCTATGTTGAGTGCACGAGTCCCCTCATCCAATGATTCAGCTTCCGGTAATTTTTCCTTAACCCATTGTTTGATGATTCTGGTTTTTTTTTGCTTTTCTCAAAGGTGGACTTTGCCTGCTGTCCCTGTCTTGCCCATGTTCTTGCATTTGTGCATCATTATTCTGCATTTTTTTGGAGTATTCCCCATTGTCTCGAGCTTCCCTTTTGTTTGGAGCATTTTTAACTTCATTTTGTTTTGTCTACAGTTCCCACTTTGCCTTGAGATTTGGGCAATCTCTCTTCCAGTGGCCATATTCTTTGCAGTAGAAGCAGACTTCACCCGAATTGAGAACTTCAATGTTTATGGTTCTTCCACCAACTGTGAGAGATTGGGGAATTTTGCCAGGTGAATCTGTTAGTATAGTGACCTTGGCCTTTCCTCTTACTCCCATTTCCCCTATATTCTCCAGGCCAAATACCACTTCCCCTAGGCTACTGATAGCTCTTGTCATGATTCTAGGGAAGCGCAGTTCTCCAGGATGTTTGATAGCAGGATTTGCACTTCTTGTTGCACCATCTTTTCTCCTTTTTGTAAGTCAAAGTTCTCCACCCATGGGTAGATGGTGGCTCTGTTGTCCTTAGCATCGATTAGCCTCTTTCTTTCCAATAGGCCCTTGATTTCTTTGCTGTCACTGAGTATAATCTCAAACCATGCTGAACTTAGGGAAGAGCATCTAACTCCTGTAACATTGGACATCTGGGCATTAAACCATCTTAAGACTTCTTCAGCTGGCATCCAGATATTAGAATGTTTGAGTAGGATAGCATTGTTTTTCAGTTTTTGAGCTTCCAGCTCTATTAGTTCCATTTCTTCTTCACTCAGAATTATGGAATCTGAAATAATACCTGTGTTGTTATTTGGCTTTTCCAGCTCTTGAGTTGCAGGTCTGACAGGTACATTTGAGTTTTCTGGATTGTTTTCCATTTCTGCTCTGATTTGTCCTCTGTGGCTTGGGCCTGCTTCATCTGTGATTTTTGATATCCCTTTATCATACTTCTTTTCCAGCGAGGCTGTCCCCAAATTGTCCTGTCTTGAGTCAGCTTCATCATATATTTGAGATTCCTCATTTATCACTTCTGGGAATAGCTGGATGTAGGTTATCTCCCTCACAATCCCATGCCTATGGTCTGCAGGGGTTGCAGACATTACCCCGATAGTATCCATTTGGTCTGTGGGGGTCACAGACATTACCCCATTAGCATTCATTTGGTCTGTGGGGGTCACAGACATTACCCCATCATTCTGGGCTGCAGGGGTTGCAGCCATTACCCCAGGTTTATACATTTGGTCTGCAGGGGACAATACCCCCTGCTTCTGGGCTGCAGGGGTTGCAGCCATTACCCCAGAGATCTTGACTGCAGGGGTTGCAGTCCTTACCCCATTTCCTGAGTTTGAATCCTTGCTTTTGCCATGGCTAGGTTCACTGATTTTCTCTCCAAGCTTTAGGATTGACCTGATATTCAATGGGCTGTACACCACGATCTCCTTACCCTTAAGAGCAATCTCTTTCCGCTTCAATTGATACTTGGTTTTGGGCATTTTTCTCTGCTTTTGATTTTGCCTCTTGATATTCGCTAAATGCCTCTTGAAATCCCTTAGTCTGGTCCTCGTATCTTTTTCTACTGAGCCCCTGTGGTCTTTTCTTGTTTCTGATTTTTCCCTTCTTTTCTTTTTTTGCAGGGGGGTCATTGAGTTCGCGGCTGCCCTTCTTTACCAGAGGTGCATCCGAGTCCGGCTCTTCTTCTGAAGATTCAATAAGAAGGGGGGATTTTTCAAATTTGTTCTGCTTGCGCTTTCTTCCTGTTTTCCCCCCCTCCCTTGCATGCTTTTCCCCGGACTCCTGAGTTGTCACTGTTTTTGATCCAGATGCTTCTGATGCTTTGCCTTTCAACTTGTTTCTAGGCGAAGATCTAATAGCTATCGCCGGCATCCCTTCAGGCTATTGTTCTTTAAGATGTCCCTTATTCTCCTGTTCAGCCGATTTTTCCTTTTCCTCTCTTTCATGTTCCCTTGCATGTTTGCATTTCATTCTATTCATGGCGAATAGCATTGCATTTGAGCAGGCCATAATGCTTTTCCTTAATGTTCCCCAACAAATCTTAAACTTAGACAAGGACCCAATCTTCGTAAAAGAAAATAACAGTTAAACCGATCACTTGGGCTCCAATACTCCGGATTTTATATTTCGGCGAGTCTCCCTGTTATGCCAGCAATCTGCACAAGCTCGTTAAGTCCACAACATGTTTTCACTGAGGCAGATATGGCAATTACAAGCTCGGGTTTAGCAGGGGGTAAACCCGAGTTCGTTCGATAGCTTGAGTAGCAGAGATCCCGAATCCGAGCAAAAAACTAGTATCGTTCTTAACAAATCACAGAAATTTTAGATCAAACAATCCTTAGCGCAATCGTTCCGGCAGCTTGACGTTTGGTACAATGTGGAGACGGGTTGCCAGAGTAAACACAGGGTACGACTACAGGGGGCCGTTGGCCTAGTTGGCACTACCTGATTGGCCCTTGGGGGCCCCCAGACACCAACACGCTGCTGAAACCAAGGGAAAAATTGCGAGGAAGGGGAAGGGGGATTGACGGGGGAATGAAGGGCAATGAACGGGGAGAGAAAAAGGGGGTCGATATGGGGTAGGGAGTCATGTGAAAACCCAATATAACTAGCATGTGCCCAAGATGTACGAGAGAGGAGCAAGAAGCAATCACAGGACACAAGCCAAACTCCAAATCGACTCCAAACAAAAAACTGGGAGAAGGCGAGGAAGCATAGAGGAAGAACGTCAGATACAGGAATGCATCCACGCAACACTCAGGACTGACTCGCCAACTTTAACAAGACACAAGCACACAGGCAGAGAGGGACGTCAGACGCCAAGCATCCACGCAACCCACCAGTCGCAAGCAAATCCAAGGGGGAAGGGAAGGGAGACCAACCCTCGGGAGAGGGTTACAGGTATACAATAAGTGCAAGCTCACTTCATCCCCAACACAGGTCCAACACACCGAAGGAACAACGGGCGCTAGAAGGGCACAAAATATAATCATCCTCCATCCATATCGGACCCTAATGGTTCCAAGAGGTCCCCATACCATGGGGTCAGGGGGGGTGGAACCTACCTCCCCTGAGAGCCTAACTCCAGGCAACGAGAGCCTTGTTACCCCTCCCTCCCTTAAAGAAAGAGGGGGAACAAGTTAAGGAGTTCAAGCTCGAGTGAGCAAGTAAGAAACCTGCTCACACTTCAACCATGCCAGCCCAAAGGGAAACATGCTTGAAGTACACAACAACAACCCCTTTTTTTTTTTTTTTTTTTTTTTTTTTTTTTTAGGGGAAAAGATGAGGGAGGGGGGAAGAGAAAGAGGAAGGGAGAGAGAGAGATGGGGGGAGAGAGAGAGAGGAGAAAGCGAAGGGAGAGAGAAAGCAAGAGGCGGGAGAACGGGGGATAGCGAGAGAGAGATGGGCGGGGGGCATGGAGTGGGGGGAATCACACCCACCCATCCATGCATATACATCAAAAATGGCCAAGGGGCCCATAGTGGTTCGAACCACCTATCTGTAAATAGGGAGGGGAAGGCAGACCCAAAGATCCATATAGCAATAATAGCAAAGAAGTAGGCAAACTGCCTGTATTTGCTACCTTCCCCAGCTGGCAAAATAGTAGGCAAATTAGTAATTAATTTTTTTTTTTTTTTTTTTTTTTTTTTTTTTTTTTTCAGCCTGGAGATTCGAGCCTCTGACCAAGTTGTGATTGTCCTGGCGTCTGTCCACTCGGGTACTGGGACCAAGATATTAAATCAATGGCTACTTCTACCCCTTGGGGAGTCACAACAGCTGTAGTATAAAAGATATAGCATAGGAGAAAGCCTGCCGTTGGGGCTCGATCCCTTGTTCATCTAGATAAGGGCCAGCTTCTTTTCCAATGTGCCAGCCAGGAGGTGTCAGGACGTGTCAGGCTTGCCAGATCCCATTGTTCTAATTGAGATTATCTCCTGATCAAGTATCTCAAGCATGCATGCATATCATGCATGCGGATTTGGCATGCAGGTGCATGCCTTTGCATGCATGCAAGTTGAGTTGCATGTTTATGTCCTATAAATGTCCCCTGCTGCAGATCTGCTTTTTCCTTTTGTTGTTTGCGAGCTTTCTTCTTAGCAGGTTGCTTCCCAGTGGATCTAGCATGCTTGGCGACCTCAGGCGCTCCAGATCATCCGATGTGCTCATGGATCTGAGCTGCTCTTGCTGATTCAACTGTTTTTCTTTTTTGTTCATTTCCTCTTTATTTGTAACCATATACTCTGTTCTTGTGCTGCAGGGAGTGCACGAGAACTTATTTTCGTGGCGCAAAGGGGCGGCTTTATGCAGCCGTGCTAGGGCCCTGATGGAGCCGAGGTCCCGGAGGAGGAAGCACGACCTGCTCGCCTCCCACGATTCATTACTCCTAACAGCCGGTTTGGGGAGTCCAGATCCACTTTGGTTCGTCTCCCTTTCAATACGTAAGGTTGGGCTCCGCATTCTTATCCATTTGTCGGCCTCCTCTTCTTTTTGTCATCTCGATTTTCTTTTCCATGATCCACTCATGGTGTGCTTATATAGTTGTTATTATGTTTGTCCACATCTCTCGCCATGAGTGTGTTCATAGGGATCTCCCTTTCTTCAAGAGTTTGATCGTGGTATCTCCGGATGGCCCCGTGATCGTAAGATCTCAACACAATCCGCATTTCTTGATCGTTTTCGTTCCATTGAGCTGGTGTGGCCATCTAGAGGCACTAAAAGAGGGTCGCATGGTTCCTTCCCGCCTGTGTGAGCGGGTTACGGTCAGAAATCATTCCATCCTCTCTCATGCCCGTAAGCACCATGTGCCATGTGATGTCCGCCGCCAAAGTTGCCGACCGTAAGATTATGCCGATTTTTATTGCTTTTTTCCGTAGTTCTTGGTCAGTCGACATGTCCAAAACACATGCTTTTGGGTTGCGTGATTCTCCACACCGCTTCTTGCATCGGCGTAGGTGGGCGGGTTGTCCCTAACATATTTTCTTGAATTGCACTCTTATTTGCCAGAGCCACACAAGGTATTTTACTTTTGCCTGGCACCCATTGGACCAGATAATTTTCAGCAACCTTTCTCTTTTGATGTCACTGTCAATCCCTAAAGAAATGGCTTTTTGAAATAGCTTTGATGTTTCGTTCTCTTGGACAGCTTGCATAATTCTTCCCATCTTTGGTGTGAAGGAGAAGAAGTCGAATTGACCCTCATTGCCAAACCTCCAGTACCAAACTTTAGGATCCCATTCCACTCACGAGGTATCACACGGTTTCCAACACCATTAGATTGATGTGCTGATCCTTTTCAATTTCAGGGTCCAGGGTCATGTTTTTGCCATTGAGGTCAAGGATTCTTATTTTTTTCCAATGCCTTCTTGTTACTAGGGGGATATCCTGTAGGTCTCCCACAACTTTATGCTGAATAGAGCCCTGCTCATCTGCTATGAGTTTGTACCCTCTATTTTCAAGGCTGGAAGGTTGAAACCATACCTCTTTTTCGTTGTTATTGTTGGGAATTGTTGTCCAGAACCATTTTTCTTGCCAGGCTGCATTGGGTTGATTTAGAGTTGTCCAACCATCCTTGACTGCCTGCATTAATATTTCAACATCATTAACAATTCTTTTTCTTCTGCAGGGACCCAATACCTGGATGATTTTTTGGAAGGTGCCTTCTCTTGTAGGCATGATAATCTTATTCAGATCCCCAACAAGTCTGATGCCTCTTTCATGAAGCCATCTCCACCCTATTTTCCATCTGTCTTCCCCTAGTTGTTGGCCCCTGAACTTAATTCTGGGGTTGTGAAACAGTAGCTGTTTTTTATATTGGTCTGGGGTGGTATGATCCAATTGCATCAACATAGGCTTAAATTGCTCCCAGAGATTGAACAAACCTGCTGAGAAGCTTTGGAGCCCTTTGGCTTTTAGGGGGCAATTGGGATATATCCAGAGGGGATCTGGATGCCAGGCTTTCCCTTTTTTCCTGTCAGGAGTTGCCTTAAGGAGCATATGTCTGAAGAGAACTTTCCATGGTTGATATCCTGGGGCAAAGGCTCTTACAAAGAGTTTGAAGAGCAATGCCTTTGCCTGTTTAACTGGATCAATTAATCCCAATCCCCCCCTGTCCTTGGGCAGAGTGACATTTTTCCAGCCAACTTTGGAGGACGGGTACATTGCCCCTGTTTTGCCCTTCCAGAGGTAGACTCTTATACATTTTGTTATCTCATCAAGGTATTTCTTTTTTACTACCCATCCACTTGTGAGGTACCAAAGGGCCCCCAGGATAATGCTATTAATGACTGTGGCTCTGGCTGGGAGGGATAAACTCTTATTGGCCCATTTTGCTAGATGGTTCTTTATCAGGGTAACCATGTGAGCTTCTTGATCTGCTTTATTCACATCAGGCCCCACTTGAAATCCCAAATATCTGACTGTTTCATGCTGTTCCAGCCACTTAAAGCCCATGTTGCTGCCCCAATCTGGCCTCTGTTTTTTTGAGACCCATATACCATAGGATTTTCCCCAATTGATAGCTGCCCCTGATGCAAGGCAAAAAGTATTAAGGCAGCTTTCCATTTTGTCCAAATTCTCATCTGTACCTTTGACAAACAGGGCTGTATCATCAGCGAATTCACAATCCCTAATGTCTATATCATGGAAAGTTAGGTCTCTTAGATGGTCAATGTGATTGGGAAGTTCTAATCCTTGAGGTCCCTCATTGCTGATCAAATAGTAGCCTAGGGCTTCAGGGGTCGATTCCGGAGAGGGAGCCTGAGAGACGGCTACCACATCCAAGAAAGGCAGTAGGCGTGCAAATTACCCAATCCCGATATGGGGACATAGTGACAATAAATAACAATACTGGGCTTCTACAAGTCTGGTAATTGAAATGCGTACAATCTAAATCCTTTAACGAGGTTCCATTTGAGGGCAAGTCTGGTGCCTGCAACCGCGGTAATTCCAGCTCTCATAGCATATATTTAAGTTGTTGCAGTTAAAAATCTCGTAGTTGGATCTCGAGGTGGAAAGTTTGTCTTATGTATCTCATGTTTACTAATCTGTATCACTGGCATATATTGCAAATTTGACATAAATGATGACTTTGACAAAACTGACATATATGACAAATTTGACATATATGATAAATACGATATATATGACAAATTTGACATAAGATGACAATTTTGACAAATGACAAATGACATTTGATACCTATGAGAAATATGACAAATGTGACATATATGATAAATATGACATGTATGATAAAAATATATGACACGTTTGACATAAGAAAACAATATTAACAAATGACATATGACATTTGATACATATATAATGAATAATCATAATTAATAAGTAGAATAATGAATGGTCTTCATGTTTTGCACATTAAGAGGCAAACTGCCCTAAGTGTCCAAAAATAAACACGCTCGTCAAACCACTAAAGGTTTTGGATACCTAATGTCGTGAACAACAACTTCCTAAAAGAAATTGGTCGAAGAAAAGTTCAAAGTTAAAAAACTAGGGGTAGTCAAACTTAAGACAAAGTAGTTTGCCCTGTGTATATGATCGTTTAGTTTATTTATTTATTTATTTTTTCCTTGCGTGCCCACCTCAGCTGCTAGGCACCTGCCACGTGCCCTTGGACACATGCCACGTGTCCCCATGAAAAGGTCAAAGGGAAGGTTTGACCCACTCCCCACATATGGTCCTAGGCCATCACTTCATGAGAAAAGACCAAAAAGAGGAGTTTGAACCTCTCCCATTATAACTCCAACAGCCTATACTAGGTACCTTATGCCAACTTGGCAAAGGTACCATCATTTCAATTTAACCCCAAACTGCTCTATTAATGTCGAGATAAGCCCCAAAACTATCACAACCAGAAACAGCCCCAAATTTCTAATTGGCCAAGTAATCCCTCGAATTTGCTTCCAAATTTTCCTATACTTGGTCGACCTGCTATTCCGAGCTGATTCATCCAAAAAGCCCCATTGGATTTGCACTGATTAGGGATGAATTAAGAATTTCCCCCTTTTGAGCCCGTAACTGTCACAAACAACCCCAAATTTTTTAATTGGCCAGCTAATCGTTTGATTTTGCCTCCAATTTTTGCTGCACATGGTCGAATTATCATTCTTGTCATGTTCATGTGAAAAGCCCCTTCATATTAGTCTTAATTTGGGCTGAATTGAACTTTTATCTTTGATTTTGACCAAGAACAGCTAATATCCTTTTACAGACCTGTTTTCTCTTGATTTTGGCCCATGCTTTGCAATTAGACCCCAAATTCTAGCCTCATGTGGTCGGATCTGATGCCCAAACTTAGAAAACTTGCTAGCCCCTTCAAATTATCACTGTTTTTGGGCTTGATTAGGCAAATGGGCATGCTGCCAGAAATCCCTGTAATACCCCTGCTTTTTGAGATTTTTTTCCCAATAAATTGCTCAAACATGGTCATCTGATCATTCTGAGCTCCCCTCTACCAAAAGCCCCTTCAAATTTAGCTCGATATGGGCTGAATCAAGGTCTGAACCCTTATTTCTTCAAGAACTCCTTGCCCCTTCAGATTTTCTGTAAATGGGCATCCCCAACCTGCTTCAATCTCGATTTTGGCACTTCCTTCCATGAACCCCAGATGCTATATACCTCCAAATCAACCCTAATTCCATTGTTGCCACCTTAACTCTCTAAATCCACCAAAATTTCTCCAAAGGATACAATATTACTGGATGGAACCAACCTTTGAATGGAGAGACTCTAGGACCAAATTTCAGCAAGAATAGAGAGTAAACTTGAAGCTATTACACCATCTATTCATCAGGAAAGTCCATACCTTACAATGTAGCTCGAAAATCCTTCAAAGCAGGCCCAAGCCCAACTGGAATCCGCTCATTTGTTGGCTGAAAATGCTCTTGGGCTGTTCCTAGCTCCAGCAGACCACTTCCTTGCCATTCCCAGCCCCAATCCCCATCAAAATCTTCAAACAAGGGGTCTTTAGGACGGATTTAGAATGGCCCATACATGGAGTGGCCTTGATCACGAAAAATCAGCAGCAAACTGCCCCAAATCGGGCTGGAAACAGCCCCAAGAAGCTCAAGAACAGTCCCCCTTCATGCCCGAATCTCAAAACTTCAATAACTTGAGAAATATTTCGTCAAATCCATCAAAAAATGGCTCTCCAAATCAGTATTGAGATGAAGCATCCTTTAGTGGCTGTTGCAGCCCAAGATCAGGCTTGAAATGAGCATGGATCGATCAACAATGGGCTGTAAAAAGCACAAAATAGAGTTTGAAGGGCGTGAAGGGCTATGAAGGGCACGCCCTTTAAGCGCCCTCCTCCTCCACATAGGGTTTTGTCCTTGTGACCACACGTTTAGTTTGAAGTATGCATCATTGTGTCCATAGATGTGAAGATGGCAGCATTCTTGTCCGCATGGGTACCATCGGCTATTATTTTCGTATGTTTATCCACTGTTTGTGGTAGCATCGAAATTGGCTTTGATGGACCGAATGTTGGGCAAGGTGCAAAGGTGTGGACCGACATCGGACCCTAATGGTCCCAAAGATTCCCCCCGAGCCGGGAGGTCAAAGGAAGTGGGACCTTCCCCCTTTGAATGCCATGTCACCAGACTAGAACCAAAGGTAACGCCAATAAACCCCTCCTCCAAGAAGAGAAAGGGCGAACATGTTAAGGGACATAGGAACATGTCGCCATACTAGACCCCAAGGAACGTCACTTTACCCCTCCTCCCTCAAGAGAAGGGGTTAACATATTAAGGGACATAGGCTAAGAACTACCCTTTTCCATTGTCTCTGAACTAGAGGTGGGATATTTAGTATGTCTGATACTGTTTTTTGCAGAACAATACCTTTTTCATTTGCTGTAAATTTATATCCTCTGCTGACATTTTCAGATGGCTGGTACCAGACTTCCTTCTCATTATTGGGATTCCAATGCCATTTTTCCTGCAGTGGGACATTTTGATGTGTAAGTTCTGCCCATGCTTCCTTTACTGCTTGGAGCAGAATCTCCACATCACTAACAATTCTTTTCCTTGGGCAAGGGCCTAGGGTCTGGGTTAACTTCTGCAGGGTGGCTTCCCTTGTTGACATTAAGATTCTGTCAAGGTCCTCCACTACCCTTATTCCCCTTTCATGTAGCCATCTCCACCTAACTTATACCTGTCTTCCCCAATCTGTTGGCCACGAAATTTGATTCTGGGGTTGTGGAAGAGGAGTTGTTTTTTAAACTGGTTGGGGGTCGCCTGTTCTAGCTGGATCAGCATTGGTTTAAATTGCTCCCATAGATTGAATAGGCCAGCTGAAAAACCTTGTAACCCTCTTGCCTTTAGTGGACAGTTAGCAAAAGCCCATAGGGGATCAGGCTTCCATTTGACCCCCTTTTTTTTATCTGGAGTAGCCTTCAATAATATATGTCTAAACAGCAGTTTCCATGGCTGTTGACCTGGGGAGAGGGCCCTAGCAAAGAGCTTAAATAACAAGGCTTTAGCCTCAATCAGACCTAAGCCTCCCAAGTCTTTGGGCAATATTAGGTTTTTCCATCCTATCTTAGATGCAGGATTTACTTCTCCTATCTGTCCTCTCCAGAGATAGATTCTAATACACTTGGTGATCTCTTCCAGATATTGCTTTTTGACCACCCACCCACTTGTGAGATACCATAGGGAACCCAGAATGATACTATTGATGACAGTGGCTCTGGCTGGCAGTGACAGTCCTTTGTTGGCCCATTTGGCCAGATGGTTTTTTATTAGAGCTACCATGTGTATTTCCTGGTCTCCCTTGTTTATGTCAGGCCCCACTTGGAAACCCAGATATCTTACCGTCTCATGATGCTCCAACCATTTGAAACCCCTGTTGTTCCCCCAATTTGGCCTTTATTTATTGGAAACCCATATTCCATAGGATTTGCTCCAGTTTATGGCAGCCCCCGAGGCCTGGCAGAAGGTGGATAGACATGCTTCCATTTTTTTCAAGTTCTTTTCTGTGCCATTGATAAAGAGTGTTGTATCATCAGCAAATTCACAATCCCTTAGGTTGGCATCATGTTGAACTAGGTCAATCAAATACTCATTATCATTGGGGAGCTCCAGGCCTTGGGGCCCTCATTGCTTGCCATATAGTAACCCAGAGCTTTTGCCATCAGAATGAATAGAGCAGGGGCCAGGGGGCACCCTTGCCTGACAGACCTATGTAGCTGAATTTGCTTCCCCAAGTACCCATTTATCATGGTTCTGCTTGTGGTCCCCCTGTACAAAATGGAAGTGATTTTCATGAAGTGACTGGAAATTCCAAGTTTTTCTATCACCTTTTCCATAAAAGTCCATTCCGTTCTGTCGTACGCCTTTTCAAAGTCCAGCAGGATGATGGCCAAGTCTTTATTGGACTCTATTGCCCATTCTTGGGCTAGCTTGAGGGTGGCTATATTTTCAAAAATTAGTCTGCCCTTAACAAACCCTGTTTGTGCATTTCTGATAACAGATGGCAGGATTAGTCTTATTGATATAGCTTTAGCTATAATTTTATATATGGTGCACATCATAGAAATGGGTCTCCAGTTTTTGAGTTCAGTTAAGTCCCCCTTTTTGGGGACTAGAGTGATGCACCCTTCCAGAAACTCCTGTTCCCATCTCCCTTGTTCTATGGCCATGTTCCATGATTGCAAGATTAAGGGTCCAATCCACTCCCAATTTTTGATAAAGAAAGATGGGGGGATGCCATCTAAGCCAGGACTTTTATCCTCATTCAACTCCTGTAAGGCTTTTTTAAGCTCTTCCACAGTGAATGGTTTATTCAAAACTGCATTCATGTTTTCATTAATGACTTTGGGCACCTTTTCCAGGGTTTTGGCCAGAGCTAGCAATCTGTTGTGGTCCATGGGAACTGCTTCAAACACATCTACAAAATAGGTATCCACCATTTCTTGCATTTTGACTCTCTTTGGGTAATGAGTCATCCATTTTGGTCTCTAAAGGCTAGGATTGGAGGGTAGTAGCTTTTCCTTTTAGTGCCACATAGTGTGCATGAGATAGCTGCCTTTCATTAAGAAGCCAGGTTATACTCCTTTTTTCAAAATAATTTTTTATTTTTTCCTGCTCCACTCTGGCAATCTCATCCTTTAATCTAGCTACTTGTCCCCCTTGCCCATTCGTTGTCCCTGTCCCTTTCAATTGTGCTTATGGCTGCTGCCAAGTTGTTTCTGAGGGCACGTTCCTTGCCAAGCAATTTCCTTTTTAGCTCAGTCTGCATCTGCCTTGCTTTTGTGGATATGTGCTTGATCAGTCCTCCAGGTCCCTGTTCTTGGTTGAGATCCCAGAATTCCATGGCCATTCTTTAAAGCTCTACATCCTCAGCAATTGTTTTTCTAATACTTGCTTTGCATTTTTCTCCTCCTCTGATGTTATTCTTACTTAAGAGAATTAAAGGCCTATGGTCAGAGAAGTCTACATACTCTGTTTTAACTTGCATACCACCTCCCCTGTTACAAAGCCATTCTGTTTCATAAATTCTATCAAGTCTTTCTTGCACTCGTCTGGAATTTGACACCCAGGTAAATGCAGGATGGCGAGGGGCAAAGTTTTCGTGGGTGAAGCAATCTGTGAGGCCAAAGTTGAAGCAGATTTCGAACCACACCTCCTTTTCTTCTTCTGACATTTGGAGGTCATTACTTCCCCCCCTTCTATCTTCAAGGTCCTCAAGCATGTTAAAGTCCCCTAGTATCATTAGGCCTTACAGGTCTCCAGGAATAAGGGGGGCTATCTATTTCCACATGATTGTCCTTTGGTCTGGTTGATCACTATGTGCATAAATATTCAGTAGACCAATTCTGTCTCTTCCCATTTTGATTACAATTATTTGTGCTCTGCCCGGGCATAAAATTTGATGGCTTTCAATCAGTGAAACCCATTTTGGACCAATCACCATGAGAGTGCCACCACCTGCCCTTACATCCATTATGACAGCTAGATTCCAGAAGTGTTTTCCTGATGCTATTTTTCTTCTTTCATTACCATCCAATATCTTGGTTTCTTGGATAGCTATTAGATCAAAACAACACGATTCAGCCTCCAGTTCCTTTATGTGCAGTTTGAGTCTATCAAGCTTTGTTACTCTGGTATCCCTAGCACTCATACCCTGCACATTCCATGTTAACACATTTAGGCTTATCATTGTGGGACAATAATCCCTCTACTTCTGAGGGTTTCTCGTTCAAACCAGCAGAATTCATCATTAGGCACTCCTCTTGATCCTCTCTCTCCAATTAATATTAGGAATCTGGTTCCATTGAGGGTGGCAACAATTGACCTTAGTCTGAAAGATTTCTCAGTCCATTGAGTGTTATTGAAGACCAGGTCCAGGGCTATTTTGTCCCTTTCCTTCATTTCATCAGGGAGCATTGCAATAGGGAATTCCCCTGTGTTCTTATTTGCCAGCCACATCTTCTCCTGCTGGTTGGGTATGTCTTCTATTTCCATATTCTCCACACTATTTATTTTGTTCCCTTCCATGTTGAGGGCTTGGGTTCCCTCTGCCATAGAGTCTGTTTCAGGTAGTTTTTCCTTTTTTACCCATTTCTTGAGAACTCTGGGTTTTTTTGCCTTTCTCTGAGGAACATTTTGCAGGCCTTCCCAATCTTTATTCTGTTGTTCTTGCATCTGTATCTCCCTGTTCTATTTTTTGCTGGAAAATTCCCCGTTGTCCCCAATTTCTCTTTTGCTAGGAGTATTGTTGATTTCCAAGTTTTTTCTGCCCTCACTCCAGTCAGCTTGCTTTGTTTGTGTTTCCCATTTTGCCCTGAGGGTCGGGCAGTCTCTTTTCCAATGGCCATATTCTCTGCAGTAGTAGCAGGCCTCACCCGAGTTAAGGACCTCTATATTAATACTTCCCCCCCCCTTGTTATAGAAGAAGGGATTTTGCCAGAGGTGTCTGTTAGGATGGTCACTTTTGCTTTTCCCCTGACTCCCATTTCCCCTATGTTTTCCAACCCAAAAACCACTTCTCCAAAGCTGTTGATTGCTCTATTCATTATTCTTGGGATACGCAGTTCCCCTGGGATGTTAGAAAGAAGAATTTGTACTTCTTGTTGCATCATTCTCTCTCCTTTTTGTAGGTCAAATTTCTCCACCCATGGGTAAATTGTGGCTCTAATTCCCTTAATATCAGCCAGTCTTTTTCTTTCCAGAAGACCTTTAACCTCCTTGCTGTCACTAAGAACAATCTTGAACCATGCTGAGCTTAGAGAAGAGCACCTAACTCCAGTGACATTGGACATTTGAGCATCAGCATCCAGACATTTGAGTGCTTAAGCAGTATGGCACTATTCTTTAATTTTTGAGCTTCTATTTCAATAAGGTTCAGTTCTTCTTCACTCAGTACTATGCAATACAAAGAGTTACCTGTGTTTTCTTTTGGCTCCTCTGGACCTAGAGATACTGCTTCATTGGGTGCCTCTGATTGATCCTTTTTGTATCCCATTGATGCTCTCAATTGACCTCCATGACTTGGGCCTGCCTCATCAGGTACAAGTTTGGCTTTTCCTTTTGTGTCATGGTCGGGGGTTTTTGGCTTTGTCTCCACTACTTCTCTCATTTTATCCTGTAAGGGTGATCCCGAATTACCATGACTTGGGCCTGCCTCAGTAGGAGTTTGCGCTTCCTCATCTTTCTTTTTAAATTTTAGCACTTCTGGAAATAACTGGAGGTGTGTTATCTCCCTCACCATTGCAAAACTTTGGGCTGCAGGGGTTGCAGCCAATACCCCAATAGTGTCCATTAGGTCTGCAGGGGTTGCAGACATTACCCCATGGTTCGGGGCTGCAGGGGTTGCAGCCATTACCCCAAGACTTTTGACTGCAGGGGTTGCAGTCCTTACCCCAGATTCAGCTCTTAGATCCTTGCTTTGAATTTGTTTGCCGTGGCTAGGTCCCACTCCATCTATTGTTGGATTGATTCCCTCTTGAAGCTTTATGAGTGGCCTAATGCTCATTGGCTTATAGACCACAACTTCTTTTCCTTTTGTGCAATCATTTTTAGTATCATTTGTGACTGAAATCTGGTCATTTTCTCCTTTGTTTTTCGCTTCTGCTTTTGCCATTTGATATTCCTTGTATGTCTCTTGAAATCCTTTTGTTTGATCTTCGTATCTTTTTCTGTTTAACCCCTGTGGTCTCTTCTTACTTCTGGCTTTTCCCTTCTTTGATTTTTTTGCCAGAGGGGCGTCAGACTCCGGTTCTTCTTCCGAAGATACGATCAGCAAGGAAGGGCGTTCGGCTCTCGATTTTTTTCCCTTCTTCCCTTGTTCTGCCTCGAGCTTCACTATTATCACTGCTGTTAGGGGGACTTTTGCTAATTTTTCCTTTTTTCCCCTTTGGCAGTTTTGAGCTTGACGTTTCTGCTGCTTTGTTTTTCAGCTTGTTTCTTGGAGAGGATCTGATGGCTATCGCAGGGGTACCTTCGGGTTGTTCTTCATTTGGGGGCTCCTCCTGCTCAGCCGATTTTGCTCTTTCATGTTCCCTTGCATGTTTGCATTTCATTCTGTTCAGCACAAATGTCACCACGTTTGAGCAAGCCATCAGGTGAAGCTTTTCGATTTCCAGGGCAAATTTGTTCCAAATCCCTTTTAAGGCAGCTAAGAGACCGATTCTGCAACAGGGTGAACAATATCCCTGCACTATTACAGAGTACCGAAAGGATTTGTTTTCCCAAAACACACAACCTCAAATGTAGCTAAACTATGTTTCCCCTGCAACCTTTGTACTCAACAAAGCTAATGAAAATCGAGCAAAATGGGGCTCAAACGAAAGCGCTTGTGCAGCTCAATGCGATTCCGCAAGCCAATCACCCAACACTGATGTCCAGATTCACGAAAATTTCCTGTTAGATCACGCACCGATTCTCTTCCGGAAGCTTGACGTTTACGGGCAAGGGAGAGACGGGTGGTCAGCTCATACCAGTGTACTGGTGGCAGGGGTCCGTTAGTATAGGTGGCAATATTGGGTTGGCCCTTTGGGGCCACCCATACCCCATACGCGTGGGAAGGGAATGGGCGGGGGAAAAAAAAAAAGGGGGGGGGGGGGAGGGAGAAGGGTGATGAAAAAAGGGGAAGGGGGAGGGGTCCTATCAAGCCATAACTAAAGAACCTAACTCTGTGATTTAGATTAAATCTTATTCTTTAGTTCTTCTATGATATGTATGTGATGATGATCTCTGTGGAATCATTGTATTGGGAAGGGGGGTAGAGGCCTTAAAAGCCTAGTTGTTTGACGCTCCTAGCCAGCCCTCTTTAATGCACTATTAAATTCGGCCTGTGTACAAGAGCCACACCTGGTTGTGGGTGGAGGGGCCAGACTGGCTTACAAGGAGGTTCATGTCCTGACTCATGATCACGTCCCTCTGGTAGTAAAGCCTATCGGGGACTACAGTGCACTAGACCTAATGCTCTGCCACTGCATGCGGGCTTTGCATGGATTCGACACTCTTGGGGTGGTGTACACCTTCCATGGAGTTCAGTCGAGTACGGGCAGTGGCCCTCTAGTCACCTTGAGTCAGCATGCCAGCCTCTGGTGGGAGCAATCCCTACCTGCCCCATCGGAACTGGGGAGATGCAACCCAGGAGTAGCCCCTCTAGCTACGCATCCGGCGGGCTACAGTCAGGTCCCAAGACCTTTCAACCTACTTTGCAAAGTGTGCACAGAAGGGGCGAATGGAGTGGACTACCTTAAGCCATGTTCTTATGCCAGCCAAATCCATTTGCCATGAATTCTGTCTGCAATGACTTCTGGAGGCCCAAGCCGTCAGTCATCCCCTTTGAGTCTGAGCCTTGGGTAGGATCTCCATATGTGATGCACTGATCTTTGTCTATGCAGATATGTGGTGAGCCATCCTTCGTGATGGCTATGTGATGTTGATGTATTTGTACTTACATGTATGTTTACGCTTCCGCAGCTAGGTAGGCCCTGAGGGAGATAGGGTAAAATGACCCCTTCATTCTTTCCACTGGAACTCGTCAAGGTTGCAGTGATACGTGGAGGGCTTTGTATCAGCATGGAGCTAGTATGGGGGGTGAACTCCTGTTTGTATACGGTGAGTGCACCGTATATGAGTAGGGGACGTCACAGTGGTATCAGAGCAATGTTCTTGGAGACCAAGAGCAAAGCACTGGCTATGATCCCAGTAGTACTAACTTAGTAGAATTCTCAACCTCGAAAAAGTGGGGAAAATTTTTCTCATTTTTTGTAGTTTATGCTAAGCTAGTAACAGTTAGAAGAATTGAAAAAAAAAAACCAAACTAAAAAGTTGAACTAAATTTTGACCGTGTGGAAAAATTGCTCATGGTATGCGCCAGAGCATCGACCTAAAATTTAGGTCAGGCCCCATGCGCACACCATGAGTAACCCTACCACATTCACCTTGAAACTTGAAGAATTGGAACAAGATAATATGCTAGATCGAGTTTTAAGGTAAGGTTTAGCTAGATTTGTATATCACACCCCTAGGAATATGTCTAGAAGTTATATAATCTTAGTCAAAAATGCAAAATTACTCACAGTATGCGCCAGAGCCTTGATCTAAATATTAGATCAGCCCTCTTGCGCACACCATGAGTAATTTTACTTAGAAAACTCTAAAGAAAGTACATGTTTTAAGTTAATAGGTGCCTTGACACATGAAAATGAGTAACTTAGAATTTGACCTAAAATTTGCCCAAACTATAAATAGACCCAAACCCTTCTCATTTGTAGACTTTCTGCTTAGAAGTTAGCTCCCGCACTTTGAGGCGATTTTTAGGCGCCAGAGCTCCGATTGACGTGAAGTAAAGCATGGCGCGCATGAAACAGATGGCACGAAAATATCGCCAGGCGAACAACCCAGCGCCCAAGACCAGAGGAGGATTCCGCAGCTACTTCGAGAGCAGCTTCTCGCCAGAGGAGACCAACCCTCGTCAGCAGGGGAAAGTACTTCTGACGACTCACAGGTACAGGAGTCGAGGCAAGAATCATTAGAGGAGCTGGCTAACACCATCAACCAGGAGTTAGACGAAGGAGCAGAGGTGGAATCAGAGGGCTCAACAGATGAGGAAACTCAAGAAGTGTTCGAGGAAATTGAAGAGGAGATACGACAGCAAGAGATGCCTTGGGAAGAGAAATGTATGGAGTACTAAAATTATATACATTTGCTGACAAATATCCAACTTATCGGAACCTCTTCGTGAGCTTGATCACCTCGCTAAGCAGGATTCAATAATAGGATAATCATTGACCATGTATATGACAAATACCTCCACAAATAAGGAATAATCCGACCAAATGAAGAGAAGGAATCTAACAAGTCCGGCCAACTTCTTAGATGGCATCAACTCAAAGATGGGACTATTTTAAGAGGGTAATAATCAAGAAAGGAGGGATCCTAGAGTATAGATTAGATCTAAAACAAGAATAATTATTTAATTGCTAGTTTTGTGTCCAAAAGAAATATTATATCGACAAAATCTTTTGGCCATAGGATTTACGTAAATAACACTTTAACCTGTAACCTTGCACCTCCTAGATGGCGGACATCTTTAAGAGCAAGACTCTTATGTCAAAATCTAGGCCAGTAATTATGGCAAGACTGAGTAATTAGTAGCACCAAAGGAACAAGAGTCAAGTTCGACATCAACCTTAAGTAGAGCAAAGTGAATCATCGGCACCAAGTTATGTACATCAGCAAGTATGACCTCATAATAGACATGGAATATTAAAGCCGGCTAAGGCAATAATTGATTATCATAAGCAAGAGATGTCTACCTAGCACCAAATGGCAATCAACTCACAATTAAAGTTAAGGAAGTAATTTCAGTCATGTAACGCATGTCAATGAAGCAATTACTTAAGTGAAGAATGAGGTCGTACATACTTAAGCTACAAGTCGTCGACCCCGACAACAAGAGTAAGAAGGAAGATGCTACTTTGGAACAGTTGCCTTGGTCGATTGCTAAGTTAATTAAGAAGTCCCACGATATATCTCTGGATGAATTTGAGAGCTTTCGCTCTATAGAGACGTAGAGTGTGAAATCACTCTTGCTCCAGATGCAGAGCCGACCAGCAAAGCTCTTTATAGAATGAGCATCACCGAGCTAGCATAGCTCAAGAAGCAGTTGTATGAGTTGCTCGACTTGGGGATTCATTCGTGCAGGATGGAAGTCGGAAGATGTATATCAACCATCGGCATTTCAATAAGTAGATGACATAATGGATCAGCTTCAAGGCGCAAGATCTTCTCCAAAATCGACTTAAGGTCGAGATATCATCAAAATAAGGATCAAGGAGGTAGATAGTCATGACACCACTTCAGGACGTGGTATGGGCACTAAGAGTTGCTAGTGCCTAGTAATGGCCCTTGGTCTATCGAATGCTCCAACGACTTTTACGCGCTTCAAGAATGACATCTTCAGAGATTTCTTAGACGAGTTCGTCATCGTTTTTTTCTTCGATGACATCATGATCTACAGCAAATCAGTGGAGGAGCATGCAGTCCAATTGAGGAGAGTCTTGGAGAAGTTAAGATGGCGCAACTTGTTGGCAAGCTTTTGAAGTATCATTATGCAATGCAATCCACATTGATAAGCAAATTCGGCAAGAAGATAGAAGCAGCCATTTTTCCTAGCATGGAGTTCAAGCACATATGGGCTAGTCTTTGCAAGTGTGCAAAGACAGTTAAGGAAAGAGAGACCTTTAAACATTTTACAAAGGGAAGGCAATCTTTTATATCACAAGAACAAGCTATGCATGCCTAAAGCATAAGGAGTAAGGAAGCTAATCTTCTATTACCGGCCATGCAGGATTTATAAAGGTCTACTTCAAGATTAGAAGTAGGTACTTCTGGTGGGGCATGAAGAAATAGATAGCGAGATATATCCAAGAATACCAGTTATGTCAGTAGACAAAGGCAGAATAACTTCGAATCCTGGGAGTTTTGGAACCTTGGGCGGTGCCAGCGCCAAGTGGGAAGTCGTCAGCATGGATTTTACAGTGGGTTTTCCAAGGACAACAAGGAGCTTTGATGCCTCGATGGTTGTGATAGATAAGTTATCTAAAAGGGCACATTCTTCCCATGCTGCACAACAGACACATCTTCGGATCTAGCCTTGTTATCCACCAATGGGTGAAAGCATGTTAGGGCCTACATAAAAAATTACCAAAAAGGTACTTTTCTGTGTACTTCTGTGCAAGTACATAATTGTATTTTAAAGTACCTAGACTACAAGATTGACTAAAAGAAATTGTGTTATGTTCAAGAGTAGTAGTACATACATGTTGTAAGGTACTTTGTGATGTCAAGAAGATGTTAAGAACTCAAATATATCATCATCTTTGACTACCCAGAGTATTTTCTAGGTAGTTTCCAAAACATGTAGGCCCTAACATGCTCTTACCCCAATGAGACTTTTTTAATTGCATGGAATGCACAGGGCGATCATCACTGATAGAGATCCGAAGTTCTTCAGCGCCTTTTAGCAAGACTTCTTCAACACGATCTGCACCAAGTTGTAGAGGAGTTTTGCTTATTTAACCGCAGTCAGATGGGCAAATGGAGTGCATCAACAGAACCTTGGAGGACAATTTGATAAACTATGTATGGAACGAGCAATTCAAATGGGCCGATTACATCCACCTAGTCGAGTTGCGTACAATAATACGAAGCAAGACTCATCGAAGATGTCTCCCTTCATGATCAGTTACGGTTATCAATGCTTGACCCCAGATACGTGGCACAATCTAGTGTCCAAGGTGAAAGTTTCTCAGCAACGACGGCAGATATGCAGCAGCTTGTGGTAGAAATGCGAGAATATCTTCAAACAGCAAGAGCACATCAGAAGAGTCTAGCAAATAGACATAAAACTCCTCGAGAGTTTGTCGTGGGAGATAATGGCACAAGTAAATTTCAAGCAAGCGAAGCTTCAAATCAGCAATTGTAGAAAGCTTGCTTCAAAGGTGGACAGGATCTTTCAAGATCTTAGAGCGAGTAGGGAGCCAAGACTACAAGCTCGACTTGCCTGCCCATCTAAAGGTCTACAAAGTCTTCCACTTGAGCCTATTAAAGAGGCACACCCCAAACCCGGAAGAGGTCTTGGAGACTCCAACCTTGTTGGAGATGACGGAGGAGCAAATCGAGATAGTCCCCGAGCTAATTCTTGACAAAGCATTTAAGAAGACAAGAAGGTCTCAGTCCCTCCAATACTTGGTCAAGTGGAACACTTGCCCGTGGAAGATGCAACATGGGTATTAAAGTAAGATCTATAGAAGCAATACCCAGAATTCATGGAGCAATTTGATGGCCAAGTCATCTATGAATTGGTCGACACCAACCTGTCAAGTGCTCTTAGCTAAGTTTGTGTATGCCTTAGTGTAGGTACAAGAAAAGCGTATGCATTCTAGGTTAGTTGGGATGCATATGTGAAGATCTTGGAGTGTAGGCAATGATGAGATTCCCCCCTTTGGGGCGTTAGTTGGGATGCATACGCGAAGATCTTGGATTGTAGGCGATGATGAGATCCCCCCCTAGGGGTGTTCTCTATGCCAGTACGCACCAAGAGTGCATCGGACCAGGAGGGTCATGTGAGAGGAGCGCAGCATCATAGGCAATGATGGAATCAGTGGAACATTTCCTAGCTTAAACCTTCAGGGCCATGATACACTGCGGATGTGCATGATTTGAAGGGTCATGTTCTGAAAGGCAGGGGATGGAATGATCGCGATGGGATCAATATTAAGATGTTCTCTATGCCCACGACGCAACGCGGCACACCATGGGGGTCGCGATGAGGTAAGCGTGATCATGCGTGATGATGGGATCGCCTGGGCGTTCCTCAGCTTAAACCCCTGGAAAGGGCAGACCGGTGTATGATCAAGGGATCTTGTACAAGGTAGCACTTGAACATGGGCTTATGATAGAATTCATTTTAAAACGTCCTTAAGCCTCAAATCTTATGGGCCTGATCGAAAGTGCAAGATAGTAGGGTAACCTTGAGGTAGTAGTTCGCCTCCGGCGAGTGTATTTAGGGGTGGCTCCCTAAAACCACAAAAATTATTAACTAAACTTAACGTAAGATGCTACCTGTGGCGCTGAAGTGGGGAGCATGGAGGAGGGAGAGCACGTTATTTAGAAGACAATGGGGTCAAGTAGATTTTAGACTTTAACTATGAACTCCCTTAAAATTGTTAGATAGTATTATTTGTAAAATTATAATGTATTGTTACTGGCGATATAATTTTGTATGTTATAAATATAGCTCATAATTGACGAATAAGAAATTAACAGAAAGCATCTTTCAATAAAGTTAAGTTCCTATATTCATGTTTGTGAGTTTGGTACATTGCAATTATCACCTTAGCTGAACGTCGAGGGATGCATTATCCTTTGGGTGATGTTCGAATGTATGCTATACATAATGATATTTCTAGGCTGACATCTCCGTGACAAGTCCACGCAGTAGCCCTTGCACACATAGTAGGTGGAAAAGGGAGCATAACTAAGTTATTCATATAAATTAGCCAACCTTAGGCATAGGGCCATTTCCACATGGCCTTACCCTATTGGGCACCCGCCACAATGGAAACCCCATTGAAGCCACATGGTAGTGACATGGTATCTTAACCTATAAATGGCCAAACCCCAACCCTAGGCCATTTTTCTAGCTCCAACAGTCATGGAACCTTTTTTCGCGCTTGAAACTCCATTTCGAGAATCGTTTGCTGTGGCATAGCATAGCACAAAAGCTCCCGGAGCGTTAGCACATCAGTAGGAGTGGGAGCTACTTCAAACCCCTTGAAGGCCATGGAGATGCCGGGAGTTCCTCAGGAGCATGTATTTGGGTTAAAGTCCTTTGTAGATCATTTCTCCTGTTAGATTCGTGATGAGCCAGATTCTAGAGAGCCATTCTAGAACCCTCAGTCTAGATCTTGAACCCTAATTAATGAACCCTAACTGTAAGTTAGATACATGTGATTTGAATTAGATGTTATTCTCATTATTTATCGTTATATGGACATATGATGTTGGTTGATCATGTTTACTCCTCTTGTATTGGGAAGGGGGGTAGAGACCTAGTAGCCATTATTTAGATGATGCTCATAGTTTAGAACCCTTAGTTTTCTATTAGATGCACCTCAGTGGCTGTGGAAACCTACTTGGACTACGGGGCTGGGGGAGTGACTTAGCACCATACAAGAGGCTAGTGGCAAAGCCGGGAGGGAGGTCCCCGAGCTGGGCTACTAGGGACCCATAGCTGGCTAGGGCCTATAGTCGGGCCACTGCGGTGGGTCGTGGCAGCTCTACACTTCCTGGGTCAATGGTATCGGCCTGGACAAGAGCTGCGTGCATCACCGGGCTCTTATTTTGGGGAGTTCACAAGCCTAATCATGTTCATGATTCTCTAGCCCCATGGAGCCACTAGTCCTTGGGAAGGGAGATGCAAATCTTCCTAATCGATCGGAGATGCAACCCAAGTAGTCCCAATGGGTGATACCATAGGGATTATGCCTTCTCGCAGGTTATATAGTCATGCTAGAGCCCACCGAAATTTAGCCCGCATCTGCAAAGTATGCTGTGAGGGGGCAGGACGAGCGGTCAAATCCCGAAGCCATTGTTTATAGTCGGCCCCGCATTACCATATATCTCGGTCTCTGTTTCTATCTTTGAGGCTCCACCGACCTTCTTAATGGTACCTGAGCTCCGGTAGGCTCATATATGGCATGTTGTTATCTTTGATGTATCTATAGTTGTACAGATGTGCTATCCTTCGAGGTAGTTGGATGTATTGTTATTGTTAGCGTTGACGTTATGTTATGCTTTCGCTGTTATAGGAGCCCATAGGGGAAGGGCGTGCAAGACAGCTTCGTGTTCTCTTCCCACACTAGAGATATCTTGGTTGCGGGATAGATGGAGGGCCCATACGGCCGGAGGGCTGGATAGGGGATTTCCAACAAGATGTACGGCAGGGCGTCGAGTATTTGGTGGACAATATTCATGCCCATTGAAAAGGTTGATATGTTATAGACTTTGTATGTGTGTTATAGAAGCTTTTTAATTGATTGGACCAAACATTTGGTATTTTCATACCTTATGATAATTATCAAAAGTACCTTAACAGCTCGACCTTTGGGTTTATATCATTAGATTTAATTTGAACGTTCCTTCGACAGTTTGTTATCCACTAATAACTCACAACTGCTCCAGAATTTTTCATAGCGCAGCTTGATTGTCCTAGGATGTTACAAGCAACCCCAATAAGTTGAGTACATCGTTAGAAGACGCGGGCATGCCAACCTTCAAAGGAGGAAAGATGAAGCCAAGCAAAGTCGTTAGCTTCATAAGCCAGTGGGAGAAGTTCTTCGAGGGTGTACAAGCAACTGATGTGAAAAGATTACAAAGCAATGGATAGTTATTTGAAGGATCAAA
Source organism: Isoetes taiwanensis (assembly GCA_021234155.1). Classification (NCBI taxonomy): domain Eukaryota; kingdom Viridiplantae; phylum Streptophyta; class Lycopodiopsida; order Isoetales; family Isoetaceae; genus Isoetes; species Isoetes taiwanensis. The sequence continues at coordinate 3,197,086 of JAJEKV010000042.1, forward strand.
ATCAAGCATGGTGGCAAGGCCGACGGAGGTGTAACCCTGAGATAGACAAATGAGAAAGATTTTGGAAAGCATTTGATGCACATCATCTACCTTCCAACTATCATAATGAGCTGCTAAGGGCATGGGACCATTTGAAGCAAAAGGAAACTATTCATCTTGGCAGTATTGATGAGAAATTTAGATGGGGATGAACTTTTACAAAAATATGTCAGTGGATTAGAGATGGCATATACGAGAAAGAAAAATATCCTATCTTATAATGTTTTAGTGTCATGGATCTAGCCTTACTTGGTCGCTGAGATCCACGACATACGAAGGCTGAGGTTTATCCTTCGAGCAAGAAGCAGCGACACAGTTGCAAATCCTCAGCGGGCTGCTTCATAACAGGGCAATTTCAAGGAAGAAAAAAGCACGCCTAAGAACATGGTGGTTTCGAGAAACAGATTAAAACAGACTGAGAAAATTGATTAAGAGCCTTATTTTGGATGGGGATTGTATGGATGCTTGTGCTCTTCGACGTCAAAGCTCTTTAGATTAAGGGTTTGAAGCTCGATGCCTGCAAAAACTCCAAATTCTCCTAAAGGATTCACACAGAAGACCCTTACAAACCAAGTGAGTGTCTGAAAGGGGTTTTTTTTTCTGATGTTTTCGTACATATACTAGGGGTTTAAATCCCCCTCCTGCTGACATTCTAGTGTATTTTCTCTATGGAAGGGATGTTTTAATACTTTTACGTACGTATATAGGGGTGTTTATTCTCACCCTAAGCATGCAGGTGGCATATGCTCACGTGATAAAGATGAATCCCCCGGGCAAATTCTGAGCTCTAATTTCTGATGAATCTAATTAATCCGTTGATCCTAAATTTGTGAGGAAGAATGTGTTTCTTCATATCAACGAGATGCGTTCCTGCGTCGAGCCAACAAGTAAGATATAGAAATAATATACGTGAGTAATTTTTTAGACCATTCATATAAATATAGGAATCTCTGTAGGCTTTAGACTGGCATATGCCCATCATTTTAATAGCCCATACCCTTTATTTGACCACATTAGCCATTTTGATGCCTTTTGAAAATGCCCAGGTTCGATTTATGGAGGGCCTTTTTATCCATTGCGTATTAAATACTTCTTTTCATGTACTATAATCTAGGTGTGATGATGCAGTTTTTGCCATTTTTTTGTGGATACTAGTTTTAGTGTACATATACTTGATGCATGCTAGAATCTAGGGGTGACCATGTACTACTTGTCATTATTTTTGTTTAGGTTTTTTTGGTATTTTTAGACGTTTGGTATTTTAGATTAGGGCTTCCAAGAGATGGCCCAGATTGCATGACTCCTAATATATGCTAGATTAGTCCCTTGACCACGTCAAGATTGATAGTAAGCCGGAGTTGGCCATAAAGCAAGATTAGACAACAATGCACATCAACCCTTCCTGCATGACCTGTGCACTTGAATCTTTATTTCCCATTTTCTCACATTTCTTCCCTCCATGAAATTAAATAACAACTTGACATTCACGGGGCCTCTCTTTATCATCCCCCAAAAATATTTGCTACACACAAAACAAAGGTTTAGAACATAAATATAATAAAACTTCTTAGCAAATGAATGACTTTGTTACCTGGATTGGGATAAATAGCCTAAATTGATATGGTAGGTCATTTTCTGAATAAAGCATATCTGAGAAGTAAACAGTACGAAGACGACAATTTGCATGTATCTTTACGAGAGTTGTTTCAACATAATTTGTTCCAAATGCCAATTTTGTGCTACCAGGAAGATCAAAATGTAGTTGGCTCCATCCATCTTCCAAATATAGTGGAACATTGCAAACGCCATTCATTATGCGTGTTGTTGACTGCATAATTGAAAAAAAAAAAAAAAAGTCATCGCCTTTCAAAGCTCTACCTGTCATTACCACGAGTGAGAATTCACATTCCTTTAACTAGAATCAATTAAAACAAATTTTTTTTTTTTTATAGCTGGCAACAAGAGAACTATGGAAATCAGAAGGAGGAGGAGGAGGAGGAGGAGGTGGAGGAAGGGGGTTAGGTTATTTCTAGTTGCTCTGTTTGATCATATGGAAAATTATATAAGGAGGCTTAGCATGAACTCGCATTTTATGGAATGGAGAAAAATTTGTATGGTGTATGGAATAATATTGGTTATTGGAAAATATGTAATGTAAGTTAATGTCAGGGGTTGCCCATAAGGTCAAATTTGGTTCAAGCATAATTTAGAAGGCCTGTGTGAATAATAGAGTTGCAAGATTAGTTATGTCAGCGAATGTTTTCTAGACATGAATATTTTTATAGAGATCTAGGTGAATCATGGCCAATATTATTTTGCCAAGATTTAAGTGTCTTTATTTTCCAAGTGTACTTTGTTGTGATATTTTAGATTTTAATTCCGGGCATCTATATATTTAATCAAGGACACAAACACATTATAACTATAGTTGCATGATGCAATACCACAACTTAACCTTGCAAATGAGAACGGGCTTATCCTTTTGTAGATGAAACAAATCTATTAGAAGGGAGGTCTGTAAAAATGTTTCCAAAGGCATCCTTAGAAGTATTTGAAACACAATAACTACAAAAATTATCATATGTACCCTGATGGATATGGAGAATAGATTAGTTATGAAGAAAGCCTAAATATTAGGGCTTATCTCCCTTAAGAAATCTTTTGAGAAGGAGGGTAGAGGATAAGGCTAATCCATAGTTATGACGCTAGTGAATGTATGCACTTTTCTTTCATGTTGGAGTGAGATTTTGCAAAAGTTGGCTAATTTTATTTTTTCATCTATACCCGCCCTACTAAACCATAGCGAAAAATTTATCGATACTCTTAAAAATAGCCTTTCGCTTAACTGCCCTCAGTGGGCTACTCCTTGGTTAATGTTCACCTTTAGAATAAGGGTATATACTAGCAAACACTATGGACTAAGACTTTGGATTTTCTAATGCATTTATGGTGGCATGGATAAATGCTATGATAAGTATTGTGTGTAAGATATGGAATTTATTTAGGGAGTTAGTACCATGGCCTTGGTGTTGTATCTTGGAAAAGGTAAATCTTGTGTCTTCTTTATTGGGGCATTGGAAATGGGCACCACACTTAAATATTATATATTCAGAGCGATAATTGTTTAGGTTTTTGTATAAGGAAAGGCCCCTGTGGCCTTTTCCGGAAGGGAAATGGCCGATGCATGGGTTACAGAGGTCTGCTTGACCTTTCCTAAAGAAGGCCACATGGCCTTCTCAACGAGGATGACTAGGCCCAATCCACCGCCACGTGTCTTGCTACAAAAAAAACCTTTGCGTAAAAGAAACCCGAATTTATTTTTGTAAATTTGCGTAATGACGGTAAAACTTGCGTATCGGCGAAATTGCAATATACCAGAAACTTTTGCACGATATTTCGTACTTTGAAATAGCGACATGTGTCGCCCGGCATTGGATGACAGCCTAGATTGGGCCTATCCGGCTCCTTCACAGAAGCACAAAAGCTTACCCTAAATTGCTTGGTCAAGATTTTTATCAGCATAAATGGATGCATTATTTGGCCACAAGTTGCACTATATAGTCTTGGCGAAGCGTTATTTTTCCAAATACAAAGAGTATGGAGTGCTCTGCTATACAGGATGACTGGATTTGACATTCTAGAGACATGCTTGAACATAAATGTTGTTGTGCTTGGCTAAATGCATGCTCTATTTTTCAAAATAGTTTTGAGCCTGCTCAGGATGCTGGGAATCTATCTCCAAGGAAGTATGAAAAATCAAACTTTTGAAAGGTAAACATCAAGAATGCTTCACAATCTACAGGGCTTGGAGGCATTAACACTCAGGTCTTGTATAATGCATTGTTCCTTCTTTTCATATCCAGTTTATGAAGGGGATTGAATGGATAAATAACATGCTTTCTATGTCAAGCAAAAACGTGTAGACTGTATTAACCTACCAGTTAGATATTTTGGAAAAAATGTATGCTTATCTCATGCTTAAGGATATGTGAAATGGTTGTGGAGACTGTTAGGTGCTTGTCCAGGAAAAATGAAGTGAGATTAAAGTTTGTTGATCTATGATCGACCAAGTATCCTGGCTTATGTGGTATTTGGTAATGAGTATAAGTAGTCTTGTGGTCTGTAATATGATGTTTATTTCGACACTAACTATATGTATAGTTATGTAGATTGTTAAGCTATGTACGTATAGTTCTCTCATTATTACAGGGCTGAAACTGATAGCTATTTGATCATAAATTATGAGGTACATAATTTTGCTATAAGGATGCTTATATCTGTTGGCAAATGAACCTTTTAATTTACCTTTAACGATTAGGTGAAGGGCGATAAACCATGTAGTTCAAAAGCTTACCTGATGTCTTTTGCGTTGTTACCTGTTGCTAACTAGTGTATTGGTTGGATGTAGGTAACCTAAACTACATCTCCTTGGTGTTGAAGTTATTTTTTCCCTGTCATATGTTGTTCTCTATTGTTGTGGAGTATAATACGAAGGAAATCCCGCACTATGGTAAGACCTTTCCAATGACGGAAACATGCATATTTCTCATTTGTGCTTAAAAAAAGATTTGGCAATTCGCGAAGTTGAATTTCTGCTATAATTTGATATTGTGTAAACTAGAAATGCAAATGTTAATAATAAATGGTAATTCTAGAAGACAGTTGTAGTAACATGAATTGAATATTATTATAGGAAATATAGGTGCATATTATCTTTCGGATTATGGAAAGAAAAATATTAAGAGCATATAAGAGATATTGTAATCACAAACATTTGTATGGAAGGTGGAATATTTTAATGAATATGCATATTTTATATTAATTATGGAATGTTTTGAACGTTATGGAAAATGTAAAATGTGAATTGGATGTTTCATGCTCATTTCTCTACTTCCTTATGTTAAATGGGTTGATATCAGTGCCTAGTTGTGGCCTGGATTAAAATCCAGGGCAGATATGTGGGTCATGTCTTTGCCTTGTTTAGATATGTGGGTCATGTCTTTGCCTTGTTTGAAAGCAGTCTATGTAAGATTGTTTTGCGTTAGTATTGTATGCAATCATGGTGACGATCAATAGAAGAAGAAGAAGAAGAAGAAGAAGAAGAAGAAGAATCTAAGAAGAAGAAGAAGAAGAAGAAGAAGAAGAAGAAGAAGAAGAAGAAGAAGAAGAAGAAGAAGAAGAAGAAGAAGAAGAAGAAGAAGAAGAAGAAGAAGAAGAAGAAGAAGAAGAAGAAGAAGAAGAAGAAGAAGAAGAAGAAGAAGAAGAAGAAGAAGAAGAAGAAGAAGAAGAAGAAGAAGAAGAAGAAGAAGAAGAAGAAGAAGAAGAAGAAGAAGAAGAAGAAGAAGAAGAAGAAACAATTTCTATGCCACACCACATTGGCAACATCCTATTGGAATTCATATTCTGGTAGCATTGAATACAATTGAAAAAATAGTATCTTAAATGAATAGAATAGAATAGAATAAAATTTTTAACGTCCACGGAGACCAATAGGTCATGGGACCCATACAATGGGCTAGTACAATCATTACTACTAGGATTAATAAACCCCTGCCTCGAAAGGTTTTCAAGGGATTAAATGAGATCCTACTACATATTAACATGTCTAGACCAGCTTAGGATTGAAAAGGACAAGCGGCTCATAAACCACAAGTTATGTGAGTATTGCTAGATGGGCCAGGAAGACACGAAGTGTCGAACAATTGTGCATATTAGGATGAAGTATGTTGCGTGATTCAATACAAAAATTGCATGCCTTTACAAAGTAATTAAATTAATTTCTTATGTTATAGAGGTATTTTAGAGCTACATAAGGATATAGACATGCAAATCTAGTAGATCATTTGTATATAACAGGCAATGCAACTATTTCCTTCTTAAGTAGGCTTGTTCTCAACATTTTTGCTTCAGAACCTTTAGGTGTAGACAATATACCATTTTCTAGGATGACAACCCATAAAAGGGAAAGCAATTTTTGCATCCACTGGAAATAAGCATATTCAAGGAGGGAGAAGCATTAGAAACCTAATACCATTTGCGCTATTCCAACTTGCCCTTACATTATTCTTAAGACTTATAAAATAGGAAAGAAAAAGACGTGCTAAGAATTAGTATTTTTACTCTAACTGATCTTGCTTACTTTTTATACCCTGACTACGTGGCTATGAACAAAGAAAAGAATTTGATCAATTAATATTACCTTGTTCTTGACTCCACATATTGTTTCTTGACTACGTATATAAACTAGTAGATCACTACAATTGGGATGATGGCTTAGGTACCAGAGTTGATCACATATTAGAATGCCTTTTGAATGATGTATTATAATTTTATTAATAATAAGTTTAACTGCTACCAAGCAACTTACATTTATTCTACATTGACCATTAGGTTTCCTGATGCATAGTAGACCATGTATTTGCTATATAGCAAAGCATTTCCATCTAGAGAAAATCATAAACTCGTCATTAAAATCCTTAAACAATTTCTTGCAACTAGGAATAAAGCAGCAAAAGGGACACAATACCAAACGATTGGAAGCTAGGAAACGACGACATATATGCTTGTCATCAAGAACTTCCACTTCAATTGTGAAGTACCTCCTCAAGCCTTTGATAATTAATACTAGAAAAGGCAATTTGATTGCTAGTGTCTCCTTGGGGTTCTTTGGGCAAGTTATATGCGTCATGTTTATATTTGCTCCTCTAATTTCTACCACATTAGACTTAATTTTGTCATCCCTTAATCGTTTGATATGACCATGAAACGCTGCAGAGGAAAGAAAAGGTCAGACGAAAAATTTAAGTTCTTCTTTTGATTTTATCTTGTCTGCATTATGGACATTTCCTTTACTTGCATGATGAATTTGATAATACCTCTCTTGTTCCACATTTGTAAAGCATCATCCCTGCTCTAGAAAAGGACAAAAATTTAGTAAAATATTTAGAGGTGAATGGAATTGAATTAAGAAAAAATAGGGAATTTGCATATCTCCCCTTTTTGTAGGGGTAGAAATGAGAATGACCTGACACTATAGAAAATTGGAATACATCCAGTTTGATATGTATTTCTAAACATGACAAGTTGTTTGTCTAATATCGCATCTTCCACATAAGGCGTGGCATAATTCTCTATATAAAAAGGCACAATGGTTATTGTACCTACTCCATCTTTTAAATCCACATATACACAACTTAATCATACTATCATTACATAATAAATCAAAGTCCATGGTTTGCGACTTTTTATTTCTAATATTTGTGTCATTTTATCTTGAGAATAAAAAGTTTGGTCAAAGTATCCATATTTACAAAAACTTTATCGCAGCAAGGACGCTGTAAATATATCTTCTTACATGGTCTACAGCGAGGACGTTGTAAACATATTTTCTTACATGGTCTACCGGTTGATATCGTCTACATCGCATGCATCTTTAACTGTAATATGGACATTTGAAATAATAATTTATCAAAAACCAGGTTTTGGTAGAATATTAACTACATTATGAGTTATAAACATATTGGTGAACATATAAACAACTTCAAATTTATCAAAACTAACACGAAACCAATTTTTCTAGAATTTCTCCACTGAGATAAGACTACATATCACTGTAACCACAAGTGTCAAAATTATTCTTTATACGAAAGGCATCGTGCCTTAATAGCTCCAAAACATAATGTAATGCCTAACTGCTAAATTGAATGGACCAGGGATAATGAACAATTTTTAAATTTGCAGAGCTTTTCTAAATGTCTTTTCTTCGCTCAGATTTGGAAATTATGGCTCATGTAAAATCACATTCATTGTCATATGTAGCACAATAACAGGGTGTTCCAGGGGGATTTGAAATTCCTAAAATCATAGACCATATCCTTAAAACAATTGAATGGGTTGTTGTAAAATTGGGGAGGAGGGGTTGAGGAGGTTCGAGCCCCGTGATTTCATATTCTAGAACCTTGGGCAAAGCCGTATAGGGGCTCAACATTCTATCAAAACCTTAGGCGAATTAATATTTGATATTTCAAAATCATAGGCGCCCCCCAATCATAAATGACCATAAACAAAATGAGAGGTGCATAGAGGCTCCAACGTACGTCTAGGCCATAGCATCATCTGATCCGATGACTGTGGTACTCTAGGGTGCACCTCGTTTAGAATATGTAGCAGGGTGCCATATCTAGAAAAATGAAGCAGATCACGCCTCATAATGGTGAGGATTTTTAGCCGTCAAATTGGCACATCTAACATCATATTCTATCAACCCACCTTCCCAAGGTTAACTATTTGGGCAACCAAAGACATCTCCCTCCCTCCCATCAAAGCAATGTTGATGTGTTGAATGTTCCATATATCGAATCAGATGCTGCCAATATGACATGACATATTGCTGCGTCTTGTCTCTATTGCAAACCCTTTGGCATGGATGGGCCATGAATATCCCATTTGTAGGGTTTGATTTTGAAATATTTCAGAAGTAACGTGCAATAGCAATTGAGTTACTATGCACATTAATTTAGGTCATGCATGGTCCTGGGGGAAGGCTCTGGCTTTGGCTATGCTAGGTCGTATTTGGGGCTCCATAGCCCTGTTTAATTGTCATTCGTATCCATTTTAATAATTGCCCTAAGTCCTTTAGAGCCTCCATTGTGGAGGTTATCACAAGTCATATACTGAAAGCACCCAAGCTGTCACCTAATTGTATTATGAAGAGGCAGTAAAGCAATCTTTTTAGCTTTAGATGTCCAAGACCACCTACTTCCTTTGCCTCTCTCATTCCTCCGGCTTTGGCTATGCTAGGTCGATTAGCTCCATAAATTCGCTTAATTGTCATTCGTATCCATTTTAATAATTGCCCTAAGTCCTTTAGAGCCTCCATTGTGGAGGTTATCACAAGTCATATACTGAAAGCACCCAAGCTGTCACCTAATTGTATTATGAAGAGGCAGTAAAGCAATCTTTTTAGCTTTAGATGTCCGAAGACCACTCCATTCTCGCTTTTGCCTCTCTCTCTAGTCCTCCCTCCTCCCCTCCCCTCCCTCCCTCCTCCCTCCCTCCCTCCTCCCTCCCTCCCTCTCTCTCTCTCTCTCTCTCTCTCTCTCTCCGGGAGGTCCGGCCATATGTCCTCATGGATGCCTAACTTCTCACCTCTCTTGTTGGTCCAATTGTTAGCCATGGCATTGGAATAGCCATAGTAAGTGCTAATCTCAGGCAATAAAAGTCTAGTTTCTGTGGCACAAGTGATGAGGTCCTTTGTATAGACAAACATGGTAGTTCCTAATTCCAATAATCATGGCACTAAGTTTTAGAAACGAAGCTTGAAAAGTGAGACCAAAGATATACCTATTGCAGAAGTAATAAATGATGAACAACTTGATTGTTAAGATGTATTGCGATGTAGAGCTTTAGCTACAACAATGCCAATTGATTGCAAATATTTAGGACTAATTCAAGAAATATAAATCACAAAGTAAAGTAGAGCAAAGTTTCATGTATAGATGTCTGTGGATATGGCAACTCAATCAGTTCAATATTTTGGAAGGACATAAGAAGCCACATATGAAACTGCGTATGGTTGTTGATCCAAAGGGAATGCTTCTTATTTCAAGTTGCATACAACTATCCCATGCTTTTGGCTGAGTGTTTTGATGGCGTAGTTGGCATATTTAGAAAAAGTTTCTTTTTATTTCATGGAGTTTTTCAACTATGCTATAGTTTGTTGTATCTTTATATACTCGTGAACTAGTACCGAATTTCAAATTTTGCGCATCTAGTTGTAGGTCATTATCTGTGGCTTTTGAGTTTTAATTCTAGAAGTGAGACTTTATTTATGAATCTCTTGGTGGCCACGAATGTTTAGTCAATTAACCAACATCCATGTCAAAAGCATACAATATGTGGATGCTGGATAAAGTATTGTGTACCCTAAGCAGTCAAACTTGACCACCTACTTTATGATGACAGAACGTATTTCCATGAACATGTGATGTGGATCCTATAGACAATCAATATGTGATGGCAAATATGAGAACCAATAATAAGAGACGGACAAACTGGAAAGACTGCTATAACTATTGATACCATGAACTAGAAAAGAATCAACAGACATGGGCACCTTTAATAGTGAATGATCGTATTGTGTGCATGCAAGATCGGATAGATATGCTTAATCGCGATGTTAAGAGTGTTTTGTGATATTAATAGTATTTCTTCGAAGTCTCTTGAAAGTACGTGCAAACTAGAGTCCACTAGACCTCTTACATTTGAAACCCAATAATTGCAAGATAAATCCTTGTATGGCCTTCGACATCAAATCTATGTGAGCTCTTGGTAATGGCCTCTTATTGTTGGAAGCCAATGTGGTACTGCAACCTTTCTAGCATGGCAAGCTCTACCTTATGTATGTTATTCATGAGATTGGAGCTACTGGACAACCAGATGCAATTTCTCTATATCTTTAGTGTCCAAGCTCCAGCCATTTCTATTGATATTCCCACAACCCAAATGGTGTAGCTCCTTCTATGTTAACTAATCAAGCAATTTAAGAAGAAGAAGAAGCAATTTCAAATTAACATTTGTAGATCATATCATCTTTTTTGCTATAGAGGACAACATACATATTTAGATGTGATGATAGCACGCAGCCAGCACATCAAAATCTGTTCACAACACAACAGGTTAGGTATTTGCAAACAATTGAAAGTTTCCTAGTAAACACAGTTCAAAGCATCATCGAATGTGTTTTTTTTTTTGGGAAATATATAATGATGGGGCTTCTTTATGAATATACCTAATTTATAGTTTGCCGACTTCGTCTCATATGCGAACTGTCGAATGCGCAATGGAAAGAGACGACCCTTCAGATTGGGTCTTCTTGCAAAATGGATGACGTGGCATAAACGTGGCAATTCGATATGGCCGAAACGTGGATAGCCTCGTAGAATTTAGGGTTCCCATTCTGTAGGGCGCCAAGGAGGTCCGGCACCATGGCTTCAGATACTGAACCGTAAGTTTAGCATCTCATTGAGTTTGTTAGATTCTTCCTTTTGATTGTCTAAATGTATTTATATGCATTCCTGGAATTTCATAGATATAAACCACCCCCGACGTTCAGGGGTTTGGAAGATCTTCGAGACTCAGTGGCTGAACTTTCTGAGAATAAGGAATTGTGGCTTCTTCAGATTCCTCCTGGAGTAAGTTAGCTTGTTTCACTCTACATGACGTGCCAGTTCTGGAAGGCTTGATTCAATAGTGACCGTGTGACTTGAGTTTAAGTTGATACGTCAAATACAGTGACACCAAATATTCTGTTGTCTAATAGCTTCAAGGTTTTAAGATATATAGAAGCTCCTAGCAGAGGCCGTGCAAGGTGTGAAAAAGTTCGATTCTTTTAACCATCTTGTATCTTTGAACGATAGCATTAGAAATGCTATTCTATGGACATCATGCTGATGAAAGAATTATCACCTTTCTATTGTTCTCGATACAGTCTCTTTACTTCTTTTTTTCATGGGGAATACGTATAGGAACAAGGTAGATAGACAAGATAGATGGACGTCTATTTCACTTGGTTGGATCTATTTATATTTATTGGATTGGGAACCCTGAATCAAGCCTTCAACTTTGGACTTTACAGTTAGAACTTCAGGATATTAGTGGGTTACAGTGGTCTATGCGCACCAATATGTCAGATGGTTATATTGGGCATTTGTACAGCTCTGATGGTAACAATCCCTCAAATGCTTTTGTTCCTGGTTATCGTTGTGGTCAAGAGCTCTCTTAAATTGTGCCATTGCAGGTAGACGATATGAAGTTTTAAAACGCAAAATGGATGGACCCATAAAATATGCATACTTTCCAAGCAACAAATCAGCAACAGGTTTGTGATATTAGATTGATGAAGTGTTAAAGCTCAATATATTGTTTTACTAGCAGATTCATTTATTATCTTTTTGCCAAAGTAATACTAGTGACATGTTATGTAGGATTTCAAGAAGTGCCATGGCAAGTGATCTTAGCTGTAGATCCTGAAAAGCCACTAAAAGAAGTTGAAGAGGTTGAGGACAGCACTCCAATAGGAGGTATACATAAAGACACTGTGGCTTTGAAACCATGAGTATATTGTATTTTAATTATAATGCTTCACTAGGGGTTTCGGACCAGGCAAATGTTGAATCCTCTCAAAGAAGTGAGAAAACGTCATCTAAATCAGTTAGTGGGATTAGCATGCACTCTGAGAGATCTCATCAGTCTCCGGCTGGAAAAACCCCTCAAAGTAAGACAATGTCCAGTGGGATCAGTGGGCAATCTGACAGATCCCATCAATCTCCATTTAAGAGGAAAACATTGTCAACCCCATTGGAGAAGGATAAGGATTCTGTGGAAGTGAAACAAAAGAAGAGTAAATCCAGGACTAATGACAAAGTTTGAGATGATTGATGCTATCTTTTGATGTGGTTCATATCTATGTTTCAATAGAAAGGAACATCAATTGTTTGTAAGAATACCTTACGTTACTACACCATTCTGCAATAAGTTATGACGGTCATCAGGTGACAAGATTGCTTATTTCTGGTAATTGCATCAGGTTGAAAAACTGATCAATTGTGAGGGCTGCCTCTTGCCCTTAATATTGAACAATTTATTCCAATTAATGTACCTGAGTTGTTTGGATGGATAGAATTAATGGAACAGTTTTGTCACCTTGAATGAAGCGCATTTGGTTTGCATGATGTGGGTTGTGACCTTATAATGGTTTAGGCTTATATTTTAAATTGTTTGAATAATAATGTGGATAATCACAATGTTTTCGTTATTTTTCCTTATGACTTTTCTTTGCATCTTTTATTTCTGACCATTGATCTCTAGAATATTTTGTGTTTTATGCTAGATCAAAGGCCATTAAAATTTCATCAAGAATTTGCCTGCCACTTCCAATGGTCCAAACCGAACATATGGCTCAAGCAAGAAAAACGAAAACTCTCCAAGTGCATAGATGAAGTTCGACTGTGCACTGCGGTCCCTACCGATAGCAAACAAAGTCTCGAATGGCGCCAGATGGTCACAAGACAGAGCAGCAGAGTGAGTAGAGATTAAGGAAGGATTAAAAAAGAGCAGCGAAAGCAGCAGGGAGGAACACTTGGTAAGGCGTTAGATCTTAAGGCATGACCAAAAGCCCCAGATGGCCCTGTTTATGTTTGCTAATTTGCCATGCAGTGTCCATAGACAGGGAGCACAGTTTCTGTGATTTTTGATTAAAATGAGGAGCGCCTAACTGGGCCGGAACAAAAACAGAGCATGGATTGATATGCAGGGCAAACTACCTAAGCAAAAGGCACAACAAGAAGTCGGTCACCAGAACCCCTCTCATTTCAAGAGGTGAATGAGCTTCGGCCGAAACCCCTACCTGGAAGGCCGACCCACCCGGATCCCTTGCCGCCCCTGTCGAAAGAAGAAAGAAGAAGAAAGGAGCATGCATCCTTCCATTCTCAAACCATGCACAGAAACCCAAAATATATAAAATTTAAAAACATACATCCTAGAGCTGATTTTGGAATGCTACTTTGACTGGCCAACAAGCAAGCAGCTCAAATCGCTCAAAAAAGACAGTTTGACTATGGTTTCGCATACAATACAAGGGCCTTTTTTTGGCCTAACCATGCCTGAAATACCGCCCACAAATACCAAATGAAATAATTGGAAACTTGTAGGTGTTGTATGTCCCGTGGAAGTTTCTGATGAACTTTCTGTTATACTCTGCTAAGCCGAGGAAGCTCCTCACTTCATGGATATTCTTCGGTGCTGGCAAATCAATTACAACTTCAATCTTTACAGGGTCGGTGGAAATCCCTTCCGCTGTGATTACATGCCCCAAATACTCTACTTTTTCTGTCCCGAAGTGACACTTGGATAGCTTCGCATAAAGTTGATGCCTCCTCAACTTTTCAAGTACTTTCCTCAAGTGTTGGGCATGCTCTTCCAAGGATTTGCTGTAGACTAGAATGTCATCAAAGAAAACTATGATGAATGCGTCTAGAAACTTGCGAAAAATGTCGTTCATGAGTTTCATGAATGTTGTTGGGGTGTTGAACAATCCAAATGGCATCACTGTGAACTCATATTGAATCCAATCCAATCCAAATGCCATCACTGTGAATGCAGTCTTTTAGATTCCTTGATTCTAATATGATAGTATCCTGACCTCAAATCTATCTTAGAGAAAACTTTTGCTCCCTGCGTCTGACGTATCAAATCATCTGATCGACCGGGAACAAATCATGGAATTCCTTTACTAGCTTGGCTATCGGTTGGCGCCTTGTTCGCTTAGCCTCCTTTGTCTTCCTTGTTTCGCCTCAACTCGAGCTAAAGACATAGGCCACTTGTCTTTTGTATGTATCTAAGTAACTTTACTAGACATGCATTGAACCATCATTTATTTAAATTGGATTTATGTCAGATTTTTGGACTATTTTGGCATCGCAACTTTTTCCCGGTTAGTAAATTTGCATCGAGAATGTGACTTTTTTATAACAAAGACAACATAATTGCATTAAAAATAAAATATTTTTATATATGCATGTCGAGTTACATATCGCTAATTACTTTAAGTGACCCCTAGAGATATCATAGCTCTTCCACTTCCACAGTATTGTAATCCCAGCGTACTGCCCTCGATGACCTTTGGGGTCCATGAAAAACAAAAATAGTATCTAACTCAACCCAATCATCCCTTCAATAGGGTTTCTCTTCCATCTCTTTGTCCAATGCCTCTATACCTTCTTCCTCCGGATCGCATTTAACCTGCACTGACACCACTACTCCACACGAACTTTGTTCCAAGATTGGCGGTCACCTACTTTTGCAAACCCTCCGAGATGGTGTAACCCATCCACACAGTATATCTCTTTGCGCCCGTACTATAAGTGCAAATTGATGGCAAATCAAGTCATCTTTTGGGATCATAATCCTCCAAAATTTTAGATATTTAGGCCTTCCTTCCTAGGGACCAATATAGTGTTTTTCACAGCCGGAGGAGCCATCGACTCATGGTCACTACTAACCATCATCAACTTCCTCAGTGTTACTGCCTCTCCACCTAGTCTTAGGTAGCCATCCATCTGGCTCATCGTAGGATGTGTCTACTTGTCCCAATAATCCATGTACCCGTCCAATAATCTATCAATGCAAGGTTGGTATCATCGGGTTATTTTTTCAATACTTGACGATTCGTAAATGTCATTCCAATGTGCTTTGCAATGAATCCACCGCAAAAGGCTTAAGAGCTTTGGTTGACCCCTTGAATCTTAGGGTTTACCATTTTATCTTCAGGCTATATAGGTACTCCTTCATCCGCTCCATTTATCATCCGAAGGTCTCATCTTCCATTGCATTATTGGCTTATTTTCCATGACCCGAAAGTGTAATCAAGAGGTTCAGATTGGATCATATATCAAGAGCATAACCTTCGGAGCAAAATTCTTCCAACTGTGCACCCCTTGTATGATCAACCCTATTAAGAACTTCCATTAGTCTAGGAAGATTATCAGCTTGAGATTTCAATCAAGCAAGACTATGTACTTCCCAAACAATGCATCCACATCCTCATGAGTATGTCCAGTATTAAGAACTCCTAAATTCACTCTTTCAAAGACACCTGTACTAAATAAGATAGGAATGAAAACATAATTGCTTTTTGTTCTCATTCAAAGACAATTGTCAAGTTGGAGGAGGAACCTGGGTGGTAGATCTCGAGGTTGGGACGTGAACTTCTGAGGCTCCAACATGTTCAAGCACCGACTTCCTAAACCTTGCCTTAGTAAACTAAATTATTAGGCTTATCCAACAATGCAATCAAGAGTGGCGAAGCAATGGAAATTCCGGTGGCTGTAGAGGTCACCAATAACCACTCTCATAGTTCCTCAAGCACCTCATCACACTTCCAATATGAAAATCGTGTGACCATCAATTCCACAATTGCAAACTAAAATGGCCATATTAAATTGGCAACTTGTTTACACTATTGCACCTGCCGAGAGACTTGCAAAGGATAAGCCCATTGATTTGCTTGGGTATGTAACTATACCGTGGCAAACAAGTCTTCGATTGATCCATCTTGTCATGTATAATACAAACATAGTTATTGTCCAAACATGACAATGTCTCCACATCCAATAAGTGATCTACATGATAGTTGGTCCGTCATGTGATCTTCATTTGCTCCCTTATCTAGCCCTTTGGCTTGGTCAAGCTATCTTATCCAAAAATCTCTTTCAACTTAGCACACAAGTTGCACTTTCAAAAGTTATTCAAGTGTCTATAGTGACATGCTTGAAGTGCTTGCCCATAGTCTCATCAAGTCAAGCTGAGATATTGCGTGTGCACTGTAGTTCCTAAGCAAAGCATTCTCACTTCTCCAATATGCTCTTCCTGTACAATGGGATGGCAACCTTCGACAACTATTTTTCCATGTTGATCTTTCCTACTTTTATGTGGTATAGCCCTTAGCATTGAATCTCTATATATTTTCAAAACCTCCCTAGCAGCCAGGATCCTAGAAGTTGGCCCTAACATGCCATTATTTCCATGTGTAATGCAATTTTACTCCCTTTGCATGACTTGCTTGCCAATTTTGCCAAGATGAAATTGGAATGCCATGAATATGTATCCATGCAACTTTACATATCCATGTCTCTAGTGAAAGGTATTTTTTTTCCGGAATTTTTTTTTCATCCCTAAGTGTAAGCTCATGAATGGAGTACATGTAAGTCCTCCTCTCATCACAAGTATGCCCTGAAGGTGGCTCTTAAGCCCACCAATCTAATTTCAAACTTTTGAACACAATTAGCCCAACAACATTCCATTCCCCACCTTAGTCGAGCTTCACGAATAATCATTACTTGACTTGACCCTTGTTAGGATAATGTTTCACCAACGAAAGTGCCCTCTTCTCTCGAAAATGTGGTCCCGGCAGCCTATCGAGGTGCATTAAGAAAATCGTTGTCATCCACAACCTCCGCTCGTAAAAGAAATTCTCCTATAAACTCACGTAAATATAGGCTATGGCATGATGCATGGAACCTCCAATTGTTTAATACAAGCAAGTAACTGATGATTTGACCCTTTTTCTTCCATTTTTCTTCTAAACTTATATGGCTACACTGACTTTTATCCGGCCTCCTAACCTTTCATCATTGACAACTTGATAATGATCACTTAGTATGATAGTTCTTCACCTACTAGCCCTTATTGCATTGGTGCTTCTTTTTCACCTCTTATTCTTCCAATCCAACCCATCAGAGGATAATTTGCTTAGTAGTCTCGTACCTCAACACCTTTGGTGGTCCACACCATTGACCTACAAGAACAATGTTTATACCGGGTAACAATGGATAAGAACATGGGTAACAATGTTGAAACATGTTGGGGGGATAGGTATTACATTTTTACCCTTTTAGGATCCACACGCCCACCTCCATATAAAATTAAATGTTTTAGATATTAGTTCAAAAAGGACAGCACTTTGAGAATACTAAAAGGAACCTTAAAAATACCAAAACCATTAATAAATGGTGGGTGATATATGTTGTGTGTGTCAAAAATAGTCAGGTATAGCTTAGGTGTAGTAATATGCAAAATTAATGATAAATAGGGTATAGTACTTGTCGAGGTAAGAATACGAATTGATAGTAGGCCAAAGTAGAATAGTAGAATTTATATCTAGGTAATTATACAAAATTAATGACAACATAGGTTTACAGCTGACATGTGGGTAATTCTACAGAGAATTAATGATAACCTAGGGCGAATTAATTCAATAGAAGTAATGATAGCTAATTCGGTGATAGGATATAATTCAGATATGATGTGATGGAATCATAATTACAACCGCTGCCTATAATGAACCTTGCATGTAACTACTATATCTTGCATGAAACCCTCCATTCTTCAACCGCCCATCCTTTTTTCTCTAGTGCCCACGATGCCTTACTATGGTAGGAGCTATGCCGCCCGGCTTGCCCCGGCCCATCTCATTGACTCGGCTCAGCGAGGTAAAAACTACTGAAATCCATTCCCATCCTTACAGATGTCACTGTGGCTGCCTTCCGCACTACCGAATGAATGCGGTAGGACTTGTTTCTTCTGTAGCAGCCATTGGGGAAAGAGTATCTCAGCATCAGCACTAGCAGCCCCGAGTCCCCCATACACCAGCGATTCTCGATGAAGAGATGGAGAAGGAGGTTGAAAACAAGAAGAAATGGAGGAAGCAGATGAGGCAGGGCGTAGAAGAATTGGAGGAAGAGAAGAAGTGCATTTTAATGGACGCCTCCTCCTCGGATGATGAAGTTATTGGGTAATCCATTCTTGGTAGATGGCAAGGTATATGGCTCAGAGGAAGAAGAGGAGAGGAAGAGAGGAGGAGGACAGTAGAGGGCTGATTTTTTGTTTTGTTTTTGTTATTTAGTTTTTGTTAAGAAAAGAGAGCTGGGTATCTCCAAAAGGCCTCCCAAATGATGATTATGAATGAGCTAGGCATCTCCTCAAACTGCTTGAACTTGTAATTTTGTAAATACGAACAGCAATTCTAATAAAAGGCCTTATGTAAAGTTTTTCAATGGCAATACAAGGATTTAATGACCTAATATGTTTCTTTTTAGTGTCAACCTAACTTG
The DNA here is from genome assembly GCA_021234155.1 of Isoetes taiwanensis. NCBI lineage: Eukaryota > Viridiplantae > Streptophyta > Lycopodiopsida > Isoetales > Isoetaceae > Isoetes > Isoetes taiwanensis. Next base: position 3,215,793 of record JAJEKV010000042.1, read on the forward strand.
AAAGAGCAACTATAATTTCTTCTCGTGGTCGCTTTTGAACGCTCTTTTCATTCTACTTGAGAGAATACGTTGTGCGAATAAATAGGTGCAATGTTTAAATTACAAATAGCCTGTCACACGTGAATTGCACATGATCATTTATATCCACGCCAGCGTGTATTGACCAGAATTTCAAATGATTTTGTACACAAACATATTTCGCTGGGCTCGGGCGGATTTCACTTCAGCTCTCTCAAATAAAAAATTACAATACAGCCTTCCTCGGCAACAGCATCGCTTAAAGTACATAGATACATTATTATGACCAGACAAAGACTAACATTAAATGAGTTTATAATTCATAAGACTGCTAATGCCAGAAAATAAATTACAATGAATGGTATTCATTAAATCACTAATTTATTTTTTCTCAATTCATAGATGAGGAATTGGCACCGCTGAGTTCAATCGTAACATACCGACGCCAGATTCAATCGGAAGTTCCTCCGGTACAAAGATAGGCTGGCGTTAGTTAGCTATTCAATGAGCGTGGCTCAGGCTCTGTAGGGCTTGAAATGAGTAATGCCTGAATGGTAATGAGAGTTGTAGACCTCAAGTCATTTTAGTAATATCCCAATAGTCGCACTATCTTATTTGCCGCATTCTCGTGACACTATCTTAAGGCAACAACATTTGAGACTATTCCATAGCATTTGAGACTATCGAGGAACACATACGATGAACAACACACAGATGTAATTAAAACAATGTATGTAGTTCAGTGTTTTAAATCAATGGTCCCGTCCGCAGCCTTATAGTTTTGAAATTTTGAATGAATGGTCTGGTATGCAAGCGCTTTTAATTTCATACATATGATGTAACTGGCTTGTGCATCTTAGTATAAGCACTCAATCTACTTTTTGCTGATGTATCTTCCTCCATTTTCTTTTCAAGAAAATGAATCACCTTTGTTAATTACTGGCCATGCAACAAAGGTTCCGATGCTTTCACCACTGTGTCTCCAGACCAGGATGCCTTCTGGGTAATGCTTCACGTTGAAATGGAAACTGATTACTAGGATCTTCACACGATCATTTCCAAGAGGAAATTCATGCAAAGGCTGCTCTGACCGACCGATTCCATTCTAAATTTCCACACTCCTCTTCAAATTGGCCAAGATGTAACATTCTTCTCCAACTGCTCAATCTCGCAAGATCATTGGATTAACGGAGCTTGGGATCCGGAAGAGTAGATGAACTTACATGAAGGCGCCGACATCGCCGTGCGCCGCCTTCTTCCTAGTTCTTCCGAGTTCTTCGAAGTTCTTTTTCCCCGTTTTCCCAGCCTTTTTCTAGTTCGAATGATGAAGAAAGGATGGCGGCAAGATGTTAGGTGGTAGTTTCAAATTATCCGTTAATTGCATCGGTTTACCTACCGAGTGAAATTCCACTAGTGATTTTGATAATACGGGCCGTAGAGCTATTTAATGCTCGTATAAATCAAGGCCCCGGGCCCATTAGGCCTTAATCGTAAGATTGTCGACTGTCATTAAAAGCTTCCATCTGCAAATTTAAATAACCGCCGCTTCCTATCGGAAGCTTTCCATCCGCAAAATTTAAATAACTGGCCGCTTTATCGACCCTGGCCGATCAAAGTCGATCCGAATGAAATCGCCGATCCAAAGCCGACCTACCGCTTATGGAAATCTATATAAGTTTTGAATGTCATTTCTTGCTTTTTGATTGCCAAGACGCCAAGAACTCAAGAACCCGAGGCGCCTAAGATCGTCACAAGATGTCAGCCTAAAGGTCGTGGCTGCCCAAACTCGTGCCGAGTCACGAGAGAAGCTGCTCAAGGTCAGATTGTTCAAGTGTTTAGGGCTTCGCTCATTGCTCCGATTAGTGTGCGCGGTTTGCTCAGATTACACGGGCCAATAAATCTTCCGCTTATACTCGTCATTATTATTTCTGCATGACTTAAATTTCTATACTGCTCATACTCCCCGCTCATCATTTCTATAAATGCTTCATACCCTCGCCTATTAATTTATAGCAGTGACTTAAATTTGCATTTGGCGTAATTAATGTCCCTCCCGTGTTAAATTGTCCTCATTGTGATTAACTGCTCGCCTATAATTTGTCTATAACTGCTCGGCTCACTGTGAATTGTCACGCCTTTGAGTGCGTCTCAGAATTGGCTTAACGATGCCGAATGAATGACCACTGAATCAAGGCTAAGCGTATTGCACCCTCGCTTGGCAGGAGGAAGAGACAAACCGATTGGTAGTGCTGCTACACCTCCTCCTAAGAAAGCAAGAGGCTCTAAGATACCCAAATGGAGCTCAAGCTCACAGAAGAAGGGAAAGCTTCTAATGAGGATGCAGATCCTATGCATTGTCGGCGGATGACAGCGGATCCATTATCGCAGCAGTATACAGAACCTCCATGCCTGGAGGAGAAGATGGATGACAGTGGAGTGGTATGTTGATGTAGGCAAAACAAATGGTAAGGTGGATCTTGTAAATACACCTGCAAATAGACCCATCTTATGAAGAAACAAGGTATTCTTACTTGTGAGGACCAGGATGACATATGTTGTCAACTCCTAAAGGAGGTTGTGAAGAACCACAAGAAAGATCTTTAAAGCTGGATGGCTACATGCCGTAAGCAACGCTTTCAAAGATGGTCTGGCGAAGAAGGACGGAGTGCTAAGTCATGTTTCAAGTATGGATGGCCTCAAAATACCCGCCTCACTCCAAGGTTCATAAGGTAATGCGGGGTGTCTCAGTGAGGAGAGCTTATGCAGGACCTTCTCCAAGCACATTACCCGGAAGAGTTGAAGCATCAAATGACATTGTGGGATATACGAAGATTGGCCGACTTTAGGAAAGGACATCCCACCGCAATAGCTTGATAGCATTTGCGTAAAATGACTCCTAAAAGAAATCGCACTGGAGGTAAATGAGTAGGAAGAAGTCAAGTATATGCATAACTACCCACTTGGCTGCAATCTTTACACATCCCATTCATGTTGACCGTCTCGTGATATCACATAAGTCGTTCACAGGTGAGGCGACCCCCGAGCATGCTAGAGAAATCTTGAGGGCGATGGTGAGGGAATCCGTGCCAAGTTCCTATGCCAGACGTTTCCTTGGGATAGGAAAAAGGATGCTCCACCTGTATGGGACAACATCAGAGGAGCTTACGTTGGAGAACCCTAATGTATGCTTCCTTATTATTGACTTCCGACGCATTCTATTGAGGCACAAATCTATCCCTATCCAACCAAAGAAGCAAACAGACAACAATGTATCTCGCTTATATTACAACCACAGAAGTGTCGGTTTCTAAGTCTTCATACCCCTCGCAGGACCCGCAGAGATTAGTGCAAATTGAAATGAAATGGGCTAAGTCTTTCTTTATAAAAGGTTAGTATAATAGTGTGAACAGAGTCGAGCATCAAGCAGGAATGGCCAAAGAGTAGACCAGGGTCCGCTGCGGTGTCCAGGCATGCCAACTGCCGCGCATGATGCAGAGCCCATACAAAGACCACTACCGCGTATTCATCCGCGAATTCTCACCGAACACGCCAAAGCGCCGAATTGGCAATGTACCGCTTGATCAAGACGCCTTGTGGCACACGTCAGACGTTCTCCTGCCTCGTTTGCCTCTTTGGTTTTATCTGATGATATTGCGTCTTCACGCCTAGTCTCCTCGCATTGCTCCTCGGTTAGGCTCTATTCATTAACAGCACCGCAGGCTGCACGGTCAGGAAAGATGTCGCACAATATGAGTTAGTAATACAATGAACCGCTTTTTAGATCAGCGATCGCAGACAGCCAAAGGCACACGAATACGCGCTGCAGCATGCATCGTGCGCTGGGTTTGCGGCTCGGGCGCAGACATCCGGCGTCAGCTCGATAGTGCCGAATTGCTAAAGCAGTATCGTCACAAAGACACCGCCACCGGCGGTATTCAGCCGAGATCGCTGACGAATACACGCCAGCAACGGCACTGGCGCCAGCCCTGCCCACCAAACAAGCCCGCACGCATTCATGCGTAATTGGCGCTCGGGCTTTGTCGCCTCGATTATCCCGCTTGCTTGATCTAAAGCTGTTCATTTTGTATGCCCGCTCATATTGTCTCGGGACATGCTTTATTCGTGCAGCTCCTTACGCGGGAACAATTCGGCCATGCCTCCAAAGAATGGATAGAATAATATGGAAGACCCCGCAAACAAAACAAGATGAACCGAGGAGTTTAAGGCATTGGAGACCTTGGCCCGACTATCATCCAAGATAAGAAACCAAGGGCAAAAAAGACAGTGAAAAACTGGGAGGAAACAAAGTAGACGTAGTTCAAGCATCTTCCAGAGGTCCCACAGATGCCTACAAGATCGCCTTCACTACTACCTAAGTCTCATGTATGGAATGAGTTCTGGATGCTTATGCTCAAAAACGCCTACCGTAATCTAATGTAAGTGCCTCAAGATACTAATATTTGATCCTAAGAATGAGATGAGGAAAGTACAGGCCTCAAGATGATGAAATCATTTGGTTGTTAAATCAATGCATAAACAAAGAAGTTCTGTACAAGAAGGCTTCTTCATTAAGGACAAAATGTCCTTCATTGATTGTTGCACTCATATAAAGAACATGCTAGCAGTGAAGGTAGCAATGGTGAAGAACTGTAAGCTATCCGGGTGATGTAACATTGTTCCAACTGCCTCAAGTAGACAAGTATGGCGTGGTCTCACGATGACATCAAGAAATACGGGCCTTTGTCGAAGGGAATTTCCGCAAAATGGGTGAAATTGAAGAAACCAAATAACGCACTGCCAAAACCATCGGGGACAAGGTGATGGCTGAGCCGAAAAAAAAGGTTGCTGCCCCGAAGATGCGTGTTGGTGGTGACTCATCTCAAGACTCCAATACCTGGTCTCTACTGCCATAAAAGGCTCTCTACCAATAGGCCCTCATATTTTCTATGTTTGTATTGATAAAGGTAGACTCTAAAAGGAGAGAAGGATGACTCAACAGAGTACAATGCTTTTTTAGTAGTCAAAGATAGGCTTAACAACTCGTGGTCTTTAGGCATTGTCATCATATGTCCCCCAGAGAGCCTCATACATGCTTTGGTGGCTTCATACCACTCTGGAATGCCTAAAGGTCGTTAGGGAAGGCTCTTCTTTGGAGACAAAGGATAATTTACTATGGATGCAGCTTAAAAGCGCTGTATAATCTTCATAATGATATCCTTGTGCCAGATGACGACTATGAGGTAATACAGATAAAGGGGCATCACGATATAGGTGCATGGGCGTTGTTTTCTTTTGGATGAACCTACTTGAAAATGTCTTTCATAAAGTGTATGATGAGGATGAAGCAAATGAAAGCGAGGAATTTGATGTTCCTAACCTCTACCGAAAAGACAAACCTCTGGAATTGTCGACAAAAGAAAAAGGGGCCCTTTGAATAAACATGGGTTTAAAGAATTAACCGGCAAGCCATTTCGTTGAGGCATTTGCACCACTTGATACTACTTGTCAGAGTTACATGTCGAGGGTATATTGGTAGAGAGGCCCCAAGACACATCAAGAAGATGTGTTTAAGTTTCGCTAATCTATGACTACCCATGGATTTCCTTGAAGTGTTTTTCTAAAAGGTACCAGCTACTACCGATTGGGGTCCCGCCAAAGGACGTACTACTAGTTCACAAAAGCCCCAAGTGCAACCTTAATGTTCAAAAGCACGCAACTCCTCCAGGAGAAGGCCGAAAATGCTAGCTCGTGAACGCGAGATCATGGAGAAAAATATGAAGTCCAAGCTTGATAACATTGCAACCGTAATGTCCAAATTTTGGGGCACGACTGCGGTAGTTCCTGATACCAGCGATGATCATGCAAGCTCGTATGCAACCACCGAGGTTAGAATCAAACCGTGGTAGCTTTCTAGAAGAGAACGGTCGAACCAAACTGCGGGAGTTGGATGCTTCTCGATGAAGCATCCTGGAGTGAAGTAGACGCCACGACCGGGCCGATGACTTCGGCCAGATGATGAAAGGTGTAATTTACGCCAGCGATATGTAGCTTATTTATGAATACAAAACGCTTGGCGTGTATTGCAGATCACTTTGCATGGCTAACTTTGTTTTCCATGGTTCGTGGCTCCACCGCTTGTGACAAAAATCATTGTCTTCGATCCTCAATGGTGTCCCGTGGTAAAACGCTTCCTAAGAAGCTTATTATCAGGATGACTGAAAAGTCCTCTAGAAACGAATACTATGGATCTATCATCGCCCACACTTAGAAGATGATGGCGATGAATGAGGCGCTCAGATTGCTCTTCGAGTTGCCATCCGTCCTCAATGGAACGCAAATGTTGATGAAGTACTTAGGGTATTACCAGCATTAAACGAGACTTTGCATTTTATTTGGGACCAAAGTAAGATAAAGTTTCCACATCCAAGAGATCCTGATGACAAACCGGCCTTTTGTGAAACATCTTGGTACTATGATGGATCACCATTCAAAAGAAAGAGGACATCATAATAAGAGATGATGATGCTCTTAAGTGCTTTTATAATCAAGGTCAAAGTTTCAACCACCAACTTATACTCCACAAGATTACTCAACGATGAGTTTTAGGTACTATTCATGTCCATCATGAGTGGCTTGGCCGCTGGTAAACACAAAGATCGATGTTGTCAAAACATCCGTAACTAGACTTGACTAAGGAGATGGATCTACCATTATAACGCAAAAATTTGCAATAATGCAAAACAAAGATGTCATACAACGTAACACTATATTGAAAAAGGTATGCAAGTGGCGTGCTTTTGGAATGTATATAAATCCAATTTAAATGAATGATGGTTATTGTACGATTGGGGTGACCTTCACTGTTATCTCAATGATTTTGCCATTTGCTTAAGATGGCTTTCTCGCCCCACAATCAATCATAGCTCCAAATGAGCCAAGGTATTCCATTATGCCTACATCAAGTCATACTTGCCGGCTGTTCATCACTTCACCCCATTCCAACGCTATAGCTGGAAACCTATATCGAGCTTGATCCTCTTTCCTCACGTATGCCTGATTGCTCCATTTTCCAACAACACAACAGGCCTAGGCTTGGACTTCAAAGGCTTCACTTCAACATCTCTAGCATCCTTGGCGGCAAAATTATAGGTGCGCTCCCTTGTCTATCAACACTAAAGATGTGGCACACTGGCCATTCTTCTGGGTGTCTCCCATCCTCCTAGTTTCACACATTCTTGTCTGCTTCCTTAGAATGGACTGCAAGAACTCGCCCACCGCTGGAGTAGTTTGAATCACCAAGCGTTTTATCCTCTAAGCTGACATGCTTACCAAAATTTGCATTCCTCATTTCATAGTTTGCATTGTACTCTAGGTCTAGCCAGCAGCTGCCGGGCTTGTTGCTCTTGAACTATAGCTTCCCCGTAGCTTCCCCTTTGTCCCGGGATAGTACTGTCAGCTTCTATCCACGGCCTTGGGACCTCGGTTTCAGGTCAAATGGCCTTGAACTCTCGCTTTTGACACTGCTTCCGTTGATAGCTCACAAGCTTCCTGGATCTCCTCATTCAAGCCTTCAATGTAACCCCTCTCATCGCATGTCTTTCGCTCAACTTTGCACATAGAGCCTCAAATTTCATAAACTATTCGTGTTGTACTTTACGCCTTATTGCCCCGCTCCAACTCCTCAGAAACTTCAAGACTATATGGCACTTGTGTTCCTCAAAGACATAATGATGCTTTAAATGCCTTGAGAACTTTGAATCAAGAGCTATCTCTACTAACCCATGGGCTTTGGCATAGCCTTCCACCACCGGTCATCCCTTTGAGGTTACTGCTGCCATTTCCACCTTGTTTTATCTTCATACTAGGCATTCCCTGCATTCTCTCATCTCGCCCAATCCGCCTCTGCTCCATCCCCACCTGTTGTCTCCCTCGAGAACTATTCCACCTTCTTGCTTCTTCCGCCGGGCATTGCTTAGTGCGGAGTCGATTTCCTCTTCCGGTAGTCGCCCTGCCTCCTCGCCTCTCAGCTTGGGACCTTCCCGACGGTCCTCGATCACATCCTCGCCTCCTCGGGGACCAAGCTCCAGGCCTGGGAATCAGTATTGGAGGAATCCATGATGGGGGATCTCCTTCTCTCGATTTCTTCTTTGCCTTGTCTCTGCTCGCCACAGTGTTTGGGGTAGCCGGAAGTTTTGTCTGATGTAATTGCTTAATTAATGATCTTATTCCTAATATCCAATCTCACTAGGATATCTCCTCTTCGGGGTTGGTGCCTTCAACTCTTAGAATAGGTCTTTGGTTGAAATTGTTTGGGGGTGTCGGTTTCACTGAGGTGTCGGTCTTGTTTCTACATTCCCGGTGCTCTAGCTGCATACATATTAGATTACACTTCATGATTAGCTTTTTGTTTGTTGTTGCATTGGTTATTATAAAGAAGCAATAGAACATTCATGAATGCCATCAATTATATTCATAATATTACAATCAATAATAGAGAAAATTAATCTATTCTCGAATCTTCGATATGCCGAGTTGTCTTCCGTTAAGAATCTCTTCACTTGGGCTGTACCAATTGTAATGGCCCAAGTTCCCGAGAATGTTGGTGGGTGTACCACCTTGCAGTTGTCGCTATATTGTGTCTTCCACCCTTCTATCCGATATATAGTTGCAAAGGACAAACTAACCGCCTCGACATCTGTGATGGACCCGCGGGGTTTAAGATGCTCAAGGTTATTGTCCTCTTCACCAAAGATGATATGGCCGATGTCTTGAGGCATCCAAGAATGCCTACCAACCTGGAAGGGCAATGAGCATGACACCCTTCTTTTCCTGCACGAATCGGCCGATGTATCACCTTATCCTTCTGGTCTCGTGAGGAGTGGAAGGTAAACCTGGAGGGCCTTATCTCGCCCTCCTTCCTCACGCCTCTTCTCCGCCTGGCGCTCGCCTGCAAGCCGAGTACTCTTCCACCAATACCGCTGGAAGTCCTCGTATCCGCAAACATGGACTCTGAAGAGGTCAAGTTGATGCCGCCTCTTTCGATCCCGGTTGGCTACTGCTGACGAGGAGTCAAGGTGAGGCGCTGTTGTCTGTTCCCTAATGCCCATCCGCTCGGATGGACATAAATTCCTCCTCCGGCAGTTTCGCGCCATCATTCCGCCAACACCGGCGAAGCTTCCGGCGTCCGGCGATGACCGCCCGGTAAGTGTGTGGGCTTCGATGCTGATAAGGCGAAGTCTTGCATCTCCTGGCCGATGAAGTCATCGAGGCTCCGCTGTTGGCACAGGAGATGCAGAGCTCGTCCAGCTTGTAACCTCTCTCTCTCGCACTGGAGGTTCTTGCGTCGTAAGCATCAGTACTCTTGGCCTTCGATGATGACCGTGTTAGACCTGCAATACCTAATCCACGCTGGGAGTCAGTTCTGTTACCTCAAGCTCGTCAAGCCCTGAAGGTCTTGTCCTGCTTGGATACCATTCTTGATGAAGCGACGTTGATGATGTCTTTGACGTCAACCTTATCCTTCTTCCTCTTCCTCTTCCTCCTTACTCCGACCCTTCATACCCAAAAGAAGCATTTTGTCAGCCATGGCAAGGGGTTCTATGGCTACTGGCTGATTGAGGGTTCACCTATTTGGGTTTGGGCTCCAGGGACAAGAAGATGGTTGTTAACAGCAGTGTAAGAGAAATACTCTTCCTGTTTATGGATATGGTTGCAGTCGCATGTGATAGCGCTCTATTTTCTATACTGGATGTTTGGAACATCGCTCGGCCGCTTCGGCTGTTCTAGAAAAGTACTCATGCATGGGGAAGTTCTACCTCAAGAAAGGCCCATTCAGCTTGGAACTCTTTCATGATGTCTTGGTAGAATGACATTATGGTAGCATCCACATCAACTTCCCTTTCCTCGAAAAACAAAGGAAGACCGACTGATGTCACCGCCACATGAGTAGTGGCGCTGCATCATTGGCGGATGATGAAGTGGCCATTGCGCTGATGTAGATGGGGTTAACAAACAGATATGCAAGCGCCTCTATGAGCAGAAAAATCACCTTGGAGTGAGGAGTGATAGTGTAGGATGCAAATGAGGGTGGTGGTCATATTTATAGGCAGAACCCTAATTTGAGAAATTTTAAAGATTTGGAAATGTCTATCATTTCAAGGTCATACTAGGTATTTGATAGGTAATTTAGGGTTATGATTATCTAAAGTACTTCCTCATGATCCTATTGCAACAAATTTCATCCAATTTGGAGGTAGTTGAGGTGAGTTAGGGCTATTTGACTCGGACCACCCATACAGTGCGCGAGAGGCACTTTCAAAAGTTTTGAAAAGGGTCCTCGCACACTTTGTGAGGGGTAGGCTCCTGTTTGGGTTCTAGATGACTCTAAAATTATGGTATACAAGGTAATCCTACTTATCTCATTGTGAGTTGTTGGGCTATGCCTTAGTTTCCTCGGGTTTTGGACAAGTCTAGGCATAGATCGCTGGCCAACATTCTCACAAAGGCGCGAGGCACTTTCAAAGTTTTTGAAAAGGGCCCTGGCGCACTCTATGAGGGGTGGGAGTCTATTCAGTCACTTTTTGGCCAAATTAATTAATATAAATTACACATGCCATTAATGTAAACATATTAAGTACATTTTTACACTTTGCTACTTAACTAAAAACACTTTTTATATTTACAAAATTTTATAAGTACATGTTTAATAATCTTCTTCTTTAATAATCTGGCCAACTTAATATCCCTAAGCATGCACGTGACTTTTCTCGCGATGGAGTATGATGCGAGTCTTCAAATGTTACACCAGCCTTTGCTCGATCGCATCCCTGCAATGCAAGCAAATATGTCGCCCTGTCACTCGCTTCTCCTGAAAGTCGACCTCTTTGCAGATCTGACAATCTTGCAATGCAGCTCTTGGATATAAAGTCCATAGCTCCTCCTCGAAAATGTCAAATCTCTCGAAATTTTACAAGTATGAACTGCTCTCCTTCATGGGCTTTGGGTCGGTCTCCTGGGCGGTCATGTCTTTGTTGGCCTTTCCTCCTTCCACATACCGCCATCTTATTTGCTTCATAGTAGTACCGGAGTATGCCTCTACATCTTCATGTACTCCTTCTTTGTACCCTCGCCTTTCTTCTTGTACTCACCATGCTTGAGCAATGAGATGAGTCCCATGCCTAAGGACCTTCTAGGGATCTGCTGCCTCGGCCATGTCGGATAGGGAGGTGGTGCTGCACCAGCTCTCGGGGTTGGAAGGCCCGATCCTCCGCTACGGTGAATCCTCCAAGCGCCATCATCCGACTCTGTTTTAGATGAAGAAGATGACGACCTACTCCGGCTCACGCCCGGCCATTATTTTAATCCCTTTGCTTAGTGTGCTCTTGGTTTTCCTCCTGCCTTTGCATGACACTCCGGTCTTTCCTTGGCCTCCTTTTGCTTCACTCTCATTCTTAAATTCCTTCTTTGGGAAGCTGTCTTCTTCATCTTGTCGACTTTGGCGATGGCCAACCTCCTCTGCTACACGGTCCTCCTCTATTTTCCTCCTCCTCGTCCCCATGGTTCGATTCCTGGCCCTCTTTGACTGTGGTCTTGTTGATGCTCTGTTGATCCCATGTTGTTCAAGGTCCTCCTAGATTTTCAGGGTTTGGGGTTTAAATTTTCATTTCCCTCGCTCGCCTTGAGCCTCCCTCGCCTTCCTCGCTCACAAGCGAGAACTTGACGCTTGTAGATCCATTTGGCATAAATCCACCATACCGCTTTGGTGTGACATGTTTTGAAATAACTCATCGCCTTCGAGCGCCTAGAAATTGTATTCTTACAAAGAAGTCGTGGAGGAGTACGATGAAGTGAAAACCCTACGGTCTATTTATAGGTCTGGAGTTTTAAAGTTCCGACCGCAATTTCATATGTTATGCCATTATTTAAAACATTAGTGCTTCATTGATTAAGATATTAGATCTTTTTTAGACAAAAATATCATATCACTCACACAAGGCCGAGAGGCACTTTCAAAGTTTTTGAAAAGGCCTTTGGTAAATTCCTGCGAGGGGTTACCGCTTTTTAAGTTCTATTTTGTTTTCTAAATAGCTTCTTTAGTGTTACAACATGTTTTCCTGGCTTAAATTTGAATTTTAAGCTACCCTGATCAGATTACTCTAATCATGCATCTTTCCAGGTCAATCCGTTCCATTTGATTAAAAACCTATGAACTTGCCTACAAAGATCTAGGAATTTGCCTGAGAAACATACAACTGTGACTTATTAAATATAATACTAAGGAATTCGAATCGAAACTTGAATTCAATGCATAGGCACAGACCCATGCACCTAATTGGCTTGAGTCTAGAGTAGAGCTCTGATTCTCAGGCCCCAAAGCAGGTTAGTCTTGATTTGGTTCTGCAATTTTAAGCAGAATGGAAAGAAAGAGCTAATAGGATCTTAGATATAAGAAGAATGCATCATTCGTTACCCTCATGATACATACAGGTGGCGATGTTGCCACATTTTAACATATAATTTTGTCCTAAATTCTGTATAAAAAAATCTCTATTAGATTTTGAAGTTGATATAACTTATGCACACTCCAAGAAAACATAAGATTGTACTTCATATAGTTAAGAACCCATGGCCACAAGAACTAAGCAAAAACTTATAATAATAAGAGAGAAATAATTCCTAGATCGCAAGCTGCGTTTTTGAACAAAATAGGATTTGCCAGCTTCCACGGATGTTAGATGATAGCAATCAAAGTTGAAAACATACAAATCAATGTGTTCTATCATAAATAGATAAATACTTCCAATTTTAGCAAGGTTTAGGCCTGTTTATGCTAGAAAAACGCAAGAATGTAGTTCTGGACTGTTGCAAAAACTGTCAAATTCTCTAATATTTGAACATATAGGTGAGTTCATTGGTCTTGAAATTCTCGAAGTTCATTGAGAATCAAGTAAAGATTGACATATATTTATGGAGTATATCGCGAATTGGAACTCTATTCTCGTGACATATTGGTTTATGGTGGTGTCAATCGACTCAATTCCCTCGGGTCCATGGACCAGAATGGTCCCTAGACCACCTAGTGTTAATATGCTCAAGTGCGCTCAGTGGCTGCACTAAGTGCTCTGGGTGGTTTTTGTCAATCTTAATAGTGACTCAGTATCTTAATAATGCATAAAACTTTCTACAGCTTCTTTACATGTACAAGTTCAAGAAAATCCGGCATCATTGCCCAATGCGTATCTTAATCTTTTCAATTGGTTATTTTAAAAATGTGGGATGGGTAGAAAATAAAATATCCTATTTTACTACAAATAAAGCCTTAAGGTTGAGAGGCTATTGCCAATGTCGTTATCTTATTTTGCTTGTCATTTTCTACTTTTACTAGCCCCGTGGTTTATCACATCTTAACTGATTATATTTGAAACTTCCTGCTACTGGCGGAGGAATTTGGGATGCATGGTTCAGAAGGGGGGCAATGACGCTTAAGAAAATTTGTTAAGTATTTGGTTTGTTAGTATTTAAAAGAAAGTTTCCAAGTGTATGGATTGTTAGTATTATTATGTTAATAATTATGCACTATGAAATTTGCTTTTGGATCTTTGTTAAATTAAAGGTCTAAAAGCTAATTGCATTAGAAACGGTGTGGCATCATAACTAGTATGATTATGACAATCAGAAATAATAAATCCTATATCTGGGTAACATGACTTTACATCCGTAATATTGTTGGATCATGTGATGTCAAACTTCTAATAAGAGTTGAAGGCCTGGCATATGCTCATGGTCACTTTTCCAGTGTAAATATGAAGATGCCAAAGTCCTCATGCTAAAGCTTTTGCAACTACTCTTTTAATGTTTGTTCTTTGTAGAGTTGTTCCCTGGTTTGATTTAACAGATGAAACAACCCAAGATTGTGCTCCTCATATTTGTATATGGGAAGATTGTGCTTACTAGTGGAAAGGTCGTTTCAGAATATTATTATCTTCCAATGTTAATTTTCTATTTGATTATGGTTAAAATAGGTGAGAGGGGAAATCTATGATGCTTTTGAGAACATTTGTCCAGTCTTAACCGAGTTCAGGAAGATAATGGTAAGTTTTTCCATTGACTAAGTTTCATATCATTGTAAGTTGGAAACTAAAGCTTTCATGATATTAGATTTTAAGCTTATGGGGAGTGGGAAGATGATAACAAACTATACAGAGATGTAGTTTTAAAAGTAAAAAGAAAAGTACATGGATTCAATTGTGACATGTTGCATCAGGCATCACAAAGGCTCTGAAGGACAATTTTATGGTCAATGTTTGTGACAGTCCCCACATTTTAATATTATAACGACGTAACTAGTTGTACATGCATTTATGAATGCAGTTTAACAGACCTTAAGTCTCAACTATAATCTGATTTTGGACTATGTAATGCAGAGTGATGGCCAACATGACCATTAGCTTTTGTCAATAGCTGCTTCAAAAGCAATGCTAGTGAGATATAACATATGTACGGCACCAAAGCGAGATATAACATACGTACGTCATATACTCTCAACGAATATAGATAAAGAGGGCAATTGCCTCCCCCCAATACTCTTCACATACCCTTCTGCTTAGAGGCAGTAAAGATATGTCACATTCGTTGTTTCTTGGAAACATTCATATGAGATATCATTAAAAGATTATGTGTACTTGATTTTTCAAGTGGTCATATTGATTAAGCCATATATCACCATATATCCTGTTTGTGAATAATATCAAGTATATAGCTGAGACTTTTAAACTGCATTCACAAATACATGTACAACTGAACAAAACCTCTTCAGTTACGTCGTCATAATATTCAAATGTGGGGACTGTCACAAACATTGACTATAAAATTGTCCTTCAGAGCCTTTGTGATGCCTGATGCAGCATATCACAATTGAATCCATGTACTTTGTTTTTCTTTCAAAACCACGTCTCTGTACAGTTTGTTATCATCCGCTCACTCCTCATCAGCTTAAAATCTAGTAACATAAAAGCTTCAGTTTACAACTTAAAATGATATGAAACTTAGTCAACAGACTTACCATTGCTGCATCTTCCTGAACTCGGTTAAGACCGGATAAATGTTCTCAAAAGCATCGTAGATTTCCTCTCTCACCTATTTTAACCATAAATAGTAAATTAACATTAGGAGATAACATTCTGAAAAGATATAAAGCATTAAATTACGACCTTTCCACCAGTAAGCACAATCTTCCCAGATACAAATATGAGGAGCACAATCTTGGGTTGTTTCATCCGGTAAATCAGACCGGGGAACAACTCTGGCTCGTACTACAAAGAACAAACGTTAAAAGAGTAGTTGCAAAAGCTTTAGCATGAGGATTTTGGCAGCTTCATATTTACACTGGAAAAGTGACCATGAGCATATGCCAGGCCTTCAAGTCTTATTGGAAATTTTACGTCGCATGATCCAACAATATTCTGGATTTTAAAGTCCTGCATGTCACATTTAGATGTCAGATTTACTGCTCTCTCAGTTGTAATAATCATACTAGTTATGCTCCCAGACTGTTTCTAATGCAATTATCTTTTAGACCTTGTTATGTATAATTTAACAAAAATCCAAAAGCAAATTTCATAGTGCATAATTATTAACATAATAATGTAATATATGTACTAACAAGCCAGACGCTTGGAACTTTCTTATAAATACTACTAATAAGCCAAATACTTGACAAATTTTCTTAAGCTGTCATTCCCCCAGTACAAGAACTTCATACATCCAAAATCCTAATCTAATGAGGGATCCTTATAAAGTTCCCTTGGTGCAGGGAAATTCAAAATGCCAAATCAGGTTCAGATATGATAAACACAGGCTAGTAAAGAAAGTAGAAAAATGACAAGCTTAAGAAATAAGATAATGGCATTGGCAATAACCCCTCAACCTCAAGGCTTTATTTGCAGTAAAAATAGGATACTTTATTTTGTACCCTCCCACATTTTTAAAATAACCAATTGAAAAGATTAAGAGCTGCATTTAGAACCAGGATCTTCAGATTGCTAACTTAAACTTGTACATGTTCCAAGAAACTGTGAAACTTTTAGGCACTATTAAGATACTGAGTCAGCGCTGTTTTTCTTTTAGGCATAAAAGTAAGTACCTTAAACTGAGCAGGGAAGCCTAGCTTCTGAATAATGCGTGCATACTGAAATAAGTCACCATCAAAATGATTATAATAATGCTAAAATTCAAGTGAAACCTTCTCCGCCAATATAATAGAACCTTCAAAACAAGCATCACTACCTTCCTGGCTGCCAATTTAGATTGTTGTTCACTTTTTGCACCAGTGCATACCTGAAACATACCATTTTAATACACAATCTGTTTTTTAACTAAAAAAAACTATCAAACTTTTTGCATGTATAAGAGTAAGCCATAACTAATACCATTTTTCCGGACCCGAAAATGAGAGCAGTTGTTTTTGGCTCCCTTATCCTCATAATTACTGCTGCAAAACGCTGATCATGTACAATACTGGGATAAATCAAAAAATTGCACTGCCAACTAATGAATAGGGCAATGTATTCACCTTCGGATTATACTCAGCATTACGGGCATGAAGGGCAATCGTTTTGAGATCTAGCTTGCAATCCATGTTGACAGTTGACACAATGTTCCTATAATTTCAACATGACTTTAGGAATAACATAGGTCTAGGATTATTTCCTGCCACAGCTGGAGCCATATTAATAATTCGTGCTGCAAATTTAGTTTAAGTGGGGCAACTTACTGTAGAGTCGGCACGATCCCAGAAGGATGCCTCGCGTAGTCAACAGGCTGAGTGCCCTCCAATGTCTGTGCCATTCCCGATTCTTCTGATCTTAAACTAATGATGGTTCCTTAATACATAATACAAATCTTGTATTGCCTAGAATTGCGAAAACAGAAGAATTTTTGAAATACCTGTTGTTCTGATGCAGCGACTGAGGATAATAAATTATGAGAGGACGGAATGGAAAATCGGCAGGTGAGCGCAAACGCGCTGGGCTTTTGAGGCGCCAATTAGGTTTAACTTTGGATTGCAGCGCCTATGCAAGAATATCCGCCATTTGCATGCGCACTATATACCTATATATACAAAAAAATTTAGCGCCAGCAAATATGTGTAATCTTATAAGCTTGAAATTAGACAATAGCACTAGAACTTTGCACATTCTCTATTTCATAGAGTATGTATAAGAGTTGGTACATTCTCTATTTCATAGAGTGTGTATAAGAGTTGGTACATTCTCTGCCAATGGAATAACTAAGATATGAACTAAGCTAAACCAAGGGCTTATGCCAATCGTGTTTTTAATGTGCTAAAGTTTTTCATGGTATTCTTGTTGATGCCTAAGGGCATGCAGAATGTGCTAAGGCGTGTTTGCTTAAAGCAACATTCGATGTTGATCAAATGTTGATTATGTTTATTGATTGGATTGCAACTTTTCCCTTCCCGTCCAAAATATTAGACCTTAAGTACTTCTCAAAATAATGTCACAATGCCAATATCCAAATCAGTCTTTTCAATTCATGGCATAGTTATTTTTCCAATAATGCAAGAATAGCAACTATGTACAATGCGCATGGTTACTTCATGATATTTGAGCGAGGATGTCATGATGGGAAATGATTGGCAATGATTGGACACAAAGAGGGAAATGGATAGTTGTAAGCCCAATGTAGCAAGCAAAAGAGAAAGAATATATAGATAGTATCAACTAATGATGGTCAATGTAGGAAACAATATCAAAGGATCCTGTAGAAGTTTTAGTGTGACAAATGGATGGCCAGTTGATGTGGAGCTACACTACTTGGTGCAATTGATGTATACAAAGGAGGCTCTGGGTTTTAGGTTTGGTATTGCAACCTCTTCAAGCACAACCGTCAGCTCAGCTGTAGAAGCAGTGTGAGATGCTACTTCTGGCACAGATCCAGGAAGTGCTGCCAGAGGAGAAGATGCTGCAAAAATCAAAGAAGCTCAGGGAATTACTATGTGTAAAGTTGGATCAAGTATCATGCTTAAATTAAGAGGCATGACATCAAGGGAGATATGTAAGTTCTTATTGAAGAACTTTGATAGAAAAACCTCTTCTCAGATGGATGTTCTAGACAAGGAACTGAGAAGGCTGAGGTATAAGGAAAAGAAGACAGAATTCTTCTCCAAGTTTGACAATATAGTAGCAGACTTGGAGGTAGCAAGAGCAACTTTGATGGATGAACATCAAGTACTTGCCATATCTAGAGCTTCTTTTGAATATAAAAATTTGTCTCTGCTTATTGAAAACATTCCATGGAATAGAGAAGAGGCTGAAAGAATAATAATAACTGAGTTAGAGCAATAATATTTATAGCAGAATGAATCTCATGATGATGAATTAGTAGATGTATGTTGGGAAAGGTGATGGCAAAGGCAAAGGAAAGTTAGATCCTTGCTTCAACTGTCGTGCCTATGGACATATCAAAATAAACTGCCTAAAACTTGACAGTACACTACCCACTTGTTATAATTGTGGAGGAGTAATACAAAATGCTCTGAATCCCAAAGGAGTTGGACAAAGGAAAGGATCGCGGATTTGTGATGCGCCCAAGAGGAGGCGGTGATCATTCGTAGGGAAGAGGTTCTGGAAGGAAGTTTGCTACTACAATAGTATGATAAAAGTCAAGATCAGGAGGAAGAAGCGGTCTCAAAAGAAGAGGTAAACTGTCACAAAACCTTCTCAACTTATGTGTCTGATATTCATACTAAATATGCCTATGTGATAGATAGCGGAGCCGAATAGCTTCAGAGAAAAACTTGGCTGAGGTTTCAAGTGCAAATCCGGGAAGAATAAATTTAGGAGATGGCCATATACAAAATGAACAAAGATTAAATTGAAACGCACTTATTTGCTCCAAACGCACTTTAGAAGGAATCTTTGAAAGATTGCCTAAAATTTCCAAAAACAAAATCCATTTTGAAGGTTTGTTCTGCGGATATATGACAATCTAGGGTAATTTAGGCAATTCTTTTGAGGGGTTGATTGAACAGCCTATGCAAAACATTTAATAGCCATTTTCAGCCCCTTAATTTGGAATAATAAATAGTTACTTATTTGAAGAGTAAAAACAAAGTGCTGTGCACAGAGAGTTGCCCTTCAATTTCTTGAGGGAGAGGTGGCCTAAATCTAAACGTGAAATCATGTTTTCATAATCTATATGTAAATTAAAGTAGACCCCACCATGTTCTTACAATCACTTGTAGTCTCTAATGCTCATATACAAAACCCGGCCCACAAGTGCCCCTCGACAATTCGTGTGTGATTGAGTAATTTAGTGTTCTCGTGATAGAATCTTTGAATTTATGTCTCTGGCATCGATCTCATTTTTGGTCGACAATGGGATTGACCATCCTACAAATTTGTACTCATCCTCATAAGATGTTTCTCCAGATCACGAAAACTCCGTATAAGGAAAAGAACTCATTATAATGCATTTATAGCTAGAACTTTATCTTTTATATCTCCGCATCAACTCTCCGCTAATGCTCGCTTTCCGCACCTCCGTATAACGATCCATTCCAAAATTTATACGTAAATTAGCCCAAAAAATACCAGATATCCAAATCAAAAGAATGGGAGACAAAAGAAAGGAACAGCTTGACATCGCATTTGATATTGCTCCATGCCTATACACCGAATAAAGAAGGCGACCGCCGCCGATTTGAGTCAAATCATCGGGGTTTTTTCAGAGCAGAAACATCTTATTGAGCTTATCTCTTCTTTGAAATGTTGGTTTGGCAAAGAGCTCGCTTCCCGTATTCAAAAGAGGAACCAAGAATGGATCGATTTTGGCTAGTGCTGCCAATGGTTATAATAATGTCAGTTCAACATCGGGCGACGCCACCATAAGAGACCGCTACTTGAAGTAAATAAGATAATCTAGGCATATTCTAGTATATGCTCGTAATATGCCGAAACCCATGAATCCAGGGTTTCCTAGGGCAACCTCAAAAGGCAATTAATATATGTGATCTAACATGTTGCTGTTAAAAACCCCGCTTTTAACTATAGAGTACTTAAAAACCCCACGCTTTCTAAACGCTGTAAACTACTCCAAGTTATCAAAAAAATGTAAAAATACCATTGCTAATGCCTCGAATGACTTTCATTTAGATTTTCCTCCGTCTAGCAAACAAGATTTTGAACTATGAGCGTCACATGCATGTAGAAACATGTCGAATGCATGTAGAAACATGTTTAATGCATGTAGAACCACATTTTGGTTTTTTGCTCATCGAAAAAAGGTTTTTACTCCAATTATGCAAACCAAAATCGTTTGCGCTTAATCTAAGACCAATGACTAAGGTCACTTTTCTATTCTTCTTTACAACTAATTTTATTTCGATTCATTTTTTTCTCAGATTGTTTCAAGATCTCGACCGCCATAAGTGGTAAATAGGCTCAAAAACCGTTTTAAAAGTATAAGCCTAAATAATTTTTACCTATATTCATTTCTCTTCCATTCACCTCTAGTGTGACGCTCCTGTAGTTATACTCTGCCCACGCCATGTATTTGTAATGGGAAATACGTCTTAGCTATGTATTTGGTAATGGGAATTTAATTGCAACCTCCTAGGGAGTTACTTCCAGCGATTAAATTAGCTATGCTAATTTAAACACGACATTAATAATAATAACCTATAACCTAGAAAATTAGACTAATTATATTTGGGAGGGCGCCCACCGCCCAACTGGACAAGGGAAGATGGGATTGCCAAGAAGTTTGGATGCCAACTTGGACCCCTATCCCTGGATTGACTCAAGATCGACCAAGGAAGGCCAGGAGTTGCGCCATCATACACTTGGGTAAGATCACCATACCGTCCTCGTGGAAGTAATACTGAATTCTCAACTCCCGTAAGATGGAGGCGCCCCCATGGAAACGTAGTCCAGCTTTTAATTCAGGTAGGTGGCTATGTAAGAATTTAGATAACACTTGTGTCCGCTCTCTGCTCTCTTTGTGAATCAATCATAGAAACTAACCCTTGATTGTACAAACAAGTTCTCTTTATATTCAATTTCGGGTTCTTACTCAAAGGATGGATTGTTAGTTTTGTTTAATCAGAAACGGGGGGATTACGGGTAGAGCCTCTGAACTGCGGTGGTATTGTAGTATGCTCCTCGGGGATAGCGCCTGCATACCCCATTTATGCGGCTCGTGGCACAAGAACCCACCGGGTCCTAGATATGCTATGGTCTCGCTTAGCACCGCATAAGAACACAAGCAGGACATGGGAGGGTGGGGTCTTGCATGAGCACAAGGCTCCCGAGACTCCTGCTGCTGGGGCTAGGGCCCCGAGAGCCTGGCCACGCTGAGGGCCGTATGGGTCCCGACACCCCTCGGTGTAGAGGTGATCCGTATGGAGCACCATGCACTTTGAGTAGATTTAGTGAGTAAGTTTGCACGATGCGGGGTCGCCTGATGCGGCACGTATTCTTCAGCTCAACGCATGGAACCACACTCTTGATTCCTGAAGGGGACGCCTCCCCACCCGCTTTTCCCACTCCACTGTGCGCCATGAACCCGGGAGTAGGCCCGGGAGGGTGATGCCCCCGAGTTTCATGCCTCCCATACATAGCAAAGCCATAGCATGAATCCCACCCATCCGCAAAGTGTGCAGTGAGGGGCGATGGAGGACAACCCAGCCAATGTTCTATGCCGCCCAACGCCATGCCAAGACCCTATTGATCCCTTGAGGCCCAAATACAATGATCTCACGGAATGAAAGCCGGGTAGAACCTGCTGGGTTCGGGTGTTTTCAGAGATTTAGATGCATATTCTACTACCACAGGTATATTAGATGGATGCGCCTGCACCCTTCGTGGTGGCTATTTATGCATATTCATGCTCGTATAACCCTTGTATTCATGCTTCATGACGTAGGAGTCCCACCGAAGGCGTAATGAATGACCCTTCGTGTCCTTCTTTCGGCCTCATTTGGCGATGGCCTGAAATAGACGGAGGGCCCCGCCTCATGGTGAGGATTGCCATGGAGGGAAACCGATACGCCCCGAGGGTCGATATATTCCGGAGCGAAGGGTAAGTTTAGAGCCGCGATCAAGCACTGGAATCATAGACCGGCCAAACACTAACTCAGAAAGACGCAGAGTTAGGAGGAGGCCAAGTCAATGTGTCGTTACTACAGTTGGCTGGTGTTAGGTTAAGTTAAGAAATTGTAGCTTTGAAGTGGAGGCCAAGATTGGAGGCCTAACAGTCGCAGTAGCTCAATGATGAAGGAGATGGTTTCTGGATCAGCGACATTGAATTACCCTATACCGCTAACCTGTGCGAAACGGTCGGCGGGCAGTGCTCAAACGCACCCGGCTACCGCTTGCCTTTTTGTCGCTTTGCGCTAAGTTCGAATGTCGTCATACCGAATTGGGTCAGATCGAGTCAAGGGTCTGGGCTGTCATCTGGGCCATTGCATTTCGACGACACCCAATGAGGGTGGTCAGATACGCCATCGGCGCCCGACCGTATGGCTAGATTTACCAGAGATAATTTTTGTTTTAAATAAAAAAATTTGAAGTTAATAAGGAAAAAAAATTTGAAATTTTAAAAGTTAATTGGCCGCTTAGCAAACCATTTCCGCTATTTGCTCGCGTTTCCAACCGCCTGAAAGCCGCCCATCGCCACCGCATTCTGACTCTGATCCTCGCGCTCTTGTGCCTTTGTGCATCTTAGCGCCCCTTTGCTATCCCCGCCAGACTACCCGCTTATGGCCATTATCAAGAGCCCGATCCGGCCTCCACCATGAGTATATCGTGGAGATCTACTATGATTGTTAAGCATATGGCTATCAAATTCAAAATTTCTCATCGACATCTTGTTGGATGAGCTGGTCAATAGGGTTTGAGAACAACGAGGATTCCATATCCCGTCTATCACTTTGTCATCTGTAGCCATTCTCATCCGGGTTGAACCCACGCCAAATTCTATATACCCTTGTTGAGCAACCCGATATGGTAATGATGTTTATCAAATTTTATCCTCCCGAACAGAAGGCCACGGGAGGAGGAAGATGTCGTGATCTTTGAGGCCGACCGTGACAGGGGCTCGGCTGTGTGGAGGACCACCGGATTGAGAGCGACGACACAAGAGCCCTAGGTAGGGAGTAATTTAAGATTTCTGGACGGTTGTCAGGCCATTGATGGCGTAGCTATTGAGGTTCCCATACCACCGGCATGAGGGTTCCAATAGCCTTTTGTATGGGGAGAAATCCTTGAGATCAGCATAGACTATCCGACAACTATTCGTGAGTAGATATGGGTCTGCGGCCACAACGGGTACTATCAATCCAATCACAGGTCATGTTTCAAATTTTTGCTCGTGATCCAAGAAGACCTAAGGAGAGCTCTCTAGAAGAGCGAAGTTGGAGCAAGATGAGCTAGACCTCGACAAGATCTGCTGGACCAATGTGGGGAGGTATCCGGGAGTGGCTCAACCCAAACCGACGATCCGACCGCTAAGCTCCCGGAGGAAGGAGTCGCTTTACAAGGCCGGCAACAATACAAGGATAAGTTAAGGACCCGCTTGGGGCTTTTTGGGAAGAAGACCAGTTCGACCGGAGGCGCTAGCCGAGTGGACAACTCCCCACTCAAGGTCGGGCTAAGACTTGGCAACATCGCTTGGCCTGGGGCACAATGGAAGCCTCATCGGTCCGACCGGTACCGCGGGTACTGCGGGAGATCCGCAAATTTCAGAAGTCCACCACCTTCCGATCGTAGAAGCTACCTTTCTCGCAGGTCGGTACGAGATCGCATGTTAAATTTAAGACCCATCTCCGCTTCCGCACCTTGGTGTACCTTGGCGCCTGAGGGTCAGCCGGGCTTCACTTGGTAGCACTTTTTGGTGATGTTAACCTTGCGCCATCCACGCAGAGGGTCACCATAATGCCTATGATTTAGCCTGTGGATACGGGAGCAACTTTAGCCTACTTGGCGGGATCCGACGCAGGTTATTATTTTTTGTGATAATTAATAAAGAGGCTTTTATTTTGAATTAAAAGTTTAATGTTTTTTTTTTTTTATGTTAAATTTAAATAAATGCCGGGACACACTTTAAAAAGGGTTTAAAAGGGACCGGTATTATTTTAAACGCTTTTCTCCTCTCTCCTCCCTTGTAGCGCCTACACGCCGCCACCACCTTGGCCGCCTGCACCTTTGATGGAGAGAAATGGGATCCACAGTTCCTTCGACCAGCCTTTTGCTGTGCCAACGCATATCTCCTTGTTAATATGTAGCCAAGATCCTGAATGTGATTCTTTGACTTTTTGGCAGCATGGAGGAAATGCTTCCTCAGGTATTCCTCCGGGGATCCTCCCACTTGTATTTGGAGCGGGAGATAGTTCGCGTATGCTAGGCGGGGACACACATGCTTATGACGCCTGAAGGGAAACTCCGATGGGGTAAACACCTACCAAAGGGTCCATCATCGTAAGTGCGATCTCGGAAGCTACTTTCGCCTAGCCATCCTCATGGGACCAATACGTTGAGGATGAAATCTGCCGTGAGAAGGGGCGTGCTACTGTAATCCTCCGAGGAGGGGGATGACGAGCATATAGGAATGGGCGACTTTGCCTGCTGGAAAGAGAGCTAGCAGAGGAGCTACCACCGCTACCGCGACCAATCTATAGGCTTGTCAGGTTAGATTCGTGGCCTCCGCGACAGACACAAAAGGCGTAACACCTCCCTTGATGATATTATCCGGACGATCACGTGGTGGCCGGATTTCACGCGCTTTAAAGCATCTCATGTAATTTCACGAGCCTATGAGAGTATCAGGGCTGGATGATTTCACTGACTACCTCGTACCCCTGAGTCCTGGAGGTGCACCCTCCGGCCCAGAGACCCCTAGAGCCCCTGGAGACCTGGCCACACGCCTCACTGATGGTGAACCAGCTTCTCGCAACCTGCACCCTGGGAGGCTCAGCCCGGGCCATGGGACCTCACGTCCTAAAGATGATATGGTTGAAGTCCCTCCCACCGATGATGAGGGTGAAGATTTATACCACAACCCCTGCATGCTGCTGTGAGGATGCAACAGAGCTCAAGGAGGAAGAAGTCCCCATGGATCTGAATAAAGAAGGCGATCTCAGACTCTCGCATGGGAAAGTGTCATAAACTCACTCCTACCTTCTTCGCTTCTTTCCGTCACTCTCAAATACTCTGACAAGTCCCTCTCTATAGCCCGAGATCTAGGGCTGTGAGGCGTAGTTTCTCTCATGAGGCCCTCCGTACTCTACACCGGCCTACTACGAAGAAGCTTCCCCATCGTGACGCTTACCGGAGTGCACCAGATTAGATGATTCCTGTGGCCTGACGGCCCTTGGTCAGGACATTGCGCCTTTGAGGCAAGCGAAGCCTCCTGCCGAGCCCATTGGCCGTTGCCTAATCCACCAGAGGCTGCATCCGCCGCAGTGGCTGCCACAGTAGACCGGGTTACTCACGCTGAGTTAATCACCGCCCACCACCCCTAGGCTAAGGATCAAGAGGCAGGGCCTAGTCGTTCCTAGTATAATTTGGCTGAGAAAATGAAGTATATATATATATATTGTATAGTTTTTCTTATATTTATATATGTGTGTTCTGGGGATTGAATATAATTGAATATTGACAAATGGTGTACCTATTTACTTATTATTAAACATGGAAGTTCTCGAGAGTCTTAATGGAATTGTGTTTTTTTTATGACATCCCTCTTCAAAAGTAATAAAACCTCAGAATAATTAATTACAAAATGTTCTATTTATCTCAACTGAGGCAGAGAAACCATTTGGGAATAAGGAGGAGAGAATCACCGGTATGGTTAGAGGACTAATCCCGGAGCAATACGTAACCGGAACGGAAGTACACTTGA